>CM038672.1:691693221-692295825 GCA_021605145.1 Aegilops bicornis | reverse complement strand
TACCCTCCCGATCGGTCCTGAAAAAACTTGATTGTTTGAGTGAAATATGCCAATGCAAGCGCGAAGATGCTGATCGACCTTTTTTCATGTCTTCGTCGGAAAAAAAAACTTTTCTCTTGTCTGGAAAAAGATGTTGGGCGAACAAAGTGGGCCTTACTCTAGCTCGGGTCACGATCCTCCTTCCTGATGGGCCGTATTTGTTTGAGTGGAGGTTAGCTCCCAGAGACTTGTTGATGTTTGTGGATCGGTGTATAGGTGTTCACAAGCTAAGCTTTTGCTGCATGATAGAATAGAGCCAGAACGCAGCTTCCTGCTTCATTGTTGTCGTCACGTCATTTGTGTGTCATTACATTGTATATCAAATTTTTGAATGTTGTGAAGATATATAAGGGAACAGTTAGACCCTGGATAAGTTAATCAAGTTGCTCGTTAGTTTAGAGCCATATTTTTATCTGTGCTAGTACAGTGGGTAGGACATAGATGCTTGCAGCTGGCATTTGTTTTAGGCATCCTAAACAAGTTGCTTTTGTTTTGTATGTACAGTCATAGTGGAGTAATGGTAGAGATGGCTGGATATAACAGAAGGACTTGGCATAGGATAGCAAGTCTTGGTACCTGACCCCTTGTTTAATTTGTGTTTTGAGACGTACGTATGCCCTGATGTCATGTGTTAGAGTTGACCCATAAGTTTAGAAAGATTGCCATTAGGCGAAGGAGCTTATACACTAGCAGAATCCTTATTTCTTTCATGATGATGTAAAGCAGCGACGGATTAATGTAGTGAAAACCGTCATAAAACTTTTCCTGTGAGGTTTCCTGAGGCATTACTTGACACAGATCCTTATCCAGGGAGAGCTATTATTCCTGGAAGGACTGGCATGGAAAGCTTTCCTGACGGTTACCGGTGATGGTTAACCTGCCAGTATTATACAGTTGCTGGGAGATACATGCCCTGCCAGTATGACACATGGATCAGCAATTCGAGTTAGCCCAAACAATATATCCGTCACTAATTTTATGTCTCATGTGTCCAAGTCTGCACATTGATCTCAGGGATAATCAGCATTCTGGTATTGATACGCCATCTTGGTCAACTCATCATATTAGCATTACGGATTGGCTGATGAGATCTTTTCTACAAACAGCTGCAGGACTTGCAAGTATTATATTGATATAGTAGTGTGTGTATACTTACACAGGGAGGTGCGTGTATAAATGGAAGGAAGAAAGCCCACCAAGTTTCAGAGCTAGCTGCAGCGCATGCCCAGCCTCATCAGTTTCTTGCTACCAATCCTAACAAAACCAGGAATTTTTCGGTAGAAGCTAGTGAGGAGCAGCAAGGGTGTCATTTCATGAGTGAAAAGAAAACCTGGCCGTCAATCTACATATGCATTCTCTCTGATGAGATTTAGAAGCTCTTTCGGAAATATTGAAACAATGCAGAGCTAAAGCTCTGATTAATCTATGATCTGTAGAAACGTGCATGACCAAGTCTTCACTGGCTTGCACATGGAAATGTGCATGACTATTTTCTGTGGTTGGGTTTGGCGTGGATCTAGATGATTAATTGAAGTTAATTAACTATGAACTGCATGCATGCAGCCTCGAACATTAGGCAGGGTGAATCTAGAGGACAACTATAGTTAATAATATCCTGCCAGTTGTTGGCCCTAGCGTGAACGTAGAGGAGTTCCAGTCTCGATTAGTAACTCGCAAGGAAAAAAGAAAGTAAACTGGAAAGCAACTGGGAACCAACTCTGTAGGGTAAGTTCAGTGCAGGCCCATCCTGTGAGAGAGACCTGTTGGAATGCGTGTCTCGTGTTGGGTTAAGTATTGCACATGCTTAATTTTTTAGACTCCATTATTGCAGAGGGCCGGTATCTTGTTAAGTTATTCACTTTCTTCTTCAATGCCATCTTCTCCATAACCATTAGGTGCGAGCTATTCCATTTTTCTCACAGACCAGATCTTGATAGACTGGTGAACCAGCCGGCATTCGGCGCTGCTGGCTTTGGCCATGGAATAGTCCAAGCACACGCTGCAAATTTCAGGTAACTAAATCTCTCCAAACTCAAGCTCATTTACTATGAAATTGCTTTCAAATCATCAAACTGTATTGCTTTCTGTTGGATTGGTTGGTATCTTCATTCCCTCTGGTTATCATGCTAGCTAGCTATCGGCATCTCGGAAGTTCTGTGGAGTCCCAGTGCGTGTCATCTAGGACGAAAACTATTCTGAGGTTCTGACCCATTCAATTCCCATTCTGCAGGAGTATAGTTAACCTGGGGCCAAGATAAGCTGTTCATCAAGAGATGGCTGGAATAATGGTGAGTGCTTCTACTAGTGTGATGAACTCTTTGTTGGGTAAGCTGACAACCCTCATGGGAAAGGAGTTTACGAGGCTGAAGAACCTGCGAAAAGAAGTGAGGTTCATTAGCAATGAGCTTATCAGCATGAAGGATGCTCTTGATGGGCTTTCAGATCTAGATGAGCTAGATCCACAAACCAAGAGGTGGAGAGACATGGTGAGGGAGATGTCTTATGAGATCGAGGACATCATCGATGACTTCATGCAAAGCATTGGTGTGAATGATAGAACTACTGGGCTTGTTAGCAATACTGTTCGACGCCTCAAAACTTTGAGGGATCGTCATCGGATTGCTGGACAAATCGAAGAGGTCAAACAACTTGTGCTAGAGACAAGTGCACGTCAAAGAAGGTATGCGATTCGTATACCCCCATCAAGTGAGGTTGACATTGACCCACGAGTCACTGCACTCTACACAGAAGTGGCTGACCTTGTCGGTATAGAAGGACCAGCGAATGAGCTTGTCAGTTGGTTAATGGATGAGGAGAAGAAGTTGAAGGTGGTATCAATTGTGGGATTTGGAGGTCTAGGCAAAACGACACTTGCCAATGAGGTATACCGTAGGGTCAAGGGGGAATTTGACACTCATGCACTTGTGACAGTGTCTCAAAAGCCTAACATTCCAAGACTTCTCCATGATTTACTATCCAAACTAGGCACAGAGACATCTATTCACACTTGCGAGTCACGTCTTATCGAAATGCTCAGAGAACATCTCCAAACCAAGAGGTAAAAGTTCTTGCTTCATGTATTGAGATTTGTTATTGTGTCCAATAATAGGATTTCTCAAAGATACATTTATAGTGTATATGCATAATTTAGTCTAAAATTTTAAAACATGGAGGAAATCATTAGATGACCTAAGAAACACAAAGAAGAAATATTGTTTAAAATGCATTAGTTACTTGTATTTAATAAACTTGTACCAGCTTATCAACTTAGTTTTATACTTCTAATTGGTTGCTACATTTCTTATGGGTGAAGAACATTTCTTAAACAAAACGTTGTAAATAGTTTTCATTTCTAGATATTATGATGCTTCCATAAATTTACTTTACCAAGAACCATGATCTGAGTAAAGATCTATTTTGCTATTCAATCACAACTAATATTTGAATGAACAAAGTTAAGTTTTTCTAGTTCGACCTTTATACATTATTTGATAAATTTCTGTTACTTGACCTAACATTATGTTGAATGTTTGGCAGATACTTGATCATAATTGATGATATATGGGATATATCAGCATGGAATATTATTAAATGTGTTTTTAGTAAAAATGATCTTGCTAGCAGAGTAGTAGTAACTACAAGAAAGCAAGACGTGGCTATGACATGTTGCTCCCGTGATTGCATTTTACAAATGAAGCCCCTCACCAACGAAGACTCAGCAAGGCTGTTTTTTAGTAGGATATTTGGCTCGAAAGAAGCTTGCCCTCCCCAGCTTAGAGATGTTTCGGTTGAAATCATCAAAAAATGTGGCGGTTTACCTCTTGCAGTTATTAGTATATCTAGCACATGCTAGCCAGTAAAGGTTGCAACCAAAAGGAATGGTGGGAATATGTTCAAAATTCTTTGGGTCCACGAAGCAATTACATGCTTGAAGTTGAAGGGATGATGCAAATCTTAAACCTCAGCTACATAGATCTTCCTCCTTATCTGAAGACATGCTTGTTGTATCTTGGTATGTATCCGGAGGACTACCAAATAGAGAGGTCTAATCTGGAACGCCAGTGGATGGCTGAAGGTTTCATCAGTATAGAAAATGGACAAGATGTGGAGAAGGTTGCAAGAAATTATTTCAATGAACTTGTGAATAGAAGCCTTATTCAACCTATAGAATTCGATAAGAGAGGGTCGGTGACAAAATGCAAGGTTCATGATATGTTGCTTGATCTTATCTTGATTAAGTCAGCACAGGAGAATTTTCTCACTATAGTGGATGACCCACATGCCTTTACAAGACTGCAATGCAAGGTCCGTCGGCTGTCTATCCGCTTGGATGGTGCAAGTAATGGCCGAGCAATAGTATCGACAAATAATAGTATGTCACAGGTTCGGTCGGTTATGTTCTTTGGGAGCTCTCAGATTACACCTCCTTTGTCAGAGTTCAAGTTGTTCATATTGACCTCGATGATGCTAATGTCGACCTCACTGGACTGTGTAAACTTTATCAGCTGGGGTATTTATGCATTAGTGATGGTTGTTCGTACCAGCTACCAACACAGATTAGAGTGCTTCAACACTTGGAGACACTTGAGCTGTTTAGTTGTGACAGGGTTCCGTCAGATATAATTCATCTACCCCGTTTGATGTTTCTGAAAGCTTGGACGAGGCTCCCTGATGGGATTGGCAATATGAAATCCCTACGGCATCTATTTGGATTTGATTTTGCGTTGTACAAGCTAGATAATATCAGGGGCCTTGGAGAGCTTACCAATCTGAAATTTCTGTTTCTCACGTGCAGCTTTCGTAAGGATGACTGGGAGACACGCATGGATGCTCTATGCTCTTCTCTGGGAAACCTATGTCACCTAGAGAACCTGTTTGTCGATCTCATCGGCTGCATAGATGGCTTCATGCCATTGTTTCCTCCCCCAGCTCATTACCGCCTTGAGAGACTTATCATGCAATGGAGGTGCTGGTTTTCCAGGGTCCCTAGCTGGATGGGGGAGCTCCATAACCTCTGCCAGTTGAAGTTCAAAGTTGCTGAGCTGCTAACTGATGGTGTTGGTATCCTTGCTGAGCTGCCCGCCCTCACTCACCTCGATGTAGAGACCGGAAAAGCCACAAACAAAGTGATTTCCATCGAGAGAGGAGCATTCCCTGCTCTAAAGAGTTTTAAGCTTCTATTAAGTAGCGCTTCGTACTTGACCTTCCAGGCCGGAGCAATGCCCAGGCTCCAAAGGTTGAAGCTAAAATTCAATGTACATGGATCGGAGCAGACTGGGGCTGCACCTGCCGGCCTCGAGCAATTGTTAGCACTTGAAGAGCTGACTGCAAAAATCTGCTGCCACCGTGCTTCACAGTCCGACAAGAGAAGTGCGGAGTCTGACTTGAGGAGTGCCATCGACATGTTTCCAAGCCATCTTTAGTCAAAGTCAGCTATGAAGAGGTTTGGAATTTTGGTTTTTCTGATGACTAGTATGGTGGCTACGACTCGGCGGCAAGCAAGCTGGTATGTATGTGCAAATTTACGCTTCCAGTTTCTGACGGGATTTAAAGTTTGTTTTGCATTTGTGTTCCTTACTTTGAACGAATTTTTATCAGCCGCAGATATTTATTTTTCTGCTTGTGTACATTGTTTCAGTAGAAACACCTAGATTCTTTGCGGTAGCACATAATTTTTTTAGCAAGATTGACACTTGTACAAACATTTACATTTTACATGAACATTTGTGAAGACTTCTCTCATGTGGCAATAATAATAATTTTAGAAAGGTCATTGTTGTTATGATCATCAGGCATACTGAATTTCCTGTTCTGCATATGAACACATTCTCAATTTGATTGTGTTTCGCTAAAGTGATATGTGGACCCTGTATGCTGATGTTTGTGCCACTGTTGTTACATTCATGCTGAGGCAAAACTGGATGTGCTGCCTGCTGAACTTCTTCATAGCCTTGGAGAATTTACACCGTTCTCGATGGTATTTGTTTTCAGGAGATGTGGCGGACGACAATTCCCAGCTGGAGGATCAAGCCACCGATCTGCTTCGTGCCACCTCATTTGGTCTAGCTGTTTCTTCTTCCTTTTTTTTCAGTCTGAAGTTTTGAAGGATTGTTTCGTCAAGATGCTTGTTACTATAGGCCGGGTTGGTGATCGGCGTGAGATTTTTTTTTTTGAACACGTTACAGAAGCAGACACTCATACATGCGCACATGCAGCCACCCCTATAAATGCACGCACACCCTACCCCCTTCGAGAGACTGAGCCGACATAACATCCTGAGATTGACGAAGTTGATTGGGGAAGATTGTACTAATCGATGTTGTCTCTGAATTAGTCGGTGCCTACTGCTCCCTTATTGAACTGAATAAGATGTTCCCTGTCTCTCGATTCATAGCAATAAAAATCGCCAAAAGACAGGTATGATGCTGCGTTGCGATGCTCTCTGTCGGTTCCAAATTTAACTTTCCTTCTTGAATTTACACTAGACTAGCACTGTAGCTAACAGTCCCTAGCTGTAGCTCCTCTAACATTCTTTGTGAATGATAGAGGATCCGGTTCCGATAGGTTAGTGTCATTGTAGACGACGACGATGACAGAAACTGATAAATTGCATCGTGGGGCAGCTAGCTGATGCGACCCTCTTGAGTGGTTTGTCCGTGGCTGCGCTTCTATTCATATATCATCGGTTCATTTTTCACAAGTCATGCCATCATTCACCTACTCAAGATGTGATGGAAATTAATGGTTCCCATCCCACCCTGACAAGATGATTAGAGCCGACTCGTATACACTAGTAGTACTACTATTTTTTGCTGATGCGACCTTGTGTGTTTGTCCATGGCTGCGCAGCGCTTCTTTCTTTTTTCCTTTGGTCATTATCCCCCTCTCATGAGACATCACAGGGCACATGAATATGACGTTCACCTACCGGAGATGTGATACAAAGTCTCCCCAAAAAATAAAGGTGTGTTCCCACGAGTCGTTCGGTTGGCCACAACCCTTTGGCCAAGTGCAATGAGCCAAAAATGTAACTCAAAGCAAGCAGTTTATCTTATTTATTTATTTTATTTTTGAAAAGCCAAAGGATCACATATACTCATCTATTCCGAATTACGTGTCGAAGAAATGGATATATCTAGAACTAGAAGCACGTTTAGACACATCCATTTCTGTGACAAGTACTCACTCCGTTCCGATTTACTCGTCGTGGTTTTAGTTTAAAATTTGAACTAAAACCAAGACGAATAAATCGGAACGGAGGGAGTAATTCCGACGGAGCAGTATTAAGTAGCATAGGCCCGTACAAAAACACCTTCACTAATATTGGAAAACACACCCAAGATTTTAGGATGTCAAAGTCTTCTTCATCCTGCATACATGAGTTGCCCACGACGCGCACACACACATCATTCAAGTCGAGGGTTTTTTTTTTTTTTTTTGCCGTTATAAGATGGATGATGAAAGACTATCATTGATTAAACCTTTAGCTGGTTGGTTCCGGTCATTGTTGCAAGGACCATTCGGTTTTCCACGGTAGTCAGGAAGGAACAACGTGGTATCCTCTTTCCTAACAAATATTTTTGTTTTCTTCTTTCCCTGAAGAAGTGGTCTATTCTCAGAGGACTGACCAAATTAACACGTTTCCACACCGTTTGTAAGTATCTCCGTCACGTCAACAGAGCAGCTTGCGAGGCAGGCACAGAACAGAAGGGCGTGACACTCTTGACCGTTGCCCTGTCCACGGAAGGCCAGCAGCAACAGCTCCTTAATTGTACTACGTAGCGTGCATTTTTAAGATGGCACCAATCATCGGCTGGCGTCTTGGACTTTGTCTAACCGTCTGATTTTACGCGGAGAGTTTATGTCCATTCTTTCTGTTGGTTTATGTCTATGTCTATGGTTTGCTTTGGATTTACAACTTTGAAAGGTCTGAAACGTTGTAGGCCTCACGATTTTACTTTCCAAGAAAATCGGGGGCCAAAAAGGAAAATGTGAAGTGAAAAATAAACTCAACTAAGTGGGACTAGCCCTACATTTTTTGATATACTATAAAAGAAACATTAGGGCATACACTGTGATGCCCCCGTTTATAATCGTGCACTAACCATACATGCATCATGCACGATCATGAACGGTGACTCACGTCAATATCCCTGCGGAGCCGAAGGCTAGAATGTGGGAGTTGAACCAGGTTGTAGCTGGCCACGCATGGCTAAGGCATTTCTAACCAATCCCCAATAAATAGTGGAGCCCTTAGTGGAGTAAATTTACTCCACTAAGTTTTGGCCAGACCTGTCCGATTCCCTATATATGACGGAGTAAAAAAATTCATTTGCATTTCATTTTTGCCAACCAAAACATATTTCTTTGCTTCTTTATTTCATTCAATGACAGTTTGATACATTGAAGTACATAATTCATCAATTCTTCGCTATGAGAGCAGAAACAAAGAATACAAGAACCATAATTAGATATTTTAAAAGATATCCAACTTTCTTAATTGCGCCCACTAGTTGGATTAATATCTTCTCTATGTCTTCATTGTTGATATGCGGCTTCTCGAGATTACACACACAACTTTCCTCTTTGATTCTAAAGAAGTAGACGTTGTTTCACAACTAGTATCAGAGCAACTCTAACAGACCCCGCATTTCGCCGAACTGTAACTGTGTTTGCAGTTCGCACGGGGGCGCTTATGCAGGCTCAAAATCGCAGTGACAAAATAGAAACTGTATCCAAACCCGTAAAATTTTAAAAAACTTGTTTCGCGTGAGAAATTTAAGCAAAAGCTCGCCGGAGCTCGCTCGCATAGATAGTTCTTCGCATAGTTAGTTCTTCTACACATAAGTTCGTAGACAGCATGCATATATTACATATAAGTTCGGCGGATCTAGGCCGGGTCTACGCTACCGCACCACTGCACAAAATTGAGCTCACCGGATCTCGTGCGGTAGCTGTCCAGCGGCGGTGCTCAATCGGAGTCGGCGGAGTCGAGGTCGATGTAGAGCTTCGCCTACTCCGCCTTCATCACTCGCAGGTCAACCTCCTTGGACGCGTGAGCCCGCGATGCGGCAACGCCCGTATAGAGGAAGAGCTGCTCGTACTCGAGCTCGCGCCGGATGCGCTCTTCCATCTCCTCCTGCTCCCTCGCTGACCGCTCGAGGACGATGCGCTCGAGGAGCTCCTCCTGCCCCAGGGGGGAGGTAGTCCTCGGGCCCGATGACGCCTCGGCGCGGCGGCGCATCGGGCACGACGCGAGGCGAGAGCTCCTCCTCCGGCTCGCTCTTCACCGGAATGAGTCTCAAGCTCGATGCGCTCGCAGATGAGCTCCCCGCGGACCAGTTGCCGGAGGAGGCGTGGCGGCGGCGAGCGAGCTCGCGGTCGAAGTCCTCAAGCTTGCAGCAGTTGAACACCGGCGGCGGCCGGCTACCGCGGTTCAGCCACCGATGCGCCTGTCGGTGTCAAAACCGGCGGATCTCGGGTAGGGGGTCCCGATCTGTGCATCAAGGCTGATGGTAACAGGAAGCAAGGGACACAGATGTTTACCCAGTTTCGGGCCCTCTCGATGGAGGTAAAACCCTACTTCCTGCTTGATTAATATTGATGATATGAGTAGTACAAGAGTAGATCTACCACGAGATCGTAGAGGCTAAACCCTAAGGGCTAGCCTATGATGGTATGATTGTAATTGTGATCGGTCTTCTAAGGACCAACCTCTCCGGTTTATATAGACACCGGAGAGGGCTAGGGTTTACATGGAGTCGGTTATAAGGAAGGAAATATAATATCCGGATCGCCAAGCTTGCCTTCTACGCCAAGGAAAGTCCCATCCGGACACGGGCCGAAGTCTTGTGTCTTGTATCTTCACGCTTCAATAGTCCGGACGTTGTACACAGTCCGGCTATCCGGATACCCCCTAATCCAGGACTCCTCGGTAGCCCTGAACCAGGCTTCAATGACGATGAGTCCGGCGCGCAGCCTTGTCTTCGGCATTGCAGGGCGGGTTCCTCCTCCGAATACTCCAAGGTAATTATCGAACACTCAAACCGTGTCCGAATCCACAAGATGATCTTCGTATGCCACCGTAGAGAAAATGATGTTTCACAAATGCAATCTGCTGACAACTTTTTAGGCAACGCGACGTGTCACTGCGGTCAGGTCATTATTCGAACCGTCTTTCCACAACCAGCCACAGCGCATATTGCGAGGCGGTTTCCTTGACACGTCTTGTCAAAGCAGAGATCGTGCCCCCTCATTACGGGATTCTCATCAATACGGGTACGGGTAATCCCACCACATCATTAATCGTGGCGCTTGGGAAGCAAGCGATTCCCCAACGGGCAAGTGGGAGGCGACCGCTTTCGTCGCCTCTATAAAGGTATAAGATTTCCTCATTTTTACCCACGCCTTCTTCCCTCTCTGCCCATTCTTGCCCCCTCGAGCTCCAGCACCCAAGCCCAAGTCTTCTCCGCACAGCTAGACATGTCCGGAGCAGGAGGCAAGTGGGTGGCTTCCACCGTCGAGGAGAAGCACATCACAAATCTTCGGGCGGCCGGATACTTGGCCGCAGACATAGCGCACCGGCTACTGGAAGCTGGGCAGGTCATTCCGACTCCGGGACCCCACGAGAGAGTCGTGTTCGTCGCCCACTTCGTCCGTGGACTGGGCTTTCCACTTCACCCCTTCGTCCGCGGGCTCATGTTCTACTACGGGCTAGATTTCCATGATCTAGCCCCGAATTTCGTCCAAAACATCTCGGCGTTCATAAATGCGTGTCACGAAACCTTCCTCCGCATCCGGCCTCACTTCGGCCTGTGGCTACAAATCTTCTGCGTGAAGCCGAAGATCGTACGCGGCTAGCAAGCGGAATGCGGAGGGGCCATGGTGAGCAAGATGCCTAATGTCACTTGGCCGGACAGCTCCTTTGCGGAGACCGTAAAAGGGTGGCAGTCGGGGTGGTTCTACATCATCGAGCCGCGCGGCGCCAACTGGGCGGCGGCCCCCAAGTTCAGATCCGGAGCCCCCATGCGGCTCACCTCCTGGGAAAGGAAGGTCCTGACTTGGGGCGAACCTACAGAGCTGACCGGACTCCAAACCTGCATCAAGAGCATGAAGGACAAGAACATCAAGCTCATCAACGTGATCTAGGTCATGCTCGTTCGCCGGATCCTGTCGTGCCAAAGGCGGGCATTCAATCTTTGGGAGTTTGTCCCGGCCGAACACCAGACGCTCCAGAGGCTCTATGGCATGAAGCACAAAGACGCGTGGAAGGAGCTGTTTAAGGCCTCCGAAGTGCCTCCTCCCACGTCCGAGGACCGCGGGCTTCACGCCGCGCGGGCTCCTAGTCAGTGAGTTCTCGGCGCCACGGACCTAGTTTTTCCCAATATATTCACTTTGGAGTCCCTTAAGTAATCATGCATATTTGCTTCAGGACTATGTGGAGGCAGCGGAGCAGGTCTCTTTGTCCGGCTCCTGCTTGGAAGGCCAATGGATGCTCTCCTGGCGGAGATGCTAGTCCCGGCACCATACAAGGTGCCGGAGAAGAAGGCCAAGAAGAAGGCCCCGGGGACCCGAAAGGGTCTCCGTCATAAGGTTGTGCCAGAAGCCTCGTCCGAAGATGACAAGGCAGACTCCTCCCATGAAGGGGAGGAGGAAGAAGAAGAAGACGCCCCATCCGGAAAGGATGAGGGGCCTGGCGAAGCGGGCCAGGGGGCCGGAAAAGGCCCTCGGCGCAAGGTCGTTATACCCCTGTTGTCCGACGACGACGAGACAGATTCCTCCCGCAGAAGCGGGGGGAATCAAAAAGAAATTCCACCTCCCCGCACTGGGGGGGAGAAGAAGAGAAAAGCCGCCCCCCAGGGGGAGGCTGGGGCGTCCAAGAAGGAGAAAACATCCCTTCCGGACTACTCCACCACAGCCGCCTACAGCGATGAAGGGTGGCTGCCCAGAGGGAAGCCCCTAGCGCGATCGTAAGTGTCTGCACTCTACCGTGGTTTTAAGTCACAGCTGTTTAATAACGCCGAGCATATATGCAGTCCGGCCAGGGCTCATCCGGAGGAGTCGTCTTGGGACGGTTCTCCGAAAGTGCTTCAGAGATGAACTGCTCCCGACGGCCACCACTCCTCGGCCTGTGGATGACACGGAGGTGTTGTCCGAAGGTTCCCCGAGCAGGGGGAGGTGGCACTGGAGACGCCCCAAGGCGGACTTCCGAATGTCGGACATGCGGGGTTCAAGATCTCCGCGGATCGCATCGATGAGAGCCACAACAAGGCGGGCTCCCGACCGAACACTGCTCCGGAACCTTCGACGGTTACGGACTTAGGCGGGCAGCCCCTCGTTAGGGAGGGCGAGCCGCCCGTGCCGAAGACTTCCGTCGCATCGACGGCGCCGGATAGTCTGGTGGAAGCGCTTCGAGGCGCTTCCATGGAAGAAGAGCACCATACTCTTATGAGTGCGGTGATTCAAAAGGTTATGTCCGCCAAAAACGGACTAACCGAAGCCTGCACAAGCCTCCTGACGGGCTTTGAGGTAAGTAATAAAAATGTATGAAATTATCACCCGATAGGCAGTAGCCCCTGATACTCTGTTTGGTGTTCGGCAAGAAAAGCCAAACGGAGGGTCAATTATAATCCGCAGGAGTCTAATAATAAGCATTGTTATGAATAAGCAGGCTGTCTTTGCTTCTTGCTGCTATTGCCGTCTTGCCGAGGTTGCCGAACTGAAGCGGAACCTGGAGCAGGCGCAGGGAGAGCTAGTCCTCACGAAGAGGCAGCTCGAAGAGAATAAGGGTAAGTGATTCCCGCTCTTATGTATTTAAAGATAGGTAAAATTTGTCAATGTAACGCCAAAGCGTCGTGACTGTGTAGCAGGGGCCACCGCCGAAGTGGCGTCCCTGAAGAAAGCGTTGTCCGAGGCCGAAGACAAAGCGGCCTTGGAATGCAAGGAGCGTGAAAAGCAAAATGCTAGAGTGGGCGAGGTACAGCAAGAGCTCCAGGACCTCGGCAAGAAGTGCGAGTCCGTGGAGCATAATCTGAAGGCAAAGGAGGCCGAGCTTGCGAAGGCCCTTGCAAGTTTGAAAGATGCCAAGGCCGAGGCCGAGAAAGCACAGCAGGAGATCCAGGAGGCCAAAAAGATAGCAGCGGGTAAGAAATTCTTTATGCAAAGAAAACATGTGGAGGAGGCGTTTCTTTTACTTACACGAATACGGAGCTCTCCAGGGGCATTTGCAGATCTGCCACGCAGCGCCTCAGACGTTGCGGAGTTCTACCGTGCCCAGGAGGGGAGCTCAACGGAGAAGCTGTTACGGTCCCAAGATGTCTTTGGGGCCGATCATCCGATGCCTCTGAGCGACCAACTGAAGCAATTGGTCGAACTCCACAGGGCGGCCAAACTGGCTATGAAGGACTTCATAGGCAGGATGTGGCCTGGTGAGCTCCTGCCCAGTAGCTACTTTGACCTGATCAAGCGGATGGTGGATGCCTGCCCGCGGCTTGAAGTAATCAAGCGATCCGTTTGCATTGAAGGTGCCCGCCGAGCTTTTCCCGCGTCAAGGTGCATTGGGGCAAGCTGAATGCGGAGAAGCTGGTCAAGGACGGGCCACCGGAGGGCAAGGCGCATCGCCATCCCGAAATGTACTATGATGGCGTTATGAAGGGTGCTCGTCTCGTCGCCAATGAGTGTACCAAGGACGCCATTTTTGAATGAGTTCACATCTGTCATGTTTGTAATTTAAAGACGAAGTTACTTGCACTATGTAGCGCTTTTGTTATTTAAAATATTACCTTCTGTGCGGCTGTTTATGAAATCCTGAAAGTAGGCCAGTCGTCGGCTTACGCCCCCACGTGACTAGTACTAGGGTGTTCGTGGAAAACCCGGACACTCTTTATCCAAATGTTTGGTCCCTTAAGGAGTGTCCGGCGCAGCGAACAAGGCAATCGGACTATGCGGCTTTATAACTTTCACTTAGTCATAGAAGTCTACAATTTTAAATTTCGGCGAAGCCCCTAGAATCCGGAAGGCCGAATTGGGGCGCTATACATGCCTAGATCGGACGAAGCCGATTTACCGCCTAAAGCAGAAAATCTTTAAGGATTTTAAAACCTCTCGAACAGTGACCATCTCTCGCCACATTATGCCGGTCAGTTTTCGGCTTTCTCTACTGAGGTGCTTGTCCGAAAGAACCGGGACACAATCGCAATAGTTCTCCCTGCGCTACATTAGCCGATATAACGGAACGTAAGGCACCAAAACAAGGGAGCCGGGCTACCCCAACTGTAGACCCAAGACATGATTCGGAGCTGATGCATATAGTGCTATAAGTTCGGGGTGCCGCACTGTTGGAAGTGTTCAGACTTTATTTGCCATATTACGGGGCGCCACGAGAAGCCCCTGGCAAACCGGCCGCACCAAAGTCTACGGATGCAATATCAAATAAACATTTATAAGAGAAAAAATGCTCAAATAAGAATAATAAGCTGACGCTATATATAATCTCCCATTGACGAAAAATACGTTTAAGCGTACATTTACAATGGGTGCGTTAAGCAGAGATAAAATAGGACTATTTGACATGTCCTATCCAGGGGCAGGCTGTGTTCAGGTAGATAAAGCAGGTATAATGATCGTAAATAGATTCCACCTGGGTATTTTCTTCTGTGCACAACGTCTATTGCCTCCTTGGATGTCTCTTCCCTATAAGTCCGGCAATTCGGCTCTTTTGAGGATGCTGCACCAACGCGTTGTCCTGAAAGGTAAGAGGGAAAGAGTATGAAAGTATTTGGCGGTTGCCCGCACTATTGACTGAGTCGTTGATGCGCCTCCGCCTATGCCCATGGTATTTTAAGTGCGTAATTCTGTGCATGTGGCACGAATGCTGCTTTGATGGGGCTTAAGCGGAGGCCGGACTGCTAGTCGCGCTCTTGTCGTGCCTGATGATCCTGTTGCGGGGTGCTCCGGACTCGCTTGACTGTACTCGAAGTTGTTGTCGCCGGATTGGTTTGTCGGAGAAGGCCACATTGTACTTCTGCCGCAAGCGCTGCAGTATGTTCTTCTATTCGTAGAGAGCGGTCCATATTTCCGTTCGCCATTATGACCCCGCGTGGTCCTGGCATATCTTGAGCTTGAGGTATGCGTAGTGTGGTACCGCATTGGATCTGGCGAATGCGGTTCGTCCGAGCAGTGCATGGTAACCACTGCGGAAAGGGACAACATCAAAGATTAACTCTTCGCTTCGGAAGTTATCCGGAGATCCGAAGACCAGTTCCAATGTTATAGAGCCCGTACAGCGGGCCTCTACTTCAGGAATTACACCTTTAAAGGTGGTTTTAGTGGGCTTGATCCTTGAAGGGTCAATGCACATTTTGCGCACTGTGTCCTGGTAAAGCAGGTTCAGGCTGCTGCCCCCGTCCATAAGGACGCGCGTGAGGTGGAATCCGTCAATCATTGGTTCTAGGAGCAATGCGGCCGAGCCGCCGTGACGGATGCTAGTAGGGTGATCCCTACGATCGAAGGTGATCGGACAAGCTGACCATGGGTTGAATTTGGGGGCGACTGGCTCCATCGCATAGACGTCCCTTAGTGCCCGCTTCCATTCCCGCTTGGGGATGTGCGTGGCGTAGATCATGTTGACCGTTTTCACCTGGGGGGGAATTTCTTCTGTCCCCCCGTGTTCGGACGTCGGGGCTCCTCGTCATCGTCGCTGTGCAGCCCCTTGTCCTTGTCTTCGGTGTTTATCTTGCCGGCCTGTTTGAATACCCAGCAATCTCTATTGGTGTGGTTGGCTGGCTTGTCCGGGGTGCCATGAATTTGGCACGAGCGCTCCAGTATGCGGTCCAGACTGGACGATCCCTGATTATTTCTTTTGAACGGCTTCTTCCGCTGACCGGGCTTGGATCCACTGAATCCGGCGTTGACTGCCGTGTCTTCAATGCTGTCGTCGGTGTTCCGTCGCTTATGTCTGTTACGCCGTGGCTTGCCGTTATTATCGGGGCCATCCGAATTGCCAGGCGTAGTGCTGCTGCGAGCCAACCAACTGTCCTCGCCCGCGCAAAAACGGGTCATTAGTGTTGTGAGAGCTGCCATGGACTTGGGTTTTTCCTGGCCGAGGTGTCGAGCGAGCCACTCATCACGGATATTATGCTTAAAAGCCGCCAGGGCTTCGGCGTCCGGACAGTCGACTATTTGGTTCTTTTTAGTTAAGAACCGAGTCCAGAATTTCCTAGCTGACTCTCCGGGCTGTTGAATAATGTGGCTCAAGTCATCAGCATCAGGTGGTCGCACATATGTGCCCTGGAAGTTATCGAGGAATGCGTCTTCCAGGTTTACCCAGTTGCCAATGGAATTTGCTGGCAGGCTGTTCAGCCAATGCCGGGCTGGTCCTTTGAGCTTAAGGGGAAGATATTTGATGGCGTGCAGATCGTCTCCGCGGGCCATGTGAATGTGGAGAAGAAAATCTTCGATCCATACTGCGGGGTCTGTTGTGCCATCGTATGATTAGATGTTTACGGGTTTGAACTCTTCTGGGAATTCATGATCCATTACTTCGTCAGTGAAGCAGAGGGGGTGCGCGGCGCCTATGTGCCGGGCTATGTGGCTACGCAGGTCGAATTGCTCTGGGTGGCTATATTCGGCCTGGCTGGACTTGTTGAAGGTGTGTCCGGTGCGACGGTCCTCGTCGCGTACCGAGGCGCGCCCCTGTGATCCGTAGATCGATCTTGGATGTCCTGATTTGTTGCCCCGGGCCGTAGTATGTTGGCGTGGGGGTGTTGGCTGCTGTGTGGACTGGTATGCCGTTTTATCCCGGCCACGAGGTGGCCGGTCAGCCGTGTGGTGCTCGAGTCCGTATTCCTCGGCTGCCAGGACTTCAGTCCATCTGTCTGTGAGAAGGTCTTGATCAGCTTGGAGTTGCTGCTGCTTCTTTTTCAGGGTCCTCGCAGTGGCTATAAGCCGCCGCTTGAAGCGCTCCTGCTCTACGGGATCCTCAGGCACGCCGAACTCGTCCTCGCCGAGGCTAATCTCGTCTTCGGAGGGGGGCATGTAGCTGTCCTCCTCCTGGTATTCGTCCGTCGCCTGTTCTTCTGGGCTGACCTGCTCATCCTCATGTTCGACCTGCTCGAAGGCGGGCTGTTCAGGGTTGTATTCTTCTTCGGTACCATTTGATTGCTTCCGTCTCCTGGGCCGGTATTGGTGTGGCGGGGCTTGGAGTGGCGCCGACGACGCCCATTCTTTGCTTTTTTCCATAAGGTTTTATCCTCCATTGCCTCATCGCCATTTGTTTCCTTCGGAGTGTCCGCCATATATATATCATATGAAGAGGTGGCTGTCCACCGCCCAGAGAGTGGTGGTTCATGTTCTTCTCCTGCATCATCGTCCATACCGTCGATGTCTTCGGAGTCGAAGTTCAGTACCTTGGTTAAGTCATTGACCGTGGCAATGAAGTGCGTGGTGGGTGGGTAACGAATTCCTTCGTCGCCTGCCTCCCACTCGAGTCGGACATAGTTCGGCGAAGAGCCTCCTGACAAAGAGAGAGACTTTAGTGAGTCCAGCATGTCGCCAAAGGGCGAGTGCTGGAAGATATCCGCAGCGGTGAACTCCATTACCGGAGCCCATCCTGGCCCGACGGGCTCGGGAGTGTGCGGACTGGAACCAACGTCCGGATACGAATCCGGGAGTTCGGAGTCACAGGCCGCCGCAGAGGTAAGGCCCGTGTTCGGCTCCATCGCCGATGAGTGCGCGACCTGGGGGGCGGGGTCCATCCCTCCGTCCTTAGGCAGCGCAACCTGCTCCGGATCTAGGTCCGGGGATAGTACGAGGGTGATGCCCCGAGCTTCGTCCGACGGCAGGTCTAAGCCATGCTCGTCGTGACTGTCCGGAGTTCCTGGCATAGGCCCAAATCCATCGAAGATCAAGTCTCCGGATGTCCGCCATGTAGTTCAGGTTTCGAACCTGACACGTGGCTGTGGGCGTAGCTGTCGATCTGTTCCAGATGGCCAAGCGAGTTGGCCCACAGTGCGAAGCCGCCGAACACGAAGATCTGTCCGGGGAGGAAAGTCTCGCCCTGGACAGCGTCGTTGATGATGATGGGAGGAGCCATCGAGCCCGACAGCGACGACACAGAGGAACTCTCAACGAAAGCACCAATGTCGGTGTCAAAATCGGCGGATCTCGGGTAGGGGGTCCCTGTTGGGGAACGTAGTAATTTCAAAAAATTTCCTACGCACACGCAAGATCATGGTTATGCATAGCAACGAGAGGGGAGAGTATTGTCTACGTACCCTCGTAGACCAAAGCGGAAGCGATCACAACGTAGAGGAAGTAGTCGTGACGTTCTCCTCGCGATCCGGCCGATCCCAGCGCCGTTACTCCGGCGCCTCGAGTCGATCACAACGTAGAGGAAGTAGTCGTGACGTTCTCCTCGCGATCCGGCCGATCCCAGCGCCGTTACTCCGGCGCCTCCGAGTTCTTGGCACACGCTCAGCTCGATGGCGCTCCTCGGGCTCCGATCCGGCAAAGCTCCGGGAGAGGGAGTTCCACAAGACGACGGCGTGGTGACGATCTTGATGTTCTACTGACGCAGGGCTTCGCCTAAGCACCGCTATGATATGACCGAGGTGGAATATGGTGGAGGGGGCACCGCACACGGCTAAGGAACGATCTCAAGGATCAACTTGTGTGTCTTAGGGTGCCCCCCTGCCTGTATATAAAGGAGCAAGGGGAGGGCCGGCCGGCCCTAGGAGGTGCGCCAGGAGGGGGAGTCCTCCTCCTAGTGGGAGTAGGGACTCCCTTTCCTGAATCCAACTAGGAAGGAGGAAGGGGAAGAAAAGAGAGAGGGAGAGGGAAAGGGGGCGCGCCCCCCCTCCTTGTCCAATTCGGACTCCCCCATGGGGCGCAAGGCCACCTCCTGGCGCAGCCCTCTCTCTCCCTCTTGGCCCAATAAGGCCCATTACTTCCGGGGGTTCCGTAACCCCTCCGGCACTCCGTCTTTCTCCGGAAACTTCCGAACCTTTCCGTGTCCGAATATAGCCGTCCAATATATCAATCTTTATGTCTCGATCATTTCGAGACTCCTCGTCATGTCCGTGATCACATCCGGGACTAACTCCTTCGGTACATCAAAATACACAAACTCATAATATAACCGCCATGAAACCTTAAGCGTGCGGACCCTACGGTTCGAGAACAATGTAGACATGACCGAGACACATCTCCGGTCAATAACCAATAGCGGGACCTGGATGCCCATATTGGTTCCTACATTTTCTACGAAGATCTTTATCGGTCAGACCGCATAACAACATACGTTGTTCCCTTTGTCATCGGTATGTTACTTACCCGAGATTCGATCGTCGGTATCCAATACCTAGTTCAATCTCGTTCATCGGTAAGTCTCTTTACTCGTTCCGTAATACATCATCTCACAACTAACTCATTAGTTGTAATGCTTGCAAGGCTTATGTGATGTGTATTACCGAGAAGGCCCAGAGATACCTCTCCGACAATCGGAGTGACAAAACCTAATCTCAAATACGCCAACCCAACAAGTACCTTTGGAGACACCTGTAGTACTCCTTTATAATCACCCGATTACGTTGTGATGTTTGGTAGTACCCAAAGTGTTCCTCCGTAAACGGAGTTGCATAATCTCATAGTTACAGGAACATGTATAAGTCATGAAGAAAGCAATAGCAATATACTAAACGATCAAGTGCTAAGCTAACGGAATGGGTCATGTCAATCACATCATTCTTCTAATGAGGTGATCCCATTAATCAAATGACAACACATGTCTATGGTTAGGAAACATAACCATCTTTGATTAATGAGCTAGTCTAGTAGAGGCTTACTAGTGACTATCTGCTTGTCTATGTATTCACACATGTATTATGTTTCGGTTAATACAATTCTAGCATGAATAATAAACATTTATCATGATATAAGGAAATAAATAATAACTTTATTATTGCCTCTAGGGCATATTTCCTTCAGGCCTCCCACTTGCACTAGAGTAAATAATCTAGATTACACATTCTAACACCCATGGAGTCTTGGTGCTGATCATGTTTTGCTCGTGGAAGAGGCTTAGTCAATGGGTCTGCAACATTCAGATCCGTATGTATTTTGAAAATCTCTATGTCTCCCACTTGGACTTGGTCCCGAATGGAGTTGAAGCGTCTTTTGATATGCTTGGTCCTCTTGTGAAATCTGGATTCCTTTGCCAAGGCAATTGCACCAGTATTGTCACAGAAGATCTTCATTGGTCCCGATGCACTAGGTATGACACCTAGATCGGAAATGAACTCTTTCATCCAGACTCCTTCATTTGCTGCTCAAGCAGCTATGTACTCCGCTTCACATGTAGATCCCGCCACGACGCTTTGTTTAGAACTGCACCAACCGACAGCTCCACCGCTTAACAAAAACACGTATCCGGTTTGCGATTTAGAATCGTCCGGATCAAAGGTCAAAGCTTGCATCGACGTAACCATTTACGACTAGCTCTTTGTCACCTCCATATACGAGAAACATATCCTTAGTCCTTTTCGTGTATTTCAGATGTTCTTGACCGCTGTCCATTGATCCACTCCTGGATTACTTTGGTACCTTCCTGCCAAGCTTACAGCTAAGCATACGTTGTGTCCGTACAGACATTGCATACATGATAGAGCCTATGGCTGAAGCATAGGGAACATCTTTCATTTTCTACTGTGGTCGGGCATTGAGTCTGACTCAATCTTATACCTTGTAATACAGGTAAAAAACCTTTCTTTGCCTGATCCATTTTGAATTTCTTCAAAACTTTATCAAGGTATGTGCTTTGTGAAAGTCCAATTAAGCCGCCTTGATCTATCTCTATAGATCTTGATGCCCAATATGTAAGCAGCTTCACCGAGGTCTTTCATTGAAATTTTTTATTCAAGTATCCTTTTATGCTATCCAGAAATTCTATATCATTTCCAATCAATAATATGTCGTCCACATATAATATCAGAAATGCTACTGAGCTCCCACTCACTTTCTTGTAAATACAGGCTTCTCCAAAAGTCTCAGATAAAACCATATGCTTTGATCACACTATCAAAACGTTTATTCCAACTCCGAGAGGCTTGCACTGCACCATAAATTGATCGCCGGAGCTTGCACACTTTGTTAGCACCTTTTGGATCAGCAAAACCTTCGTTGCATCATATACAACTCTTCTTCTAGAAATCCATTCAAGAATGCAGTTTTACATCCATTTGCCAAATTTCATAATCATAAAATGCGGCAATTGCTAACATGATTCGGACAGACTTAAGCATCGCCACGGGTGAGAAAGTCTCATCATAGTCAACCCCTTGAACTTGTCGAAAACCTTTTGCAACAAGTCGAGCTTTGTAGACGCTTATATTACCATCGTGAGTCTTTTTCTTAAATATTCATTTATTATCAATGTCTTGAAGATCTTTGTGCAAGTCATCCAAAGTACTTTCTTTGTTATCATAAATTGATCCCATCTCAGATTTCATGGCTTCCAGCAATTTCTCGGAATCTGGGCTCACCATCGCTTCTTCATAGTTTGTAGGTTCGCCATGGTCAAGTAACATGACTTCGAATAGGATTACCGCACCACTCGGGTGCGTATTTTATTCTCGCTTGACCTCTGAAGTTCAAGAGCAACTTGATCTGAAGTTTCATGATCAACATCATTAGTTTCCTCACCAATTGGTGTAGTTGTCACAGGAACCGCTTTCTTGTGATGAACTACTTTCCAATAAGGGAGCAGATATGATTATCTCATCAAGTTCTACTTTCCTCCCACTCACTTCTTTCGAGAGAAACTCCTTCTCTAGAAAGGATCCGAATTTAGCAACGAAAATCTTGCCTTCAGATCTGTGATAGAAGGTGTACCCATGATCTCCTTTGGGTATCCTATGAAGACACATTTCTCCGATTTGGGTTCGAGCTTATCTGGTTGAAGTTTCTTTACATAAGCATCGCAGCCCCAAACTTTAAGAAACGACAACTTTGGTTTCTTACCAAACCACAGTTCATACGGTGTCGTCTCAACGGATTTAGATGGTGCCCTATTTAACGTGAATGCGGCCGTCTCTAAAGCATATCCCCAAAACGATAGCGGTAAATCAGTAAGAGACATCATAGATCGCACCACATCAAGTAAAGTACGATTACGACGTTCGGACACACCATTTCTCTGTGGTGTTCCGGGTGGCGTGAGTTGCTAAAACTATTCCACATTGTTTCAAATGTAAACCAAACTCAGAACTCAAATATTCTCCTCCACGATCAGATCATAGAAACTTTATTTTCTTGTTACGATGATTTTCCACTTCACTCTGAAATTCTTTGAACTTTTCAAATGTTTCAGATTTGTGTTTCATTAAGTAGATATACCCATATCTGCTCAAATCATCTGTGAAGGTGAGAAAATAACGATACCCGCCGCGAGCCTCAACATTCATTGGACCACATACATCAGTATGTATGATTTCCAACAAATCAGTTGCTCGCTCCATAGTTCCGGAGAACGGCGTTTTAGTCATCTTGCCCATGAGGCATGGTTCGCAAGTACCAAATGATTCATAATCAAGTGATTCCGAAGCCCATCAAGATGGAGTTTCTTCATGCGTTTTACAATCGATATGACCCAAACGGCAGTGCCACAAATAAGTTGCATTATCATTATCAACTCAGTATCTTTTGGTTTCAACACTATGAATATGTGTATTACTACTATCGAGATTTAATAAAAATAGACCACTCTTCAAGGGTGCATGACCATAAAAGATATTATTCATATAAATAGAACAACCATTATTCTCTGTCTTAAATGAATAACCGTCCTCGCATCAAACAAGATCCAGATATAATGTTCATGCTCAACGCCGCACCAAATAACAATTATTTAGGTCTAAAACTAATCCCGATGGTAGATGTAGAGGTAGCGTGCCGACCGCGATCACATCGACTTTGGAACCATTTCCACGCGCGCATCGTCACCTTGTCCTTAGCCAATCTTCGCTTAATCCGTAGTTCCCTGCTTCGAGTTGCAAATATTAGCAATGTAACCAGTATCAAATACCTGTGTACTACTGCAGTATTAGTAAGGTACACATCAATAACATGTATATCACATATACCTTTGATCACCTTGCCATCCTTCTTATCCGCCAAATACTTGGGGCAGTTCCGCTTCCAAAGGTCCAGGTTTGCTTGCAAAGAAAACACTCAGTTTCAGGCTTAGGCCCAGACTTGGGTTTCTTCTCTTGAGCAGCAACTTTCTTGTTGTTCCTTTTGAAGTTCCCCTTCTTCTTTCCTTTGCCCTTTTTCTTGAAACTAGTGGTCTTGTTGACCATCAACACTTGATGCTCTTTCTTGATTTCTACCTCCGCTGACTTTTAGCATTGCGAAGAGCTCGAATTGTTTTGGTCATCCCTTGCATATTATAGTTCATCACGAAGCTCTTGTAGCTTGGTGGCAGTGATTGGAGAATTCTGTCAATGACACTATCATCCGGAAGAGTAACCCCAGTTGAATCAAGTGGTTATTATACCCACATTCTGAGTATATGTTCACTGACAGAACTATTCTCCTCCATTTTGCAGCTATAGAACTTATTGGAAACTTCATATCTCTCAATCCGGGCATTTGCTTGAAATATTAACTTCAACTCCTGGAACATCTCATATGCTCCATGACGTTCAAAACGTCGTTGAAGACCCGGTTCTAAGCCGTAAAGCATGGCACATCGAACTATCGAGTAGTCATCGACTTTGCTCGCCAGACGCTCACAACTTCGGCGTTGCTTTGCAGCAGTTCGGCACCCAGCGGTGCTTCCAAGACGTAATTCTTCTGCGGCAGCAATGAGGATAATCCTCGTTACGGACCCAGTCCGTGTAATTGCTACCATCATCTTTCAACTTTGCTTTCTCAAGGAACGCATTAAAATTCAACGGAACAACGACGAGCCATCTATCTACAGTAAACATAGACAAGCAAAATACTATCAGGTACTAAGTTCATGATAAATTTAAGTTTTAATTAATCATATTAAAAACTCCCACTTAGACAGACATCTCTCTAGTCATCTAAGTGATTACGTGATCCAAATTAACTAAACCATATCCGATCATCACGTGAGATGGAGTAGTTTCAATGGTGAACATCACTATGTTGATCATATCTACTATATGATTCACGTTCGACCTTTCGGTCTCCGTGTTCCGAGGCCATATCTGTTATATGCTAGGCTCGCCAAGTTTAACCTGAGTATTCTGCGCGCAACTGTTTTGCACCCGTTGTATTTGAACGTAGAGCCTATCACACCCGATCATCACGTGGTGTCTCAAAGACGAAGAACTTTCGCAACGGTGCATACTCGGAGAACACTTCTTGATAATTTTAGTGAGAGATCATCTTATAATGCTACCACAATCAAAGCAAAATAAGATGCATAAAGGATAAACATCACATGCAATCAATATAAGTGATATGATATGGCCATCATCATCTCGTGCTTGTGATCTCCATCTCAAGCACCGTCGTGATCACCATCGCCACCGGCGCCGACACCTTGATCTCCATCGTAGCATCGTTGTCGTTTACGCCATCTATTGCTTCTACGACTATCGCTACCGCTTAGAGATAAAGTAAAGCAATTACAGTGCGTTTGCATTTCATACAATAAAGCGACAACCATATGGCTCCAGCCGATTGCCGATAACTTCGGTTACAAAACATGATCATCTCATACAATAAAATATAGCATCACGCCTTGACCATATCACATCACAACATGCCCTGCAAAAACAAGTTAGACGTCCTCTACTTTGTTGTTGCAAATTTTACGTGGCTGCTACGGGCTTAAGCAAGAACCAATCTCACCTACGCATCAAGACCACAACGATACTTCACAAATAGACTCCGCTTTTAACCTTCTCAAGAACCGGGCGTAGCCACACTCGGTTCAACTAAAGTGAGAGAGACAGACACCAGACAGCCACCTTTAATCACGAGTGCTCGTAACGGTGAAACCAGTATCGAGTAAGCGTACGCGTAATGTCGGTCCGTGCCGCTTCATCTCACAATAACTCTGAACCAAAGTATGACATGCCGGTAGGCGATGACTTGTATCGCCCACAACTCACTTGTGTTCTACTCGTGCATATGACATCAACGCATAAAACCAGGCTCGGATGCCACTGTTGGGGAACGTAGTAATTTCATAATTTTCCTACGCACACGCAAGATCATGGTGATGTATAGCAACGAGAGGGGAGAGTATTGTCTACGTACCCTCGTAGACCAAAGCGGAAGCGATCACAACGTAGAGGAAGTAGTCGACGTTCTCCTCGCGATCCTGCCGATCCCAGCGCCGTTACTCCGGCGCCTCGAGTCGATCACAACGTAGAGGAAGTAGTCGACGTTCTCCTCGCGATCCAGCCGATCCCAGCGCCGTTACTCCGGCGCCCAGTTCTTGGCACACGCTCAGCTCGATGACGCTCCTCGGGCTCCGATCCAGCAAAGCTCGGGGAGAGGAGTTCCACAAGACGACGGGCAGGACGATCTTGATGTTCTATCGACGCAGGCTTCGCCTAAGCACCGCTATGATATGACCGAGGTGGAATATGGTGGAGGGCACCGCACACGGCTAAGGAACGATCTCAAGGATCAACTTGTGTGTTCTAGGGTGCCCCCTGCCCCGTGATATAAAGGAGCAAGGGGAGGCCGGCCGGCCCTAGGAGGTGCGCCAGGAGGGGGAGTCCTCCTCCTAGTGGGAGTAGGACTCCTTTCCTAGTCCAACTAGGAAGGAGGAAGGGGAAGAAAAGAGAGGAGAGGGAGAGGGAAGGGGGCCGCGCCTCCTTGTCCAATTCGGACTCCCCATGGGGGCGCGCCACCTCTGGCGCAGCGCCTTCTCCCTCTTGGCCCAATAAGGCCCATTACTTCCGGGGGTTCCGTAACCCTCCGGCACTCCGCCTTTCTCCGGAAACTTCCGGAACCTTTCCGTGTCCGAATATAGCCGTCCAATATATCAATCTTTATGTCTCGATCATTTCGAGACTCCTCGTCATGTCCGTGATCACATCCGGGACTCCGAACTCCTTCGGTACATCAAAATACACAAACTCATAATATAACCGCCATCGAAACCTTAAGCGTGCGGACCCTACGGTTCGAGAACAATGTAGACATGACCGAGACACATCTCCGGTCAATAACCAATAGCGGGACCTGGATGCCCATATTGGTTCCTACATTTTCTACGAAGATCTTTATCGGTCAGACCGCATAACAACATACGTTGTTCCCTTTGTCATCGGTATGTTACTTACCCGAGATTCGATCGTCGGTATCCAATACCTAGTTCAATCTAGCATTCTTGGTAAGTCTCTTTACTCGCTCCATAATACATCATCTCACAACTAACTCATTAGTTGTAATGCTTGCAAGGCTTATGTGATGTGTATTACCGAGAAGGCCCAGAGATACCTCTCCGACAATCGGAGTGACAAAACCTAATCTCGAAATACGCCAACCCAACAAGACCTTTGGAGACACCTGTAGTACTCCTTTATAATCACCCAGTTACGTTGTGGACGCTTTGGTAGTACCCAAAGTGTTCCTCCGGTAAACGGAGTTGCATAATCTCATAGTTACAGGAACATGTATAAGTCATGAAGAAAGCAATAGCAATATACTAAACGATCAAGTGCTAAGCTAACGGAATGGGTCATGTCAATCACATCATTCTTCTAATGAGGTGATCCCATTAATCAAATGACAACACATGTCTATGGTTAGGAAACATAACCATCTTTGATTAATGAGCTAGTCTAGTAGAGGCTTACTAGTGACTATCTGTTTGTCTATGTATTCACACATGTATTATGTTTCCGGTTAATACAATTCTAGCATGAATAATAAACATTTATCATGATATAAGGAAATAAATAATAACTTTATTATTGCCTCTAGGGCATATTTCCTTCAGTCCCGATCTGTGCGTTAAGGCTGATGGTAACAGGAAGCAAGGGACACAGATGTTTACCCAGGTTCGGGCCCTCTCGATGGAGGTAAAACCCTACTTCCTGCTTGATTAATATTGATGATATTAGTAGTACAAGAGTAGATCTACCACGAGATCGTAGAGGCTAAACCCTAAGAGCTAGCCTATGATGGTATGATTGTAATTGTGATCGGCCTTCTAAGGGCCAACCTCTCCGGTTTATATAGACACCGGAGAGGGCTAGGGTTTACATGGAGTCGGTTACAAGGAAGGAAATATAATATCCGGATCCCCAAGCTTGCCTTCTACGCCAAGGAAAGTCCCATCCGGACACGGGCCGAAGTATTGAGTCTTGTATCTTCACGCTTCAATAGTCCGGACGTTGTACACAGTCCGGCTGTCCGGATACCCCCTAATCCAGGACTCCCTCAGCGCCCCCCGCTTGCGCGCGGCGTCAGATCTAGCGCGGTGGCGGCGCTCCTCCTCATCCGCAGAGCCGTCCATGGATATCGCCGGCTTGCCGGCGGCGAGAAATCAAGCGGCGCGGTGGGGAATCGGGGGGAAACGCGGCGGCGGGGGATAGGGTTTCGACCAAGATTCCGCTTATAAACCCGCAGATTATCTTTGCCGGGTAACATTTGCGGGCTGCGGCAAAAAAAAATTACGGGCCGGACGAGTATACGGGCTCTGCTCTGGCCTGAAAATTGGGCCGAGCCCGTATACTCGCCGGAATTTCGCGGGTTCGCGCATTATGCGGTGTCTGTTAGAGTTGCTCTCATCTCTAGACTCATCTCTAGTCTTCTCCGGCAAACCGCCGACGGGGCTGATTCGAGTGGCTAGAGGCCGAGCCGATACCTGCATGCGGCACGACGGTGTTGCTGGGGCTGTGCGGTCCGGTTGCCGGCCAATCCATGACAAGGCGCAGTGGCCGGCAACTAGAAACGCCAAATCCAGTTGCGGAGGCTGCAACCGCAGACCCACCGGTTCTGCGCCGGTGATGGGACGAGGAGGCACAAATCCAAGTGGTCGAGGACAACAGCGGAGCCTAAGGAACGTCCGTGGCGGCGGGCGGGTGCCGACGGGGGGTGGGAGGGACGGCGCAGAGGGGGGAGACAGTGAAGGAGAGGCACGGCTTTTACTCAGGCGCCGAGCGGTGGAGTTAATATTGGGAGATTCGCCCCGACTGTTTTACTCCCTTACGGCAAATTGGAAATCGGCTAGGTGCCAGTTAGAGAAGTAAACCCGAATTTTAACTTCTCTATAACTAATTATACTAGCCGATGGGTTCGGCTAGAAATGCCCTAATAAAAAGAAAAGTACCGCTTTATAATTAATCGTCTTGAGCACCGTTTTTTTCCTGAAAAAAAAAGGTGCTCAGGCAGATCGCCTGAGACACAAACAGCCACAGTCGAGGGTAGAGTAGAGTCCCACTAATGCACTCATTTGGCGGGCACATACATACGACCGATCTTATAGCTAACTCGTGTGCTGCAGAACGCGCACCACGCCTACACCCACTCACGCTTTGTTCCGAGAGGATCGCATCTTTAGTTGAAACTTGGTGCCTTGGATGACACCCGCATAATAAGAGGAGCCTACCTTCCATATGTGCAAGGCTTGAGCCAGCAGGTGCGGGTCCGTCTCGAACACCACTCTGGTGGCCGTCGCCACCGTATTTTGCGCGCCTTTTGTTTGTTTTGATGCGCTCTGAAATTGCAATTTAAGTGGGATGAGACGAGACTAGAGAGCGGGGAGGAGAATTTCCGGCAGCTTTGGCGCCGAATAATGCAGGTGGCGCGACGGTGGATAACGTGAGGCGTGGTCCTGCCTCCGGCTGCTCACTATCAATCGGTGGTGGCGGCCGGCCGGTCCCGGTTGTGTTGGTACGCACTGTCCGCCACACACTGCATGCACTGGTCACCCGGCCGGCCGGTCGGTGTCGTCCCCCCGCCGTCAGCCGTCGCTCACCAGCCAGCCAGTCAGCCGGCGACATGGAAAGGCGCCGCTCATCACGCGCGCTCGTGCCATCATCTTTCCACGGTTCCCGCACCACGAAAAGGCGCCGAGGGAAGCGAGCGAGTGAGTGAGTGTTGTTTGCTTTTGGCGCACAACGGCTGCGTATGATCGGCGCACCGGAAAGGCGCCGGTGGGCCGCCATGCATGGTCGGTCGCCGTGGCCACCGCGTCCGCCGGGCAATGCGCGCGCATGGTCACCGTCGCACCGGCGAATATAATACTCCTAATCTTGGCGCGGCGAGAAACGAGGAACTCGATTACTTTGTTTCCCTTGGGGCCGCCGCCCTCATGCATGCATGCATGGAACCTGGTAGTAACATTCTTTTCCGGCCGTCGATCGCCCTAGTGCGCATGCACCGCCGGCCGCGCACCCAAGGCGGGATTGATTCGACCGATCGTCCCACGCGAGCCGCAACTGGCCAGTGGCCACCCAATCACAGCCCTAGCTTTTCTTTTCGTTCACGTCACGCGCACGTACATACATACGTACGTACCAGCAGGCAATGGCGCCACCGGTGAACGAATCGCAGCCCGTCCGTTTACTGTAGTTTCAGGTCCACTAATGGCTAAGGTCCTTGCGATCAGGGAGGGCGCCATTTTCGCTAGGCTAAGAGCAACCCCAACGTGTGTCGGCCCATTTTCGCTAGACAAAATCGGTCCAACACGCCAACCCAAACAGACGCACGTCCGCTTTTCGTCCGCCTGCTGACCCATTCCAGGCTCAATTTTAGGCCTCATTTGCGTCGACGGGCGAACGCGCGCGGCGAGAAGATGCAGGCCGACATGCTCAAGTTTGACGACGAGTGGTCTATGCCGGCAAGAGTTATTCCTTTTGTGTATGCCTGCAAGTGTGCTGGCATGACCATGGTTGAGATGGCGTGGTCGAATTCCTGTCTTTTTTTGTGTGCTGGCATGTGTGCATGCTGCTGGCATGTGCGCCAACATAAACTGTGCGGTGGAGGCTGGCATTATATGTCGGCCGCTGGCATGCCATGAAATGGGCCGCGGGCGTTGGTTACAGGCCCGACCCAAAAGAAAATCAGGACAGACGCCGAGCTGGCGGCCGACCCAAAAAGATGAAAAGCAGACAAAATCACTGTCCATTTTGGTCGGCGTGTTGGAGTTGCTCCAAGAGGCACCACTGATGTGACCCTTGAGCTTGAGACCGACTGTCTAGAGGCAGTTAACCTCTGAAACACTAGCTACATTGATCGCTCGGTTGTAGCACTGATTTGCGCTGAAATTAGAGAGCTCGTTATTAGTTTTTCTTCGTTTGTAGTTCAACATGTAATGAGAGCAGCAAAGTGTGATAAGCGTGCATGTACGCGTAACGTGACTGAGAGCTGGCTAGAGACTACCCATATCTTCCTGGTCAGCAGCCTTTAACTGTTTGGCGAATGCCTTTGTTGAATAAAGCTCTCGAAAGTTCTACTAATAAAATCCCATCCCGGCCGTCCAAAACACTACTATGACTCCATCCACCGGAGCGCAGCCGCACGAGTACAATGCCACGACCGCACGAGTGGCTACCTAGCTAGCTAGTGGAGTCTTCCCCGCATGCTATTCCACTCGAGAATTTCATCGACGCCGGAGTCCAATCCGCGTTCGTGCGATGCGTCCACGCCACGCTAGTCGGTAGGTGAAGAACGCTGCCTCCCTCCCGGTCACTCACCCACCAACTCTCCGGCCGGTCAGCCAGGCCGCCCCTTCGCCTCCCTCCGTGCTTATTATAAGTAGCTTCACGCCCGCGCCGAGTTAGCCAGCGACCGAGAACCACCGCCACCACCTCGCCTCGCCTCCACGCAATCCCACCACAACCTCGCCTCATCTCCACTGTCGCCCGCCCGCCGGCGCACGCAACAACAAGGACAAACCAAGCCGATCGACCTCCAGCGGCGGCAAGCAAGCATGTGGGTGACGTCGATGCCGCAGGTGTGGGACGAGGAGGCGAGGAGCCGCAAGGGCGACGGCGACATGATGTCCCCCGCGCCGGCGGCCGCCATGCTGGGGTCGCTGGCCGGCTGGCTGTCCCGCGCCGCCGACCCGCCGGCGCCCAAGCTCTGCGGCTCGCCGGGCGGGCCGCCCGTGACCGCGCCCCGGGTCGCCCTGCGCGACGGCCGGCACCTGGCCTACTGCGAGAGCGGCGCTCCCAAGGAGCAGGCCCGGTTCAGGGTCGTCTTCTCCCACGGCTTCACCGGCTCCCGCGAGGACAGCGTCCGCGCCACCCAGGTACAGTACATACAGACACACATGCTTGCATGCATGCATGCATACACCCCTTGTGTGCCTCTAGCTAGCTCCGGCTAGCCGGCCGGCGTCGCATGTCTAGTTTAATTAATCTCTCTCCGGCTCCGGCCGATTACTATAATGATGCACTAGAGAGTCATTCACAGCGCATCCAACTGATTAAAGTAGACTAATTTGTGGCCGAACTGTACGAATGATTGGCAGCTCACTTGGCCCCGATGATAGTATGATTTAGCGCGTACGCTAGCTAATGCTTAGCTGAGGGGAAACCGTGTTCGTGGTCATGGAGACGGTCGCCGTCGGTGCCCGCCAAAAGCTGAAGAATCAAAGCTGGCCGCATGAGCTGTTGTGCACGGAGGCACGTCGGGTTGGGTGGGAGATCGAATCGAATCGAATCGATTCTCTTCTTCGCCGTCGGGTGAGCGAGCGCTGTCGCCGATCGCAACGGGCGGGCACGTACGTGCCCAACTCCCGGGAAAAAGTCGTCGGTGTTTGGCGGGACAGTTTTTTTTTTCCATTGTTTCTTAGGCAGGTCGAGGTCATTCTTCAATTTGAAAGCGAGGCCAGAAGAAAGAAAGGGCTTGGCCACCTTAAGCATCCCGTCATCTGCAGCACAGTGATGAAGTGATGATGAATTAAATTATTTGGTTCGGGGCACGTCCTTGTTAAGCCAGATAGGTGTAGTATATTCCTCTTTGCGTTCCAGCACAGCACAGTACATCTTCTAGTAGTAGTACGTAGTACTATATATCACTGTCCGTGTCCGCACACGTTGCCGTCTGCATGAACGGACGGAGAAGCAAAGCTGTAGAGCCTCAGCTTTCCGAGCTGAGCTTTCCTCAGCCTCACGTAACCTTCTTCCGTGTCTTTGGCCGGGCTGTTCAAAGATTGAGCAGCGGCAAGTGCCATTCTGGACGGAGTCCCAAGGATTCCAGCCGGCCGGCCGGTCTGCCTCACCTTGTTCGGTGCGAGCAGAAATGTGTCGGCGTGTGGTTGGACGAGGAGCAACCGCCGACGACCAGGGAAAATAAAGATGCCAGCTTTGCTCTCCTGGACACGACGGTGACCTGTGAGATCCCGTGGAACGCGTGGAGGAGCAGGAATTAATGGCGGCCGCTTCACCGCGACCGAGGGTGGATCGCATCCCGTCTCGCTCGCATGTGGCCGTTTCGAGGAGAGCCAACACGTCCTAGTCCTCCCTCCTGGTGCCTGCCCAATTAGGAGAGGTCCACTCCCACCACGTCCACCGCGCCAGCCCGGCAATGGAGCTGCTGTGCAAGGCGCCGGTGCTGAGCTGCGGCACCAGGAGGGCCCGGGGGGGCGGAACGGGGTCGCCCATGGGCCCGCTGGCGGGCGCGCTGGGGCGGTGGATCCACGGGGCGGTGAAGGCGCCGCCGCCGCCGCCGCCGCGGATCTGCGGGACGCCCGGCGGGCCGCCCGTCACGGCGCCCAGGGTCCGGCTCAGCGACGGCCGCCACCTCGCCTACGCCGAGTCCGGGGCGCGCAAGGAGGACGCGCGCTACATGGTCGTCTTCTCCCACGGCTTCACCGGCTCCCGCCACGACACCATCCGCCCCTCGCCGGTCAGTAACATGTCAACGCGCAGCGCTTTCTGCTCCAGCCGTCGCGACGATGGCGAGCGAGCGTCGGAGCGCGTGCAGTAGGCTAGCAAAGCGGGAGATTTTTTCTTCTTCTTCAGTGGATTGGATTGGATTGCCGAATTGGGGATCCTCCACTGAAGAAGATCGTACTAGCTCCTTTTGGATGTTCTGAGAATTTTTGTCCTGTTGCTACTCAAGGAAGCCTCACCTGAATGTGCAATTTGGTTCTTCATGGAAGTAGAGCACACATTTAGGCTTCACGAACTGCACTGCAATGCTGGAATTTCATACTGATTGATTAGTATTTCAACAGCATCAGCATCATTTTAAACTCGGATTAGGTTGTGTGATGAGTAACCCTTGCAATGCCTAGAATAGGTTCCTTAATTGCTTTAGCTTGACACAAATACAACTGCCATTTCTCTCTATTGACATTGACCATGCCATATCATTTCTCTCTACTTGACATTGACCATGTCGTATTGTCATATGTATGCTGAACGTTTCCTCTGAAGATCTTTTCTTTCTGACGGAACAACACGCGTTGTTGCTTATTGCTGACAAGAATCAACATTTTTCTCTTGTCATGCAAGTGCTGACTAATTCTCTGTTTGGAAAGTTCCAAGAGCATATTTACACTGTGATGCTTGCTTTCCAGACGTCATATGCTGCTCATTTACTTCGCATTTTGTCTCGGATACTAACGTGTGAACCTAAATGTGGGTTTTCAGGAAGTGGCTGAAGAGCTAGGCGTGTACATGGTGGGTTTCGACCGTGCCGGTTATGGCGAGAGCGACCCGAACCCTAACCGATCTGTGAAAAGCGCTGCGCTGGACGTCGAGGAGCTCGCTGACGCACTAGGATTGGGTCCTAAATTCTACGTGATCGGCATATCTCTTGGCTGCCATGCTGTCTGGGGCGCCCTCAAGTACATCCCTGAAAGGTAAACAGCGCAGTGCCAGTCATGCCAGACAACTCTGCTCAAGACCAAGCAGCTAATAACTTGTTTGTGGCAACATCAGTGTTTGATAAATGGTGATAACTCTGTGATGCAGGATTGCTGGAGCTGCAATGATGGCGCCGGTGGTGAATTACTGGTGGCCGGGCTTCCCTGCGGATCTCGCCGCGGAGGTGTACAACAAGCAGGAGGTGGGCGACCAGTGGGCGCTGCGTGTGTCACATTACGCCCCTGGCATCCTCCACTGGTGGATGGACCAGAGCTGGCTGCCCACCTCCACCGTCGTGGCCGGCACCACGCCGCTCCCCAACAAGCGCGACGCCGAGATCCGCTCCAAGCTCAAGGCCGACGGCACATTCCAGCAGGTCTACCTCGGCTCCACCATTGTCATCACTACTGAACAGCAGCGCTTACGATCTTACCTAACAAGATTTCTTTGACCTTGCAGAAGATGGAACTGGCGACGCAGCAGGGCATCCACGAGTCGTACTACCGCGACATGATGGTGATGTTCGGCAAGTGGGAGTTCGACCCGATGAGCCTGCCGAAGCCGCCTTGCCCCGTGCACATCTGGCAGGGCGACGAGGACGGCCTGGTGCCCGTGGTGCTGCAGAGGCACATCGCCAGCCGGCTCAGCTGGGTGAACTACCATGAGCTCCCCGCGACCGGGCATTTCCTGTCTCCGGTCCCCGGGCTAGGTGACACCGTTCTTCAGACCCTTTTCGGCAATGCTAAGCAATGATCAGGAACAGCAACAGCAGCTCTGAACATACTACGTTGCTGAAGTATAGGGTTCTTCCGGTGCATTGTTTTATTCTAAGGTGGTCAGGTCAGGTAATCGCTGCTGATTAGCGACGATGTTATAGGTGAAATGGTGGTGTAACATCAAGTGTTTTTTGTGGTTGAAATCACGCGGCCAGGATGTGCGCGCAAAATATGTAATTGAACCTTGAGAACGAGAAAGTAGTTGAACTATTATACCATGACGATCTTATTTCTTGGATATATCTTGCCTTCCTTTTTTCTGATCTACCAAGTGTCCACAGGTTATCCTCCCTGGATCAAGAGGAGGGGCGAATTGAGGGACACAAAGAGTTGATTACTCATATTACCAACTTTTATAAAAACTCTGGACATCCTGATATCTCTTCTATATCTTTAGAGCTAGAGGATCCCAAAATTATACCTTCTGAAGCTGTAGAGAAATTAACTGTGGAGTTCTCCATGGAAGAAATAAAATGTGTTGTTTTCAGTATGGCACATAACAAATCTCCTGGACCCAATGGTTTTACTGTTGAATTCTATCAACATTTTTGGGAACCGGTCAAATTTGATCTTAAAGCCTTTTTTGATGATTTCCATAGAGGTTATTTGGATATACCTAGACTTAATTATGTGATTATCACCCTGGTTCCTAAAACTAAGGACGCTATTAAACATTTAGGCCCATCAACATGTTAAATGTGAGTTTTCTAAATTCTTATGAATATGCTAAATGGGATTACCGAAGAGGCAATTTCTCCCATGCAAACAGTCTTTGTCAAGGGGAGACATACTATGGAAGGAGACAACAATTCAACCAGCAGGCAAAGCAACACGACATATGGAACATAACCAACATAGGCATGCATGATCATATATCCAAAAGGAAGCATAAGTTCCTACTAACTACTATAGTATCTTGATGGAAATATGCCCTAGAGTCAATAATAAAGTTGTTATTATTATAATTCCTTATTCACGATAAAGGTTTTTTTATTCATGCTAGAATGCTATTGATTGGAAACTTAAATACATGTGTGGATGCATAAACAAATACCGTGTCCATAGTGAGCCTTTACTAGACTAGCTCGTTGATCAAAGATGGTTAAGGTTTCCTAACCATGGACATGTGTTGTCACTTGATAACGGGATCACATCATTAGGAGAATGATGTGATGGACAAGACCCATCCGTTAACTTAGCATATGATCGTTCAGTTTATTGCTATTGCTTTCTTAATGTCAAATACATATTCCTTCGACCATGAGATCATGCAACTCCCAGATACCAGAGGAATACCTTGTGTGTTATCAAACGTCACAATGTAACTGGGTGATCATAAAGATGCTCTACAGGTATCTCCGAAGGTGTATGTTGAGTTGGCATGGATCGAGATTGGAATTTGTCACTCCGTGTATCGGAGAGGTATCTCTGGGCCCTATCGTTAATACACATCACAAGAAGCTTGCAAGCAAAGTGACTAAGGAGTTAGTTGCAAGATGATGTATTACGGAACGAGTAAAGAGACTTGCCAGTAACGAGATTGAACTAGGTATGGAGGTACCAACGATCGAATCTCAGGCAAGTAACATACCCACAGACAAAGGAAATTACGTATGTTGTCATAAAGGTTCGACCGGTAAAGATCTTCGTAGAATATATAGGAACCAATATGGGCATCCAGGTCCGCTATTGGTTATTGACTGGAGAGGCATCTCGGTCATGTCTACATCATTCGCGAACCCATAGGGTCCGCACGCTTAACGTTCGTTGACGATATAGTATTATATGAGTTATGTGAGTTGGTGACCGAATGTTGTTCGCAGTCCCGGATGAGATCATGGACATGACGAGGAGCTTTGGAATGGTCTGAAGGTAAAGATTTCTATATAGGACCATTCCAAAGCTCCGATAAATTTGGTCACCGGAAAGGTTTCGAAATTTATCGGGTAGTCATCGATCACCAGAAGAGGTTCCGGGAGGTCCCGGTAGTTTAATGGGCCGAAGGGCCAAGGGAAGGGGAGCACACCAGCCCACAAGGGGCTAGCATGCCCCAACCTGGACGCCGGCCTTGTAAAAGGAAAGGAGGGGCTGGCCTCTTCCTACCGTTCTCCACGGAAGAGACAAAGGGAAAGGAGGGGGGGGGGGGGGCGCCCTAAAGGCACTCATCCCCCTTATGTTTCCCCCTTGTTCCAAAGAAGGAATGAGGGGGAGGGGGCAGGGCAGGCCCTAGGGCTGGCCTCCGCGCCCCTTGGGAGCGCCTTGGGCTGCCTCCCCTCCTCTCCCCCCACCTATATAGGAAGGAAATATGCCCTAGAGGCAATAATAAAGTTGTTATTTTATATTTCCTTATTCATGATAAAAGGTTTATTATTCATGCTAGAATTGTATTGATCGGAAACTTTGATACATGTGTGAATACATAAACTGAGACCGTGTCCCTAGTGAGCCTCTACTAGACTAGCTCGTTGATCAAAGATGGTTAAGATTTCCTAACCATGGACATGAGTTGTCATTTGATAACAGGATCACATCATTAGGAGAATGATGTGATGGACAAGACCCATCCGTTAGCTTAGCATTTGATCGTACAGTTTATTGCTACTGCTTTCATGTATGTCAAATACATATTACTTTGACTATGAGATCATGCAACTCCCGAATACCGGAGGAATACCTTGTGTGCTATCAAACATCACAACGTAACTGGCTGATTATAAAGATGCTCTACAGGTATCTCCGAAGGTGTTTTGTTGGGTTGGCGTGAATCAAGGTTAGGATTTGTCACTCCGAGTATCGGAGAGGTATCTCTGGGCCCTCTCGCACATCATATTAAGCCTTGCAAGCAAATGCCTAATGAGTTAGTCACAGGATGATGTATTACAGAACGAGTAAAGAGACTTGCGGGTAACAATATTGAACTACGTATAAAGATACCGACGATCGAATCTCGGGCAAGTAACATACCGATGGACAAAGGGAAATATGTATGTTGTCATAACGGTTTGACCGATAAAGATCTTCGTAGAATATGTAGGAGACAATATGAGCATCCAGATTCCACTGTTGGTTATTGACCAGAGCGGTGTCTCGGTCATGTCTACATAGTTCTTGGATCCGCACGCTTAACGCTCGATGCCGATATTATATTATATGAGTTATGTGATTTGGTGACCGAATGTTGTTCGGAGTCCCGGACGAGATCACGGACATGACGAGGAGTCTTGAAATGGTCGAGAGGTAAAGATTGATATATAGGACGATGGTATTCAGACACTAGAAGTGTTCCGGAGGGTACCAGGTACATATCGGGTCACCGAAAGGGGTTCCGGACACCCCCGGCAAAGATATGGGCTTAATGGGCCAAGGGAGGGACAGACCAGCCTACAAGGGGCCGGCTGGTGCGCCCCTCCACCAGGCCGGCCAGCCCTAGGGAAAGGAAAGGGGGGAGGGCAAGTCCCTCATTCCTTCCCCTCCTCAAGGAAAAAAGGAAGGGGGGGGGGCGCCACCTCCCCCTTCCTTCCCCTCCTCAAGGGAGAAAGGGAAGGGGGGGGGCGCCACCTCCCCCTTCCTTCCCCTGGCGCCTATACAAGGAAGGGGAGGTGAAACAGGGCAGGAGCCCAAGTGGGATTCGGCCCCACTTGGGGCGCCCCTTGGCCTCTCCCCTCTCCCTCCCACATATATATATATGAGGAGGGGGCGCCTAGCACACATAACATCAATTGTTAGCCGTGTGCGGCGCCCCCCTCCACAGTTTACACCCCCGATCATATTGTTGTGGTGCTTAGGCAAAGCCCTGCGAGGATTACTTCACCATCACCGTCACCACGCCATCGTGCTGTCGGAACTCATCTACAACCTCGACAACTTGCTGGATCAAGAAGGTGAGGGACGTCACCGAGCTGAACGTGTGCAGGACTCGGAGGTGCCGTACGTTCGGTACTCGATCGGTGGAGCGCGAAGAAAGATAGACTACATCAACCGCGCTGTGAAACGCTTCCGCTTACGGTCTACGAGGATACGTAGACATACTCTCCCCCTCGTTGCTATGCGTCTCCTAGATAGATTTTGCGTGAGCGTAGGAATTTTTTTGAAATTGCATGCTCTGTTTCCCAACAGTGGCATCCGAGCCAGGTCTATGCGTAGATGATATACACGAGTAGAACGCAAAGAGTTGTGGACGGTGATAGTCATACTTGATGACCCACAAGTATAGGGGATCTATTGTAGTCCTTTCGGTAAGTAAGAGTGTCGAACCCAACGAGGAGCAGAAGGAAATGATAGGCGGTTTTCAGTAAGGTATTCTCTGCAAGCACTGAAATTATAGGTAACAGATAGTTTTGTGATAGGATAATTGGTAACGAGCAACAAGTAACAAAAGTAAATAAAGTGCAGCAAGGTGGCTCAATCCTTTTTATAGCAAAGGACAAGCCTGGACAAACTCTTATATAGAGAAAAGCTCTCCTGAGGACACATGGGAATTATCGTCAAGCTAGTTTTCATCACGTTCATATGATTCGCGTTCGGTACTTTGATAATTTAATATGTGGGTGGATCGTGCTTGGGTGCTGCCCTTACTTGGACAAGCATCCCACTTATGATTAACCTCTATTGCAAGCATCCGCAACTACAACAAAAGTATTAAGGTAAACCTAACCATAGCATGAAACATATGGATCCAAATCAGCCCCTTTACGAAGCAACGCATAAACTAGGGTTTAAGCTTCTGTCACTATAGCAACCCATCATCTACTTATTACTTCCCAATGCCTTCCTCTAGGCCTAAATAATGGTGAAGTGTTATGTAGTCGACGTTCACATAACACCACTAGAGGATAGACAAAATGTGTAATAACAGCTCATAATGTAATAAATATCAATATAAAAGCATGACGCAAAATGGATGTATCAATACTGCTTACCACCAATGTCTTATTTTGATTCGGCGGTATTGTTGGATGAAGCGGCCCGGACCAACCTTACATGACCACGTTCATGAGACCGGTTCCACCAACAGACATGCAACTAGTTTTGCATAAATGTGCCTGGCGGGTGTCTGTTTCTCCTACTTTAGTTGAATCGAATTTGACTGCGGCCGGTCCTTGAAGAAGGTTAAAACAACAAACTTGACGAAACACCGTTGTGGTTTTGATGCGTAGGTAAGAACGGTTCTTGCTAGAAGCCCGTAGCAGGCACGTAAAACTTGCAACAATAAAGTAGAGGACATCTAACTTGTTTTTGCAGGGCATGTTGTGATGTGATATGGTCAAGACATGATGAGAAATATGTTATTGTATGAGATGATCATGTTTTCTAAAGGTTACTGGCAACCGGTAGGAGCCTTATGGTTGTCTCTTTATTGTATGAAATGCAAACGCCATGTAATTGCTTTACTTTATCACTATGCGTTAGCGATAGTTGTAGAAGCAATAGTTGGCGAGACGACCACGGCGCTATGATGGAGATCAAGGTGTCAAGCCGGTGACGATGGAGATCATGACGATGCTTTGGAGATGGAGATAAAAAGCACGAGATGATGATGGCCATATCATGTCACATATTTCGATTGCATGTGATGTTTATCTTTTATGCATATTATTTTTCTTAGTACGGCGGTAGCATTATAAGATGATCCCTTCACTAAATTTCAAGGTATGAGTGTTCTCCCTGAGTATGCACTGGTGCGACAGTTCGTCGTGTTGAGACACCACGTGATGATCGGGTGTGATAGACTCTATGTTCACATACAATGGGTGCAAGATAGTTTTGCACATGCGGAATACTTGGGTTAAACTCGACGAGCCTGGCATGTACAGACATGGCCTCGGAACACTGGAGACCAAAAGGTCGAACGTGAATCATATAGTAGATATGATCAACATAGAGATGTTCACCATTGATGACTACTCCATCTCACGTGATGATCGGACATGGTTTAGTTGATTTGGATCACGTATCATTTAGATGACTTGAGGGATGTCTATCTAAGTGGGAGTTCTTAACTAATTTGATTAATTAAACTTAATTTTATCATAAACTTAGTCCTGATAGTATTTGCATATCTATGTTGTAGATCAATAGCTTGTGATATAACTCCTATATATTTTTTATATGTTCCTAGAGAAAAACTAAATTCAAAGATGATCGTAGCAGTGATGCGGACTAGGTCCATGATCTGAGGATTATCCTCATTACTACACAGAAGAATTATGTCCTTGATGCACCGCCAGGTGACAGACCTATTGCAGGAGCAGATACAGACGTTATGAACGTTTGGCAAGCTCGATATGATGACTACTTAATAGTTTAGTGCGCCATGCTTTACGGCTTAGAACCGGGACTTCAAAAACATTTTGAACGCAACGGAGCATATGAGATGTTCCAAGAGCTAAAATTGGTATTTTAGAATCATGCCCGTGTCAAGAGGTATGAGACCTCTGACAAGTACTTTGCCTATAAGATGGAGGAGAATAGCTCAGCTAGTGATCATGTACTCAGAATGTCTAGATACTACAATCGCTTGAATCAAGTGGGACTTAATCTTCCAGATAAGATAGTGATTGACAGAATTCTCTAGTCACTATCACCAAGCTACTAGAATTTCGTGATGAACTATGATATGCAAGGGATGAAGAAAACGATTCCTGAGCTCTTCATGATGCTGAAATCAGCGAAGGTTAGAAATCAAGAAAGAGCATCAAATGTTGATGGTTAAACAAGACCACTAGTTTCAAGAAAAAGGGCGAAGGAAAAGAAAGGGAACTTCAAGAAGAATGACAAGCAAGTTGCCACTCCCGTGAAGAAGCCCAAAGCTAGACCTAAGCCTGAAACTGAGTACTCCTACTGCAAAGGGAATGGTCACTGGAAGCGGAATTGTCCCAAATACTTTGCGGATAAGAAGGATGGCAAAGTGAACAAAGGTATATTTGATATACATGTTATTGATGTGTACTTTACTAGTGTTCATAGTAACCCCAGGGTATTTGATACCGGTTCAGTTGTTAAGATTAGTAACTCGAAACAGGAGTTGCAAAATGAACAAAGTCTAGTTAAGGGCGAGGTGACGATGTGTGTTGGAAGTGGTTCCAAGGTTGATAAGATCACCATCGCACACTCCCTCTAACCTCGGTATTAGTGTTGGACCTAAATAAATGTTATTTGGTGTTTGCATTGAGCATGAATATGATTTGATCATGTTTATTGGTTATTCGTTTAAGTCAGAGAATAATTGTTGTTCTGTTTACATGAATAAAACCTTCTATGGTCAAACACCCGATGTAAATGGTTTACTGAATCTCGATCGTAGTGATACACATATTCATAATATTGATGCCAAAAGATGCAAAATTGATAATGATAGTGCAATATATTTGTGGCACTGCCATTTAGGTCATATTGGTGTAAAGCGCATGAAGAAACTCCATACGGATGGATTTTTGGAATCACTTGATTATGAATCATTTAATACTTGCGAACCATGCCTCATGGGCAAGATGAGTAAAACTCTGTTCTCCGGAACAATGGAGCGAGCCAATGACTTATTGGAAATAATACATACCAATGTATGTGGTCCGATGAGTGCTGACGCATGCGGCGAGTATCGTTATTTTCTGATCTTCACAGATGATTTGAGCATATATGGATATATCTACTTAATGAAACACAAGTCTGAAACATTTTGAAAAGTTCAAATAATTTTAGAGTGAAGTGGGGAATCATCGTAACAAAAAAAATAAAGTTCCTACGATCTGACTGTGGAGATGAATATTTGAGTTACGAGTTTGGCCTTCATTTAAAACAATGTGGAATAGTTTCACAACTCATGCCACCTGGAACACCACAGCGTAATGGTGTGTCCAAACATCATAACCGTACTTCATTAGATATGATGCGATCTATGATGTCTCTTAGTGATTTACCACTATCGTTTTGGGGTTATGCATCAGAGACAGCTGCATTCGTGTTAAATAGGGCACCGTCTAAATCCGTTGAGATGACACCGTATGAATTGTGGTTTGGCAAGAAACCTAAACTGTCGTTTCTTAAAGTTTGGGGTTGTGACACTTATGTCAAAAGGCTTCAGCCTGATAAGCTCGAACCCAAATCGGAGAAGTGCATCTTCATAGGATACCCTAAGGAAACAATTGGGTACACCTGCTACCACAAATCCGAAGGCAAGATATTTGTTTCCAAGAGTGGAACATTTCTAGAGAAGGAGTTTCTCTCGAAAGAAGTGAGTGGGAGGAAAGTTGAACTTGATGAGGTAATTGTACCTTCTCTCGAATTGGAAAGTATCTCATTAGAGAAATCCGTTCCTGTGATGCCTACACCAACTAGAGAGGAAGCTAATGATGATGATCATGAAACTTCAGATCAAGTTACTATTGGACCTTGTAGGTCGAACAGAGCACGTTCCGCACCAGAGTAGTACAGTAATCTTGTTCTGGGAGTCATGTTACTAGATCATGATGAACCTACGAACTATGAAGAAGCTATGGTAAGCCCAGATTCTGATAAATGGCTTGAGGCCATGAAATCTGAGATAGGATCCATGTATGAGAACAAAGTGTGGACTTTGGTGGACTTGCCCGATGATCGTCGAGCCATAGAGAATAAATGGATCTTCAAGAACAAGACTAACGCCGATGGTAATGTTACTGTCTACAAAGCTCGACTTGTCACGAAAAGTTTTCGACAAGTTCATGGGGTTGACTACGATGAGACCTTCTCACTCGTAGCAATGCTTAAGTCAGTCTGAATCATGTTAGAAATTGCCACATTTATGATTATGAAATCTGGCAAATGGATGTCAAAACTGCATTCGTTAATGGATATCTCAAAGAAGAGTTGTATATGATGCAACCAGTAGGTTTTGTCGATCCTAAAGGTGCTAACAAAGTATGCAAGCTCCAGCGATCCATATATGGACTGGTGCAAGCATCTCAGAGTTGGAATATACGCTTTGATGAGGTGATCAAAGCATATGGTATTATACAGACTTACGGTGGAGCCTGTATTTACAAGAAAGTGAGTGGGAGCTCTGTAGCATTTCCGATATTATATGTAGATGACACATTGTTGATTGGAAATGATAAAGAATTTCTGGATAGCATAAAAGGGTACTTGAATAAGAATTTTTCAATGAAAGACCTCGGTGAAGCTGCTTACATATTGGGCATCAAGATCTATAGAGGTAGATCAAGACGTTTGATAAGATTTTTCAATGAGTACATACCTTGACAAGATTTTGAAGTAGTTCAAAATCGAACAATCAAAGAAGGAGTTCTTGCCTGTGTTTGATGACCCGCAAGTATACGGGATAGTTGTAACCTCTTTCGATAAGTAAGAGTGTCGAACCCAACGAGGAGCTAAAGGTAGAACAAATACTCTCTCAAGTCCTATCGGCCACTGATACGACTACGCACGCTTGAGGTTCGCTTTACCTAGAACAAGTATGTAAGTGCATCTAGTGCCCCTTAGTGATTTCGGTGTATTGAAGACTTATAGGTTAAGGAACTAATGCGTTTGTGAGTGTACACAGGTCTATAAGTCTATGAGGAGTTTGATATTTACAGAGAAAGTCGACCCCTAAAAATGAAGTTCTTCGATTTGAAGACTTTGATATTTTGAAGACTTTCAAGACTTTGAAAGTGAAGAAATTGGTGTGACCTTGAAGACTTGGTATTCATTTGAGGAACATGAAGCGTGAAGACTTTCGTTTTCGTTGTTTCATTTTCTCTTTCTTGAGTCATAGGAAACACCGCTTTGTTAAAGGGGTCGAGGAAATACTAAGGAAAAATTTCCATGTGATGCTCAACTCAAAATCCTACACCTACCAATCCCTTCGAGTGAAGCCTTTGGAAATCTCATACGATTCACCAATTTCTTGATGTGAGACGAAGTTCTTACAGTCACGAGGAATTTGTTCTGACCGAGGAGTTAGGAATTCTCCGGTCGGATTGCCTACACAAAGGAGGAACATGATAGCCCCGAGGAATTTGTGATTCAAATTTCCGACCGTTCTTTGTCTTCTTGACTGTCCCAAAATATCTTATCCACCTAACGGTCATATCATTGAAGGGCATTTATGTCTTATCATGTCGGGCTGCTCCTAAGCTATAAATAGCCGCCCCCTACAACCACTAGCTGGTTGGCTGCTCCGAGAGAAACTTGACACTTGTCATTTGAGAGCAACCCATCCTCTGAGGACTTTGAGCGAAAATCATCAAGTGAGGAAAAACCCAAAAACCAAACCCCTACAAACCCAAAGTGATTGAGCATCACTGAAGAGATTGATCCAGCGTGGATCCGACGCTTGTTACCTTTGAAGACTGTGCTTCTTCCAGACGGTTAGGCGTCATGGTCTAGAGCATCCAAGAGGAATATTGGATCGCCGAGTGATCAAGTCTGTGAAGGTTTGGAAGTCGCCTGAAGACTTACCACGAGTGATTGGACGAGGTCTGTGTGACCTTAGTTCAAGGAGAATACGGTGAGGACTTGGTGTCCTGAGCTGCCTGCTCAGCGATCGGGTGTCCGGACTGTGTCCTCGAGTTTAAATACTCACCGCTTCCAACCAGACGCATAACCGAGACAGCAGTTGGAACTGGTCTACCAAATCATTGTCTTCACCAACCTAATCGGTTCTATTTCCTCAACCCTTTCATTTCCTCATTATTGTGTTGAGTCTTTGTTCATATCTGTGTTTGAAGACTTTGATCAAGACTTTCTCAATTTCCTCGATTCGATTTCTTGATCTGTTTGTCTTCATCTTGTGCTATCCTGTGTTTACGCTTTCTGTACTCTTTGTTTGTCTTCATTTCATCATGATGACCATACCCGCGTTCTCTTATGCTTACTTCTAAGTACTTATTCCGCTGCAAGTAGTTCTTCACTAAGGAATTTCCTCACCGGCAAATTCCTCAGTGAAGAATTCATAAAAATCGCCTATTCACCCCCCCTCTAGTCGATATAACGCACTTTCAATTGGTATCAGAGCAAGGTACTCCCTTGTTACGTGTGATTTTGGTTTAACCACCGGAGTTTTAGTTATGTCGACCGCAGGTATGATCAAGGTCTCAACAGGTGTCCTACCTTTGATGGGACGGACTACCCCTTTATCGGAAGAACAAGATGCGAATGCATCTTGAAGCAATTGACAACGATCTACGGTATGTTGTGGAAAATGGTGTTCCCTCACCACACCTTCTCTAAATGCTGCCGATGTGAAGAGATTCAAGCAACTCGATTCTCAAGCGAAGAATATCATATGTGGCCATCTCGAGCAAAGGTCAATATGGAAGAGTGGGTGCTTTGGAAACCGCCACTCATCCGGGACAGGCTGTCCAAAGTAAATGAAGGAGTCTCAACTCAGCGTGACTTTGAGTTGATGTTCTTGAATCTCTTCAACCGCTTCAAAAGACTCGACAACGAAAATGTTCAACAAACCTTCGATCGCCTCACTGACATCTCAAATGAGCTTCAAGCACTTGGTGCCACTGACATCACCGACCATGAGGTGGTGAAGAAATTGTTGAGGTCGCTTGATTCCTCATTTGATACTCTGGCACTGATGATACAAGAGCGTGCTGACTACAAGTCACTTGATCCAGCTGATATCCTCGAGAGGCTAAATACTCATGAGTTTCAGCTTGCTGAAAAGAGAGATCTCTATGGTTCTAGCTATGGAAAAACACGTGCCTCAAGGCCAAGGCTGTGGTCTCGAATCTGACCGTGAAGACTCGGTAGTAGCCTTGGAGATCTGAAGAATTAGGCCAGAGCTAGCACCGCTCGTGAAGAAATTCCAAGTTCTCAAGACGTGGTCGCTTTGGAAAATCCTCAAGAAGCGGTGATTCCTCATCCGGTGACTATAAGAGAATACTTTGTCACAAATGCAAGAAACCTGGTCACTACATCCAAGATTGTCCTCGATGGGAAAAGGAATTATAGAAGAAGAAACACAAGGATTACAGTTCTGATGACGCGAAGAAGAAGAAGAAATCATCGAAATCTTCATCATCAAAATCCTAAGCCTTCTTCTCACAAGAAGAGCAGCTCCAAAAAGGCTCGGGCATTCATTGGCAAGGAAATGGACTCAAGCTGAATCGAGGAACATGAGGAAGAGGAGGCATCGAAGAATCTGAGTCCGGTGTGGCGAGTCTAGCTCTCGCCATCGCTTTCGCCAAGAAGTCCATCTTCAACTCAAGAAAATGACCTCACCAACAAAGCTGATGAAGACAGTTATGACTACGCCCCACCTATTGCTTCATGGCAAAGGGTGCCAAGGTACTCAAATATACCTCCTCCGAATCTAGTGAAAATGAATCGATGATGATCTAAAGCCCGATTACTCAAAACTTGCTAAGATTGTCAGAAACAACAAAGGGCTTTTGAAAAGGTTCAAAACATGCTAGATAAGAGTGATGATATGTTAGGTGAAGAAATGGATCACACTAAAGCCCCGATCGAAAATCTTCAGAGACTTGGTCTAGGTTTGACAACCTTCAAGGTCATCATAACACTCTCTTATCTGATCATGAGAAACTTTCTTATGAATTTCTTCAAAGAAAGCAAGATCTTGAGAAGCTAAGAGTGAATTATGAAGATCTTCAGAAGGAGCGCGATTCATTACTTGCTCAACAAATCAGCGCTTCTCAAGAAGAATTTGTTCCTCCATGCTTAAAATGCATTGAACGTGAATCTGCTAATTCTTCACCTGAATGTTCAAATGCTTCACTTGTTACAAATTCTTCACCTGCCTCTGCTATCACTAATTCCTCATCTGAGGACATTGCTAGTATCACCGATTTATGCAGGGCTGAAGGAATTGTATATGACAGTATGTACAAAAGCCTCAAAGGGCATCGACTCTTTGTGATGTGCTTAAAAGCAGATCCTCAACAGAACCCTAGGAAAGAGGGTATTGCCTTTGAGAGGAAACTCAATGTCGATGGAACATATTGGAAGCCCGAAAAGATCCCAAAACCTCATGGATTGCTGCAAAGGGACCTCCAATTGATCCATCTAACTTATCTGGCTTTACATGCGAATCTCCTCATTCTTCTGATGAGTCATTTGACTCCAACTATAAACTGTTCAAAAATCAGAATGGTGAAGTATTTGCTAGATATGTTGGCACTAATCGCATGAACGGTTCCCCTATGAAGAAAATCTGGGTTCCCAAGAAGTGCCTTGAAAGTCTTCAGTGAATGTCCTCATGACACCACCGTGAAGAATAGGAACCCCAGATCAAATTCTCCATATGGACCAAATTCTTCATATGGATCCAAGTCCTCATACGGACCAAATTCCTCACATGGATCAAATCCCTCAAAAGGATCAAAGTCCTCATATGATTATCATCGTGCTAATAACTCTGTTTCGCAGGGTAGAGCTAAGGGCTATGAATATGTGCATTATTCTTCAAACCAATATGTTCATAAGTCCTCGAAGAATTTCTCTCGCTTATTCATATGCTTACCCTAACCCCTCTTATGTGAAACGAAATGGATTGGCCTCTATGCCACCATTCTCATATGGTGCTCGTAGAGTGATGAACTCTTTGCCACCCCTTCAGATGTGGGTGGTGAAGAAAAAGAACTAATCTCTTCTGCAGGGTCAGGTCTCCAGACGTGCTTTAAACGTCTGAAGAATTTGCTGGGGTCCTGACAAAATGCCTGAATGGACGTAGGCTAATCATGATGAAATGAACTTTCATTTCACACGTCCTCATACTGCTCATCTGTTATACTGTCTGATGAAATTCATTTGATGAACGTGATATCATATTCTTCACTGATGAAGTATATGAGATCGTAAGTTGCACTAATTCATCTGCAGGATGATCAACCCAAAGCCACTGAGTGGGTTCTCGATAGTGGATGTACAAATCACATGACTGGTGACAAGAATCTATTGACGGATGCTCCCTTATCACCGTCACATCTGAAGCATATCATCTTTGCTGACAAAGGCAAAAGTCAGGTATTGGGTCTTGGTAAGGTTGCGATCTCTAAGGACATACACATGGACAAACTCATGCTTGTTGAGTCCTTAGGATACAACCTCATGTCAGTATCAATGCTTTGTGATCTTGATATGGTTGTTATCTTTGGCAAGTATCGTTGTGTTGTGATTATGGAAGCTGACAATTCCAAAGTCTTCGAAGGCTTTAGGAGAGGAGACTTGTATATTGTTGATTTCTCTACAGGACCACAACCAGCCGTGTGTCTACTTGCAAAAGCTTCAGAAGGCTGGCTATGGCATCGGCGACTTGGTCACGCAGGCATGAGGAATCTGAACACGCTTGCAAAGAAGAAGTATGTCATTGGCATTGAGAATGTCAAATTCCTCAAGGATCACTTGTGTGGAGCCTGTGAAGCTGGAAAAATGACCAAGGCCAAGCATCCAAATGAAGACTATCATGACCACTACTCGTCCCTTCGAATTGCTTCACATGGACCTCTTTGGTCCTAATCATTACTCAGTTGTCGTTAATGATGCATCTCTATATGGCTTTTTTATTGTTGATGATTACTCTCGTTACACATGGGTACACATTGTTACTTACAAAAATCAAGTGCAGGAAGTCTTCAAACGATTTTCCTCGAGGGCTTCAACTAACTTTGGTGTGAAGATCAAACACATCAGGAGTGACAATGGAAGCGAGTTCAAGAATTCCGGTCTTGATGCCTATCTTGATGAACTTGGCATTACTCATGAGTTATCTGCCCCTATACCCCTCAAAGAGAATGGCGTCGTGGAGCGCAAAAACAGAACTCTTGTTGAGATGGCTCGCACTATGCTTGATGAATACAAAACGCCTAGTCGCTTTTGGATTGATGCAATTGATACTGTAGCCACATCATCAACAGAGTATATCTTCACAAATTCTTCAAGAAGACTGCATATGAACTCCTCAACGATAAGAAACCCAATGTAAGTTATTTCAAAGTCTTGATTGCAAAATGCTGGATTAGAGATCCTCATCACAATTCTAAATTTGCACCGAAAGCACATGAAGGTTTTATGCTTGGTTACGGAAAGGACTCGCACACCTACGTAGTCTTCAACATCACTCTTCACAAGATTGTTGACACTATAGATGTGCGGTTCGATGAAACTAATGGCTCGTAAAGAGAGCACCTACCTTCTGTGTTAGATGAACCAGCACCTGAGGAATCTATCAAGTTCAAGGCAACTGAGGATGTCATTCCTACTGAAGAATCTGCTGAAGAATTCATTCCAGAACGCGACGAACGTCGAGCTGATGCACCTGAAGATAATGCTGAAGACAAGGTGCTGAAGAAAATGATCAATATTCCTCGATGTCAACCAGCTCATCCTCGCGTTGCAAAAGAAGTACAAGTTGACAAGATCATCGATGACATTGAAGCGCCAGGTCCTCTCACACGCTCAAAAGCTTCACATTTATCTAACTTTTGTGGGCACTATGCTTTTGTCTCTATCACAGAGACCACTAAGGTAGATGAAGCATTTCTGGAATCTGAGTGGATTCAGGCCATGCAAGAAGAATTACATCGATTCGAGCTCAACAATGTCTGGGAACTGGTCAAACGTCCAGATCCTCGCAAGCATAATATCATTGGCACAAAGTGGATCTACCGCAACAAGCAAGATGAAAATGGCCTTGTGGTGAGGAATAAGGCACGACTAGTAGCTCAAGGCTACACCCAGGTTGAAGGAATTGATTTCGATGAAACTTTTGCACCTGTTGCTAGACTTGAGTCTATTCGCATATTACTCGCCTATGCTAACCATCACAATATCACTTTATATCAAATGGATGTGAAAAGTGCATTCCTCAATGGTAAGCTTGAGGAAGAAGTATATGTTGCTCAAACCCCAGGTTTTGAAGATCCAAAGAATCCTGACAAAGTCTTCAGACTCAACAAGGCCCTCTATGGTCTCAAACAAGCCCCACGGGCGTGGTCTTCAAATTCGTCAACAACACAATGGCATATTCATATCTCAGGAGAAATACCTCAAAGATGTCCTGAAGAAATTCGGCATGCAAGATTGCAAAAGGCGTCAAAATTCCTATGCCCACAAATGGCCATCTATGCAATCGATGAAAATGGTATTGACTTCGATCACAAGGTATACCGCTCCATGATTGGTTCTTTATTGTACTTATGTGCATCTAGGCCAGATATAATGCTTAGTGTTTGCATGTGTGCCCGATTTCAAGCTACACCGAAGGAATCACACCATAAGGCTATGAAGCATATTCTTCGATATCCGCTCACACACCAACACTAGGATTATGGTACCCCAAGGGCTCTACTTTTGATCTCATTGGATATTCTGACTCTGACTATGCTGGTGATCGTGTGGACCGCAAGTCAACATCTGGTACTTGTCATTTCCTCGGAAGATCTTTGGTCTGTTGGTCCTCGAAGAAACAGAACTGCGTATCACTGTCTACTGCGGAAGCTGAATACATTGCTGCTGGCTCGTGTTGTGCTCAATTGCTGTGGATGAAGCAGACTCTCAAGGACTACGGCATCAACGTGAAGAATGTGCCTCTCTACTGTGACAATGAGAGTGCCATCAAGATTGCTCACAACCCAGTTCAGCACTCGAAGACAAAGCACATTCAAATTCATCATCATTTTCTTCGTGATCATGTGTTAAAGGGCGACATCTCCATTGAGCATGTGAAGACTGAAGAACAGCTAGCCGATATCTTCACTAAGCCCTTGGATGAGAAGAGATTTAGCAAGTTGCGGTGTGAGCTAAATATCTTAGAATCTTCGAACGTTCTTTGAAAAGGACACACATCCTGACACTTATGCAAAATTGATGACTTAGATGTGCAACACATGAAGAAACGTTTTTCTTCAATCCATGAAGAATAACACTCTAAGTGTGAAGAAATTAATGAAGAATTTGATTCTCAGAACCCTACGACAATTGTATGCGGTGTCTGAAATCATCATTCTTATACGGTGGGTCACGCCACCACCAAAGTTGAAAATCTTCAATTTGAGTTTTTCCTCAGTTTTTCAAATTCTTCAACTTTGCAAAATCTTCACTGTTTCCGTCGTTTTTCTTCATTGGCAATACATATATATGGGTTTATGTCCTCTACAGCATTCACTTATGGCTATTTCTTCAAGTCGCTTTTTCTGCTAAGTGAATGTGATCGGACCCTTCCCCCTCTATGCTATACTCAACCCAATCTATTCACAAATTCTTCAGGTGCGTTCTATTTGAAACTCGTTCAAAATCTTCACTGTGTCCTCGTCAGCTGAAGAAATTGCGAACGGAACTTTAAAACAGATCTTATCCAAATTTTCGGTTTTGCCGCTCAAACCGTTCCGCATCCCACGATGCATTATTTTACTCACCCACAATCGCACACGATCTCCACTATACAGTACGTGGGTGACACATGTCGTGAGAAGGAGAATGGTCAGGGGCACGTTCGTCCTAAATCTTCGGGCGAACAATTTTTCATTGCCTCTATAAATACCCCTCTCTCCATCCTCACTTCTTTTACTCCGCTCGACTTCTCTCTCCCGTTCGAGCTCCTCAAACCCTAGCGCCGCCACTACTCCATCGTCGCCGGTGAGGACGAGATTCACTGCCTCGACCTCGTCGCCGACGTACTCACGCCGACTGCGGAAATCCTCACTCCGCCGCCGCCGTAGCTGTCTTCCTCCGCCAAGTTAGGGCGTGGAAGATCTGAACAGACGAGCTTCACATCTACAACACCCAGTTTGTCGTGTTCTTCATTTAGGGTAAATAAAAGTTACTTTTACTACCCTCGTTGATCCAAATCTTACACTACAAAATCTTCAAAGGTGTTTTATTCTTCAAATCCTCACACACAAACACCTCACAAGTTATATGCTCTTGATTCGTTTCTCTAAGCAATCATTTTCTTCAAGATTCCTCAATTGTGTGGATCCTCGATCTGTACAACTCTGGAACCTAAGACAAAGAACGCTTAGTGAAATTCTTCAAGGCTCATCTGGTCAAAATCCTCAAAACTTGTTCTTTTTGAAAAACCTTCTGAGAACACATATGACCTCTCCAAATTCCTCGCAACTATACTTTTTTCACATGTACTCATGTCCGCTGCTGAATCACTAGGTTCTCATCAACTTAACTCATTTGCAGCGTTCCTCGAAGAAAAGTTGCATACTTCTTCAGAGAATTCATTTGTTCAAATTCCTCAGCTGAAGAATATGGCAGAAGGAAAGGAGCCACAGAAAGGAGGAAAGAGGCCTGAGGTCATGACCGCGTTTGAAATCCCTGAGGAAATTTATGCTGATTATTGCACACCTGATGAAGCCGGGTTCGGCAAAGAGAACAAAAATCTGCGCAAGGTGCGCATACAAAGGATTGAACGGAGATGGGCACGGGAATGGAGGGAGTACAGATATGTAACTCCGAAGTACATGAAGAAATTCGCACTCAATCCTCCATGCCCAAGAGCTCCATTGGCACCTGGTCAAGAAGCTGACCCCACCAAAGATCAAGCGTGGTGAAGACTTTCTGAAGAATGGGCCAAGCGCCAAGCCAAGTTGGCAAGACAAGCCAATGAGGCGGTGAGGAAATTCAACCAGATTCCTCGGCTCCTCCTGCGCCAACACCAACTCCAATTCTTCCATCTGCCTCGATGTGAAGAAAACCAAGGTTGCGTAACGAGCTGCTTTGTGAAGAAACGGAAAGCATCAGCTGCGTCAAATTCTTCGGTTGCAAAGAAAATGAAGCCAATGACCAGCTCCTTTGAAAATCCTATTGATGATGTTCCAATTTCCTCAATTCCATCAAAGGACCTTGTTCCTTATGATGAAGATTATGAGATCCCAAGCGGATCTGATGAAGAAAATCATTCCGCTTTGCTTCGTCAGAGCAGATTGATGAAGAAATTGAAGTGGAAGCAATCCCTTCAACCCCATTCATTTCCTCACCTATGCCTCAGTTCACAGCTGAAGAGGCCGGTGTTGAGGAACTTGAAGAAGATGTGGATATTGGAAGCACAACGCCAGTGATGAATGATGACTTTTGGGAAAGTCAGCATCCAAATTCTCCACTCTTCACCCCAATCCAACAGATACCTCAGTCCCTGCTCCTACTGTTCAAATGGGCTCTGAAGAAACTCATCCCACTTCATCTGTCCCTGAAGAAATTCCAGCCACTAGCGCTGATGAACCTACTGCTGCTGATCCTCAGACTGCACCTATTGAGGAGCAAGAAATTCCTCAGCCTGAAGAACCCGAGATTGCGATTCCAGAGGTCGTGATGCAACTAAATGACACTCCACTGCCAAAGCCCAAGGATCCCTTCTCAACAAAGCAAAAGTTCAAGGCTGAAGACTTCTTCGTGAGCACGTATTCTTCATCGATTACAATCCATATGATTACGCTCGCATAAGGAAGAGGCGTTCGGACTGCCAGCGAAGCCAATGTCTTGTCCTCAGTGCTCTTCAATAATGTCAAAGTCTTCGATCATGCTCATATTCCTCTTGTGGACATGGAGTCTCTGCCAGGCTTCGAGCCTGTCCTCAGTGTTCTTCACGACGCGGGACTTCTGAATTTCTGCACCGATATCTGTGGATCGGAATGAAGAACTCATTCTTCAATTTTATGCAACGCTGCACATCACCGGAGACGCCAAGACGTGAACTCATGGGTATTAGACTGGATGTCCGAAAATACTCACTACAAGGCACCGACAATCTGAATTGCTTCGTGCTCTACCACTCGATCCTCCACTTGATGGTGCTCGTTGTATCTACAACGAACTAGAACTTTCAAATCACTATATGCAAGTACTGATGAAGCCTTTGAAGCCAAGGCAGGCCCCAAGAACCAAATTCCTCGTCAAGGAATTATTGTATGTGCCCCGGACTGTCTATCGGATTCTGACGAAGACAATGAGTCCTATCAAAGGCCACGACTCGAATGATGAAGAGGTCATTGGCATCATGAAGAATATGCTTTTCGACATCATCCATGGCGTTCCCGTCAACTTCCATGATTTCTTCATGAGGACTATGGCAAACATTGCTATGTCACCATTTGAGCTGAAGCCTTATGCGCCTTGGATAATGAGATTCATCAGGACAAGGTATTCACTCAATTACAAGGCTGATACTCTAAAACACTGCAGCTACTTGCCCCCGACTGAAGTCCTCAAACGGACATTTACCTCAGCTGATGACAATGGCAAGGCTACTCCTGTGATCGATGAAGGAATTCGTCCATTGGATGGACAGTTTCGCAAAGCAGCATCCTAGTCCACCAATGATGACTCTGCCACACATGACTCTGCCGCAAATACCTCAGTCAAGCAAAGTCCTCATGCTACTGCACCCAGGGTGATGACTGATCGTGATTTACTCAGTCTTCATCAGAAGGTTGATCGCAATCATAAATGGGTCAAGCGTCAGTTTGGTTCAATTCTTCACAACATGACCTCAACACACAATGCAGTGAAGAAAAACCACTACTACCTCCATGAAACCTTCAAACGCACTGGGCTGTTCTTTCACATGTCTCGATGCGGAAGAACTGAAGACAATGGGACTCAAGGAAGAATTTGACTGGTGCACCTCCTCAGAAGAAATACAAGAAGGTCAAAGTTCCTTCCTTGGTGGCCAGCTCCTATTCTTCATCGTGCGACATCGATGAAAATGAAGACTTGACGACACATGGCGGGGCCTACTACAACAACCGACCCCAACAACGCTGGCGCTCCTTCTTCAACTTGAAATTCTTCAGGGGCGTTAGTCCTCAATTTCGATCCTTTTGGTCATTCGATGACAAAGGGGGAGAAATTTGAGTTAGTCTTCAAGCGGGTCTATTATATGGGCAATTTATTTTTGTTAAGTTACAACTCTCGTTCTTACGAAACTTTTATTGGATCGAGTTGTAATCTTAAACCCGATGGTGCTTTGATACTTTTGATGCACTATGCTCTTGCACTATCTTGTGATTCTCTTGAGCTTCTTGAGCTCGATACTCTTGATGCGTTATTTTGCATGCTTGTTCCTCATTAATGTTATCGCATACGCATGCTGAATTACGTCAAGCACCATATCTCATCATGCATTTCAAATTCTTCATATTATATGTCAAATGCGTGTATGAATTACAAGATATAGGGGGAGATCTCCATGATTCAACTCTTCAAATGTGCATTGCCTCAAAAGCAAATTCCTCACTATGCACCTCTTCGTGGGGGTTCTTCTATATCTTGCAATCAAATTCCTAATATCAGTATTTACACTTCATATGTTTATCCTCGTTGAAAACTTAACCTATATTGTCATCAATCACCAAAAGGGGAGATTGTAAGTGCATCTAGTGCCCTTAGTGATTTTGGTGTATTGAAGACTTATAGGTTAAGGAACTAATGCGTTTGTGAGTGTACATAGGTTATAAGTCTATGAGGAGTTTGATATTTATAGAGAAAGTCGACCCCTAAAAATGAAGTTCTTCGACTGAAGACTTTGATATTCTGAAGACTTTCTGAAGACTTTGAAAGTGAAGAAATTGGTGTGACCTTGAAGACTTGGTATTCATTTGAGGAACATGAAGCGTGAAGACTTTCGTTTTCGTTGTTTCATTTTCTCTTTCTTGAGTCATAGGAAACACCGTCTTTATTAAAGGGGTCGAGAAAATACTAAGGAAAAATTTCCATGTGATGCTCAACTCAAAATCCTACACCTACCAATCCCTTCGAGTGAAGCCTTTGGAAATCTCATACAGTTCAATCAATTTCTTCAAAGGACAGAGACGAAGTTCTTCCGGTCATTGAGAATTTGTTCTGACCGAGGAGTTAGGAATTCGCCAAAGGCGGATTGCCTACGATGAGGAACATGATAGCCCCGAGGAATTTGTGATTCAAATTTCCGACCGTTCTTTATCTTCTTGGCCACTGTCCCAAAATATCTTATCCACCTAACGGTCATATCATTGAAGGGCATTTATGTCTTATCATGTCGGGCTGCTCCCTAGGCTATAAATAGCCGCCCCCCTACAACCACTAGTTGGTTGGCTGCTCCGAGAGAAACTTGACACTTGTCATTTGAGAGCAACCCATCCTCTGAGGACTTTGAGCGAAAATCATCAAGTGAGGAAAAACCCAAAAATCAAACCCCTACAAACCCAAAGTGATTGAGCATCACTGAAGAGATTGATCCTGTGTGGATCCGACGCTTGTTACCTTTGAAGACTGTGCTTCTTCCAGACGGTTAGGCGTCATGGTCTAGAGCATCCAAGAGGAATTGTGGATCGCCGAGTGACCAAGTCTGTGAAGGTTTGGAAGTCGCCTGAAGACTTACCATCGAGTGATTGGACGAGGTCTCATGTGACCTTAGTTCAAGGAGAACACGGTGAGGACTTGGTGTCCTGAGATGCGTGCTCAGCGACTGGGTGTCCGGGACTGTGTGTCCTCGAGTTTAAATACTCAGCCGCTCCAACCAGACGTACAACTGAGACAGCAGTTGGAACTGGTCTACCAAATCATTGTCTTCACCAACCTAACTAGTTCTATTTCCTCAACCATTTCATTTTCTCATTATTTTGTTGAGTGTTTGTTCGTATCTGTGTTTGAAGACTTTGACTGAAGACTTTCTCAATTTCCTCAGTTCAATTTCTTCAGTCTGTTTGTCTTCATCTTGTGCTATCCTGTGTTTACGCTTTATGTACTCTTTGTTTGTCTTCATTTCATCATGATGACCATACCGCATTCTCTTATGCTTACTTCGAGTACTTATTCCGCTGCAAGTAGTTCTTTGCTAAGGAATTTCCTCACCGCAAATTCCTCGTTGAAGAATTCATAAAATCGCCTATTCACCCCCTCTAGTCGATATAACGCACTTTCAAAGTATGAAACTAGAAGTACTTTGTAGGTGTGATAGGATAGGTTTGCAAGATAATAAAGAACGCGTAAATATAAACTAGGGGTTGTTTAGATAAAGATGCAATAAAGTAAATATAGTTAGTGTGGAAAAGTGGTGATAGGAGTTGTGGAATTGTCCCTAAGCAACTGACTATGTTGCTAGACCGGTTATCACTATTGCTATTCTATTTGAGGGAGAGGCATAAGCTAACATATCATCCCTTACTTGGAATTCTATGCACTTATGATTGGAACTCTAGCAAGCATCCGCAACTACTAAAGATTCATTAAGGTAAAACCCAACCATAGCATTAAAGCATCAAGTCCCCTTTTATCCCATATGCAAACAGCCTACTTACTCGGGTTTGTGTTTCAGTCACTCATGCAACCCACCATAAGCAAATCATAAACATATTGCAAACCCTACATGGAATCCCTCACTTTCATGGCGACACGGAGGGCACAATAGGACAACACCAATAATAAAACATGCAACTCAAACCAATCATAGCAACTCATCAATCACCGATAGGACAATAGAAATCTACGCAAACATCATAGGATGGCAACACATCATTGGATAATAATATGAAGCATAAAGCACCATGTTCAAGTAGAGGGTACATCGGGTTGCGGGAGAGTGGACCACTGAATATAGAAGGGGGAAGGTGATGGAGATGTTGGTGAAGATGACGGCGGTGTTGGCGAAGATTGTGGTGATGATGATGGCCCCCGGCGGCGTTTCGGCGCCACCGGAAGCAAGGGGGAGAGAGCCCCCCTTCTTCTTCTTCTTCTTCCTTGACCTTCTCCCTAGATGGAAGAAGGGTTTACCCTCTGTTCCTTGGCTCCCATGGCGTGGGAGGGGCAAGAGCCCCTCCGAGATTGGATCTATCTCTCTGTTTATGCGTTCTGTCCGGCTCTGTTTCACCGTTTCGTGTATATATGGAGATCCGTAACTCCGATTGGACTGAAACCTTCCGCCAGATCGTTTTCCAAAAAATAGCTTTCTTACGGCCAAAGAAGGGCATCAACCGCCTTACGGGTGGCCCACGAGATAGAAGTGCGTCCCCACGGAGGGTGGCGTGGGCCACTCTGGCCACCTCGGGCACCGTTTCGCGTTGATTCTTCCTCCCAAAAATCACAAATATTCCAAAATAATTCTTCATCCGTTTTTATCCCGTTTGGACTCCGTTTGATATTGGGTTCGTGAAACAAAAACATGCAACAGACATGGAACTAGCATGAGCCTTTGGATCAATATGTTAGTCCCAAAAATAGTATAAAAAGTTGCCAAAAGTATATAAAAGTTGAATAATATTGGCATGGAACAATAAAAAATTATAGATACGACAGAGATGTATCAGCATCCCCAAGCTTAATTCCTGCTCGTCCTCGAGTAGGTAAATGATAAAAAAGATAATTTTATATGTGGAATGCTACCTAGCATAATCTTGATCATATGTCTAATCATGGCATGAATATTAAGACACGAGTGATTCAAGGCAATAGTCTATCGTTTAACATAAAAACAATAGTACTTCAAGCATACCAACCAAGCAATTATGTCTTATTGAAATAACATAGCCAAAGAAAGCTCATCCCTACAAAATCATATAGTCTGGCTATGCTCCATCTTCACCACACAAAATATTCACATCATGCACAACCCGATGACAAGCCAAGCAATTGTTTCATACTTTTGACGTTCTCAAACCTTTTCAACTTTCACGCAATACATGAGCGTGAGCCATGGACATAGCACTATAGGTGGAATAGAATATGATGGTGGAGGTTGTATGGAGAAGAAAAAAGGAGAAGATAGTCTCACATCAACTAGGCGTATCAACGGGCTATGGAGATGCCCATCAATAGATATCAATGTGAGGAGTAGGGATTGCCAAGCAACGGATGCACTAGAGCTATAAGTATATGAAAGCTCAAACTGAAACTAAGTGGGTGTGCATCCAACTTGCTTGCTCATGAAGACCTCGGGCGTTTGAGTAAGCCCATCATCGGAATATACAAGCCAAGTTCTATAATGAAAATTCCCACTAGTATATGAAAGTGAAAGCATAGGTTACTTTCTTTATGAAGAACATGGTGCTACTCTGAAGCACAAGTGTGGTAAAAGGATAGTAACATTGCCCCTTCTCTCTTTTTCTCTCATTTTTTGTTTTTTATTTTTTTTATTTTTTTTCTTTTTTATATTTTTTGGTGGGCTTCTTTGGCCTCTTTTTTATTTGGGCTTCTTTGGCCTCTTTTATTTTTTTGTAAAGTCCGGAGTCTCATCCCGACTTATGGGGGAATCATAGTCTCCATCATCCTTTCCTCACTAGGGCAATGCTCTAATAATGATGATCATCACACTTTTATTTATTTACAACTCAATATTACAACTCGATATCTAGAACAAAGATATGACTCTATATGAATGCCTCCGACGGTGTACCGGGATGTGCAATGATCTAGCGTAGCAATGACATCAAAAAACAGACAAGCCATGAAAACATCATGCTAGCTATCTTACGATCATGCAAAGCAATATGACAATGAATGCTCAAGTCATGAATATGATGATGATGAAAGTTGCATGGCAATATATCTCGGAATGGCTATGGAAATGCCATGATAGGTAGGTATGGTGGCTGTTTTGAGGAAGATATAATGAGGCTTATGTGTGATAGAGCGTATCGTGTCACGGGGTTTGGATGTGATACCTATCTAATTTTCCAAACACTTTTGCCCTTGTTTTGGACTCTAACTTGCATGATTTGAATGAAACTAACCCGGACTGACGCTGTTTTTAGCAGAACTACCATGATGTTGTTTTATGTGTAGAAAAGAAAAGTTCCTGGAATGACCTGGAAATCAACGGAGGCACTTTTTGGAATTTATAAGAATTATTGGGCGAAAGAAATTCACCAGGGGGCCCAGGGCCTGTCCACGAGACAACCCCCCCCCCCTTAGGGCGTGCCCCCCTATCTCATGGGCCCCCTGGACCTCCTCCGACATCAACTCCAACTCCATATATTCCGTCTCGGGGAGAAAAAAATCAGAGAGAAAGTTTCATCGCGTTTCACGACACGGAGCCGCCGCCAAGCCCTAATCTCTCTCGGGAGGGCTGATCTGTAGTCCGTTCAGGGCTCCGGAGAGGGGGATTCATCGCCGTCGTCATCATCAACCATCCTCCATCACCAATATCATGATGCTCACCGCCGATGCGTGAGTAATTCCATCGTAGGCTTGCTGGACGGTGATGGGTTGGATGAGATTTACCATGTAATCAAGTTAGTTTTGTTAGGGTTTGATCCTAGTATCCACTATGTTACGAGATTGATGTTGCTATGACTTTGCTATGCTTAATGCTTGTCACTAGGGCCCGAGTGCCATGATTTCAGATCTGAACCTATTATGTTTTCATGAATATATGTGTGTTCTTGATCTTATCTTGCAAGTCTATAGTCACCTATTATGTGTTATGATCCGACAACCTCAAGTGACAATAATCGGGATACTTCTCGGTGATGACCGTAGTTTGAGGAGTTCATGTATTCACTATGTGCTAATGCTTTGTTCCGGTTCTCCATTAAAAGGAGGCCTTAATATCCCTTAGTTTCCGTAAGGACCCCGCTGCAACGGGAGGGTAGGACAAAAGATGTCATACAAGTTCTTTTCCATAAGCACGTATGACTATTTACGGAATACATGCCTACATTACATTGATGAATTGGAGCTAGTTCTATATCACCCTATGTTATAACTATTGCATGAGGAATCGCATCCGGCATAATTATCCATCGCTGATCCATTGCCTACGAGCTTTTCATATATTGTTCTTCGCTTATTTAATTTTCCGTTGCTACTGTTACAACTACTACAAAAACCCAATAACATTTATCTTTACTTTTGCTACCGTTACCTTTATTATCATACCACTTTTGCTACTAAACACTTTGCTGCGGATACTAAGTTATCTAGGTGTGGTTGAATTGACAACTCAACTGCTAATACTCAAGAATATTCTTTGGCTCCCCTTGTGTCGAATCAATAAATTTGGGTTGAATACTCTACCCTCGAAAGCTGTTGCGATCCCCTATACTTGTGGGTTATCAAGACCAATTTACGGCGCCCGTTGCAGAGCATAGCTCTATTCTCTGAGTTACTTGGGATTTATATCTGTTGATCACTATAAAGAACTTGAAAGACGCTAAGACCAAGATTTTGCCCTCAACTACAAGGGGAGGTAAGGAACTGCCATCTAGCTCTGCACTAGATTCTCCTTCCGTTATTAGTAAGCTTGCGACACCTAAACCTGCTATCGCCACGCATTACGATATGTCGCATGTTATTGATGATTCCACTTCGCTATGCATGATGAAACTACTTACATGCGTGATACTACTTTGCCATTAGGTGAATTTCTAGATGAACAACTTGCTAGAGTTAGGGGGGATGAAATTACTGAAGATCCTATTACTGATGATAGTGATGATGAAGGTTCTCCCAATGGTTATGTTTTACCTGTTGTTCCTAAGGGTTATGTTATGAATGAAAAAGCTGCTCTGGAAATCCTTGCTTGCAATGATAGAAATGATCTTAAGAAATTATTAGCTAAATGGAAGAAGTAGTCTCTTAATGCTAGAATGAAACCCGATCCTGCTTTTGCTACTTCACCTATACGTATTCTTGATAAGGATTATGAATTCTCTGTTGATCCCGATATTATTACTTTAGTTGAATCTGATCCTTTTTATGCTCTTGAATCTGAAACTGTTGTGGCACATCTTACCAAGTTGAATGATATAGCCACCCTGTTTACTAATGATGAGAAGTCTCGCTATTTATATATCCTTAAGACTTGGTATAATTCTCTTGCTCCTGGTTGTGTGCGTAGTCCCCAGGATATGATTTATTACTTCTCTGCTAAATATTTCCCTGCTCATAAGAAACAAGCTGCCTTGCGGGAAATATATAATTTTGTGCAAATCAAAGAAGAGAGTCTCCCACAAGCTTGGGGAGGCTTCTCGATTATTAATGCTTTGCCTGATCATCCTCTTAAGAAAAATGAAATACTTGATATCTTTTATAATGGACTAACCGATGCTTCCAAGGACTACTTGGGTAGTTGTGCTGGTTGTGTTTTCAGGGAAAGAACAGTCGACGAAGCTGAAATATTATTGAATAATATGTTGATTAATGAAAATAATTGGACTCTTCCCGAGCCAGTTCCTGAAGTAATTCCTGAACCAATTGAGCCAACTCCTGAGCCTATTCCTAAACCCACTCCGAAGAAGACAGGTGTTTTATTTCTCAGCCCTGAAGATATGCAAGAGGCAAAGAAATCAATGAAAGAAAAAGGTATTAAAGCTGAAGATGTTAAGAATTTGCCTCCTATTAAAGAAATACATGGTCTTAATTTACCGCCTGAAGAACCACATTGTCTTGATAACCCGACACAGGTAGTAAAGGTAAATTCTCTCTATAGATATGATAAAGTTGAAATACCCTCTACTAAATTTCATAGCCCATGCTTAGATGAATTTGATGATTTTATGACTAGGCAAGAAAGTTTTAATGCTTATGTTGGTAGAGAGTTAAAGAATAATGCTTTCGAGATAGGACGCGTAGGTGATAATCTGGCTAGAGTTAAAGATGAACTTCATCGTGTTAGCAAATATGCTTCTTTGGTTGCTACTCAAGCTGAGCAAGTACTTAAAGCTCAAAATGATTTGCTTGATGAATTGAATAATAAAGATGACTTTGCTGTTAGAGTGGCTACTAGAAATGGTAGAATGACTCAGGAACCTTTGTATCCTGAAGGCTACCCTAAGAGAATCGAGCAAGATTCTCAGAGAAATAATTTAGAGGCACCTAGTTCTTCTAAAAAGAAGAAGAAGAAAAACGATAGAACTTTGCATGCTTCTAGTGAACCTACTGTAGACACACCTGAGAATCCCAACGATATTTCTATTTCTGATGCTGAAACTCAATCAGGTAATGAACATGAACCTAGTGATAATGTTAATGATAACGTTCATGTTGATGCTCAACCTAGCAAAAACAATGATGTAGAGATTGAACCTGCTGTTGATCTTGATAACCCACAATCAAAGAATCAACGTTATGATAAGAGAGATTTTGTTGCTAGGGAGCACAGTAAAGAAAGAGAACCATGGGTTCAGAAACCCATGCCATTTCCTCCTAAACCATCCAAGTCAAAGGATGATAAGGATTTTGAGCGCTTTGCTGAAATGATTAGACCTATTTTCTTACGTATGCGCTTAACTGATATGCTTAAAGTAAATCCTTATGCTAAGTATATGAAGGATATCATCACAAATAAAAGAAAGATACCGGAAGCTGAGATTTCCACCATGCTTGCTAATTACACTTTTAAGGGTGGAATACTAAAGAAACTTGGAGATCCGGGTGTACCAACTATACCATGCTCTATTAAAAGAAATTATGTTAGAACTGCTTTATGTGATCTTGGAGCCGGTGTTAGTGTTATGCCTCTCTCTTTATATCGTAGACTTGAATTGGATAAGTTGACACCTACTGAAATATCTTTGCAAATGGCTGATAAATCAACTGCTATACACGCCGGTATTTGTGAGGATGTGCTGTTGTGGTTGCAAATGTCACTATCTTAACGGACTTTGTTATTCTTGATATTCACGAGGGCGATAGTATGTCTATTATCCTTGGTAGACCTTTTCTTAATACTGCAGGGGCTGTTATTGATTGCAACAAAGGCAATGTCACTTTTCATGTTAATGGTAATGAGCATACAGTACATTTTCCGAGGAAACAATCTCATGTCCATAGCATCAATTCTATTGGAAAAGTTGCAACCATTATTATTGGAGGTTTTAAATTTCCTCTCCCTACTGTCAAGAAAAAGTATGATATTCTTACTGTTGGGGATTTTCATATCCCCGTTGAGGTAATTTAGTGTTATTCGAAATTTCTCCGGTTCCGTGTTATTCGGAATGAGTTTGTTAACAAGACTTGATCAACCTTGTTAGTGGGTTCATTTTGATGATCACGAGATGGATGAAACTAGAAGGCACAACCTTACATGCCCTCTTTTTACTTTCTGTTATTTAGAATAAATAAAGCAAAAATAGTATTATCCGTCTGTTTTCTGAATTATCCATGCATTAAAAAATAGTCTGAAAATAAAAGTGCTCCAAATGCCTTGCAAATCTAGTATGATTTTTTCTGGAATATTTGAGGATTTTAGGCACTGAAAACACTGCAGGAGGGCCAAGCACCAGGCCACGAGAGAGGAGGCGCGCCCCCATGAGGGCACGCCCCTGTCTCGTGGGCCCCTGGTGGCTCTCCTCCACTTATGCCAGCACCCACACACTTCATCTTCTACCCAAAAAAATCCCCATCCAGCTCAAGCACGAGTTCTAACTCGTTTTGCTGCGATTTTCGATCTCTTAGCTCAAAGCTCCTTTCGCAAAACTGCTTTGGGAGATTGTTGCTTGGTATGTGACTCCTCCATTGGTCCAATTAGTTTTTATTCTAGTGCTTTATTCATTGCAAATTTTTGCTGCATAGGTGACCATGTTCTTGAGCTTGCATGTTAAATTTTTGAGGTCCCAAGCAATTCCAATGCATGATATAGGCTCTAGGCACTTGTAGGAGTAGTTGCTCTCAATCTTGTTGAGTTTTATTCACTTTTGTTTTGAAGTTACTAAAATTTCAGAAATTTTCAGAAAAAGAAATATGCTTAGAAGAATGTACCAAGGAGGTTCCTCGGCAAAGGAAGGGCCAAGGATTGCTATACGTGAGCAAGATGTTGAATTGCCGAGGGACGCAAATGTACGGGCTTGTGAGTGGCCATCCGATGATTTTATGGTCGAAGCAGGCTTCAAGGAGGAATTTGACGCATATGTGCGTAATGCCGAGCTGGAGGACTTCTTACAAGATAAGTGTCCGCAGTACTATCAGTTGACTGATTCTTTTGTGTGAAGGTTTAGATATAACTGTGCGCGTAATTCTCCTAGTGTCATGTTTGATATTTATGATACATCTTATACCATGGATTTCGAGGATTTCACAACTGCTTGCAAATTCCCGCAATGGGGTAATATTGATGATCCTCCCAAATCTGAATTTAGAGATTTTCTTGCTAGTATTACTGTGGGAGAATCTAGGGATGTAGCACAAGCTACCATAGGGAGCATTCATTTTCCTGCTATACATTACTTTGCTCTCTTCATTGGTAGATGCATTAACGGTTAGGACGAGGTGTGTCACATGTGTGCCCCTGATCTTTGTGTCCTCAAGAGTGTTGTGTCAGGTTATAAAGGTTATAACTTGGGGGCAATAGTTGCACGTAGGTTGCAGAATAATAGTAGAAAGGGAGATTTATTTGGAGGAATTTATGCAACCCGTGTGGCTAACTTTCTTAATATAGCTCCACGAGAGGGGGATATGATTTTACCTCCTGTTTATTTGGATAAAGAAGCTATGTTCCATCATCATTTTCTTGAGAGGAATGAACAATTCCTCCATTATCGACTAATCTATGACAGCATTTAACGTCGTCCTCACATTACTCTTCCTGCTCCCTACCTTTACGATTATCGTGCAAAGGAAGATATGTAGTCACCAAGGAGGAGGCAACTGAGTATGAGAGAGGAATGGAGGCAGCTCGCCAACATGCTGCTGCTCAGGAGGCGGTCGCCTCTGCATCTCAGTACAACCCCAGTTTCACTTATGGATATCAGCCACGCGGTCCTTGGTACTAGACCAACTTAGGCCAAAAGCCTAAGCTTGGGGGAGTACGTATTTCTCACCGACTTTACATTCATGTTCACACACTAGTCGTCGGTGCTCATACTCTTTTATTGTATTGTCCATGCTAGTTTAAATTTCTTTTTTCTAGTTTTCTTCTTGTGTGTTTGATAAACCTTAAGAAAAACCAAAAAAATTAGTTAGCTTAATTTCCATGCTTGTAGTAGAAATTAAAATGAAAACCCAAAAAGATTTCTAGTTCTTCTTCTTACTTGTTGGGAGCTTTCCCGTGTAAGTAGTTTTATTTTCTTTTCTTTCTTTTGGGGTCGAGAAGACCATATTGAAAATGCTTAGTGGCTCTCATATGCATGATTGTTTATTTAATTTAGAGCCCATATTACCCTGTCTTCTCTCTTGAGTTGAATGCTTGCAGATTCCAGCTTAGTACAATGCACGTGCACTCTTATTATTATACACATCGTTCGGTGGAAATGCAGTGAAAGGCAATAATGACGATATATGATGGACTTATTGGGATGAGAAAAGCTTGTATGAACTCGACCTCTCTTGTTTTTGTAAATATGATGAGTTCATCGTTTCTGAGTCAGCTATTATGAAGTAAACATATTTGCAATGACATTTAAAGATTATAGTTACTTGTGCCATGCTTGATTAGCTATGAGTTATAATGATTTGCCTTGCGTGCCAACATGCTATTAGAATGATTATGATGTGGTATGATGGGACGGTATCCTCCTTTGAATGAATTGAGTGACTCGACTTGGCACATGTTCACACATGTAGTTGAATCAAATCAACATAGCCTTCATGATATTTATGTTCATGGTAGATTATATCCTACTCATGCTTGTACTCGGCGTGAATTAATTTTAATGCATGTTTACGACTGTTGTCGCTCTCTCAGTTGGTCGCTTCCCAGTCTTTTGCTAGCCTTCACTTGTACTAAGCGGGAATACTGCTTGTGCATCCAAACTCCTTAAACCCCAAAGTTGTTCCATATGAGTCCACTATACCTTCCTATATGCGGTATCTACCTGCCGTTCCAAGTAAATTTGTATGTGCCAAACTCCAAACCTTCAAATTAAATTCTGTTTTGTATGCTCGAGCAGCTCATGTTTCAACTAGGGCTGCCTATATCTTCCATGGTAGGTGGGTTATTATCAAGAGGAGTGGACTCCGCTCCTCATTCACGAGAAAGGGCTGGTAACCGGGATGCCCAGTCCCATGATCCAAAAAGTGTTGGGGAACGTAGCAGAAATTCAAAATTTTCCTACGTGTCACCAAGATCTATCTATGGAGAAACCAGCAACGAGGGGAAGGAGAGTGCATCTACATACCCTTGTAGATCGCTAAGCGGAAGCGTTCAAGTGAACGGGGTTGAAGGAGTCGTACTCGTCGTGATCCAAATCACCGGAGATCCTAGTGCCGAACAGACGGCACCTCCGCGTTCAACACACGTGCAGCCGGTGACGTCTCCCATGCCTTGATCCAGCAAGGGGAGAGGGAGAGGTTGGGGAAGACTCCGTCCAGCGGCAGCACAATGGCGTGGTGGTGGTGGAGGAGCGCGGTACTCTAGCAGGGCTTCGCCAAGCACTACGAGAGACGAGGAGGGAGAGAGGTAGGGCTGCGCCAAGAGGGAGATGTTCTCGTGTATTAGGCAGCCCCAAAACCTCCACTATATATAGGGGCAAAGGGGAGGGGAGGCGCCCTAGGGTTTCCCCTAGGGGGGGCGACGACCAGGGCAGATGGGATCTCCCCTTTGGGTGACTTGGCCCCCAAGCCAGGAGGTGGGAACCCTACATGGGGCGCCCCAAACCCCCTGGTCACGTGGAAACAGGTGAGGGGGCGCACAACCCCTTAGTGGGCTGGTTTGCCCCCTTCCCTTGGCATGACATGACCGAGACGTTCTCTGGTCAATAACCAACAGCGGGATCTGGATACCCATGTTGGCTCCCACATGTTCCACGATGATCTCATCGGATGAACCACGATGTCGAGGATTCAATCAATCCCGTATTCAATTCCCTTTGTCTAGCGATATTGTACTTGCCCGAGATTCGATCGTCGGTATCCCGATACCTTGTTCAATCTCGTTACTAGCAATTCTCTTTACTCGTTCCATAACACATCATCCCGTGATCAACCCCTTGGTCACATTGTGCACATTATGATGATGTCCTACCGAGTGGGCCCAGAGATACCTCTCCGTCAACCGGAGTGACAAATCCAGTCTTGATTCGTGGCAACCCAATGACACTTTCGGAGATACCTGTAATGCACCTTTATAGCCACCCGATTGCGTTGTGATGTTTGGTACACCCAAAGCATTCCTACGGTATCCGGGAGTTGCACAATCTCATGGTCTAAGGAAATGATACTTGACATTAGAAAAGCTCTAGCATACGAACTACGATCTTTGTGCTAGGCTTAGGATTGGGTCTTGTCCATCACATCATTCTCCTAATTATGTGATCCCGTTATCAACGACATCCAATGTCCATGGTCAGGAAACCGTAACCATCTATTGATGAACGAGCTAGTCAACTAGAGGCTTACTAGGGACATGGTGTTGTCTATGTACCCACACATGTATCCGAGTTTCCTTTCAATACAATTATAGCATGGATAATAACCGATTATCATGAACAAGGAAATATACTAATAACTAATTTATTATTGCCTCTAGGGCATATTTCCAACAGTCTCCCACTTGCACTAGAGTCAATAATCTAGTTCACATCGCCATGTGATTAACACTCACATGTCACATCACCATGTGACTAACATCCAAAGAGTTTACTAGTGTCACTAAACTAGTTCACATCATCATGTGATTAAGACTCAATGAGTTACGGTTTGATCATGTTTTGCTTGTGAGAGAGGTTTTAGTCAACGGGTCCGCAACATTCAGATCCGTATGTACTTCATAAATCTTTAGGTCATATTGTGAATGCTGCTTCCACGCTCCACTTGGAGCTATTCCAAATGGTTGCTCCACTATACGTATCCGGTTTGCTACTCAGAGTCATTCGGATAGGTGTTAAATCTTGCATCGACGTAACCCTTTACGCCGAACTCTTTATCACCTCCATAATCGAGAAACATGTCCTTATTTACTCCAAGGACAATTTTGGTCATTGTCGGTGATCCACTCCTTGATCACCTTTGTACCCTCTTGCGGACATGTGGCAAGGTACACATCAGGTGCGGTACACAGCATAGCATACTATGGAGCCTATGTCTAAGCATAGGGGACGACCTTCATCCTTTCTCTTTATTCTGCCGTGGTCGAGCTTTAAGTCTTAACTTCACACCTTACAACTCAGGCAAGAACTCCTTCTTTGACTGGTCCATCTTGAACACCTTCAAGATTATGTCAAGGTATGTGCTCATTTGAAAGTATTATTAATCATTTTGATCTATCTTATAGATCTTGATGCTTATTTTTCGAGTAGCCTAATCCAGGTTTTCTATTGAAAAACACCTTTCAAACAACCATATATGCTTTCTAGAAATTCTACATCATTTCTGATCAACAATATGTCAACGACATATACTCATCAGAAATTCTATAGTGCTCCCACTCACTTCTTTGGAAATACAAGTTTCTCATAAACTTTGTATAGACCCAAAATCTTTGATCATCTTATCAAAGCGTACATTCCAACTCCGAGATGCTTACTCCAGTCCTTAGAAGGATTCTCGGAGCTTTGCATACTTGTTAGCGTCTTTCGGGATTGTCAAAACCTTTCTAGTTGTATCACATACAACCTTTCCTCAAGAAAATTGTCGAGGAAACAATGTTTTGACATCCTATACGCAAGATTTCATAAATAATGCAAAGAATCGCTAATCCAATTCAAACAGACTCTTAGCATCGCTATGAGTGAGAAAGCCTCACCGTAGTCAACTCCTTGAATCTTGTCGAAAAACATCTTAACGACAAGTCGAGCTTTCTTAATGGTGATACTTACCATCATTATACATCTTCCTTTTAAAATCCATCTGTACCCAATAGCCTTACGACCATCAAGCAGTTCTTCCAAAGTCTACACTTTGTTTTCATACATGGATCCTCTCTCGGATTTTATGGCCTCGAGCCATTTGTCGGAATCTGGGCCCACCATCGCTTCTCCATAGCTCGTAGGTTCATTGTTGTCTAGCAACATGACCTTCAAGACATGATTACTGTACCACTCTGAAGTAGTACGCATCATTGTCACCCTACGAGGTTCGTAGTGACTTGATCCGAAGTTTCATGATCACCATCATCAACTTCCACTTCAATTGATGTAGGTGCCACAGGAACAACTTCCTGTGCCCTGCTACATACTGGTTGAAGTGATGGTTCAATAACCTCATCAAGTCTCCACCATCCTCCCATTCAATTCTTTCGAGAGAAACTTTTCCTCGAGAAAGGACCCGTTAGTAGAAACAATCCCTATTGCTTTCGGATCTGAATTAGGAGGTATACCCAACTGTTTTGGGGTGTCCTATGAAGATGCGTTTTATCCGCTTTGGGTTCGAGCTTATCAACCTGAAACTTTTTCACATAAGCGTCGCAGCCCCAAACTTTTAAGAAACGACAACTTGGGTTTCTCCAAACCATAGTTCATACGGTGTCATCTCGACGGAATTATGTGGTGCCCTATTTAAAGTGAGTGCGGTTGTCTCTAATGCCTAACCCATGAACGATAGTGGTAATTCGATAAGAGACATCATGGTACGCACCATATCCAATAGGGTGCAACTATGATGTTCGGACACACCATCACACTATGGTGTTCCAGCGGTATTTATTGTGAAACAATTTCCACAATGTCTTAATTGCGTGCCAAAGCTCGTAACTCAGATACTCATCTCTATGATCATATCATAGACATTTTATCCTTTTGTCACGATGATCTTCAACTTCACTCTGAAATTACTTGAACCATTCAATAATTCAGACTTGTGTTTCATCAAGTAAATATACTCAACATCTACTCAAATCATCTGTGAAGTAAGAACATAACGATATTCATGCATGCCTCAAAGACTCATTGGACTGCACACATCAAAATGTGTTACTTCCAACAAGTTGCTATCTTGTTCCATCTAACTGAAAAACAAGGCTTTTCAGTCATCTTGCCCATGTGGTATGATTTGCATATCTCAAGTGATTCAAAATCAAGTGAGTCCAAACGATCCATCTGCATGGAGTTTCTTCATGCGTATACACCAATAGACATGGTTCACATGTCTCAAAATTTTCAAAAAACGAGTGAGTCCAAAGATCCATCAACATGGAGCTTCTTCATGCGTTTTTACACCAATATGACTTACATGGCAGTGCCACAAGTAAGTGGTACTATCATTACTATCTTATATCTTTTGGCATGAAAATGTGTATCACTGCGATCGAGATTTCAATAAACCATTCATTTTAGGTGCAAGACCATTGAAGGTATTATTCAAATAAACAGAGTAACCATTATTCTCCTTAAATGAATAACCGTACTGCGATAGACATAATCCAATCATGTCTATGCTCAACGCAAACACCAAATCTCGATGGTAGAGGGAGCGTGTGATGCTTGATCACATCAACCTTGGAAACACTTCCAACACATATCGTCAGCTCACCTTTAGCTAGTCTCCGTTTATTCCATAGCTTTTATTTCAAGTTACTAACACTTAGCAACCGAACCGGTATCTAATACCCTGGTGTTACTAGGAGTACTAGCAAAGTACACATTAACGTAATGTATATCCAATATACTTCTATCGACCTTGCCAGCCTTCTCATCTACCAAGTATCTAGGGTAATTCTGCTCCAGTGGCTGTTCCCCTTATCACAGAAGCACTTAGTCTCGGGTTTGGGTTCAACCTTGGGTTTCTTCATTAGAGCAGCAACTGATTTGCTGTTTCATGAAGTATCCCTTCTTGCCCTTGCCCTTCTTGAAACTAGTGGTTTCACCAACCATCAACAATTGATGCTCCTTCTTGATTCCTACTTTCACGGTGTCAAACATCGCGAATATCTCAAGGATCATCATATCTATCCCTGATTTGTTATAGTTCATCACGAAGCTCAAGCAGCTTGGCGGCAATGACTTTGGAGAAACATCACTATCTCTGGAAGATCAACTCCCACTCGATTCAAGTGATTGTTGCACTCAGACAATCTGAGCACAAGCTCAACGATTGAGCTTTTCTCCCTTAGTTTGCAGGCTAAGAAAATCGTCGGAGCTCTTATACCTCTTAACGTGGGCACGAGCCTGAAATCCCAATTTCAGCCCTCGAAACATCTCATGTGTTTCGCGACGTTTCGAAAAACGTCTTTGGTGCCTCAACTCTAAACCATTTAACTGAACTATCACGTAGTTATCAAAACGTGTATGTCCGATGTTCACAACATCCACAGACGACGTTTGGGGTTCAACACACTGAGCGGTGCATTAAGGACATAAGCTTTCTTCTCTCCGCATAATCTCTACTGTCAACTTTCAACTATATTTTCTCTAGGAACATATCTAAATAGTGGAACTAAAGCGCGAGCTTACGACATAATTTGCAAAGATATTTTGACTATGTTCAGGATAATTAAGTTCATCTTATGAACTCCCACTCAGATAGACATCCCTCTAGTCATCTAAGTGATTACATGATCCGAGTCAACTAGGCCGTGTCCGATCATCACGTGAGACGGACTAGTGATCATCGGTGAACATCTTCATGTTGATCGTATCCTCCATACGACTCATGCTCGACCTTTCGGTCTCTTGTGTTCCGAGGCCATGTCTGTACATGCTAGGCTCGTCAAGTTAACCTAAGTGTTTCGCGTGTGTAAATCTGGCTTACACCCGTTGTATGTGAACGTAAGAATCTATCACACCCGATCATCACGTGGTGCTTGAAGCAACGAACTTTACATAGCGGTGCACAGTTAGGGGAAAACTTTCTTGAAATTTTAATGAGGTCTTATTTACTACCGTCGTTCTAAGCAAATAAGATGCATAAAAATGATAAACATCACATGCAATCAAATAGTGACATGATATGGCCAAAATCATTTTGCTCCTTTTTATCTACATCTTAGGGGCTCCATGATCATCATCGTCACCGGCATGACACCATGATCTCCATCATCATGTCTTCATGAAGTTGTCTCGCCAACTATTACTTCTACTACTATGGCTAACGGTTAGCAATAAAGTAAAGTAATTACATGGCGTTGTTCAATGACACGCATGTCATACAATAAATAAAGACAACTCCTATGGCTCCTGCCGGTTGTCATATTCATCGACATGCAAGTCGTGATCCCTATTACAAGAACATGATCAATCTCATACATCACATATCATTCATCACATTATTTTTGGCCATATCACATCACATAGCATACCCTGCAAAAAAAAGTTAGACGTCTTCTAATTGTTGTTTGCATGTTTTACGTGGCTGCTATGGGTTTCTAGCAAGAACGTTTCTTACCTACGCAAAACCACAACGTGATATGTCAATTGCTATTTACCCTTCATAAGGACCCTTTTCATCGAATCCGATCCGACTAAAGTGGGAGAGGCGGCACCCGCTATCCACCTTATGCAACAAGTGCATGTCGGTCGGTGGAACACATCTCACGTAAGAGTACGTGTAAGGTCGGTCCGGGCCGCTTCATCCCACAATACCGTCGAAACAAGATTGGACTAGTAAAGGTAGGCATATTGAACAAAATCAACGCCCACAACTACTTTGTGTTCTACTCATGAAAAGAATCTACGCAATAGACCTAGCTCTGATACCACTGTTGGGGAACGTAGCAGAAATTCAAAATTTTCCTACGTGTCACCAAGATCTATCTATGGAGAAACCAGCAACGAGGGGAAGGAGAGTGCATCTACATACCCTTGTAGATCGCTAAGCGGAAGCGTTCAAGTGAACGGGCTTGAAGGAGTCGTACTCGTCGTGATCCAAATGACCGGAGATCCTAGTGTCGAACGGACGGCACCTCCGCGTTCAACACACGTGCAGCCCGGTGACGTCTCCCATGCCTTGATCCAACAAGGGGAGAGGGAGAGGTTGGGGAAGACTCCGTCCAGCGGCAGCACAACGGCGTGGTGGTGGTGGAGGAGCGGTACTCGGCAGGCTTCGCCAAGCACTACGAGAGACGAGGAGGGAGAGAGGTAGGGCTGCGCCAAGAGGGAGATGTTCTCGTGTATTAGGCAGCCCCAAAACCTCCACTATATATAGGGGCAAAGGGGAGGGGAGGTGCCCTAGGGTTTCCCCTAGGGGGGGCGGCGGCCAGGGCAGATGGGATCTCCCCTTTGGGTGACTTGGCCCCCAAGCCAGGAGGTGGGAACCATACATGGGGCGCCCCAAACCCCCTGGTCACGTGGAAACAGGTGAGGGGGCGCACAGCCCCTTAGTGGGCTGGTTTGCCCCCTTCCCTTGGCCCATGAAGCCCCCCAACACTTGCCGGGGCTCCCGAAACACCTTTCGGTCATGCTGGTCATCACCCGGTACCTCCGGAACACTTCCGGACTCCAAAACCCTTCATCCAATATATCAATCTTTACCTTGGACCATTTCGAACTCCTCGTGACGTCCGGGATCTCATCCGGGACTCGAACAACATTCGGTAACCACGTATATCTATTCCCTATAACCCTAGCGTCACCGAACCTTAAGTGTGTAGACCCTACGGGTTCGGGAACCATCTGCGATACATGACCAGGGCGTTCTCGGTCAATAACCAACAGCCGGGATCTGGATACCCATGTTGGCTCCCACATGTTCCACGATGATCTCATCGGATGAACCACGATGTCGAGGATTCAATCAATCCCGTATTCAATTCCCTTTGTCTAGCGGTATTGTACTTGCCCGAGATTCGATCGTCGATATCCCGATACCTTGTTCAATCTCGTTCGGCAATTCTCTTTACTCGTTCCATAACACATCATCCCGTGATCAACCCCTTGGTCACATTGTGCACATTATGATGATGTCCTACCGAGTGGGCCCAGAGATACCTCTCCGTCAACCGGAGTGACAAATCCCAGTCTTGATTCGTGGCAACCCAACAGACACTTTCGGAGATACCTGTAATGCACCTTTATAGCCACCCGATTACGTTGTGACGTTTGGTACACCCAAAGCATTCCTACGGTATCCGGGAGTTGCACAATCTCATGGTCTAAGGAAATGATACTTGACATTAGAAAAGCTCTAGCATACGAACTACGATCTTTGTGCTAGGCTTAGCATTGGGTCTTGTCCATCACATCATTCTCCTAATGATGTGATCCCGTTATCAACGACATCCAATGTCCATGGTCAGGAAACCGTAACCATCTATTGATCAACGAGCTAGTCAACTAGAGGCTTACTAGGGACATGGTGTTGTCTATGTACCCACACATGTATCCGAGTTTCCTTTCAATACAATTATAGCATGGATAATAAACGATTATCATGAACAAGGAAATATAATAATAACTAATTTATTATTGCCTCTAGGGCATATTTCCAACAAAAAGATCAGAGCAAATCAAAATAATTAAACAAAACTCCCCCAAGGTTGTTGTATGTTGGAGGCACTCGTTCTTTCGAGCAAGCCATGGATTGATGCTTGTTGGTGGTTGGGGGAGTATAAACCTTTACCATTCTATTTGGGAACTGCCTATAATGCATGTAGTATGGAAGATACAACCATCTCATAGTTGTTGCGTTGACAGCGAAAGTATGCCGCTCAAAATGTTAGTCAATCTCTATTTAAAACCGAGCTCTGGCACCTCTACAAATCCATGCTTCCCTCTGCGAAGGGCCTATCTATTTACTTTTATGTTGAGTCATCACCCTTCTTATTAAAAGCATCCGCTGGAGAGCACACTATCATTTGCGTTCATTATTATTGGTTTATATTGGGCATGACTTGACTGGATCTCTTTTACCATGAATTACAATGTTTAGTCAGTCCTTGATCTTTAAAGGTGCTCTGCATTTATGTTTTGCGGTCTCAGAAAGGGCTAGCGAGATACCATTTTGTTATATCATGTTATGATTATTTTGAGAAAGCGTTGTCATCCAAGTTTTATTATTACGGCTCGCTAGCTGATTATGTTATTGATATGAGTAATTGTGAGACCTATGTGTTATTGTGAGTATGGTTAGTTCATAATATTTGCTGAAACTTGAATGCTGGCTTGTCATGTTTACAACAACAAGAGCAAACAGAGTTTGTAAAAGTTTTTCTTTATCACTTTCAGTTTATCAACTGAATTGCTTGAGGACAAGCAAAGGTTTAAGCTTGGGGAGTTGATACGTCTCCAACGTATCTACTTTTCCAAACACGTTTGCCCTTGTTTTGGACTCTAACTTGCATGATTTGAATGAAACTAACCCGGACTGACGTTGTTTTCAGCAGAACTACCATGAAGTTGTTTTATGTGTAGAAAAGAAAAGTTCTCGGAATGACCTGGAAATCAACAGAGGCACTTTTTGGAATTTATAAGAATTATTGGGTGAAAGAAATACACCAGGGGGCCCAGGGCCTGTCCACGAGACAGGGGGCGCCCCCCCTAGGACGCGCCCCCTATCTCGTGGGCCCCCGGATCTCCTCCGACCTCAACTCCAACTCCATATATTCCGTCTCGGGGAGAAAATAATCAGAGAGAAAGTTTCATCGCGTTTCACGACACGGAGCCGCCGCCAAGCCCTAATCCCTCTCGGGAGGGCTGATCTGGAGTCCATTCGGGGCTCCGGAGAGGGGGATTCGTCGCCGTCGTCATCATCAACCATCCTCCATCACCAATTTCATGATGCTCACTGCTACGTCTTGAGCTTGCTTTGGTTTTCCCCGAAGAGGAGAGGATGATGCATCACAGTAGCGTAAGTATTTCCCTCAGTTTTTGAGAACCAAGGTATCAATCCAGTAGGAGGCCACGCGCAAGTCCCTCGTACCTGACAAAATGATAGCTACTCGCAACCAACATGATTAGGGGTTGTCAATCCCTTCACGTTCACTTACGAGAGTGAGATCTGATAGAGATAATGTTTTTGGTATTTTTGGTATAAAGATGCAAAGTGAAAAGTAAAAGCAAAGTAAAAAACAAAGCAAGTAAATAAAGTGATGGAGATTGATATGATGAGAATGGACCTGGGGGCCATAGGTTTCACTAGTGGCTTCTCTCAAGAGCATAAGTATTCTACGATGGGTGAACAAATTACTGTTGAGCAATTGACAGAATTGAGCATAGTTATGAGCATTATTGAGGAAATCGTTAACTGGTAACTGCTCGGTTGGCTAGCGAATAGGGGATTAATAGGCTAATCGGCAAGTTAATCGGTCATTTAATCAATTAATTGGACAATTTATTGGTTTATCGGCTACTCGGTGACCCTAGGAGTAGGGGTTAATCGGCAAGTTAACTGGTTAATCGGACGAATTCTTGAACAGAGGTTATGAGGTTATCTAGGTATGATCATGTATATAGGCATCACGTCTGAGACAAGTAGATCGAAACGATTCTGCATCTACTACTATTACTCCACTCATCGACTGCTATCCAACATGCATCTAGAGTATTAAGTTAAAAACAAAGTAACGCCTTAAGCAAGATGACATGATGTAGAGGAATAAATTCATGCAATATGATAAATACCCCATCTTGTTATCCTCGATGGCAACAATACAATACGTGCCTTGCAACCCTTTACATCCTTTGGGTAAGGACACCGCAAGATTGAACCCAAAGCTAAGCACTTCTCCTATTGCAAGAACTACCAATCTAGTTGGCCAAACCAAACGGATAATTCGAAGAGACTTGCAAAGATAACTCAATCATATATAAAAGAATTCAGAGAAGATTCAAATATTATTCATAGATAAGATGGATCATAAACCCACAATTCATCGTTCTCAACAAACACACCGCGAAAAGAAGATTACATCGAATAGATCTCCACGAGAGAGGGGGAGAACATTGTATTGAGATCCAAAAAGAGAGAAGAATCCATCTAGCTACTAGCTATGGACCCGAAGGTCTGAAGTAAACTACTCACACTTCATCGGAGGGGCTATGGTGTTGATGTAGAAGCCCTCCATGGTGGATGCCCCTCCCGTGAGCTCCGGAACAAGCCCCAAGATGGGATCTCGTGGATACTGAGGAAGTTGGCGGTGGAATTAGGTTTTTGGCTCCTGTTATGATCGTTTGGGGATACGTAGGTATATATAGGAGGAAGGAGTACGTCGGTGGAGCGTGAGGGGGCCCATGAGGTAGGGGGCGCGCCCAGGGGGGCGCCCTCCACCCTAGTGACGGCCTCTGGCACTTCTTGGAGTAGGGTCCAAGTCTCCTGGATCACGTTTGGTGAGAGAATCACGTTCCCGAAGGTTTCATTCCGTTTGGACTCCGTTTGATATTCCGTTTCTTCGAAACACTGAAATAGGCAAAAAACAGCAATTCTGGGCTGGGCCTCCGGTTAATAGGTTAGTCCCAAAAGTAATATAAAAGTGGAAAATAAAGCCCAATATAGTCCAAAACAGTAGATAAAGTAGCATGGAGCAATCAAAAATTATAGATACGTTGGAGACGTATCGAGCATCTAAGCTTAATTCCTGCTCGTCCTCGAGTAGGTAAATGATAAAAAGAGAATTTTTGATGCGGAGTGATACTTTGGCATAATTTCAATATAAATCTTCTTACTTGTTTTATGAATATTCAGATCCGAAAGATTTAAGACGAAAGTTCGTATTGACATAAAAATAATAATACTTCAAGCATACTAATCAAAACAATCATGTCTTCTCAAAATAACATGGCAAAAGAAAGTTCATCCCTACAAAATCATATAGTTAGGCTATGCTTCATTTTCGTCACACAAAGATGTCCCCAACTTCTATACCCCTGATGACAAGCCAAGCAATTGTTTCATACTCAAATAATCTCAAACTCTTTCAACCTTTACGCAATACATGAGCGCGAGCCATGGGTATAGCACTATGGGTGGAATAGAATATGATGATGGGATTGTGTGGAGAAGACAAACAGGAGAAAGTCTCATATCGACGAGGATAATCAACGGGCTATGGAGATGCCCATCAATTGATGTCAACATGAGTAGGGATTGCCATGCAACGGATGCACTAGAGCTATAAGTATATGAAAGCTCTACAAAAGAAACTAAGTGGGTGTGCATCCAACTTGCTTGCTCACGAAGACCTAGGGCACTTTGAGGAAGCCCATCATTGGAATATACAAGCCAAGTTCTATAATGAAAAATTCCCACTAGTATATGAAAGTGACAAAATGAGAGACTCTCTATCATGAAGATCTTAGTGCTACTTTCAAGAACAATATATGAGACTCGCTACAAGGTGCTACTTTGAAGCACAAGTGTGGTAAAAGGATAGTAGCATTGTCCCTTCTCTCTTTTTCTTTCATTTTTTTGGGCCTTCCTTTTTTTTGGCCTTACTCTTTTTTTTCGTCCGGAGTCTCATCCTGACTTATGGGGGAATCATAGTCTCCATCATCCTTTCCTCACTTGGGACAATGCTATAATAATGATGATCATCACACTTTTATTTCTCTTACAACTCAACAATTACAACTCGAAACTTAGAACAAAATATGACTCTATATGAATGCCTCCAGCGGTGTACCGGGATGGTGCAATGAATCAAGAGTGACATGTATGGAAAATAATGCATGGTGGCTTTGCCACAAATGGGATGTCAACTGCATGATCATGCAATGGCAATATGACAAAAGTAATGTATGTCATAATAATGATGATGGAAGTTGCATGGCAATATATCTCGGAATGGCTATGGAAATGCCATGATAGGTAGGTATGGTGGCTGTTTTGAGGAAGATATAAGGAGGTTTATGTGTGAAAGAGCGTATCATATCGCGGGGTTAAGATGCACCGGCGAAGTTTGCACCAACTCTCAAGGTGAGAAAGGGCAATGCACGGTACCGAAGAGGCTAGCAAATGCGGGAAGGTAAAAGTGCGTATAACCCACAAACTCAACATTAGTCAAAAGAACTCATATACTTATTGCAAAAATTTAGAAGCCATCAAAAATCAAGTACTACGCGCAATGCTCCTAGGGGGATAGATTGGTAGGAAAAGACCAGCGCCGCCCCGACCGCCACTCATAAGGATGCACAAGCCGGTACACTTCATGTTTCTAATTTGTTACACAACCTTAACCATACGTGCATGCTACGGGACTTGCAAACTTCAACACAAGTATTTCTCAAATTCACAATTATCAACTAGCACGACTTTGATATTATTACCTCCATATCTCAAAACAATTATCAAGCATTAAATTTATCTTAGTATTCAATTCACTCAAAAGAAAGTTTCACATATCTTGAACACTAAGTGTATTAACATTAAGCAAATTACCATGCTATTAACGACTCTCAAAATAATCTAAGTGAAGCTTGAGAGATCGAGTTTCTTTAAAACAAATCCACCAACGTGCTCTAAAAGATCTAAGTGAAGTACTAGAGCAAAAATTATCATGCTCAAAATATATAAGTGAAGCACTACAAGCAAAACTATCAAGCTCAAAAGATATAAGTGAAGCACATAGAGTATTCTAACAAATTCCAAATCATGTATGGCTCTCTCAAAAGGTGTGTACAGCAAGGATGATTGTGGTAAACTAACAAGCAATGACATAAATAATACAAGACGCTCCAAGCAAAACACATATCATGTTGGTGAATAAAAATATAGCTCCAAGTAAATTACCGATGGAAGTGGACGAAAGAGGGGATGCCTTCCGGGGCATCCCCAAGCTTTGACTTTTTGGTGTCCTTGGATTATCTCGGGGGTGCCATGGGCATCCTCAAGCTTAGGCTCTTTCCACTCCTTGTTCCATAATCCATCAAAATAATTCGCCCAAAACTTGAAAACTTCACAACACAAAACTCAATAGAAATCTCGTGAGCTCCGTTAGAGAAAGAAAACAAAAGACTACTTTAAGGTACTGTAATTAACTCATTATTTATTTATATTGGTGTTAAAACTACTGTATTCCAACTTCTCTATGGATTATAAACTATTTTACTAGCCATAGATTCATCAAAATAAGCAAACAGCACACGCAAAACAGAATCTGTCAAAAACAGAACAGTCTGTAGTAATCTGTAACTAACACAAACTTCTGGAACTCAAACAATTCTACCAAAATTATACGACCTGGACAATTTGTTTATTGATCAGAAGAAATTGGAATCAGTATTTTATCATGTTCTGATTATTTTTAACAATTCGGGCACTGAGCGCAAAGATTCTGGAAATTACAGCAAGATCAAATAACTATCTCCCAAGAAGATCTAATAGGTTTAACTTGGCACAAACACTAATTAAAAGATAAAACCACATCTAAACAGAGGCTATATGGATTGTTTATTCCTAAACAGAAGCAAAAACAAAAAAAAACTAAAAATAAAATTGGGTTGCCTCCCAAAAAGCGCTATCGTTTAACGCCCCTAGCTAGGCATAAAAGCATGGATAGATCTAGGTATTGCCATCTTTGGTAGGCAATCCATAAGTGGCTCTCATGATAGATTCATATGGTAATTTTATTTTCTTTCTAGGAAAGTGTTCCATGCCCTTCTTTTAAGGGAAATTTTAATCTAATATTTCCTTCCTTCATATCAATAATTGCACCAATCGTTCTAAGGAAAGGTCTACCAAGAATAATAGGACATGAAGGATTGCAATCTATATCAAGAACGATAAAATCTATGGGCACATAATTCCTATTTGCAACGATAAGCACATCATTAATTCTTCCCATAGGATTTTTAATAGTGGAATCCGCAAGATGCAAGTTTAGAGAGCAATCATCAAAATCACGGAAATCTAGCAAATCACATAAAGTTTTGGGAATAGTAGAGACACTAGCACCCAAATCACATAAAGCATGAAACTCATAATCTTTAATTTTAATTTTGATAGTAGGTTCCCACTCATCATGGAGTTTCCTAGGGATAGAAACTTTGAACTCAAGCTTTTCTTCATAAGATTGCATCAAGGCATCAACAATGTGTTCGGTAAAGGCCTTATTTAGACTATAAGCATGAGGAGAATTTAGCACGGATTGCAACAAGTAAATACAATCAATTAAAGAGCAATTTTCATAATTAAATTCAGATCCAATATAGTGGGTTTAGCAATATCTCGATTTTTATTTCTTTCAATCCCACTTTTATCAATTTCATCATCAAGATCTAAAAACTCAGAATTCTTAGAACGCCTTCTAGGTAAAGGAAGATCATATTCAGTTTCATCAAGATTCATATTGCAAATCAAAGATTTAATAGGGGACACATCAATAACTTTTAGATCTTCATCTTGATTTTCATAGGAATTGGAAGAACACGCTTTAATAAAGGCATCTTTGGAAGCATGCATCCTAGCGGTTCTTTCCTTGCACTCGTCAATGGAAATTCTCATAGATTTGAGAGACTCATTGATATCATGATTAGGAGGAATAGATCTAAGCTTTAAAGAATCAATCTCGGGAGAAATTCTGTCAACGTTCCTAGCCAAATCATCAACTTTAAGCAATTTCTCTTCAAGCAAAGCATTAAAATTCTTTTGTGAATTCATAAACTCTTTAACACTACTCTCAAATTCAGAGGGAATCTTATTAAAATTTCCATAAGAGTTGTTGTAGGAATTTCCATAATTATTAGAAGGATTACTAGGATAAGGCCTAGGATTAAAATTCCCTCTATACGCGTTGTTACTAAAATTATTCCTACCAACAAAATTCACATCCACAGATTCATTATTATTCTCAATCAAGGTAGACAAAGGCATATCATTAGGATAAGAAGAAACACTCTTAGTAAATAACATCATAAGTTCATCCATCTTTCCACTCAAAACATTGATTTCTTCTATAGCATGCACTTTTTTATTAGTAGATCTTTCAGTATGCCATTGAGAATAATTAACCATAATATTATCTAGGAGTTTAGTAGCATCTCCTAAAGTGATTTCCATAAAAGTGCCTCCCGCGGCCGAATCTAAAAGATTTCTAGAAGCAAAATTCAATCCAGCATATTTTTTTTGTATAATCATCCACAAGTTCAAACCATGAGTAGGACAATTACGTATCATTAATTTCATTGTCTCCCAAGCTTGTGCAACATGTTCATGATCAAGTTGCTTAAAATTCATAATATCGTTCCTAAGAGAGATAATCTTATGTAGCGACCCGACCCGAATGGATCAAGTCTCTATGCTTTCGTGTCATCCCTGGATCGGTATGCTGACACACACAGTACTCGAAGGATTTATAATAGAGGTAAATCACATGTATAAATAACGTAAATACTATTACCTCAATCCAAAATATAGCGGAAGCAACAAGGTTGTGGATTCCCATCAACACCAACGGCAAAGTTGAGTATAGGAAATCGTAACCCTAACGTATCACTTACTAAATAAATGCGAAAAGTACGCAACATGAAGCGTTGCAGCCCGAAAACGGGTCGACACATGGAATATCTGGCAATGTAACACATAGAGAATAATGAATGATAAGCTTGTACTACATGCATATGTGGCTGGTGGAAAGCTCTCTGATTACTGATTTTGCATAAAGCCAATTTTTCCCTAACGCAAAGGAATAAATTTATTTAACTATCATGGTGGTTGTTAAACATTGAGAATGGTTGACAGCATCCTCAATCCCAATTAAAAGTACTCATTAAAAACCCAACAATATTAATTAGAGTAACATGTTGAGATTCACATGATATTCAAGTACTAGATACTCAAGATGTCCATAACCGGGGACACGGCTAATCATGATTAGTTTATACACTCTGTAGAGGTTTGCGCACGTTTCCCCACAAGACTCGATCGCCTCCGTTTGGTTCTCGCACTACATGGTGTTTAAGAGACGGATGACCGAGACATAGTCTTTCAGAAGCACTAGCACCTTACTTGTGGGTAGACAGGTACACCTACTTTCCCCTACATCTGCTAGTCTACCCGTAAGAGTTCGCACTACTTAGTCAACTATGCCAGAGCCCATAATGGCTTGTGGCTGCACAAGGAAGTTACTAGCATGAATGATATTATGATCCCTTTGAGCCTGTGTGGCGGTCCGAAGAAAAACAGGCAAGTCTGATAGAAACCAGTGCCTCAATCCACCCAGATGTGTGTTTAAGTTGCCACCTTAAATAAACCATTAATTAACAATCTCACATCTGTCATGGATATTCACTCACCCAATCCACGTCTACTAGCATAGCATGGCATAGTAAGCAAACGTAGAAGTAACTCCCAAGGTTTCATAAGTAAAACAGGTAATAGGTACTACCTCAATCTACTTCCCATCCCACAATTTAATTAGATCCTAATCATGCAAGTGTTTGAGGATTAGATCTAATGCATAAAACTGGGTAGTAGAAAAAGTATGATCAAGTGTTACTTGCCTGCAAAGTTGATGAAGATGATTTGCACTCAAAACTCTTGATATCTCTACTCGTCACACTCCGGTCAATCTATCGTAATCAAGCAATAGTAACCACACTTAAGCAATCAATCAAAACATCGGATCGAGCAGAAGGAAGCGATTCGGAAAACATCAAAACAAAGCAAATAACTCTTGCAACATAAAACAATTTCTAACAGTACCAAAATTATATGAATTTGGCCTTATCAGAAAGTTTAGGTCAAGAGCTTCGATTAGCAAAAAGAATCAACTAAATCGGAGTTCTGAAACTCAAATTACGATCAAACGAAGTTTGAATACAAATCTGATCTAATTCAAATTTTAAATTATCAAAAACATGTTTGAGTTGTATTCTTTGGATAGAGGGGATCGTGAACGAAGAAGTGGGCGTTGGTTTCGTTGGATTCCGACTTACGAGTAAAAAGTTATGAGCGTTTGAAGATTAGGGACAAAAAATAACACTACGGATATGTCACGACAGAAATTAAAAATAAAAAGAAAAATCTATCGAGCGAGCTCGCTAAACAAAACCGGAAAGAAAACCGGTGAGAAAACCATCTAGGGTTTCGGAAGAAAACCGAAACGAAAAACCGATCTAGAAAACCGGAACGGAAACCGAACGATTCTGAAAAACCGAACCGAGGAAAAAGGTGGCGCTTGAGGCTAATACCTCGAAGAAGTGAGGGGCTCGTGGCGGCGGGCGGTGGTGTAGAAGGGCGGCGGCAAGTGGCGGCGGTGGTGTAGGGCGCGGCGGCGGCAAGTGGCGGCGGCGGCGTTGTGGTGGTGCTTCTTGCTGCTTCTTCTGGAGAGGAGAGGAGAGGAGAGGAGTTGATTTGATGTGTTGAAAGGAGGGTGCTTGGGTATTTATATTGGGGAGGGGAGGGGTTTTGCTTGGAGTAGGGGACAAGAATTAGAGTAGGATTAGGAATCCTAGGATTAAAAAACGGAATAACGAAACGGGATCAAATCCTACTAGGATATGTAAATGAATAGGAAACCTTGGCTCCCTGGCTCCCTAGGTGCGCGCGTGCTAGCGATGGCCTCGGCCTCGGCCGGCCGGCTGGTTGGCGGCTTGGGCCGTTGGCCCAAGGCGCGGCAAAATTTTTTTTAACAAAAAGAGAGGAAAACAAAATTATAAAACAAAAAAATGAAAATAATATATAGGCAAAAAAAATATAAAAATATTAAGAAAAAGATTTCCTACATGATGAACATTATTCTAGCATTAAATAAAATAGACACAAATTTAAATAAAGCAAAGAGTGCTTCTGGTCCAATAAAATCCAATAAAAATCATTTTAATAATACCAAAATGAATTCAAATTTATTTCTCTCCACTTTTCTGATGTAGGGAATCATGTTACCCTATTTTCCATATATTTTATTTTTGGAGAAAAATAATTTGAATAAAACTCAAATAACTTGAAATTGAAAATAAATTCAAAAGAACTTTGAATTTAATTCTTTGAAACTCCCAACTCATATTTCATATAATTTGAAGAAGTCATTTTATCTTCGCTCGTGAAAATCATTGAGTTGCTTAAAGTTTCAGAATTTGGAAATAATCTCAAATGAAATTCAAATATTTTCAACACCCCTTGTCATTTAAATAAATGGAAGAAGTCATATCATCTTCTCTCCAGGGTTTTGTGGTGAAAAGAATTTGAATTCACGGAGAGCATAAAAACAAAAATGAAAGTTTGGGAAAGTCCTTTTATTCCCTCTCATTTAACTTTCAAAAGTTTCAATTCACTCACTTGCAGTCAATCAATCAAACAATCAATCAAAACTATCTATGTGTTTATAACATTCCAAAATTTAGAATTTTGGGATGTTACATCTTAGCGGGAGGAAAATACTTAGAGATAAAAGCATCTTTGCACTTGTTCCAAGAATCAATACTATTTTTAGGCAAAGATGAAAACCATGCTTTAGTACGATCTCTAAGCGAAAAAGGAAATAGCTTCAATTTAGCGACATCATTATCGACATCTTTTTTCTTTTGCATATCACATAAATCAACGAAGCTATTCAGATGAGTAGCGGCATCTTCACTAGGAAGGCCGGCGAATTGATATTTCATAACAAGATTCAACAAAGCAGTATTGATTTCACAAGATTCAGTATTGGCAAGAGGAGCAATCGGAGTGCTAAGGAAATCATTATTATTGGTATTGGTGAAGTCACACAATTTGGTAGCATCTTGAGCCATCACGACGAACAAGCAAACTAAACCACGAGCACTCAAAATGTCAAAGGATAAAGGAGGAGGAGATTGTGAAAGAGAGGGAATATAAAACGGCAAGGGTGAAGTTGGGGAGAGGAAAACGAGAGGCAAATGGCAAATAATGTAATGCGAGAGATAGGGATTGTGATGGGTACTTGGTATGTTGACTTTTCGTGAGACCTCCCGACAGCGGCGCGGAAATCCTTCTTGCTACGTCTTGAGCTTGCGTTGGTTTTCCCCTAAGAGGAGAGGATGATGCAGCACAAGATGGCGTAAGTATTTCCCTCAGTTTTTGAGAACCAAGGTATCAATCCAGTAGGAGGCCACGCGCAAGTCCCTCGTACCTGCACAAAACGATAGCTACTCGCAACCAACACGATTAGGGGTTGTCAATCCCTTCACGGTCACTTACGAGTGAGATCTGATAGAGATAATATTTTTGATATTTTTGGTATAAAGATGCAAAGTGAAAAGTAAAAGAAAAGTAAAAACAAAGCAAGTAAATAAAGTGATGGAGATTGATATGATGAGAATAGACCCGGGGGCCATATGTTTCACTAGTGGATTATCTCAAGAGCATAAGTATTCTACGGTGGGTGAACAAATTACTGTTGAGCAATTGATGTAATTGAGCATAGTTATGAGATTATCTAGGTATGATCATGTATATAGGCATCACGTGCGAGACAAGTAGATCAAACGATTCTGCATCTACTACTATTACTCCACTCATCGACCGCTATCCAAAGCATGCATCTAGAGTATTAAGTTAAAACAGCAGTAACGCCTTAAGCAAGATGACATGATGTAGAGGAATAAATTCATGCAATATGATAAATACCCCATCTTGTTATCCTCGATGGAAACAATACAATACGTGCCTTGCAACCCTTTACATCCGGGTAAGGACACATAAAATTGAACCCAAAGCTAAGCACTTATCCCATTGCAAGAACTACCAATCTAGTTGGCCAAACCAAATGGATAATTTGAAGAGACTTGCAAAGATAACTCAATCATACATAAAAGAATTCAGAGAAGATTCAAATATTATTCATAGATAAGCTGGATCATAAACCCACAATTCATCGGTCTCAACAAACACACCATAAAAAGAAGATTACATCGAATAGATCTCCACGAGAGAGGGGGAGAACATTGTATTGAGATCCAAAAAGAGAGAAGAAGCCATCTAGCTACTAGCTATGGACCCAAAGGTCTGAAGTAAACTACTCACACTTCATCGGAGGGGCTATGGTGTTGATGTAGAAGCCCTCCTTGGTGGATGCCTCCGACGGACTCCTAACAGGCCCCAAGATGGGATCTCGTGGATACTGAGGAAGTTGCGGCGGTGGAATTAGGTTTTTGGCTCCTGTTCTGATCGTTTGGGGATACGTAGGTTTATATAGGAGGAAGGAGTACGTCGGTGGAGCGTCAGGGGGCCCATGAGGTAGGGGGGCGCGCCTAGGGGGGCGCCCTCCACCCTCGTGACCGCCTCTGGCACTTCTTGGAGTAGGGTCCAAGTCTCCTGGATCACGTTCGGTGAGAGAATCACGTTCCCAAAGGTTTCATTCCGTTTGAACTCCGTTTGATATTCCGTTTCTTTGAAACAATGAAATAGGCAAAAAACAGCAATTCTGGGCTGGGCCTCCGGTTAATAGGTTAGTCCCAAAAGTAATGCAAAAGTGGAAAATAAAGCCCAGTATAGTCCAAAACAGTAGATAAAGTAGCATGGAACAATCAAAAATTATAGATACGTTGGATACGTATCACTCACCGCCGTGCGTGAGTAATTCCATCGTAAGCTTGCTGGACGGTGATGGGTTGGATGAGATTTACCATGTAATCAAGTTAGGTTTGTTAGGGTTTGATCCCTAGTATCCACTATGTTCTGAGATTGATGTTGCTATGACTTTGCTATGCTTAATGCTTGTCACTAGGGCCCGAGTGCCATGATTTCAGATCTGAACCTATTATGTTTTCATGAATATATGTGTGTCCTTGATCCTATCTTGCAAGTCTATAGTCACCTATCATGTGTTATGATCCGACAACCCCGAAGTGACAATAATCGGGATACTTCTCGGTGATGACCGTAGTTTGAGGAGTTCATGTATTCACTATGTGCTAATGCTTTGTTCCGGTTCTCTATTAAAAGGAGGCCTTAATATCCCTTAGTTTCCGTAAGGACCCCGCTGCAACGGGAGGGTAGGACAAAAGATGTCATACAAGTTCTTTTCCATAAGCATGTATGACTATTTACGAAATACATGCCTACATTACATTGATGAATTGGAGCTAGTTCTATATCACCCTATGTTATAACTATTGCATGAGGAATCGCATCCGGCATAATTATCCATCGCTGATCCATTGCCTACGAGCTTTTCATATATTGTTCTTCACTTATTTACTTTTCCGTTACATCTGTTACAACTACTACAAAAACCCAAAAACATTTATCTTTACTTTTGCTACCGTTACCTTTATTATCATACCACTTTTGCTACTAAACACTTTGCTGCAGATACTAAGTTATCCAGGTGTGGTTGAATTGACAACTCAACTGCTAATACTCAAGAATACTCTTTGGCTCCCCTTGTGTCGAATCAATAAATTTGGGTTGAATACTCTACCCTCGAAAGCTGTTGCGATCCCCTATACTTGTGGGTTATCAGGATGCACCAGCGAAGTTTGCACCAACTCTCAAGGTGAGAAAGGGCAATGCACGGTACCGAAGAGGCTAGCAATGATGGAAAGGTAAAAGTGCATACAATCCATGGACTCAACATTAGTCATAAAGAACTCACATACTTATTGCAAAGATCTATTTGTCATCGAAACAAAGTACTACGTGCATGCTCCTAGGGGGATAGATTGGTAGGAAAAGACCATCGCTCGTCCCCGACCGCCACTCATAAGGAAGACAATCAATAAACACCTCATGCTCCGACTTTGTTACATAACGGTTCACCATACGTGCATGCTACGGGACTTCCAAACCTCAACACAAGTATTTCTCAATTTCACAATTACCCACTAGCATGACTCTAATATCACCACCTTTATATCGCAAACCTATTGCAAGGAATCAAACATATCACATTCAATGATCTACAAGTTTATGTAGGATTTTATGACTAACCATGTGAATGACCAATTCCTGTCATCTCTCTAAATAGATATAAGTGAAGAAAGAGAGTTTAATTCTTTCTACAAAAGATATGCCCATGCTCTAACAAATATAAGTGAAGCAAAAGAGCATTCTACAAATGGCGGTTTTCTATGTGAAGAGAAACAGGCAATCCAAACTTCAAATGATATAAGCGAAGCACGTGAAGCATTCTATAAAGCCATACTCAAAATATTTAAGTGAAGTGCAATGAGCATTCTATAAATCAACCAAGGACTATCTCATACCAGCATGGTGCATAAAATAAAAGTGAAAACTAAATGCAAAAGACGCTCCAAGACTTGCACATAATGCATGAACGAAACGAATACGAAAAAATACCAATACTTGTTGAAGAAAGAGGGGATGCCTTCCGGGGCATCCCCAAGTTAGACGCTTGAGTCTCCTTGAATATTTACTTGGGGTTCCTCGGGCATCCCCAAGCTTGAGCTCTTGCCTTCTTCCTTTTCCTCATATCGAGACATCCTCGTTTAGACACTTCATCCACAGAAAACTTCAACAGAAAACTCGGTAAGATCCGTTAGTATAATAAAGCAAATCACCACTCTAAGTACTGTAGAAAACCAATTCATATCTTGTTTTTGCATTTTGTCTACTGTAATATAGCTTTTCCATGGCTTAATCCACTAATATAAATTGATAGTTTCATTAAAACAAGCAAACTATGCATCAAAAACAGAATCTGTCTAAAACAGAACAGTCTGTAGCAATCTGAACATTCACCATACTTATGATACTTAAAAATTTCTGCCACAATTAGGAAAAATAAACAATTTGTACAGCAAGCCAGTGCAAAAAGAATCAGAACCATTTGATGTTCCAGTAAAAAATTAAAATTCGCGCACTACAGCCAAAGTTTCTGTCCTGCATCGTACAAACCAACAAGCATTGTAAACATCCTAAAGGCAAACCTTGGCACATTATGTTTATAATACAATGGAATTGTACAAGGGTATAATTATTTTTTTTGAAAAGTTTCTGTAATCAAGATTCACAAAGTTGCCGTGAGCATGAACAAAGTTCAAGGAGCTCTCCCACTTCAACAATGCTTGTCTTTCTCACTTTCGCTTTCCTTTTTGAAAAAGTTTTGGGCTCCCCTCTTTATTTTTGTTGTTTTAAACTATATGAAAGCACTCAACAGAAATAAATGACTCTCTAAAACTTCCGGGTTGTATCCCTGGCAGCGCTTTCTTTAAAGACATTAAGCTAGGCATTTAGTGCTCAAGTAATGGATCCACCCGGATCCCAAGGTATATCAAAGCCAATTTTAATTAACAATGATTTGTAATTTAGTAGTGAGCACAAAGTAACATATATCATGCAACAAAGAAGTCTAACTCTCTTCCTATGCATCGGTATGTCATAAAAGAACAATTCATGTACACATAGTAAAGGCCAATGCATAGTATAAGCAGTTTCTTGCAATTCTATCGTGTTGGAAACATAGAGAGGTGGAGATAGAGTTCCTCTCTCATAATAATTGCAAGTAGGATCAGCAAGCACATGCATATTATATTCATCAAAATCATCATGTGCAATGGTAAAAGGCAACCCATCAATATAATCCTTAATAAGCACAAACTTCTCCGATAAAGTGTAGTAGGGAGAATTCAAAAAGATAATAGGACTATCATGCGTGGGTGCAATAGCAACAATTTCATGTTTAACATAAGGAACTATAGCAAGTTCATCTCCATAAGCATAATTCAGTATTGGCATCTTGGCCACAAGCATAGCAAGCATCATCAAAAGGGATATTTCAAACAAATTCAAGGGATCATAGCAATCATCCTTGATGAAGCACGAAGGGGAATTAAATAATGTATGAGTTGGAGGGTTACTCTCATTAGAAGGTGGGCACGGGTAGCTAATCCGCTCTTCCTCCTTTTGTTCTTCGCTCTCCTCATCATCTTTTTCATCCAATGAGCTCACAGTTTCATCAATTTCTTCTTCCATAGCTTCCTGCAAAATATTAATCTCTTCTTGGACAGCGGAGAATTTCTTCATAAATGCATTAATATAGTAATTGTATTCATAATTTGCATAACAATATCTAAGTATAGCAAGATTTATAGGCCTATAAACATCATCATCTAAAGCTTCATACTTTTAAAACAAAGATTCAATTTCATAAGTAGACTTAAAAGCAACAAATTCTTCTATTTGTTCCACATCATAGTAATCATATATACCATTAGCATAAGAAGCTAAGGTTTCATTATCATTAAATTTGCAAGAAAAGGGAAGGTGTGGAGCCTTCATCCTAGAGCAACAAGTAATATCATATCTCAAGCATAGAGCCCAGGCATACCAACGCAACATAATAAATTGATCCCATAATAGTTTCCCTTTTTGTGTCGAGCGATAATCCCTAAAGTATTCACGTTGATCCAACGTGTCTCCCATTATAAAGTTCAATGGGGTTTTCTCAGGATTATAAAAGTAGTATATAATATCTCTCGCATAATGAGAATCGAGGGTTTTAGGAGTTACCCCATCTCCATGAGTAGCAAGCACACCTAATTTTTTTGGTATTTCGTGTTCCATGTCCAAAACTAAATATAGAGAACAACTAAGAACAACAAATAAAAATTACTTAGTGATAAAGCAAACAAGCACACACGAGAATATTCACCCCACGCTATGACTCCCCGGCAACGGCGCCAGAAAAAGGTCTTGATGACCAGCAAGTATACAGGATAGTTGTAGCCTCTTTCGATAAGTAAGAGTGTCGAACCCAACAAGGAGCTAAAGGTAGAACAAATACTCTCTCAAGTCCTATCGGCCACTGGTACGACTCTACGCACGCTTGACGTTCGCTTTACCTAGAACAAGTATGAAACTAGAAGTATTTTGTAGGTGTGATAGGATAGGTTTGCAAGATAATAAAGAACACGTAAATATAAACTAGGGGCTGTTTAGATAAAGATGCAATAAAGTAAATATAGCGAGTGTGGAAAACCAGTGATAGGAGTTGTGGAATTGTCCCTAAGCAACTGACTATGTTACTAAACCGGTTATCACTATTGCTATTCTATTTGAGGGAGAGGCATAAGCTAACATATCATCCCTTACTTGGAATTCTATGCACTTATGATTGGAACTCTAGCAAGCATCCACAACTACTAAAGATTCATTAAGGTAAAACCCAACCATAGAATTAAAGCATCAAGTCCCCTTTTATCCCATATGCAAACAACCTACTTACTCGGGTTTGTGTTTCAGTCACTCACGCAACCCACCATAAGCAAATCATAAACATATTGCAAACCCTACAGCGGGAATCCCTCACGCTTGCGACCTGAGAGGGCACAATAGGACAGCACCAATAATAAAACATGCAACTCAAACCAATCATAGCAACTCATCAATCACCGATAGGACAATAGAAATCTACTCAGACATCATAGGATGGCAACACATCATTGGATAATAATATGAAGCATAAAGCACCATGTTCAAGTAGAGGGTGCATCGGGTTGCGGGAGAGTGGACCGCTGAATATAGAAGGGGGAACGTGATGGAGATGTTGGTGAAGATGACACCGGTGTTGGCGAAGATCGCGGTGATGATGATGGCCCCCGGCGGCATTCCGGCGCCACCGGAAGCAAGGGGGAGAGAGCCCCCTGCTACCTCTTGAGCACTGCGTTGGATTTCCCCGAAGAGGAGAGGATGATGCAGCAAAGTAGCGTAAGTATTTCCCTCGGTTTTTGAGAACCAAGGTATCAATCCAGTAGGAGGCCACGCACAAGTCCCTCGTACCTGCACAAAATGATAGCTCCTCGCAACCAACGCGATTAGGAGTTGTCAATCCCTTCACGGTCACTTACGAGAGTGAGATCTGATAGAGATGATAAATAATATTTTTGGTATTTTTGATATAGAGATGCAAAGTAAAAAAGTAAAAGGCAAAGTAAAAACAAAGCAAGTATTAAAGTGATGGAGATTGATATGATGAGAATAGACCGGGGCCATAGGTTTCACTAGTGGCTTCTCTCAAGAGCATAAGTATTCTACGATTGGGTGAACAAATTCTTGTTGAGCAATTGATGAATTGAGAATAGTTATGAGTATATCTAGGTATGATCATGTATATAGGCATCACGTCCAAGACAAGTAGACCGAAGCGATTACGCATATACTACTATTACTCCACTCATCGACCGCTATCCAAAGCATGCATCTAGAGTATTAAGTTAAAACAGAGTAACGCCTTAAGCAAGATGACATGGCGTAGAGGAATAAATTCATGCAATATGATAAATACCCCATCTTGTTATCCTCGATGGCAACAATACAATACGTGCCTTGCAACCCTTTACATCCTTTGGGTAAGGACACCGCAAGATTGAACCCAAAGCTAAGCACTTATCCGATTGCAAGAACTACCAATCTAGTTGGCCAATCCAAACGGATAATTCGAAGAGACTTGCAAAGATAACCAATCATACATAAAAGAATTCAGAGAAGATTCAAATATTATTCATAGATAAGCTGGATCATAAACCCACAATTCATCGGTCTCAACAAACACACCGCAAAAAGAAGATTACATCGAATAGATCTCCACGAGAGGGGAGATCATTGTATTGAGATCCAAAAGAGAGAAGAAGCCATATAGCTACTAGCTATGGACCCGAAGGTCCAAGTAAACTACTCACACTTCATCGAGGGGCTATGGTGATGATGTAGAAGCCCTCCGTGGTGGATGCCCCTCCGTGAGCTCGAACAGGCAGAAGATGGGATCTCGTGGATACTGAAGGCGGTGGAATTAGGTTTTTGGCTCCTGTTCTGTTCGTTTGGGGGTACGTAGGTATATATAGGAGGAAGGAGTACGTCGGTCGAGTGACAGGGGGCCCACGAGGCAGGGGGCGCGCCCCCCACCCTCGTGACCGCCTCTTTCGTTCCTTGGAGTAGGGTCCAAGTCCCCTGGATCACGTTCGGTGAGAAAATCACGTTTCCGAAGGTTCCATTCCGTTTGGACTCCGTTTGATATTCATTTTCTTCGAAACACTGAAATAGGCAAAAAACAGCAATTCTGGGCTGGGCCTCCGGTTAATAGGTTAGTCCCAAAAATAATATAAAAGTGGAAAATAAAGCCCAATATAGTCCAAAACAGTAGATAAAGTAGCATGAAGCAATAAAAAATTATAGATACGTTGGAGACGTATCACCCCCGTTCTTCTTCTTCTTCCTTGACCTTCTCCCTAGATGGGAGAAGGGTTTCCCATCTAGTCCTTGGCTCCCATGGCGTGGGAGGGGCGAGAGCCCCTCCGAGATTGGATCTATCTCTCTGCTTTACTGCTCGTCCGGCTCTGTTTCATCGCTTTCTTGTATATATGGAGATCCGTAACTCCATTGGACTAAAACCTTCGCATGAATCGCTTTCCAAAAATTAGCTTTCTTGCGGCCAAAGAAGGGCATCAACCGCCTTACGGGTGGCCCACGAGATAGGGGCGCGCCCCCTAGAGGGTGGCGTGGGCCACTCTCGTAGCCACCTCGGCACCGCTTATGCTGATTCTTCCTCCCAAAAATCACAAATATTCCAAAATAAATCTCCGTCCGCTTTTATCCCGTTTGGACTCCGTTTGATATTGGGTTTCATGCGAAACAAAAACATGCAATGTATGTGAACCGGCACCGGGCCTTTGGATCAATATGTTAGTCCCAAAAATAGTATAAAAAGTTGCCAAAAGTATATAAAAGTTGAATAATATTGGCATGGAACAATCAAAAATTATAGATACGACGGAGACGTATCAGTGTTGCAAGGTGTGAAGTTGAGTAAGACTCAAAACCCGACCACGGCAGTGAATAGAAAGAGAATGAAAGTCATTCCCTATGCCTCAGCCATAGGTTCTATAAAGTATGCTATGATGTATACCAGACCTATTGTGTACCTTAGCATGAGTTTGGCAAGGGGGTACGATAGTGATTCAGGAGTGGATCACTGGACAACGGTCAATGTTATCCTTAGTTACCTAAGAGGATAAGGAAATATTTCTCGGTTATGGAGGTGATAAAGAGTTCGTCGTAAAGAGTTACGTCGATGCAAGCTTTTACACCGATCCAGATGACTCTGAGTTTCAATATGGATATGTATTGAAAGTGGGAGCAATTAGATAGAGTAACTCCGTGCAGAGCATTGTAGACATAGAAATTAGCAAAATACATACGGATCTGAATATGGCAGACCCATTGACTAAACCTCTCTCACAAGCAAAACATGATCACACCTTAGTACTCTTTGGGTGTTAATCACATGGCGATGTGAACTAGATTATTGACTCTAGTAAACCCTTTGGGTGTTGGTCACATGGCGATGTGAACTATGGGTGTTAATCACATGGCGATGTGAACTAGATTATTGACTCTAGTGCAAGTGGCAGACTGAAGGAAATATGCCCTAGAGGCAATAATAAAGTTGTTACTTTATATTTACTTATTCATGATCAAAGGTTTATTATTCATGCTAGAATTGTATTGATAAGAAACCTTGATACATGTGTGAATACATAAACAAACACCGTGTCCCTAGTGAGCCTCTACTAGACTAGCTCGTTGATCAAAGATGGTTAAGGTTTCCTAACCATGGACATGAGTTGTCATTTGATAACAGGATCACATAATTAGGATAATGATGTGATGGACAAGACCCATCTGTTAGCTTAGCATTTGATCGTACAGTTTATTGCTACTGCTTTCATGTATGTCAAATACATATTACTTTGACTATGAGATCATGCAACTCCCGAATACCGGAGGAATACCTTGTGTGCTCTAAAATGTCACAACATAACTGGGTAATTATAAAGATGCTCTACAGGTATCTCCGAAGGTGTTTTGTTGGGTTGGCGTGAATCGAGATTAGGATTTGTCACTTCGAGTATCGGAGAGGTATTGCTGGGCCCTCTCGGTAATGCACATCATAATAAGCCTTGCAAGCAAATGACTAATGAGTTAGTCAAGGGATGATGTATTACGGAACGATCCGGTAACAATATTGAACTAGGTATGAAGATACCGACGACCGAATCTCGGGCAAGTAACATACCGATGGACGAAGGGAATTACGTATGTTGTCATAACGGTTCGACCGATAAAGATCTTCAAAGAATATGTAGGAGCCAATATGAGCATCTAGGTTCTGCTATTGGTTATTGTCCAGATAGGTGTCTCGGTCATGTCTACATAGTTCTCGAACCCGTAGGGTCCGCACGCTTAACGTTTGATGACGATATTATATTATATGAGTTATGTGATTTGGTGACTGAATGTTCTTCGGAGTCCCGGATGAGATCATATACATGATGAGGAGTCTCAAAATGGTCGAGACGTAAAGATTGATATATAGGATGATGGTATTCAGACACCGGAAGTGTTCCGGAGGGTACCGAGTACATATTGGGTCACCGGAAGGGGTTCCGGACACCCCTGGCAAAGATATGGGCTTAATGGGCCAAGGGAGGGACAGACCAGCCCATAAGGGGCTGGTGCGCCCCTCCACCAGACCTTTCAGCCCTAGGGAAAGGAAATGGGGGAGGGCAAGTCCCTCCTTCCTTCCCCTCCTCAAGGGAGAAAGGAAAGGGGGGGGCACCTTCCCCTTCCTTCCCCTGGCGCCTATACAAGGAAGTGGGGGTGGCGAACCAGGGCAGGAGCCCAAGTGGGATTCGGCCCCACTTGAGGCGCCCCTTGGCCTCTCCCCTCTCCCTCCCACCTATATATATGAGGAGGGGGGTGCCTAACACACACAACATCAATTGTTAGCCGTGTGCGGTGCTCCCCTCCACAGTTTACACCCCCCGTCATATTGTCGCGGTGCTTAGGCGAAGCCCTGCGAGGATTAGTTCACCATCACCGTCACCACGCCGTCGTGCTCTCGGAACTCATCTACAACCTCGACAACTTGCTGGTGAAGGAAATATGCCCTAGAGGCAATAATAAAGTTATTATTTATTTCCTTATTTCATGATAAATGTTTATTATTCATGCTAGAATTGTATTAACAGGAAACATGATACATGTGTGAATACATAGACAAACATATAGTCACTAGTATGCCTCTACTTGACTAGCTCATTAATCAAAGATGGTTATGTTTCCTAACCATAGACATGTGTTGTTATTTGATTAATGGGATCACATCATTAGGAGAATGATGTGATTGACATGACCCATTCCGTTAGCCTAGCACTTGATCGTTTAGTATATTGCTATTGCTTTCTTCATGACTTATACATGTTCCTATAACTATGAGATTATGCAACTCCGTTTACGGAGGAACACTTTGGGTGCTACCAAGCGTCACAACGTAAGCTGGGTGATTATAAAGGAGTACTACAGGTGTCTCCAAAGGTACATGTTGGGTTGGCGTATTTCGAGATTAGGTTTTGTCACTCCGATTGTCGGAGAGGTATCTCTGGGCCCTCTCGGTAATGCACATCACTATAAGCCTTGCAACCAATGTAGCTAATGAGTTAGTTACGGAATGATGCATTACGTAACGAGTAAAGAGACTTGCCAAGATTGAGATTGAACTAGGTATTGGATACCGACGATCAAATCTCGGGCAAGTAACATACCGATGACAAAGGGAACAACGTATGTTGTTATGCGGTTTGACCGATAAAGATCTTCGTAGAATATGTAGGAGCCAATATGGGCATCCAGGTTCCGCTATTGGTTATTGACCGAGAATAGTTCTAGGTCATGTCTACATAGTTCTCGAACCCGTAGGGTCCGCACGCTTAACGTTACGATGACAGTTTTATTATGAGTTTATGAGTTTTGATGTACCGAAGGAGTACGGAGTCCCGGATGAGATCGGGGACATGACGAGGAGTCTCGAAATGGTCGAGACGTAAAGATCGATATATTGGACGACTATATTCGGAGTTCGGAAAGGTTCCGAGTGATTCGGGTATTTTTGGGAGTACCGGAGAGTTACATGAATTCGTATTGGGCCTCTTTGGGCCATACGGGAAAGGAGGGAAAGGGCCAAAAGAGTGGCCGCACCCCTCCCCTTGGACTAGTCTGAATTGGACTAGGGAAGGGGGCGCACCCTTCCTTCCTTCTCCTTCTCTCTTCCCTTTCCTTCTCTCCTACTCCTACTACATGGAAGGGTTCCTAGTTGGACTAGGAAAGGGGGAATCCTACTCCCGGTGGGAGTAGGACTCCCCTAGGGCGCGCCATAGAGATGGCCGGCCCTCCCTCCTCCACTCCTTTATATCACGGGGCAGGGGCACCCCATGGACACACAAGTTGATCTACGGGTCGTTCCTTAGCCGTGTGCGGTGCCCCTTCCACCATATTCCACCTCGGTCATATCGTCATGGAGTTTAGGCGAAGCCTGCGCCGTAGAACATCATCATCGCCACCACGCCGTCGTGGACGGAACTCATCCCCGACACTTTGCTGGATCGGAGTCCGGGATCGTCATCGAGCTGAGCGTGTGCTGAACTCGGAGGTGCCGACGTCGGTACTTGAATCGGTCGGATCGTGAAGACGACGACTACATCAACAGCGTTGTCATAACGCTTCCGCCACGGTCTCACGAGTGCGTGGACAATACTCTCCCCTCTCGTTGCTATGCATCACCATGATCCTTGCGTGTGCGTAGGAAATTTTTTGAAATTACTACGTTCCCCAACAGCTGGACCAAGAAGGCGAGGGACGTCACCGAGCTGAACGTGTGCAGAACTCGGAGGTGCCGTACGTTTGGTACTTGATCGGTGGAGCGCGAAGAAAGTTCGACTACATCAACCGCACTATGAAACGCTTCCGCTTACGGTCTACGAGGATACATAGACATACTCCCCCCCCCCCTCGTTTCTATGCATCTCCTAGATAGATCTTGCGTGAGCGTAGGATTTTTTTTTTGAAATTTCATGCTCCGTTTCCCAACAATATACTCCCTCCGTATCAAAATAAGTGACTCAACTTTGTGCTAGCTTTAGTACAAAGTTGAGTCACTTATTTTGGGACAGACGGAGTATATGAGAGGAGGGAGATGGGAAACACACACCACGATCCCCAAGCCGTGCGCGGCGTCCCGTCTCCCTCTAGTTCTAGTTCCTCCTCCGTCCACGTCCGTTGTGCTTGCCGAAGCCCTGCAGATAGTCTCACCACCTCCATCACCACGCCATCATGCTGCCGGAACTCATATACTACTTCGCTTCTCTTGCTGGATCGAGAAGGCGAGGACATCATCGAGTTGAACGTGTGCTGAATGCGGAGGTGTCGTATGTTCGGTACTTGATCGGGCGGATCGTGAAGGTGTACGACTACATCAACCGCTTTGATAATTCCGCTTAACGGTCTACGAGGGTACGTAGACACACTCTCCCCTCTTGTAGTTATGCATCTCCATGGATAGATCTTGCGTGTGCGTAGATTTTTTTTTATTTTTCCATGCAACGTTCCCCAACATATCTTCCTACCACCACATCTAAAAGAGGGTGTAATCCTACCACCGTAAGTTCATCGTCACCAGGAGGGGTTGGTATATACCACCTCATCAAAATATACAGGTTAACAAAGTGTTTCAAAAGCCCTGGCTACCACAAAATGTACATCATCATCATCGTCACCGTCATAGCCATGCACGCCGTCACCACCACGAAACCTTAACACTAGAAGTAATGCTTGCTCAACTAGGTCCCATGTCGGAGGATCCTATGTTGCAGTTCCATCCCAATGAACCCAACCATGTGCCATGTTATCTAGCAGTGGCTAAGAGCCACCACCAAATACTCCTGACTAAAGCCACACATGTCCATGGTAGCACTATAGAGGGAAGGGTGGATGTCGGCATGATTGCTCTCGCTGATGGCAGATATCACCTCCTTCACAACACCGGTCATGTTGGTAAGGATGTTGAGCTCCTCGTCCATCATGTCACCCATCTTCCTCTCCCTCTCATGAGAATGAACGTGATCAACGGCGATAGCCATGTTAGGGCCATCAAGGATAATGGTGTTTGAATCCGGGGTGTATAGATACTCGCACATAGGTGAACCGAGAGGCTCACTCAAGCCCATGGCATGCTTGCCGGTAGCTAGACCCCAGACGAATATGGTCTCTATCCGAGAGTGGTTCTGTATGGGAGTGCTGAGAAACTCTGCGTCCTTGGGGTGGTTCTAAGAAATAAAAACAACGTTTGTAAGTTGTGATGGGCATGTTAGACAAGCAAAATAAGTGAAATAAGTGGTATGTTAGTGCTTAGTAGTGCTTTGCCTCCAACAGGATTGTGAAAGTGACATGATCCCGTTGTGTGCCTAAGGTACCTGAGCTTGAACACTTTGATCCATCTAGCTATCCACTTCCTAAGGGGGTTGTAGACCTAGGTCCTCAGTGCCACAGAATTCAAAGATCTGCTTGGTAATAACGTTGAGTGCACCTCCTTGAAGCCCTTATCAGTTCTCACCCCACTAGATATGATGTCACGCATCTTGTTAAGCATGAATGTGGACATAAATCATTGTGTTCCCCTTCCCAAACGCCCTCACCGCTGCCTTTCCAGCCTTGATAGCCGCCTTAGCAGCAACAAGAGGAGCAACATGAATTGCCATGACCAAACATGGTTGCACAACCGGATCCTCGAACACATCTGAATCAGAAGGCATTTCCCAAACAGCGGTTGGGAGTCCTCATCATGGGAAGGACAAAACTGATTATCGGACATAACAATGGTCTGGCTAATGTCTTCATTGTCTGTGTCCTATCATGGTTAGCATCAAGACTACTGAACAAACACAATGCATACTACACATGGACTGATCTTCAAGCACAACACACTATCACATGTAGCAAACATTCTAGCACATCCACTACACGGGGGGCGTCATTACTGGCAGGCCCATTACCGCCTGCAGGGCCTGCTATATATCTATATAGTAGAAAAGCAGCGAGAAAAACGGATACGACCACAGATCGAACCCAGGTCTCCCGTGCGGACGGCTATGGCCTTAGCCATTGTGCTGGCTTCATGCTAGTGTTATATGAGTGTATCAGGCTCTATAAGAACCAAATTTGGCGGCGATTTTTTTAAAAACGAATCGTTTTCTTTACTTATCAGTGGCATGGTGGGTAATTGTGGACAACTTTATAGGCAATTTATATGACGGACGACAGAAACAATAGTCTCTTTATTATTAGGGGTAGACTTCTTGACAGCGCAAGCATCGCACATGAATGGGCCAGCCAATGAACAATGGCTTTGTTTGTTTTCCTAAAACATTCCCAGAAAGTTTTGTTTCTAGAAGCTTCTAGTGGGTTTCAGGAGTTTGCCGATATAAGCTTCTAGAACTTCCATCTGGTTTTCTTAGTTTTGCCCAAGTTTTTCGAAATGTGTGAACTTTTTCAAATGCATGAAATTGTATCAAATCTAGCAAATACTTTTTTTGTATGCATGGACTTTTTTCAAGTTCATTAACTTTTTTCAAATCCGGTTAAATTTTTGAAAATTCATAGACTTTTTACAATCACAAGAATATTTTTTAATGCGTAAACTTTTTCAAATCCATGAACTTTTTACAGTCCCATGAATATTTTTTAATGTTTGAAATTTAACAAATTAACAAAAAATTTCTAATGCGCAATTTTTGAATAAATAATCATGAACTTTTTCAAATAATATATTTTTTCAAATCCATGATTACTTTTTAATGCGGATTTTTTTTATAAAATTCATGAACTTTTCAAATGCTGCAAAATTTATTAAACTCGTGAATTTTTTTCATTTCGTGAAATTTTTCAAAACCACATACTTTTTTGAACCCGTGAATCACGAACTTATTTTGGATTCACGAACTTTTTCTGGTTCACGAACTTTTTTCGAATTCATGAACACGTTTCATGTTCATGCACTTTTTTCAATTCATGGATATTTTATGAATGTTAGGTATATTTTCACAATCTTAAACTTTTTTGAATAATGAAAACTTTTAAAAAGTCAACGGTCAACAGTCAACTGATCAATGGGTGGGCCTAACTGACGATCGCGTGATCACCGGCTAGCGTTCTGGCACATATGGCTTACAATGCAAGACACATGGAGAAGTTGCTTAAAGAATTAAGCCGGTCTTTTTTTAAATACCGGTGCTTATTCACAAAGGATAGACGCTTTATTAGGCGTCTCTCCTATAGAATTAAACATTAATGCTATAGAAAAATTCGACTTATTCTTTTAAGTATCTCTTTAAGCACGTAACATTGTACGAGGCCTAAGGCGTGGAATAGGAGCTCGTATCACGCAGGCGTCGCTCGTGTTAGGCAAGTCCCACACGATCCGTAGCGTAGCAGTGGGCCGACCCATTGGCGTGTAAAACTTAAATCGAGGAAATCACGTACGGGCATAAGGTTCTATACAAAACGCACATGTTTTATTTCCGTTTTGTCACATATTTATTTTCTATTTTCTATACTTCCAGGAATGATCTTGCAAATCAAATTAAAATGTGTTTTACATGTCTAACTATAGAAAGTTTACATCAAACTTTAAAAAGGTTCACAATTTGGAAATCATTCAGGAATTTAAATAAATGATCATAAATTAAAACTTTACACATAACCCGAGGGAGCCATGTAAGGGCATAGCGTTTGCCTACAAAATGCACGTGTTTTCTTTCTTTTTTTCACATAATTATCTTCTTTTTTCCCTATACTTTATAAAATTAAATTTAAAATGTGTTTTATACGTCTGATTGTAGAAAGTTTAATGTAAACCAATCTATGTTTTTACCGAGGAGGGATTGACATAGTGTTGCTTGGTTCTCCTACTGGATTGATATCTTGATTTCATAACCGGGGAAAATACCTACCGTAGTTGTACTGCATAATCCGAAATACCGACGTAGTTTCAAGCCGCATCAGACACCAGCTGCTCGGCATGGCGCCGCTGGAAGTACACGGTCCACAACACGTGGTTGTCCGCTGCGTACCGTGGTTGTGGGCGCGCGTGCTCCGACGGGTTGGCCCGAATCACCTCGATCTCGACGGGGCGTTCCACGTTGGAGGACGACGGAGGCACATGGACGTCGTCGGCGCTCAGCCGCCGTGCACCCGGCACGCGCATGTCGGGCGGCGTCGGGTAGTTCGCCTCCTACATCAGGTGAGCTTCTCACTCGTGCAGCCAACGGCGGCCGAAACCGTTGGCCGCCGCCGGGAAAATTCTCTGCCATGGCTAGTGTGCGGTGTGCGAAGGTGAAGGCTGTCTTTTTTGGGCGAGAAAGGTGAGAAGGAATGTGGTCGACGTTGGAGCGGTGTAGGCGAAGAGATGGCTGACGAGCGGCGGCGAAGGTCGACTTTTATAGCAGCGAGAGGGTGGGAGCGGTGTAGACGCGTGGCGGGAAAGGGCGGGGACGCGCGGCGGTGGCTCGCCATCACTGTGCCATCCTTCATCAATGGAAGGCTGACCGGCGACAGCATAGAAACGTGTGGGAGCCGAGGCGAGGTGATGAGGACGACGAAGTATAGTCGCTGACTCGGTGGGCCCACAGGGGGAATCTGGCGCGGTTTGTTTTCACGTCATTTTTCTTTCCCACGATGCCCCCGGTCGCACCCAGCGCGTTGGGTTCGGTCTGGATCCGTCGACGTCAATTTCGGCCCAAATTAAACGCGCTGTGCATGCTCTTATTAGTGGCTGTCCATTTTGCCGCCGGCAACTCTTCAACGTCGTCCTCGATAGAACATACTCCCTCCATTTTGCCACCGGCTGGCAACTCTTCAACGTCGTCCTCGATAGAACATAGAAGTGTTGTCGCCGGCGATCGTTCTCGATTCTTGTACAGTGGATTGCATGTTGACACGCCTTCATGCATGCACCAAGCGCGTGTTTGACCCCATCCATTGCCAGTTGCCACCAATTGTGCAAACTACCCGCGCATGCCATGCGATGACATTGACTCCTACGTACTCCTGTAGCGCATGTATGTCATGTCCCTTTCCATCGCGATTGAGTGCATCGGCATGTCATGACCTCCGGAGTACCCAGATCGATCAGTACTCTATCTTGTATGCTGAAATGAGTCGAATTCAACAACACGTTTCGCGCCGGATTGTATATGTGCGTGCATCACAATCATTATGGATTGAGAGATCGCAGCCTGCACGATCTTGTTGGGCTACAAGTCAAGCCGAAGGGCAAACAAGTTTCTGGCACAGGTTGCTGTCTCTGGCTACTTGTATGAACGGGATCGACACGGTAATTCTTTTTTTTTACGAAAAATCTGACTGTTTCTGGCCAGTGTCGGTCAAAAAGATCGCGTAATAATCAGGATAAACTGGTGTTTATTTGTAGGAATCACACAAAACAATTTTTTCCGCTAATTGGACTACTTAGCTTGGAGCGGGTGAATTTTTAAATAAAATCGTATTCAGCATGCCCTCTTCCTTGTGGACACTTATATCACTGTGACCTAGAAAATCTATAAAATATTGAGAAGGCTAAATTTTGACATCAAATTTGTAGACATGGCAAATCAAATACTCCCTCCTTTCCTAAATATTTGTCTTTCTAGCCATCTCAAATGGACTACAACATACGGATGTATGTAGACATGTTTTAGAGTGTAGATTTATTCATTTTGCTCCGTATGTAGTCACTTGTTGAAATCTCTAGAAAGACAATTATTTAAGAACGGAGGGAGTAGTTTTCAAGGCAATTCATGTTGACGTGGGGATGACAAGTTTGGTTTGCAAGCATAAAATATGAATTGAGATGGATTTGCATGCTCACCAACTAAACTTGCCATTGCCACGTCTAGAAATCTGATGTTCAATAGATATCTCGGTCTTTAAATATATACTAGCAGTACTGAGGAAAACAAGATGTGGATATCTCGCCGGACCACAAGCAATGTTTGCAGTTGAACCATGAGCGTGCATCAGCCATTTTGGGAAGTAGATCATGACCATCAACATCACGTGAGTCTTGTCACGCGCTGATTTGATTTATTATTGAACAGCATACAACTTTGGAGCTAGGCATTGTTGGACTCGAGATAAGATGCATTTCTTTCTTTCTTTGCCACTCGCGCATGCAGAAGCGCATGACACTCACGCATGCACATGCATGCACGGCATTGCCTCCTATGTAAACGAACTGTAGTGCATGCAAGTCATGTTGCTTCGATCATTACTCCATCTTGTATGCTCAAATGGGTCAGATCCGACGACACGTTTCGCGCGGAATAGTTTGCACGCGTATCACGATTGTTTTTGGTTGAAAGATAATGGCATGCACGATCAATTTTGTTGGGCTACAAAGATAATGGCATGCACGATCATGCTATTCTAGATCTTGACATTACACTTTTAGCACTCTTAGCTTTTTAACAATTATCATAATTGCCATTCCGTGGCAAGGGCAAAATAAATTATTATTTTTTGTCACACTTAGCTTTTGACAATATAATTGTCACTGAAGATTTTGCTTTTGCCACGGAATGGCAGTCGTGATAATTATTAAAAACTAAGAGCGAATCTAGAGTGGCATAAGAAAAATTGGCAAGATGCAAAAGCAAAATTTTCGCTTCTAAACTACGGGTATTAGAGCCCAGATTGACCCCCGGCGCACACGATTGAAAGATCATGGCATGCATCCGCCGGTGTAATTATTGGCAGGAGATTGAGCAAGTTGGCACGTTACGTGCATGATCAAACCTGGGGCTGCATGCTAGCTGCGTCCACTTCACGTACGTGGCGGAGCCGTGCCATCGATCGGGAGGGTCAGGGAAAGAATCCTATACAACCTGGGTCGTACGAAGCTAATCGTGAGACCCTCTCCTGTGCACGACGCGTGGCGATATGAATCTCAAAGCAGCAGCTGGTGGCGATAGCTTCTCGTTCTTTGCAAATCCCGATTCAATCTTTCAATCTCGAAGGCCCCCAAATTCCAGCCGCGGCGTCCACATCGCCGCCGGGCGTCCTCCTCGACGCCAAGCACACAACGCCAGATAGGCGCGATCCGTCCCGTCAGCGACCCAGCTCGCGGCACCGCAACTACTTCTTGCCGCCCGGCGACAGCGATGCCCCCGACGCCTCCACTCGCGCCGACGCCGGCTACGCTGGTTGCACACGCACCTTGGCTACGCCAAGCTTCTCGTCTGCTGGTTTGTTTCTCTCCTTCTATGGCCGCCCTCCTCAGCTTGGCTCCACCGGATGTGGCCTAGCTACTGTAAATTGATCTGCTGGCTGCAACTTGCAAATAACTTCAAGTTCAGAGCATGTCGGCTCATCTGCTAGTTGCAGCACAAGCACATGGCTATGCGCACTCTCCATTTGCAACCTTTTATTCTGCTGGATATGCTTGTGCTGAAGTTATTCTCCTATTCATTGACAGAGCATAGAAGAACCAAGAGGAAGATGATCAGCAGGATGGCAAAAGGAAGATAGAAGAACTAAATTAAAATCTGTTGTTGTGCGTGCCTCTGTCGATCAAGATTCAGTGTTTTGTAGAAATGTCTGTGAGATTTGTTTCACTCAACGAGACCGAACAATCAGGAACTCAAGTCAATTAGCTTAGGATAGTTGATGATTTTTTTTTCATTTTTCTTCTGAATTTTCTCCACAAGTCAAGATAGCATAGTTGAGGCACACTGTGAAGCTTTTTTATTGTATAAATGAATTTGGTGTACACTGTGAATTAAAGCTCCTGATATTTGAAGCTCCTTGTGAATTCTGCAGTGTATATTTATTCTTCAGTACCACAAATTAGATTGCATCTGTTCATTGCTTTGTTTTGAGAGAAAGCAACAACAGATTAGATATGAACATAGCCACAGAATAAAAGAGACGAATCCACAATGCTTGACCATATATGTTTTTCTCAATATAATGGTCAGGTGTAATCCCTACAAAAGGCTCACGTACATTACACACAGCAGATTGTATTCTTGGCTGATAAAAAATCTCTTTTATCACAAGAGTCGTCAACAACAGATACACACTGCAAATTGCACATCATTATTATCACAAGAGTGGACAACAACAAATAGCCGTGTAGTGTAGTTGTGACTTGCGAGTTTGGGACCTCACGCACTCAACAACACTGTTCATGAGAATCGCCTCGGTTAGAGCATCTACGGCCGTAGTTGGCAAATCTGAGCCCTCAAACGCCCGTGGACGCGCGGACACTAAACAGGCACTCCTCATTTTGCTGCATCCGCACCCGTGTATCTCAAATCCGACATCTCATATCCATGCGAGACATGTACGTATGAAAACGAACGTACATAGATCTTCGGACTAGCGGCAAATCTAGTTAAATCGGACAAACTGTAGCATAAACAATCATCGCACAATCCAAAGTTGCAGTTTTAATGGGACAGTACTCTAAATATATGATAAAAAACTTAATTAAACGGGGAAGGGCGGAGGAAATCATCATTTCCTCGCCGCCCCTTTCCCCTTGTGGTCCACGGTGTTGCTTTAGCCATCGGTTTAGGCGTCGGCCACCGAAGGGTCGTCGTCGTCGGAGGAGGAGGTTGCTCTATCGTCGGAGTCGTCAGCCAGCTCCATGTGCTCCCAGCGAGCTTGCGGAGCAAGCATTCCTGCTCTTGGGCATGCCTCCTCGCCTTCGCGTCCTCCGTCGCCTTCTCCGACGCCTCGCGCTCTGACAACTCGATAGCAAGCCGGAGCGCTTTGGCGTTCTTCCGCCGCAGCCGCCGCGCATCCGACTCCGCCGTTGTGAGGGACCGCCGAAGGAAGGAAGCTATGAACGCATCCTCGGGATTGACCGGCGTGCGCGCGAGTCGATGACGCGTCCGCCATGGCCGCCCACGCGCATTGCAGCTCACGCCAAGCTGCCCGCGCCTCCGACTCGGGCATCCTCACCCGACCCGGCGCCAGCGAGGGCACAAGCACCCAACGGTGCCCGTGGACCATCTCTGGAGGTTGAATGGACGAGGTGGCGGCGGGGCGGCGTACCTGGAGTGGGCCGGAGGCGGCGCTCCGACCGGTGCTGCGCGCCGGACGGGAGGGCCCCGCAACGTCGCCCGCACTGTGACGACGGTCGAAGGGGGACGACGCCTCGCTCCGTGAGGTCGCACCGCTGTTGCCGCCCTGATCTAGACGGGAGTGGCGTAGAGCAATGCGGAGAGCGACCACATCGACGTCGCTCTCGTAGCCGTTGGAGCCAGGGCCGCTGCGGCCGTCAGCCATGGTTCGGAGTGGGAAGAGGAGAGGACGGATTAGGAAGAGGAGAGGTCGGGGACGGAGAGAGTAGAGTGGACTGAGATCTTGGGTCCATCGGACAGACATATGTGGGGTCGGTGGTGGGCCGGGCTTGTCAGGCGGACGCGTCCAGGCGTACCCGGACCGTTCCATATTTGTCCCATATTTGGGCTAAATATAAGGGATGCCGGTTAACCCGGGCGTTTGAGGGCCGTTTGGATCAAATTTTTGCGATTGGACAGTGACCGAGTATGCCACCCGAGCGTTTGAGAAGGATTTGGGGCGCTCGGCTGTAGATGCTCTTAGAGCTCACGCACATTACGTCGAGACGGGATTCACCGGTTCTCCGAGGCAGGCTGGGTGCAGATCGGGTGGTGGTGGTGGAGGCCAGGGTCACGGGCCTCACCCGCAACAGGTGCAACGTGGAGAAATATAGATGCTCTTGTCTCAGTAGAGATGTTTATGGCACGCACAGAGCCTTCGTGCCACTTTCACAGCAAGAGATACATTTGTGATAATGTTTACCCAATTTAGTTCCTTCTGCCGAGACCTATCCGGAAGTTTTTACAATGTGTCACGACTATATCATCAAGCCAGACCCAGTCTATGAGGCCACAAGAGGTGTCTCGAACATGAACATAAAGCACTAGAATGAGTAGTAAGGTGACGACACAATCTTGCAAAAAAAAAGTAAGGTGACGACACAACTCACCATTGGCCATCATCGGTCTAGGTGCTGTCCACGTCCAGGGCGGTTTTGCGGGTTGGGAGGGCCGGGGGCACAGATGTGGATCGGGTTGGGCGGGTAAAAAAAAGACATGCTCGGCGTACACTTATGAGTTGGAAAATACTACTCCATCCGTCCTATAATGTAGGACGTTTTTTGACACTAAACGTCCTACATTATGGGACGGAGGGAGTAGTAACCAGCCCTGTTGCCTAACAAGTGTACCCAACCAGTCAGAATTGGAACACATTGTTAAATTGGGTTAAACCTGACAAGTGTACCCAACCAGTCAGAATTGGGACACATTTTCATATTGGGTTAAACTTGACAAGACGGAACAACTTCACGGTAAATGTGGCTGGAAAGTTTTAGTGGGTAAACAATTATATGTGATGTACAACTTGTGGATTTTGAATAAAAAATCCTCAAATGAATGACAAGTTGCCAGATCGCAACTTGTGTTAAAGCAACGGCACCTTGCTACTGATAATACGTGTAAATTGTGCGGCACAGCAGAGGAATCTGTACATCATGCACTTATTATATGCCCACATGCAGCAGCACTTTGGGACGCCATGAGAGAAACCTGGGAGTTGCCTACTCCAGAGGATCTACACGATCTCCGAAACACAGAAGTTGTCCACGCTGATGATTATATGAAGGATTTGGTACGCGCGAAATGAAATCACTCATAAAAAATCCCCAGTTCCGATTGAAGCGTCTCGCCGGTTCTTGTCCAGCTACATCAATTCTCTACTAGCCATTAAGCAATACACGGATGCCGATCCTGTGAAAGGTAAACAGGTGATCGTTGCTACTGATTATGTGCCTCAGACCACACATGAACTAACACCGAAGCCGCGATGGGTTGTCCCTGGTGCTGCTCATGCTAAGTTGAATGTGGATGGTGCCTTTGTCAAGGAGGATGGCTCGGCTGGTGCGGGGATGATTCTTCGCGACCATGAAGGTGCGGTTATTTTTGCTGCGATACGTGTGCTCTTTAATTGTGCTGATGCTTTGGAAGCTGAGATGGCTGTGATGGATGAAGGACTCCGGCTGGCTCTTCACTGGTCGAACTTGCCACTAGTGGTGGAAACTGATTGTGCCGAACTGATGCAGCTGATTCAGTATGTTGATAGATCACGGTACGCGTACCGAGTTAGTGAGATCAGAATGATTCTAGCTCATGAGAGGAATATTAGTCTAGCTAAGATTAGTCGTCATGTTAATGCTGCTAGCAACACCCTTGCTTGTATGGGACGGGTGCAACAGCGAACAGCTTGTTGGCTTCGAAACTTCCCTGATGAGATAGCTAGCATAGTGAAGTCTAAATGTAAGCATTTCTCTTGATTAATGAAAGTTCCGTCTCCCGCAAAAAAAGATTGCAACTTGTGTTACTATTTATGCAGCCGGTAGTTTCAACCAAAACTAAATTACACGTGATGTATGTGCTACCAAAACAATAAGAAAACACTCTAATATTTGTGTAATGCAGTGCAGTTCCACATGGGTGGGATTTGGTCGTCACGCATTTACTTTATTTAATATATCTACCTTTTCAAGTGAGATATTGCATGTGCCTTTACATTGCATTTGTTGTTAGTCATAGGCCAGATCGACCACCCAGCTAGAGATAGCTACATATAGTACTTCTTTTCAGGACAACATAAGCTTTTCATGATGATAATGGTGCCCTCCTCTGTAGCCTTCTGCTTTTTAATTTCTTACTTAATCACGATTATGTGGTTATCGCACTACTTCTACTACATAAACCTACTACGAAGCTTTTCTAAGATTCCAACTATGATGATACTTTTGTGGCATTTTTATGGGTACTTTTGTGGCATTTTAACAAGGGTTCCACTGCTTGAGCTAGCATAGAAGCTTGCAGTGAGGCCGTGCCCTATGCATCCTTTCTTCATTATTTATAATTATATGCATGTATAAATAAATGCAATAGCATGCACTAAGTATTTGTTTGACCAAATGGCCAAACAAAAGTTGGTGACGGCATCCCATGGTTCCCATGAGCCCATGACTTAATATTAGGAAATCGAAGAGATTGGAAATGATGACATATTTATTTAGTGCTTATCTTGTCACAGTTTAGTCAGGTTTCATCGATATTGTCTAGTGACACAATACACACTACAAAGAGAAATTAGTGGACATAATAAATGCAAGAAGCTATGTATTATTTTTAACAACAGCGTGGGATCGTCATGTTTATTCATGCAACACGTGACATAAACCATCAACCGCACAACAAATTTCTCTAACCATTTCTACTCAAAGAGGTCTTGAGACGAGCAACCGTTACATGGTGTAAATCGGCCTCGGACGGCATTAAACCAAAAGTGAATCTCCCATGAAAGCATGTATGCTTAGGCGCCATTCATTATCGGCTTCTTCATCTCCCACGTCATCAGGTGGGATACCTTGATATCTTTTGGCTTCAGTGTGCTTCGTCGGTATCTTGGTGAAAATTGTACGATCGACGACCGGCAATACTAAGGGATCGCCCCCTGCTCAAGCACGCTCAATGCTCGTAAATTCTCATCTTTTTAGATGGGCAGCTCATGGGGCTTTGGCAAACCTTTGAAGATAGTCAAGTTCGTGCAGGTATACAAATGTGGTTTCACGACTTCAATGTGGTTTCATTATCCTTCCTAAAGCCTTGGTAACTAGTAGAAAAAGAGGCTTCCATACGCCCCCATTAGTCCCCAAAATAATCGAACCGCGACCAAAGGGGTCTTTAGTCGCGGTTCGGGAGGAGACCCGCGACCAACTATCTGGGCCCAGCGTCTTGTTGGCGGACGGGTGGGGCTTTAGTCGGTTGGCCTGGCCAACCGGGACTAAAATCCTCGAGTTGGCCGAAGGCCTTTAGTCATGATAGGCCGTGCCAACCGGGACTAAAGGTTAGACCTTTAGTCCCGGTTGGTCTGCCAACATGACTAATCGGCCCGAACCTTTAGTCGCGGTTGGCGGACCAACCGGGACTAAAGCTTAGACCTTTAGTAGGTTGGTCTGCCAACCGCGACTAAAGGGATTTGAGGCCTCATTTTCAAAATGGGCATAACTTTTGCATCTGAACTCGGATGAAAAAAAAAATTTATATGAAAAATCATCTACTCGAAAAGTTACATCCGAATTTAACATTTTCAAAATCCTCAAAAACCTAACAGAAAAAAGATACGGGCTTTTAAGATTTGGAGAGGCAAAAAATTCAAAAATTTCAAATTGTGGTCAAACTGTGGTCAAACAATGGTCAAACTAATTATTCTAGAATATTAGTGTTACTAAATAATTATTTCAGTTTTTTAAATTTTGGTCAAATCTGGTCAAACAGTGGTCAAACAATGGTCAAACTAATTATTCCAGAAATATTAGTGTTACTAAATAATTATTGTTTTTAAAACAATAGTTTCAAACTCAAACAGTGAAATGTGTCACTTCATGCTCAACCTAAATTCACGAGGGTTAATAGAATTGACATCCTACTATTGTCGGAAAACAACAAGTGCAGACTTGGAAGCGAGGGAGAATAGAATCCGGAAGTTAAGCGTGCTCGGTGGAGTAGTGAGAGGATGGGTGACCGTCCGGAAGTTAGATGATTTGGAATGATGAGGGGTGATTAGAGATTAGAGGTTAAATTGAGCAGTGATGAGGGTGGTGATTAGAGATTAGAGGTTAAAATAATTCAGAAATTTGAAAATAAAAAATTTAAAAAATTCGCAAAAAAAAAACCTGCGGAGGAGGCCTTTAGTCCCGGTTAGCCACGAGAACCGGGACTAAAGGAACGGCCTTTAGTCCCGGTTAGCCACGAGAACCGGGACTAAAGCCTTTAGTCATGATTAAATGAAGAGGCGCGACTAAAGAGAAGTCTTTAGTCGCGTATATTTAGTCCCGGTTGCACAGCCGGGACTAAAGGCCTTTGCGAACCGGGACTAAAGGCCTTTTTTCTACCAGTGCATGTTGCACGGACTATCACCACCGAGAATATGTCTCCCAAAAATATCTTTGTAATTCTTAGTAATAGAAGTCTTTTGAGAAACCGTGGAGGAATAAAAGAGGTTGCGATTCTGAAGTGAGGATTTCATGCCTCAAAGATGGAATCACTAAAAGACAAGCCAATGTTGTTGGGACTAACTAAAAGTGAATTTTATGGTGCTTAGTCTAATCTGGTTGATCAATGGTGTAATTATTTAATTTACATCTCATAAGTCAAGCATACTTTTAGGTTTTAGGAGATCTCAATTCATCCCTGATTTCCCTCTCACTGTATAGTCGTGCCTCGCTACCTCTCAGCATTGCCCCGCCCCGCCCCTATCGTGTGGATCGTGCAGCACGGCACTCCCATGATGCACACTTCCGCAACTTGCACCAAGGAACGGATCATGCATGTGCCTGCTTTTGCTGCCTCCCAGCCGCCCTCCAAACAAATGTTCACGGGTTTATTTATTTTTTTCAAAAAACGACGATTTTTTTGTAAAACATCTTGAATTTATAATTTTTTGTTGAATATTATAGTTGAGGTCAAAATTAATTTTTACTCGTATTTGGAAAGATGCTCATGTATTAAAAAAATGTTCACAAAATTAAAATGTCCAGGATAATTTAATTTGTTTGCGTATTTAAAAAAATCATGTTCCAAAAAATATTCTAAAGTGTTACGATACTGAAGAACATCGTTCATCCGTGTCGTGCTTAGACTGGGAGCGGCAATTTGCAAGATCAAAGGAGGTCTCGTCTCAAGACGCCCTCCCCGTCCCTACTATTGGGCCGAATTCAAGTAGCTCCCTGAAGGTTAGTATCTTTTTTCCTTTATTCCTATTTCAAAGAAATATTCCAAATATATTTATCCGAAAAACCTAATTACTTGAGAAATTTAAAAAGCACGAACTCGAAAAATGATAATGCTGTGTAAAATATTAGTTAGGATGGTTTTAGAAATGTTGATAGCATTAAAAATTCATATCATTTTAAAAATATTCACAAATTTCAGTAAAATGTTTGTGAAATTGAAAATTTGTTTATACAAAAAATTGAGTAATTCAGGAAAATGTTTAACCAAAAAAAAATTGTAACTTACATTTAAAAAAATGTTCATGCATTTCAACAAATTATGTTCGTGGCATTTGAAAAAATGTATAAAATATAAAAGAAAATTTCCCACAGTTTAATTTTGTTGTATTCTTCAAAAACATGATTGAACTTGTATTTGTACACTTTAACACATATTCGAAGAAATATTCAAAACATGTGTATGATAAACAGTAATCATGTATTAAAAAAATGTTAATCATCTATAAAAGATTATAGATATTTAAAAAAATGGTACCGTGTGTATGAAGAAGTAGACTTCAGAACATAGATTTGAAAGAAAAATCATGTATTTAAAAATGTTTCCGTTGTATACCAAAAATGTACAATGTATATGAACAAAATGGAAACATGTGTTGAAAAAGATTAAGAAATCAAAGAAAAAAAGAGAAAAAAGAAGAAGGATTCTTTTGAGGAAAACCGATAAGAAAAAACACAGAGGAAAAAAGATAGAGCAAAAGAGGCTACAGTACTGTGCAGTCTTCTCTATCATGCCGAGAGAGACGAGACCAAGTTACGTCTCTATTGATACGGGCGAGAAATAACACTGAGGCTTAGGGGGTGTTTGGTTGCAAGGGACTAGACTTCTTTAGTCCCAGGGATTAAAGAAAAAGGACTCTCTAGTAGAGTTTTTTATTAGTCCCTTAAGGAAAAGTCTCTTCCGTTTGATTACATCGGGACTAAAAGGGATTTTTTCTAGTCTAGTCCCTGTAACCAAACATCCCCTTAGACCGGGTGCGCCGGCCCAAACTTTGGCCGGTCCAACCCTGGCCGTTAGATGCGCCCCCGCATAGCCGTCTGATCGCGCCTTTCCTATCACTTGTCACCCTGGCATATTTTTCAGATCTGAAGAAAAGCACCGCTGCAGGTCATGACGATCGCCCCCCGTCGCCACGTCGCGCAGCGCGCCGTCGCCCTCCCCCGTTTGCCCTCACCGTCGAAAGTCGCCGCCGTGCTCGATGGCAGCGCTCTCCGTCGATGCTCGCAGACAAAAAAAGTTGTCGAAGAAGATGATCTGTGTTGCCGCCCCTGTTGAATCAATTGAAATCCTTGATTCCAGCAAATTAAAGATAAGGTTGTAGCAAAAAGTCGCTCATCCAGCAAGGAACGAAGAACTAGTTCTGGTGAAAGCATTTTTGGGTGTTGGTTCCAACAACAAAAAACGTGGTTGTAGCAAAAAAAACGATGGTCTAGAGAAAACGAACTCTGGTGAAAGCATTTTTTGGTGCTGGTTCCAGCAAAAATCGATGCGGGGTGTAGCAAATTACATCGCTTGATGCAGCTCCTCCGCGCCTACTTTCAACTGGTTCCAGCAAAAAAAGATGCCGACAGTAGCAAATTGAAGCATCGGTTGTAGCATTTCCCCCCTGGTTGTAGCTCCGCCGTGCGATGGTCATAGCCGACGCTCGTGCTGGTTCCAACAAAAACTGATGACGGATGTAGCAAAAAAATCGCTGGATGCAGCTGATTCCCATCACATAGTCTTCTCCGATGTAGCAAAATCAAAGGTTGGTTCCAGCAAAAAAGATTGCTGGTTCCAGCAAAAACAATTCATGGCGGCCATGCCGTTGCCGCCGAGCACTATCATCTCCCTGTTGCAGCAAAAATTCAAGCAGGTTCCAACAAAAATCAAACATGGTTCCAGCAAAAACAAATCAAGAAAAAAGCAGCTTATTCTTCGCCACCGGCATCGCCGCCAGCCACCACCATCGCCGGCTGAAGCAAAAATCCTGCTGGACGGGGTTCAGCGTCACACATCGTTGGGTTCCCGCATACTAGGACTAGATGGGGGGGGGGGGGGGGAGGGGGGAGGGTGGTTATGTAGCAGCGCTGCCGTTGTGGTGGGCTGTAGGTGCGCCGGCGCCGGGGAGACAGGGAGATCTGAAGAGAGAAGAGGAGGCGAGCTCGGTGGAGAAATTGACATGTTTCTAGTCTTAGTGGCGGGAAAATGTACAACCACTAAGACTAGAAGTACTCCCTCCGTTCTCAAATAATTGTCTTTCTAGCCATCTCAAATAGACTACAACATACGAATGTATGTAGACATGTTTTAGAGTGTAGATTCACTCATTTTGCTCCGTATATAGTCACTTGTTGAAATCTCTAGAAAGACAATTATTTAGGAACGGAGGGAGTATATTGCATCACACCCTTGGCTGCATGTGTGTGTGATTGGTCGAGAAAATGCCGGAATGAGAGGCGAATAGGGAAAATCTCGATCATCATAGCTAAATTGAGCTAGTAGACGCTGCGCATGCTTCTAGTCTTAGTGGCTGTTCATTTTGGCGCCGGCAACTCTGGAAAGTCCTCGATGGAAGCCGATCTTCTCGTTGGTGATCCTCGACGATCTTCTCGTTGGTGATTCTTGTACAGATAGAAAAAGAAAAGAACGCAAGTTGACATGTTTTGGTGCATGCGCCACCACTTGTGCAAAAGTAAGTGTATGACAAACTCAGGCATGCATGCCATGCCTCCCATGAACTAGTAGGAGTACTAAACTGCAGCGCATGCATGTGATGTTGCTTTCCACCACGATCCAGTGCATCGGCCTCCGGGTACCCACATCATCGGATATATTGTTGTACAGTAACTACTCTATCTTGTATGCTCAAATGAGTCAAATCCAACGACACGTTCCCCGCAGATAACCTCAAGGGCTATGCATTAAGGTTCAGCAGAGAACCAGCAGGTTATGTTCCGGATCCAGACTTTGTACCGTTCATTTAGAGATGCAAGGGTCATGATACTGGTAATGATGGCGGTGCGAAGGAGAAGGACGATGACATGGACACCTTGGATAACTCCGGAAACCCATCCAACAAACCTTCGTCTAGTGCAGCTCCTTCAAATGACACTCCTGCAAACGTGGTCTCTCGTGGTGCACCGGGAGGTAGTTCTATGATTTTGGCAGTGACCCCGTTTAACTCCTCGCCGCAGACACCGAGGGGCATGGAGATCGTCGCGGAACTTCGAGCTAACTCCACATTACGTGGTTGTCTTGAAGTATCTCCGCGGATGCATCAGCAGGACTCCTCGTTGCCTAACACTCCACGGACTCCGATTGTGTCGCAGCAGTCGCCTTCTCGGTCGGCTGCATCCCAGGTCACTGCCCGCGAGTCAGTACTGGCCACCTATGGAAGCACCGCAATGGCTGTCTCTTTGATGGCGACCAGCCCGCTGTGGGCCGCGCAGTGCACACGATCCAAGAGGAGGCGTGACTTTGGGCACACGCCCTCATCAGACCCGAGACGTAGGCATAGGTATGACTTTGGGCGCACTGTACAGCTAGTTTTTTGAAACAACCAACCCCTGATCAGGTAGTTATCAGCGAAAAAAAATATTCGGTAGTTTTTTGGAACCCTAGCCTGTAAAGTAGTAGTTTTATGCTATTTACTCAAAATATCGAATAATTATAAGTATAAATCGGTTTTTATTTGCAGGGAGCCATATAAAACAAACAGAATTCGCTAATTGGATTGCTAAGCTTGGAGTGGCTAATGTTTAATTGAAATCGTATTCAGCATGCCCTCGTCCTTGTGGACATTTCCAGATCATACAGTTGTAATGATTGTTCTCCCATAGCATCTACAGTTTAGGACATCAAATCCGGCACCTCAAACGCATGTGGACATGTACAAGCGCGTCCACGGGCACTCTTCATTTTGATGCGTCCGCACCTGTGTATCTCAAATACGGTCCCTTATATCCATGCAACACATGCATGTACGAAAATAAAAATAGGTAGATCAACGAACTATCACCAACTCTACTTAAATCAGGCATAAATCTAGCATAAACGATCATCAGACAAACAAAATATGCAGTTTCAGTCAAATAGTACGTAAACATACGATAAAAAAACTAAATTAAACGGGGAAGGGCAGAGGAAATCACCATTTCCTCGTCGCCCCCTTCCCCTTGCGGTCGGCGGTGCTGCTTTGGCCGTCGGGGTAGGCATTTGCTGCCGGAGGGTCGCCGTCATTGTCGTCGGAGCTTGATCCGTTGTCGGAGTCGTCCGACAGCTCCATGTGCACCCCGGCAAGCCTCTGGAGACAACGATCCTGCTCCTGGCCGTGCCTCATCGCCTTCACCTTCGCCGCCGCCTCACGCTCCGACAACTCGATAGCGAGCAGGAGCTCTTTGGCGTTCTTCCGCCGGATCCGCCGCGCATCCGACTCCGCAGTTACAAGGGAGCGCAGGAGGACGGACGCGATGAGCGCGTCCTCGGGATCGACCAGCATGCACGTGATTGCACGACGCCTTGCCAGCGCGTCACCCGCCGCTAGGGCCTCCCTCGCGTTGTGCGGTCCGCACCTCCCAGTCGGGTGTCCTCGACCGGTCCGGCACCAACAAGGGCACAAGCACCCAATGGTGCCCGTGGACGCCCTCTGAAGGTAGATTGGATGGTGGCGGGGGCGGTGGGGGGAGGGGGGAGGGGGAGGGGGCTACCTGTAGTGGGGTGGAGCAGGCGACGCTCCCCGGTGTTGCGCGCCGGACAAGAGGGCCCGACAACATCGCTCGCACACGGCGGTGGGAGAAGGGGGATGGCACGTCGCTCGCACTGCGACGGTGTGCGAAGGGGGATGGTTCATAGTTTCGTTGACTATTAAGGTTCAACTTCGTGTTCATGTTTGGAGCTATTTGAATGAATTTTGTCAACCTCGTCGCACACGGCCGGTCGTTTAAAATTTCTTCTAACCGGTAGCTTCATCTTGTTGTTTAAAACATAATTCATGTTGTGCGCTTTCAGTTTCGACGGTCGTTGACGAGTATTCTGTATCTCTCTATTGTATTGTACAAAGGTGTCATGTGATGGTTTGAACGAAATTAGGTAAATCCATCGCACATACTCGACCGTCTGAAATTGACTACTAACTTCATCTCGTTATTCCACAGAACTTTCATGAATTGAGCTAATACCCATCTACTCTACTGTAACCCTTTATGTCATGTGTAGATGTTAACTCTTAATTGGGTCTAGTGTATGCAATCAAACATCACGTAATGCATCCGTCCAGCCCAACGCAGACCAGCAAACATATGGAAAAATTGCTTCTCTAATGTAATCATCCTACATGTAGCTTGCCAAACTATGTGTGAAACATGATTTTTGTCATGTATTTACTCAACCAGGTCTAACTCAGCCACAAATACAAATATCTAAACAATAATGCAACCTACCAAACACATCGTTAGTGGTTGTCCATTTTGTCGCTGGCGAAGTACTCTTCAAAGTCTTGCTCGATGGAAAGCTGGTGATCTTCTTCATGCTTTCATGCATGCGCCTATTCCACGGCAGCTTGTGCCACCACTTGTGCAAAAGTGCATGACACTCATACACATGCATATGCACGCATGCCATTGCCTCCTATGTACTCCCTCCGTTCTTAAATATTTGTCTTTTTAGAGACTTCAAATGAACTATCACATACGGATGTATATAGACATATTTTAGAGTGTAGATTCACTCATTTTGCTCCGTATGTAGTCATTTGTTGAAATCTCTAGAAAGACAAATATTTAGGAATGGAGGGAGTAATCTGTAGTGCTTGCAAGTCATGTCCCTTTCCACCACAATTGAGTGCATCACCGTGTATGGCCTCCGGAGTACCCAGATCGGCACTCTATCTACTACTCCCTCCGTTCCTAAATAATTGTCTTTCTAGAGATTTCAACAAGTGACTACATACGGAGCAAAATGAGTAAATCTACACTCTAAAACATGTGTACATGCATCCGTATGTTATAGTCTATTTGAGATGGCTAGAAAGACAATTATTTGGAAACGGAGGGAGTATATCTTGTATGCTCAAAGTTGTCAAATCAAACGACACATTTCACTAGAATCATTTGTGCGTGCATCGCAATCGTTCTGGATTGAAATATCGCGGCATGCAATGATCGATTTTGTTAGGCTACAAGCCTAATAGTGAAGCCAAAACGTATTCAGGAAAAACAAGTTTCTGGCACTGGTTGGCTGCGCGTGCTGCTTGTATGCATTGGATCGGCAGTTCGGCACGCTAGTGGTTATCTTAGAATGTCTGGCCAATGTGTCAGCTCAAGAGATTAAGCAATCATATGGTTATAGTACATCTCGGTCCATCATCATTTTCAACACAGGTATAATGTCGATTTATATGGAGTGAATTGCAAAAAACCACCACATTCTAAGTTCACTTTCGGATTTGCCACCACATTCCTTATGTGCTCCAAAAATCTACCGGTTTCCTTACTAATTTTCTCAATAAACACTGAAGATGGTTCAAGACAAATTAATCCAATTTCTGACATGCCAGGGCCGCTAGTCAGGTCCACACGGCACTAAAAGTCAACATAAAGGAAGTTGACTGTTAAGTTAAAAGGAGGGCCACCTGTCGGGGCCCAATCCACAAATCTCGTCCAGCTCCTCACCCCAGCCGAGCGCCACCACCTCGCGCATGGTCTGCCGACTCCCGGCCGGCGCGCCGCCGGTGAGCCCGCCCGGCAGCCACGTCCCCTTTCCCTTCTCCTTCTCTCTCCCTAGTGCCTCCTCCTTACACTCGCCGCCAAACGGTTGCCGAAAGCAGAGGCGGCCACGGCTCGGGAGCAGCGCGCCGCCGCTGACAGATGGCCTCGCCATGGCCTGCTCTCGCCACCACACCGTACACACCGCTGGTCGGCCTTCTTAGGCCGGGGAAGACCGTGCCACTGCCCCCTCGCTTCCTCGCTTACGTGGACGCGTGGGCGGTGTTGGGCTAGCCATGGCCGAGGGCTGCGTGGCGAAGCTTGGTGGCGTCCATGGTGTCGTTCTTGAGGGCAGGTAGCAGAGGGCTCTGAGGGTGTGGCTGGGACGAAGCTATGGCCTTGCTCAGCTCCAAGAACTGCCGCTGTTCGCTGCCGAGAACTGCCGGTCCTTTCTTGTATAAGCTGTTTGAAGAAATGTCATAGAAAGAAATATGGTAGCAAGCTCTAACGGATGGGTCCTACATCCAACTTGACGGTCAATGCTGTTTGTGTTGACTTTTAGTGCCACTTGGACCTGACCACTGGGTCCAACATGTCAGGAATTGGTTTAATTTGTCCCAAATCGGTCATAAGTGTTTATTGGGAAAATTAGTAAGAAAACCGGTAGATTTTTGGGGCCCCCAAGGAATGTGGTGGGAAATCTGAAAATGAACTTAGAATGTGGTGGTTTTTTGCAATTCACTAATTTATATGACTATTGTTACCGAATTTAGATGTTTGGATGTGTACAACTAGTTATGCAGAGGCCGGATGATACTCTTAGTGTTGTGTATCTATGCTACATTTTTTATAAGATAATAAAAACACTAGTTATTAAAAATAATAGTTATACCACAAAATACATGGAAGGAATAAAATACTACTCGTAGGGCCAATCAAGATCTACTCCCTCCGTTCCTAAATAATTGTCTTTCTAGTCATCTCAAATGGACTACAACGTACGGATGCATGTAGACATGTTTTAGAGTGTAGATTCACTCATTTTGCTTCGTATGTAGTCACTTGTTAAAATCTCTACAAAGACAACTATTTAGGAACGGAGGGAGTAGATATCTCGCTGAACCACATGCATGTTTGCCTACATGATCTAGATATCACGTGAGTTTTTTCGCGCGAGTGATTTTATTTATTATTGATCAGCATGCAAGATGCAAGTTGCCAACTTGGAGCTAGACATTGTCCGACTCGAGATAACATTTTTGGCGGACCTGAAGCAGCCAACACAAGATGATGCATCCGGTGGACGTTGGCATAATTATTGGCACGTTCATGTGCATGATCAAATCTGAAGCTGCGTCCACTCACCGTACGTAGTGGAGCCACATCGATCGCATTCTAGCTGCATATGGGTAGTTGCCAGTTTGGGATCTCACGCACTCAACTGCTATCACTGTTCATGACAGCCGGCCGTCTCGTTTAGATCACACGCATTACCTAGAGGATGGGTGCAGGGGGGGGGGGGGGTGGTGGAATCCAGCCATCCAGGGCGACGGGCAACAATGTATCGTGCGCAATGTGTCAAGTTGCCTCCGTGTAGATCGACCCATGCCACTCGCCCAAAGGGCAATTTTCCAAAACAAAATTTGTCTAGCTAGATCAAGTGCCAGAAAAAGTAAGGAAGAGAAACACGTCCTGAATTAAGTAACTCACAAAAGATGCAATGACGAGCAGGAAGATGCTCTTGTCTCGATAGCCATGTTCATGGCACGAATGGTTACGAAGCCTTCGTGAAAATGTTTACCCTATTTAAGTTTTTCTGCAAAGATATATTCATAGGTTTTTACAATGTGTCACGACTGTATCATCAAGCCAGACCCACTATGTGAACAGACAACAGAAAGAATTAAATGATCATTTTATTCTTCAGTTTTACTAGAACTCATCTAGATGAGATATAATTTGGTCTCATTCACCTTTTATAGCCATTGGATGTGATGCTATAAGATGCGTGTGTGCTGACGTGGGTTGTTTCTGTTCTTGTTTTCAAAGTGAATGAGACCAAATTATATCTCATCTAGATGAGTTCAAGGTGCTCCCTTTATTCTTTTCGCAAAAAAAGAGATAAAAGCAATCATTTGATTCGCCGCAGGGGCGGCATTGTTGGCTAGATGAGCATGGATGTAGAGTTGGAATACTGGTAACCAGCCATGTCGGCCTGAAAGGTGTACTAGCCGGCCAGAATTGGGACAAATTGTTAAATTGGGTTCAACTTGACAAGATGTAACAACTTCTTGATAAAATGTGGAAAATTTTAAATGGGGTAAACACTATCACATGTGTATAAATATGGGGTAAAAAGTGATTTTTTCACTCTATAATTTGACTATGTTGCACATGTTTACACCTAAAGTTGCACATATATTCCATCTCTAAATTTGCTCAAGATAATGTACTACTTTTTTTATCACAACTTGTCTTACTATTTGTTGTGACCTGTTGATTTCAACTACTACATTACACGTGTTGTATGCGTTACCAAAACAATAAATAAGTAAACACAGTTTTGCGCCGTGCAGTTCGACGTGGGTGCAATTCGGCCGTCACAGATTTATTTTAGTTGATATATGCACCTTTTTGGATGAGACGTTGTATGTGCCTTTACATTACATTCGTTGTTAGTCATAGGCCCGATCCATCACCTGGAGATAGCTACATATAGCACTTCTTTTCAGGACAACATAAGCTTTTTCATAATGATACGGGCACCGTCCTCCGTACCCTTGCGCCTTTTCTTTTCGAACTTAATCACGATCATGTGGTTATCCCACTACCAGTACTGCATACACCAACCACTAACCTTTTCCAAGATTCCAACTGATGATACTTTTGTGGCGTGTTAGCAAGGCTTAATCTGCACCACTTAATCGCAAAAGAAAAAGAATAAAGAATAATCTGCACCACTGGTTGAGCTAGCATAGAAGCTTGTTGTGCATACGTGTCATGTGCATCTTTCTTTCACTATTTATAATAGGTATATACATGTATATTTAAAAAAGCAAAAGCGTGCACCATGTTTCTGTTTGACCAAATGGCCAAAAGAAGGTTGGCGAAAACATCCATTGCGCCCAAGTGCTTCTGACTTCACCGAGAAAAGAGATTGTAAATAATTCTAGTAGTGCACTAGTGCTTATCTTATCGCAGTTGAGTCAGCTTAGCATCATCGATCTCATCCGTTGGCACAGTACAAAGAGACATCAGTGGAAATAAGAATTTCATTAAGGTCTTTATTATCTTTAATAACAGCGTGGAATCATCATGTTTATTCTTACAACAAATTTCTCTAGCCACTTCTACATACTCAAAGAGGTCTTCATTCGGACGAGCAATCAGTTACGTGGCGTAGGTCGACATAAAACAACACTAAGCCAAGACCGAAACTCCCAAGAAAGCATATACACTTAGGCGCCATTCATCATCGGCTTCTTCATCTCCCATGCCGTCAGTTTGGACACCTTGATGTCGGTGTCCCCGTTGTTAAACACGTAAAGATGCGCGTCTTTCCCGATCGCCATGGACGGGTACACTCTCGATAGGATGCAGGTCTTCCCTCCGGCGCCGAAGCTCTCAACCACCGAACGGTCGATCTGAAAACAGAAATCAACGTTTGGTCAACGAAAAATTCAAATACTCATGTGAAAGAAAACGCACTAGTAAAAATGATGTTACTGAATGAACTTTGTACGTACCAAGCTTCTCAAGGAGATCTTCCCGGATGAGATGTCGGTGTCGACGAACCCGGCGAAAGTCGGCTTGTATAGACCCGCGGTGATAGATGACCTGCCGACACGAAAAAGAGAATGACCCGTTGAGTTAGAAACTGAAAAATGTTTTACACTTGAAATCCATGGACAGGTGATGAAAGAGAGAGAGATTTGGTGAAATCATACTTGGTGGGGTCACTGCACATGAGGACGAGAGGCTTGCCATGCCCATCCTTGAAGACTCTGAAGAACACGGCGGTCTTCTCGGCCAGGTTGTCAGAGGCCAGGACCCAGAGGCCAAAGGGCCCCACCCCGCCCTTGGCGTCGGCGTTCTTCATCCCGCACAGCTTCTGCGCGTCGTTGGCGTAGGCCGGATCGAACGGCTCCGCCTTGTCCAGGCTCGGCACCTCGAAGCTCACCTCCACGTCAGACTGTCAAAAACAACACCTCGATCGATTAGTTTATTAGCCAGGGAAGCTTGTTTGGAAATGAAACGAGGAGTGCACGAGGTGACGAATCTGGACCAACAGCATGCATCCACGGCATTGACGGATTGATGGACGATTTGTTGCGTGATCTACTACGTAGGTGACAAAAGACCATTCAAATCGTGAGGGTGAGGATGATGCAGATGGATGTGTGAATGTAAAAAGGAGGAGGGGAGGTTGAAAACGAGAGTTGCAGCGGCGCCTTGCAAGCAAGCAAGATGTAGCGAAACCCGGGCGTGGACCTGCGACTTTTCGAGTCCATGCTGATGGTGACAAGGACAAGCCGGAATTGGGCACGCAAGAAGGATGGTGGCCCGTCAGACATGGATGGACCAGAAGCTACCTAGAGAGCGACACTGACTGCACTCGCAGGGGCCATGATGGTAGCTTCTTGCTTGTGTTACTTAGCTAGGATTTTGCAAGTACTACTAGTGGTGGTACTGACCTGGTAGGACTGTAGGCCAGTGACCTCAAAGTGCTGGCCGGGCTTGACGACCTTGTCACCCACGCTCACAGCCTTGCCCCTCAGCTGGTCCAGCTCCTCCACGGGCCACTGCAGCAGCTGCTTCCCGCTGGGGTCCAGCCATATCTTCCTCGGGATCGCCTGCACATGCACAACCAATCAGTTCATATAGACAGACACATACTTCCTCTGTCCCATAATATAAGAGCATTTTTATACTAGTGTAGTAAGGACGTACATGGATGCCGGCCCATCCCTTGGCGTTGTCGTGCGCGACGCTGTCGGACTCGTTGGCCCAGCCGAGCAGCACACGGCGGTTCTTGGCGGGGTCGTAGAAGGTCTTGGACGCGTAGAAGTTGCCGTAGTCGTACTGGAGGCGCTGGTAGACATCGCCGGTGGGGTTGTCGGGCACGTACCGCTCCGTCCGGTTGTTGTAGGTGCCCACGGTGTAGTAGTCGTAGCGGGTGAGGTCGAGGCTGTTCTTGAGCACGTACTTGTAGTGCGGGCCGAACTCCGACGTGTCGAGGCCTTCCGTCTTCCCGGGCTCGCGCACGGGGAAGAAGTCGGGGCACTCCCACATGCCGGTGAGGGCCGAGTGGAGTGGGTGCTTGGCGCGGACCCAGTGCTTGAAGTCCCGGCTACGGTACAGGATGGCCATGCCGCGGAGGGTGCCGGGCTTGAGGCCGCCCACGAGCATGCGCCACAGCCCGTCGCCGGCATGCCAGGCGGTGGTCGGGTCACGAAACTGGGTGGCGTTCATGCCGGCCTCGGGGACGGCGATCGGGTTGTACCCCGGCTTGACCCACTCCCGGAGGAGCGGGTCGGAGGGGTCCTTGGGGAAGGCGATGTTCTGGATCTGGTAGTTGGTGCCCGGGCGGTCGATGCCGGTGTAGAGCATGGCCACGGTGCCGTTGGGGAGGATGGTCGCGGAGCCCGACCAGACGCCGTACTGGTCGGTGGGGATGGAGGGCATGATGGCTGGGTCGAGGGCCATCCAGTTGATGAGGTCGCGTGAGACCGAGTGCGCCCAGATGATGTTGCCCCACACGGCGCCCTTGGGGTTGTACTGGTAGAAGAGGTGGTACCATCCTTTGTAGTAGAGCGGCCCTGTATGTTCCAAAACCACGTCTCAAACATGTCAGCTAGCTGCTAAGTGCTAACACAATTGCATGTTGTCGATAGTATCACAAGGCCATCCTATACACTGCGGCATGCATGTGCATTTTGAATAGTACGTACTGAATTTTCTTTTCCTTATATTTTGTTCTACAAAACTAAAATTTGGTCTTTGATTCTCTGATAATCTAAAAAAAGTGCTGCGCACATGCACAAACTGTTCAAGATCTGGCTGGGTAACAGTAGAAGACAGAGACAAGTAGAAGAAATGGGTCGCAGAAGTCGTACCATTCGGATCTGGAGTCGATGAGTTTTGCCGTCCCAGCAATCACGATCAGACACCCAAAGAGGCAACCAAAACAACAAGTTAATTAGAGCCAAGCATCACAATTAGAGGACACATAAAACAACTATCAACATATACCTAACATATATTAGTAGTAGATAAATACAGATCAGCTGTAATATTATATCCTGAACAACGATTCGTGGCATGGTGAGCTGGAGGACTCCGTCGTCGTCGGCTACAGCGAAATCTTTGAACCTCCAGCTCGACTTTTCTCAAGGAACCAGAAGAAGAAAACAGCTGCGGGCCGGACTCCCTAACTAACACGGCGAGAGAGAAAGAAAGCCGTCGATTTTGACGCGCCCTCGCCGGGCTGCCATCTTTTGCTGGTCAAACTAACACTTGGCTACAAACTAACCACAAACTACACAACTACTCTAGTTTTAGTATGTACTATTATCTTTCTTGAACTCCCAGACCTGTTTCCATTAAAGATCTCTTGTCTGTGATGTTGTATCCGCCCCCATGACGAACAGAACGCACGTCTAAAATCAGCATGGGCATTACCGATGGACATATATCTCTGTCTACGGCCTGACATGCATGTTCTGGCTATACATGTGTGTATTTAAGAACGAGAGCTATATGTAGCTTGAAGACAGAGCGGAGCATAAACGAGAGAAGATTAGACTAGTTCGGCAAGAGTACTATCTTACCGTTGATCCAGTTCATGGGGGGCTGGAAGTGGTAGCCCGTCCGGAGCAAGGGGCTGAGAATGGAGGCCGGCACGGACGGCGACGCCGCCTCGGCCTCGAGGCTGCGGCGGACGTCATGGGACGCGCCGGCGAGCTGCAGGAGGAGCAGCAGCGCCAATGGCGCAACCACCCATTTGGGACTGGGAGCCCCCATTGCTTGCTTGCAGTTAAGAGGGAGGGGGAGACAGGGATGGATGGATGGCGAGAAGACCAATGGGGCAGTTTATATAATACTCGGGTTAGCGCGTATGACCAATCGGATGAATTTTCTATATGCCGCATGTGATTGGCGTACGCTGCTTAGAATTTTGCAACCGATCAATTGGCAGCTTCGTTGTCAAATACTGTATGAGAAAAAGTGGCACCACTCCATATGGTCAAGGGTCAAGTTTACAAGGCATAGTTTGGTTGCTACTCTATGTTGAGCACTTTTTTTAAAACTTCGATCGAGTTTACCGATAAAAATATCAACAGTACTAAATAGTATCACTAGTTTTGTCATAAAATTTATTTCATATTGTACTTATTTATTTATTTGAAGTTGCAATGCTAATGTCTTTCTCGGTAAAGCCGTGGTTTATTCCCTTCCGAAGTTTACACGAGTGTACAAAACTTGGCTGTCGATGAAAACAACTGACAAGTTATATACGGAGCATGAAAACTCGAAGGTTAGCAATACTCTTGTCGGAAAAGCCACAAATTGGACACTGCACACGCATCGTCTTCTTCATTCATGCAGCTAAGTTATTTCGAGACTGCACCAACATGTCTTGCAACTAGTCGAAAAGCCAGAACATTCAACTTGGTCGTTAGGCGCCAATCCCTGTCGTGCCATTGTGATGTCAGACGGGAGAAATATCCAAGAGGGTGAAGGGGAATTCTACCACAAGGCCAAGAGAAAAGTCTCTGACTCGTAGTAGATGGTTTCGGTCCTATTTAACTGTGGGAAAATGCAGTAATGCTCAGGAGAATCCTCGCAAGAAAGTCCCCCGTGGATCTCATTCAGAACAAGAAAAAAAAATCATTCCAACCAAGCGTACGTTCAGAGCTCGTTTGGCCGGTCAAATTAAATCCAAGCACTTGATGATTTCGTTGACACTTAGTTATCGGACAGTGGAGGGAAAAGCGGCAAGAAAAAATTAGGTGAAAAATTAAAACGGATTTGTAGGGCCGCTAATATAATCTGCCGGCCCGTTGGTCGTAATGAGGCCACGTTTTGCACCACGAGCTTTGCCGTGGTGCGTACGTTCCAAAAGTAGGTGCTGCAGAGTGTAGAGCGTACTATGAAACCGACGAATGGGCTTCAAAGTCCTTGTGGACGATGACTGCCCTGTGTGTAGTGTCAAAGCCGCCCTTATATTTTAGGAAGGAGGGAGTACTAGGTATTAAGAAAAACTTGTTTGATGAAGGTCTGTCTTACACGTGCGCAAATCTTGAAGCAGTTCAGAACCTGACTCGCTACTTAGCAAATAATATAGCGTATTTCAAGACAAATTTATTTATGTGGCATGTAGCTGACGAGGAGAGAGGTGATTAGAGTAACATAAGGCCTTTCCCAGTGCTCCATCATGTACATGGGCGAAAAATCTGATGTGTCAAGTTAATTAAGAGAAGAGGGATGAGACCTCCTTCAATGCATTGATGCTTAGGCGCGGTGCTAAGTGCATTAATTGTCTTAACAACTAATGTTCCCAATGTATGGGTGCTTAGCTATTGTAGCTAAGTTTGTTTTATTTAATTCTTTATCAACAAAACCCCTTCATGCATTGGCTGGTAGGCATTTTACATAGGTTCACGTGCTTGGAACCGTTTTCTCCTGAGGTCTGTCCTCTTTAATTGCTTTGCCACATCATTTATTTGTCTATGTGGCACCCTTAGCATCCTTACACGGTGGAGCATTGGGAGGGGCCTGAGTGTGATGACCCCAGAAAGAAATAATGCCAAGCGCGTGAACCTAGGCAAAACATTTAAATGAAAAGAGCCCACCCACGCATGAAATCTTTAGTTGCTAAATCATTAAAGAAAGAAAGCTTAGCTACAAGAAGCTAAGCTCCTATGCGAAGTATAGTTGCTAAGCTATTTAATGTGCTTAGCACTTTATCTCGGCCTGGTTGCGACGGCGCGGCCTCGCGGGGTTGTTCAGGGCAGGATCGTACTGATGTGTCGCCAAACGTCCGAACGGTTGGAAGTTACCGCTGTCCTAGGAAAAAATATCGACATTCCCATTATGAAATCAAATATTATCAGATGCATCACGAAATTAACTTTCATATACCACATGACTTCGGTATTGAGATGTTGATATTTTTTCATATATATTTGATCAAACTTTGTTTAATTTTGACTTTGAGCAAATTTTATATGCAAAGTAAAAGGAAACGGATGGAGTGCTACCATGGGTCATGGATGCATATATTTCCGCTCCAATTGGTACTGCTGCAATTAATGCAATTGGCTCGTGCGTGCGTGCATGCGTGGTACTACTATCCGGTGAGGCTGGTCACAATGGGCAAGAACATAAGCCAGTAACTTACACACTTTCCTAGACTATGTTACCACCTCCATAGTGGGTAGGAACATCTATGTAGTGTCATGTAACGATGTATTTATTAGGTTATAGACTCATTGTTTCTTGGAGTGTATGATGTTCCGGTAACTTAGCTAATTACCACAAGCATCTCTCTCTTTATTAAATATGTACCACATAAGTAAAGTTGTATTAGAGTGTGTGATGTTACCCCTAAGTTCCTCCCCATTGTGACCAGCCTGAGTCGGTAGTGTCTTCCTCCATGCATGTCGGCCGGCCGGGCCGTGCGTTGATCCGGCGGCCAAGATGGACCACGAGATCCAGACGCCGCGAGCGACAACTTGCGTTGTTTATTGGAGTATACTCTTGAGCTGGCCGTTGACCCGGCAGCTACACTGGTGGAAAAAAGGCCTTTGGTCGCGGTTCGCAACTGCCATTAGTCGCGGTTGGGCAACCGCGACCAAATAAGCGCGACTAATGCCCCCCACCTTTAGTCGCGGCTGCTTAAGAACCGCGACTAACGGCCCGTCCACGTGGGCGTAAGCGGCCGTCGGCGGGAGGACCTTTAGTCGCGGTTCTTCGCCAACCGCGACTAAAGGCCGCCATGTGTTTAGGGTTTTAGCCCCTAAACCTGTTTTCGCTTAATTTGTATTGTTTTGTGCTTTATTTTATTTCTTTTATAGAAAACCCCTGCCACCATCTGGCTGGGCGAAGTAGGCGGCGCGCGCGCGGGCGAGGGAGGCGCGCGTGGGCGAGGGAGGCCGGGCGGCGTTGAGGGCGGGCGAAGCGAGGCGGCAAGATCGAGGCCGGCGGGCTGGCGCTACAAGGCTGAGGGCGAGGGGCGACGGCGGGCGGCGCCGAGGGCGAGGGCGACGGCGGGCGGCGTCGAGGGCGCTGCAGAGACGAACATGCGATAATCGATCTCGGAGAAGACGAGAATCGGAGACAAAAGCAAACCTACACCCACTTGTGAAGAGAATGGCTCCAAATGGCTAAGTGTTGGCTGCTTGGATGGGTATATATAGGGGAGAGGCTTTAATTGCGGTTGGCACAGCAAACCGTGACTAAAGTGCGAAGGCCTTTAGTCGCGGTTGTCCCGACAAACCGCGACTAAAGACCCTCACGCGCGTAGCCACAGCGCCTGGGCGCCTGGTCGCGGTTCCGTAACCATTAAAGGTCCCATTAATCATGCGGTTCCTGCGAACGCGACTTATGAAATTTACCGAGCGCATTTTTCCATCAGTGCTAAGATGGACTTACTTGTGCTTGGACGTCCCTCGTCGCGATCGCGATCGACCAGCTATACTCCGATCCATCTCCGCCGCAGAAAACCCGTTATAGTATAGTAGTATGACGATGTCTGCTTTGTGCTGTTATCCAATCCGTATCCCCAGCAGAAGACAGTAGCGTGCTGGGCATCTTGTTGCTCGGCCTCCAGCGGCCGGCCGTCCGTTGACCCGGCGGCTAAGATCGCCGACGAGATCCAGATGCCGCGGGCGACAACCTGTGTTAACTATTATTATCACATGAACTTTATTGTGACACGTACCTTGGTAGATAGAGCTCGTTTTCAAATGGATGGAAATCAGGGGACGGTGTAGTGTCCATGTCGGCGCCTAAAACCCAGAGAGAGAAAAAAATGAGATTGTCCACGTACTGTTCTTTTTCACAGGAAACGCTTGCCTCAACCGACTGATAACACGCGCGACATCAACCGCCTCGAGCTGGCGACACGTGTCCATAGCCCCACGAGCGCGTCACCACCTCTATATGGCGCTGGCAGCCGATCATCGCACATCCACCAAATGCAAGCTTCTGTTGCGGCAAACCCGTCCGTGTGATCCACCGTGCTCACGTACATGTCACCCCGGGCTGCTTCCCACGCCTACCATGCCCGCGCATGATGCTCCTGCATTCACCCCGTAGGCTCTCAATGGCTCATCGCATTCGATCGTGTTGCAAATGGCTCAAAAGCATTGATCATGTTGCAAACGGCTCTGCAATGCCGGCGATGCCAACGGGAGACACGGCGATGGCGGAAACAACTGCGTGGCATGTTGCTTGCTTCTGCAACATCCATTTGCAACACAGGCGATGTTGCGTAGTAGCATTGATTTGCAACACAGGCGCCGGTGCTTGCTTCTGCAACATTCATTTGCAACACAGGCGATGTTGCGTAGCATTGATTTGCAACACATAAGATAATGGGAAGCGGATGCTGCTGCGTTGAGTTTGCTCCAAACCCTATTGCAGGCTTGCAGCACGGTGTTGTTGTGATGGTTGGGCGGTTGCATGATGGCCATCACACGCGTCAGGACTTGTGACCCGGTTGATCTTTGGCAAAGAGCAGCCGGCCGACACGTATTACGGGACGGAGTGTAGTGTCAAAAATCGCTCTTATATTATGAGACGGAGGGAGTAAGAGAGAAAACACCACGGGAAACTAAAGAACAAACCCTGTCAGCAGATCTAGCAACTAATCTAAAAGTTTTTTCTGCAAAATAATAATAATAATAATATAAAAGCCAGAAAATTCCACTTGGTTAGACGCCAAGCCCTGACTGTCATATCAGCAGGGAGAAGAAATATCCAGTAGGATGAAGAGAAAATTCTTCTACAAGGCCAAGGGAAAAGTCTCTAGCCACATGATTTCAGTCTTAATTAAGCGAGAAAAGAAAATGTAATGCTCAGGAGAATCTCCCGTTCATTCCAGACAAGCTGAGGAGAAGAAACGAAAACGTGTCAATCCAAACGTCGTTTAGGTCTTCTTTGGCCCCTTTGCCGGTCAAATTAAATCCAAGCACTCGACTTTGTTGACTTGCTCATTGGACAGTGGAGGGAAAAAGTGTCGAGAGGATAATATTTAGGTGCACCAATCCCCTGCAGCTGCTGGTGAAAACTTAAATGGCTCTGTAGGGTCACGTACTGGTCTGCCCGACCCGTTGCTCGCAATAAGGCCACGTTGTGCACGATGGAAGAGTGGACTCCATTGATTGCCACGATCGAGCTTTCGAAGCACAGTGCGTACCATGAAACCGACGAATCGACCTCCAGCCTTTCTTGGACTACGACGGGCGGAGCAGGTTGAATTTTCTCGCTGTTACGTGCGGCTATTCCCTGGCCGGCGCCGTACATGCTTGGCACGAGTCAAAGTCGATGGTGTGTGGATCTATTCAGGATAAACGGCAAAGCGTGGAAAACACGGCAGCTGCGGCTGTGCTTTCAGAAGTAAAATTTTCGTTTTGGATAAGTGGATTCTGGATGAAGGGAGCAGCATAACTCTGTGCAGGAGCCGGAGACCCTGACGCGGCGTCGCTGGCGAGGGATCACCGGGACCTCGCCGGAGGCGGGGACGGGGGTTACGCGGCGTCGAAGAGCCTTGACTGTTCGAGTAGGAGATTTGGGTCTCAATCGTACGGCTAAAAAGCGGACTGAAAAACGGTTCTTGTCAAGGCTGTCCTAACGGCAATCGCAATATATCATTTCACTCCTCTTGACATACCGGTGGAGGTCCTTAAGAAAATTGATAGCATCTGTCGTGCATTCGCCGTGCATATCTTTGAGCGGGCACGGACAAGGTTTCCGAAGGGAAATGCAAGGTAAACTGGGACCTCGTTTGCAAACCAAAGAACAAGAGCGGTTTGAGAGTGCTCAACCTGAACAATTTTGCTAGGGCCTTGAGACTTCGGTGGTTATGATTTGAGTGGAAAGATAAGAGCAAGCCATGGATTGGTATGGGAGTGCCGTGCACGGATGACGATCGTCATTTCTTTGCGGCGGCCACTACAGTCACTGTTGAAAATGGAAGGACAGCAAGGTTCTGAAATTCATCTTGACTAGGAGGATTGTGCCCTTGTGACATTGCTCCCGGTCTCTACGACCTCTCTCGCAAGAAAAACTCCTCGGTTCAGCAAGCTATGACCAACAATCATTGGATTGCGAATATTGACAGCTTCAATGGCCTCTCCCTTGAACACATACAATAGTTTGCTGACCTTTGGGGCAAACTAGCAACGGTGGCCCTCGATGACGACGTTGAAGACTTAATTATATGGAAGTTCATTAAAGATGGGATATATTCTGCATCCTCGGCTTACAAGGCTCAATTTGAAGGCCTCACCACCTCGGACCTTGTCCATTCAGTGTGGATGAAGTGGGAGCCCCCTCGGTGCAAGTTTTTTGCTTGGCTCGTTCTTGAAGATAGGATTTGGACTTCGGGCCGCTTGAGCCGCCGTGGTTGGCCTAATTGCGGTCTATGCCCTCTTTGCAAGCAAACCCAAAAAACCGCGGCTCATCTGCTCTTCCAGTGCCGCTACACCATGCGCATTTGGAATGACGTCCTCATATGGCTCGACATGCATCACATCACCACGTCTACTTGGGTGACAAGGGCTTCGGTCAGAGAATGATGGAATGCTAACCTGCAGATCCGTCTCGGCTCGCCCAAGGCGCTCGCCTCCCTCATGATGCTCATCTCTTGGGAGGTTTGGTCGGAGCACAATGCTAGAGTCTTTCATAACTCAGCGGCCCCTTCCATGACCATCATCGACAAAATCAAGCAGGAGGTATCGCTTTGGGCTATGGCTGGAGCGAAACATTTGGGTGTTGTAATGCCGTGAGAGTAGTCCTTTTATTCGCCGCTTTGCGGTTTATGTCTAATACTTTCTCCCTTAATCAATGAAATGGCAAGTCTTTTGCCTTGTTTCAAAAAAAAAAAAAGCGGACTGAAACCCGTGATACATTTTGGTTCGCTCTGCGCGTGCGTGCGTACGTGGTGTGTGGCCGGTGGGACGTCCCTCGCTCGTCGGGCAAATCGTCGGTCAACTTGCTATGGCAACGTTGGATCGGTCTGTGCCGCGGAAATCCCGCTTATAATATGTGTTTTCGTACTATTATTTGTTGCGGATATGCAGCTGAAGGTAGCAGCGTGCCGGGCGTCCATCTCTTATTGCTGGACCTGTCTGTCCATGCAAGTCGTCGTTTCGCCGTGCGTTGACCCGGCGGCTAAGATCGGCCAGCACGAGATCCAGATGCGGCGGGCGACAACTTGCTTTATTTATACTGTATTATTATTACATATATGCATATATACATGAACTTTATTGTGACACGTATACAAGTAGTTAGAGCTCGTTTTCAAAGGGAGGAGAACCGATGGAGGGCGTGCTGTCCTGTCCATGTCGGCGCCGACGAAATCTCGTGCAAGGAGCCAGTGCGTGCTGTGCTGGCCTCGGCCGGCCGCGACGTAATCACTCTTAGTTTACCACTTCCTTCCATAAATATTGCTTTCACGAGTCGGAACAGTAGCGATAAGTCAGCAGAGATGGAAGCACGCGCACGTACGTGCTTCAGCTGAGACGTCCCACATCACCACGATTTGCTGCATCCGTCCTTGTCCGACTACTTGCCCTTCATATATCTGATAATACTAATATATACGAGTATTTTGCAGTATCCTCTCTCATTTCATTACTTCAGCAAAGGCAGGCCTTGGCAGCTAAGCCGTGGCACGAATATTTTTCGTGACCGTTTGACTGGCGGCCAGCAGCGCATGTGACAAGAGTAGTATTTTTTCGGACCGTTGACTGGCGGCTAAGCGCGCGCGGTCTGGCCGACTTGTATCGGCACGTTACACGTCTCTCGAGCAGCTGGACTAAGCGTGCCCCCATACGCTAAAATATGTCCACAAGATTTATATTACCTCTTTTTATATTACTGTGTACAGTATATATGGTTTCACTTCAAAATTGTTGACAGTACTATTCAGCGTGTATGTACTGTGTACATGTGTGTCACTTAAAAAAAAGGTACTGTGTACATAAATCAAAGGAATGTACGCGTTCGATGATTATGGGCTCCAACTTTCCAAAATCAGAAAATGGTCCATTTTTTCATGGAGATACTTTCCGGAGCTCTGATGGAAAGAGTAAGTGTTGCATTAGGCTACGTGCAAAGTCACTAATTGAGGAGTATTCATTGCAAAGATCAATTCCACCTTGTCAGATTGTGACAAAGGACGTGTTGTATATACGCCATTTGTCGCAACTTGGTAGTTTTCTCTTTTTTTCGAAGACCCGTTTATTCAAAACGCATTATCTCTTAAACCATGCGTCCAAATCTCGAACCGTTTTCATCGTTGAATTTCTCGCGTCGAAATCTTCAAAACTAGATCTCATGTTGATAGGTTTTGAAGCACTTTTTTCACGAAAAGATCGGACGAAAAAAACCTGATGAAACAACCAAAACCAGGAGCACGGTTTTTTTCCTTTCCGAAAGAGGCAAGACCGTGCCTCTCGCGAAATCACGACCGTGCCTCTCACAGAAGTAAATCCGTGCCTCTCGCGAAAGAAAAAAAAACAAAAAACATGTCTTTTTTTTGTTTCCGAGAAGGCACGGTCATGCCTCTTGTGAAAGCAAAACTGTGCCTCTAGCGGAAGAAAAAAAATACACAAAACGCGTTTTTTTTTTCGTTTTCGAGAGTCACAGTCGTGTCTCTCGGGAAAGCAAAAACATACCTCTGGCGGATGTGAAAAAAGAAAACGTGTTTTTTTTCGTTTTCGAGAGTCATGGTCGTGTCTCTCGGGAAAGCAAAAACGTACCTCTGGTGAATGAAAAAAAAACGTGTTTTTTTTTCCGTTTCCGAGAGTCATGGTCCTGCCTCTCGCGGAAGCAAAACCGTGCCTCTGGCGGATAAAAAAAAGAAAACACGTTTTTTTCCAAAAAAAATTGGTTGAAAAGTTAAGGAAGACCGGTGGAAAACCGAAACGTTAAAAAAACCGTTTAAAAAGCCTAAAATGTGTGCGAATAAATAAATAAAACACAAAATCCGAAGGAAGCACCAAAAGCGTGACAAGTCCGGTTGCTGAGAACGCGCCAAGTGATACTGACCGTTGTGAGGCTCCCGATGGAGCGCTCGTTAACTAGTTGCCCCTGGCTATGTGATGCCTGCCAAAGGCTCGCTGGAGGAGCTGAAACTGGACGGCCCAGTATCTATCTGCCGTGCTGTGCTCATGTCACAATGACATTATGCACATCTAAAAAAATAATTTTTTATTTTCCGTTTTGTTTTAAATTTTATTTATATTTCGTAATATTTCAAATATATACAATACAAAAAATACTTTATATATTTTTTAGAAAATTTTAATCACGCATTGGAAAATGTTAAACTTGTAAAGAAAAATGTTCATCATGTCCATGAAAAATGTTTGTTATATTAAAATATTGTCATGTGTTGAAACAGTGTATGTGATAATTTAAAAATGTTTCATATATTCAAAAGAAATGTATGTGCCATTTAAAAATAATGTTTTGCGAGTTTCCAAAATGTTTGTCTGACATTGTATTAAAAACATACACAATGCAAAAAATATGTTCATACAATATACAAGATGTTTCATACCACTAAAAAAACTTATGTGACATTGTAAAGAAAAAATCCGTCTCTTCAAAACAATATTCATACCTTTTAAAAAAATTATATAAAATGTAAGGAGGTGTCCCCATAGGTTAATATTTTTATTTCGATTAAAAAGTGAAAAATTTTATTTGAAAAAATTATACCGTGTATTCAAAAAAGTGTTTTAAACATGTATTTTAAAAAAGTATACATTGAGCAGTTGAAAAATGTCCAAAATGTATCATAAAATGTTTCATGTGCGCTCTACAAATATATATTAAATACTGAAAAATATATGCGTGAAAAAAATAAAAACCGACAAAGAAACAAAAAGAAAAGCAGAAAGACCAAAGAAAAACGAGAAAGAAACAAGAAAAAGCAAAGTATAACAAAGAAAGAGAAACCAAAATAACCAACACGAAAACAAAGAAAACCAAAGTGAAATTAGGAGAGAAACGAAAACCAAAGAAAACTGGTGAAAAAACAAATAAAACCAAAGAAAAAACCATCAAAACCCACACTTACAAAACTAAAAAGCAATCTCTAGTCTCTAGTCTCTAGTACCTAAAAGAAATGTAACGTCCTGTTTCCCATCTTACGTCGCTCGGCATCGCCGTCCCTCGTCGCTCGTCCCGCGCAGCCGCACATGGGCCAAGCCCAACAAAGCCCACATCTCTCACGTCACACAACGAACACACTATGTAGGGTTCCAACCCCACCGCCCTACTGGTCCTCGGCCGCCGCTCGCCATCCTCGACACCACCTCGCGATCGCGCTCGCCCACGCCTGCTCCTCCATCGATCGCTGCAGCCCGCCGCCCCGACGACCTCATCTGCGGCCCTCCCGGACGCGGACCAGGGACTCAACTGCGCAGCCGCAACGGTCAGACCAACCATCGCTGGAGGCCCAGGCAGCCACCATCTCCAACTCGTCGGGCAGCCCACCTTTGGCAACTGCTGCTCTTTCGCTGCTTGCCGTGCCTGCCGTCGGCTATACGGTGATGCCCCCGAGCCCCTGCCTTCCCTATGCCGCTATGGACCCTCTCGGCCAGATCCGAGCACCTTCGGCGCCGCCTTCACATGTCTCCGACACCTCAACGAGAACTACTGGTTTTGCCTGGACCATGTCCCAGCCGTGGGTGTCGTTCTCCATGTTGTCCCCGTTTGGTCGGCCGCATGGGAAGAGGAAGAGGAAGGAGAGGGCAACACAACCCAAACTCACAGCGGACAACACTATTCCCTTGTGTAGAAACACAAGTTGCTCGTCCCCTGCGTCGCCTCTCTGGCGACTCGGGCGGAGCCCTCGTCCGCGCCTCCGGGCCGCCCCCCTCGCCCCCCTCCCTCCCCTCGCCGTCGCCGGAGGAGGCCGCCGGGCTAAGCCCGGGCGGCGGACGGCGACGGCGGGTCTTCCTCTCTCCTCTCGCTCGACGGTGGCAGGAGGCGGTGGCGGATCTGGATCCCCGCGACGGCGGCTTCGGCGGTGGCTCGAGCTGGCGGTGCGGCGATCGCTGACGGCGTCGGCGTGGCCGTGCCTTGCGGTGTGGTTGGAGCCCAGCGACCGCAGCGCCCTTCTCCCCATCCTTCGATGTGACTCCGGCCACATCTGACGGCGGAGGACTGTGCGCAGCGTGAGGCTGCGACTTCTCTGTCTGCCGGCCATCTCGCAGCGAGGCCTGGAGCGAGGTCTCCGATCTGGTCAGGCCCTCCCTTGCCTCTGGATCTGGTGATGTGGGCTCCGGACCGATGGGCCTGGTCAGGCTCCTTTGGTGGTGATGTCGTCGGCGGTGGTGGGCTGTGGTTGCCGGGGCGGCGGCCCCGGGTTTGGTGGTGGCGGCTTCGGCCAGGGGGCGGAGCGCTTCTGGACGCGGCGGATCGAGGGGTCCCGTGGCTAGATTGGAGTCGGCCTCGGCAGGGGTGGTGGTTCGTGGGCGGCGGTCGGTGGTGGCAGGTGGTCGGCACATCTCCGGGAGAAATCCTTACTCCGGTCTTCACCGGAGCCGGCGACGGCGGCGCCCGCGGGTGCCGTGGTCTTTCTTGGAAGCGTCATCGTGGAGGTGCTCCACCTTCTCCCCACGGCATGGGCTCCGGAGGGAAACCTCAGATCCGCTGGATCGGGCGATGAAGGCGTCTTCGCGGCTTTCTCCTCCTTGGGGGCATCGTCTCGGAGCCGGTTACGACTTAGAGTCTGGAGGATGATGGCATCTTCGCCGTCGATGGCGGCATCTTCGCCCCGTGGTTTGCTGAGGCTGAGGCGGGGCGCTGGTTTCTGTTTGGCAACGATGATGGCGTTGAGAGGAGCTTGGGTCGCGGCGTGGTCTTCGGTAGTCGGTTCTTCCCGGTGTGTCCGAGGTGCTCTTCCGTGGTTGCTGGGTTGCTTTGAAGTCGGAGCTGCGTTGGAGCGTGTCCAGTGGTGACGATGACAGACATTCGGTGGCCGTTTGCGGTGGGCATGGTCGGCGCGAGTCCTGCATATTTCCCTTGTGTTGCTCGTCGTCAAAGTCAGAGCTGTCAGTTGCTTGCGCGTGTGGCCATCCGTTGGCATGTGCCGTCGTGTCTTGTTCCATGTCGGTGGCCAGGTTGGCCGGTGGTGCCCATATCATGTGGGTTGTGATGTACGATTTTAGCCCGGTTTTTCGTCAATTAATCGGGCAATTCTCTTCTTCTTAATCAATGAAAATGGCAAGTCTTTTGCCTCGTTTCAAAAAAAAAAAACTCACAGCAGACCGCCTCTTCAACGACGACGTGGGCTTCCACCTCGCCCCTTATTTGTTCTTAGCGTGATTTCATTCTTCAGCATCTGAAGTAGCAGACCATTTAATTAATTGTTGCCGATAGGCTAGCTCATATGTTCTGATCTAAAGTGGTTTTACATGTTTGTTCATTGATTGGGAAATGATATTGTTTCTTCATGAAGCATCACAAGAAGTTAGATTCTTCTCCGTATGTTCAAATCAATTGTTGATTGATTAGCCAAGGTTGATTTGGGTTGTCTATGTCTGCAAGTGTTCAATTGCAACCTTAAAACCAGTCACAAAATTGAATTGGTCCATGTACGACTTAAATCTCTTTTTTTTCAGGTTTAGGTTGTTGATTTGTTCATTTGTTTAGAAGTATAAGAGGTGCAGAGCACAGGATTTGGAGGTACGGAGTTTATGATACACTGACATATTTTGTTTTGGTACTGAACATCGAATTTTGTCTTTTCTATTTATGAACTCTTTGGATATGTTCTTTACTGGGCGGATCCGTGCACTGCCGAGACCTCAGTTTATCCACTGTAAGTCATGCCTTTTGACAGTTGTTGAGATATTTTTCTCCATGCCTGTTTTGTTGATCAAATTTCTGATTTTATATTTAGGTAGGAGTATTTTATGAACTTACTCTTCTCCATGCCGCGTCCATGAGGTCAGAAATTTCATGCTCCAAATGTGCTTGGCGAGCAGTAGGTTATTTGGTGATTGCTTTTGTCGACTGCCAGGTTATGAGATTTTTGTGCACCATGGTTTGTCGATTCACGTAGTGCAGGTAGTAGCCATTTATTACAGAACATGCTTCGTGATGGAAGAGAAAGTAATTTGTATGTGTGTATTATTTTTATTCCTGCGTAAAAGGTTTAGCTGTAAACAACAATTTTTTTCAAGGTGGGATACCATAAAGTGGATGGTAATGCATTTACTTTTTAATTCAGTTTAGAGAGCAATGTTAGGTGTCATACTTCACCGCCGACCATGACAGTCCTCCCACCGCTCCCTCCCGAGCACCACACCGAGGCACACGCCGAGGCAACCTCCACCGCTGTCAAGGGGCACGCAGGTGTCAGAGGCACTTGGGAAGCTGAGGCGCGAGACATGAGAGGCGGTTCGGGGCCTCCAGACATCCACCGGGGTTGACTGGATGATAGGTGATGACTGGAAGACGAGGTGTTGATGGAGGACCTGGTGAATCATGAAGCGGATTGACGAGTTCACTGACGCGCAGGTATGACTGCTTTACGCATTTTCAGAGGTTTGATGCACGGGCTGCAATGGTTTAATAAATTGAATCTTCTATCCTTCTAACATTTGGTAGACGATGAGGCAGGTCAAATAGATTATTCTCACACGGCACACATAATAAATTTTCAGAACCTTTTGTCCGGTCAATGTTATGACTAGAGTAGTTCATCTAACTTTTTTCATACGGCCTTAACCAGTTTCAGAGGTTGCGGCGCAAGCATGTGGAAACATATGCAGTTGATGAAAAGGCTAATCTTCTTTCACATGTTTTTGTGCTTTTTACCACTGCAAATTTGTGTCCAATTTGTTCAGTCTAGCTATACCAATTTGTTTATGCAATTAACTATAAGATTGTCAGGTATTGAGGGTCCTTTATATATTTAGATGTCCCAGCCTGTTCATAGTTGCATTACAAAGGTGCGCGTGTGATATTTGTGATGTTTTTTACACTAATTGAATGCAAGTAAGGTGTGTTCTTCTCCTTTTCAATTGCTCTTATCTATTTAGATGTCCCAGCCAGTTCACAGTTATATTACAAAGGTGTGCGTGTGATATTTGTGATGTTTTTTTTACACTGATTGAATGCAAGTAAGGTGTGTTATCCTTTTCAATTTCTCTTATCTTAGGTTTGATCTTCTTATTGAACAAATGAAATTCACACTTGGATGGAAGGAATTGTGATGTGCTTAGATCGATGATAAGATTCAGCGATAAGCGTATTTTTTTTGTAAAAATACATATTATGATTTGGTTAGTTTATCCGCACACCCACATGCATAGAAGTTAAGTCTGTTCTTTTTCTTCGCGTAATTGTGTTAAGAACAGAGAAAACATAACTTTGTATACTGATAGCTGCACAACATAATACAAGTACTTGTTGCTTGAGTATTATTGACATTCCTCCTCTCTGACGTTGTCTCCATCATGACGCTCTAGACGACAGGTGCCTGAGATGGTCCCATCAGTATATATGCAGCGAAAGTATTTGCAAAAGTAGTGGCATTTTTCAGTAAAGGCCGTCGACAATTTGGCTTTTATTCCATTGGTAATAGAAGCGTGCACAAATGCGAGCAAGGCTGGGTCACCTGGGTGTCATTATGTAGTGTAGACTGTCTTATAAAGTGCTAACCTGCCATAATACAAAGCGCTAGGTAAAAAGTTGCTCCCATACTCATCTCATACATTCATTTGATCAGCTTAACCCCAAGTGATCAGTTCTAATTTTCTTTCTACACCGGCTACGGTAATATTGATATATATATATGTATAGTTTTTTTTTGTTTGAAGTAATACTGCTGATATGATTTTCCCTTCTTTTTATGCTTTTAGGTATTTGTATGATTGATCAGAACATGGAGCAGCAAAAGAGAGGAGAGAGAGGAGCTACCACGGTGGCCAGGTAAGTCGAAGATGTAGTGGAATGAGGTAGAATAAGCGTGCACTCTACAAGCTTATCACGCCATGCTATTTGGGATAAGTCACATAGCATAATTAGGATACGAGATACAACAAAATATTTGAGGGATTGCAAGGTGCTTTAGGACTCAAACATCAATGGCACTGATCATTTCAAACTTAGGCTTTATGATCAAATGGCAAGCATAGGGAGCTCTCATCATGGGAATCATATCTGAAGCGGCGTGAGGCAGTGTGTTTAGTCTCCATATCTCATAGTTTATTAGGTGTGTCTAAGAGTGTTTGCTACATCGCCACAGGATATTCATATAATGGAGGGATTGCTGAAGAATGGTGTGCCACTCTTTCGCTGCTGGTATCAATGATGTCCAATTTATGAGTTCTCTCTCCAGAAACAAAGAAATTCAGATGAGTAGTGAATTCATTGCAGACATACAAGATGCATCTGCTGACACAAAATTCATTTTGTAGCAGCTTGCGAGTGACTCAAGATTTCGCAATAAAAATATAGGGCACACAATATTGATCAGTGCCTTTATTCATATGGTCTCGTAGCAACGCACGGGCATTGTCCTAGTGAGAAAACAAAAGAACAGAATAAAGTGAAGAAATAAATGAAAACCCAAAAAAACGGTGGAAAAAACAATATGAACCAAAGAGAAAAAGAAAGGAAAATCGGACCTACGGGAACCTACAGCGTGTAGCGAAGGAACCTTGCTACTCGGCCAAGACGTCACCCATAAGCGATTCCTATTAGGTATCGGTACGTGCGACATATAGCCGTAGCGATAAGAGCTCCCCTAAAAGAAAACTCAACATAGAGCTCCTATTGCCTCAGATTATCACTGTATTGCAACACCTCGATCATGTAGGCTGCCAATGTATCATCAACCGATTTTCCTTCGCTCACCTCTCCATTCAAATATTCTTAGAAGAATCTCTCTGACCGATTCAAATACATATGGTCCAAGTACAGAAAGTATGTTGGCTTATGTCTCTCTCTCATATAAAATTTCAATAATGATTGTCGGTCTAGTTATCGATTGCCTAGGGATAAATAACGTTCTCGTGTGACAAAAACCTTTCTACTAAACAACTAACTTTTATTATGTTGCAAATAACTCATAGTTTTATTCTTGCTAAGTACCTCTAGTTTTATTCTTGCAAGCCTATCCTATAACCTAGAAAATAGTTTCATACTTGTTTTAGGTAAAACGAATGTTAAGTGTGCGTAGAGTTGTATCGGTGGTTGATAAAAATTGAAGAGAATATTGATTCTATCTTTAGCTCCTTGTTGGTTTCGACACTCTTATTTAGGTAAAGCGAATGTTAAGTGTGCGTAGAGTTGTATCGGTGGTTGATAAAAAATGAAGAGAATATTGATTCTATCTTTAGCTCCTTGTTGGTTTCGACACTCTTATTTATCGAAAAAGCTACAATTGAGCCCCTATACTTGTGGGTTATCGGTGCGCCGGCCTAAGGGGAGGACTCGGCCCAAGTTGTCTTCCACCTCTTGGCCTTTTTAGGCCTATTGATATTTAAATTAAATATAAAATGCTTTAAATATTTTCAGACCATTATATATATAATTTAACATCTCCCGAAACATTTTGCACACACACACACACACACACACACACACACACACACACATATATATATATATATATATATATTTATATTTATTTATTAGTAATACCCAACATTACCCGATATTCACCGAAACCCTTTTCGGTGACCCCTAAACGCTCCCGGAACCTCTTGAAACTATTACGGATATTAATGAAATAATTTCACAAATATATTCTCATTGCTCCTGTACCACCAACACTCAGCGTATCGTGATTACCTTAAGCTTGTGACCCCGTAGGTTCGGTAAATCATAGACATGAACGAAACCCCTTCATTCAATGACCGATAGCGGAATCGTGTACATACATATCGGTCCCTATGATTACACGAATGATATTCGAGTGAACCTTTGGTTATCATTTGATGTTCTCTTTGCTACGCAATACTTTACAAAACCCAGTGTGCATCGGTATCCTCCCGAGTCATCCCCATGTTCACTATACCGTTGCTCCAGTTACCGGTTTTGTTCTTCTTTCTCGTTGATGTGTTCCGGCATCCCCGTGGCATAGTCACCTATGTATTGCCAGACGATGATGGATGCTGTCACACCGAGAGGGCCCTAAGAATATCTTTCCATCATCAGAGGAGCAAATCCCACTCTCGAGTTGTCCGGTCACTTGTCAAACTTTCCGGTAAACCTAAAAGTTATCGTTATGATCACCTTGTTACAGATGACGTTTGAGCAATCCTAAAGCCCACTGACTGGTAGGAAGTGAGCGAGACACTCTCATGGTCATAGGAACTAAAACACATGTCAACACTCTGTGTTATAACAGATGATTTCAGATGATATAATCACAAAGTATAACAGATAAGTATTGGTCGATTCAATATGATCGTTCTTCTAACGCCATACCCTCAATGTTGTTTTAGGACTACTAGCACATATGCCCGTGCGTTGCAACGGGGGAGGAAAAATAATAATGTATACTTAAATTTAGTGAGAATTGTACGTACAAATACAACGCCTCATGTTGCTCCGCAAACAACACGCTAATTGCCTCGCCCATCCAAATGCCCACCAACACGGCATGGCGGCATTTGGACGATACCAACCAATGGCCCGAAGGTTTATTAGCCGCTTATTAATCATGAAATGAGCCTTGGCACCCATAGCAAAAATAAGACATAATCAATAGAGAGGCTACTAAATAAATAATTAACACATTATATACTAAAGATGCAATGCACTAACTGTCTTCATGTGTAATTTTTAGGCTGCCTCTCTTCCATTTTTCAATGGATAAATCAGATCAACACGTCATTCACTGCTTATCAATTTTCAAGATGTCTTGTTGATACCTAAGGTAACCCATGGATGTATATATATTGGTGAAGTTAATCTGAAAAAAAATCAAGGAGGGGTTACTCTCTTTTTTTCGAGAAAACTTTCGATCTACTCATCGGGCTGTATCAAACTTATTGTAATAAACAGTCAAGAAGTCACCGTGTTAAGGCCCCATAAAACCAGAACACCAGACATAAATGTATTATGTGCTCATTTGGTAAGAGGTATCTATTGATTAGATGGATGTGTGTGTTTGAACTTTATAATCTTTACCACCTAGTTTTTTGTCTGCCCCCGCTTCGTCTTGCCATAGGGCATCACAGATCTGAGTGAGAATTGGCCAATGGGTGGCATTTGAAAAACGGGCGATTGGATTTAAGATTAATTATCATGTACGTATATATCTGCGTATAATTTCCCACAAAAATATTAATGCATTAATGCCACAAAAATATGGCACCTCTCTAATGTTTATTTTTATCTTTTAGATAGAAGTGCCCGCCGCTTGTTTGTGTGTAGGGTGGCTGCCTTTGTTTTCTTTCTTCTATCTATTACAATTGAAATTCAAATCAAAATTAATTTCATGTTTCCTTCTGGATTGGTCAGGGACTTTATTAGCATACTAAGTCACCTGGCCATCAATACATTAACCCACCACATATTTTATTATCATACTAAACTGATTGTGAATCAATGTGAGTATTTCTTCCTTAAGTCATGCCATGTCTCACACCACATATAATATAGAAAGGCTGATTAGCCTCTATTTCCTTCCCCGTTTAGCACACCACATAAAAAGAAGGTTAAAAAGCTCCTTATATATGCAAATCAGTAAGGGCTACCATAATTCGCAGTTTTTTTTTAACATAGTTAATGCCCAAAGGGCGCTCCCCTCCTGCATATGACCATGGTTCCTTTTGATATAGGAACAGACTGATTTCCTTTCTTATTTTCGTGTCACATGGACTCAATTCCGCATGTCTCATGAATTCCTTCCTCTCTATAGATAAGAGAAACTTTGTTCTCCGCCTTTGCTAATTGATTTCCAGGACAGCTCCTCGATAACAAGGAAACTGCCTGACCTATATAAATTAGGAGGGTTAGATGTAAAACGGCGAGGTGGGACTAATAAGGAGAAGAACTTCGTTTTTGAACAAAGTTGGTGTTGGGTCAGTTGGTTGCGCACGTTATATTTGAGTGGGAAGTTGTGGGTTCGATCCCCCATGACAACAAATATATTTTTGCCATTGCATCTTAGTTAGGCTGTGATGGGTCACAACCCAAGTAGCCCTCGCGTGGGCCGGCTTGCGCTGCTGTGACGGGAGTGCTTTTTTCCAATATAACGTACGAATCTTTTCTAACACACAGAAAAAAGTACCACCTCGGGTACAAAAAAAATCTTGCATGGTGAACGGATGAAAATTTGAGAGAAACGCACCTTGCTTTATTAGTAGGTATAGATTGTTACACTACGATATCTTAAGATCCGGAAAACATGATCACGAACAACACTTGAGCCAATCTTAGAGGCGATACCGGGAACCTATTATTACTATTTATTACTTCACATGTGCATATGAGTTTTCCACTGAATCGCATCTTCCAGGATCATAGCAGTTATAGTAGAAAATATAAATTTTTAATTATGAATAATGAAAATATAATAATACAATATTATTACCACTAGGGCATATTACCAACCAGGGCGTCCTATGCGCGTCGTCAAGGATCACCGGCTCCCGGAGATCGGTGCAGATCCCCGTGAGCAGGAGCCGGTGCCACGGGCCGACGGGAGGGTCATCCTCAGGTCTTACTTGGACCGAGGATTAGTTCTCCTAGTCCTCATGTCCATACAACAAGACACTATGGAGATTACAATTTATGTTCATACAAAATCACACCGTAATTACACTGATACACAAGCAAACTACACCACTGATTTACAATGGAAAAAATACACTCCAATAATAACAGCATGATTTCAGTGAAATTTACACTGATATTACAATGTAAATATTCACATCTTATATACTATAAATAGCATGGAAATACATCGGAAATCTACTACACTCCACTGAAGATTACGATGAAATTACTGACTGAAATTAGAAATTAAACACTACACATTCCGAGTCACACAGAAATCATAAAATGATTTGGTAACTTAAATGGGATTGTGTACAACAGAGTAAATAGCATAAAACTACTACTTTACAGGCTAGGGTTCCAAAAAACTAACGGTTTTTATTTTTTCTCACATAACTACCAAATGGGTGGTCGGTTGTTTCAAGAAACCCAAATCCTCGAGTCTTTATCAGTTGATCATGATTATGACAGGTTGGGCAACTGCACCTAAACAAACCGTTAGTTTGACTGTTAACTTACATGTGGAGCCCAAATGTAAGTTTCCTCTTCCTCTTCTCTTTCTTCTTCCTCTCTATCTCCTCTCTTCCCTCCTCTTTGCTTCCCGTGCCGGCCCTCTCCCCTCCTGAGCCGGCGACCCCCCCCCCCCTTGAGGGAGTCCTGGACTAAGGGGTCCTTGGACAGCCGGACTATATACTTGGGCGGACTGTTAGGCTATGAAGATACAAGATAGAAGACTTCTTCCCGTGTTCGGATGGATTCTCCTTTGCATGGAAGGCAAGCTTGGCGATTTGGATATGTAGATTCCTTTCTCTGTAATCGACTTTGTGTAACGCTAGCCCCCCTCCAGTGTCTATATAAACCAGAGGGTTTAGTCCGTAGGACAACAATCATAATCTCATAGGCTAGACTTCTAGGGTTTAGCCATTACGATCTCGTGGTAGATCAACTCTTGTAATACTCATATTCATCAAGATCAATCAAGCAGGAAGTAGGGTATTACCTCCATAGAGAGGGCCTGAACCTGGGTAAACATTGTGTCCCCCGCCTCCTGTTACCATTAGCCTTAGACGCACAGTTCGGGACCCCTACCCGAGATCCGCCGGTTTTGACACCGACATTGGTGCTTTCATTGAGATTTCCGTTGTGTCATCACCAGAAGGCTTGATGGCTCCATCAATCATCTACAACAACACAGTCTAGGGGGAGATCTTTCTCCCCGGACAGATATTCGTATTCGGCAGCTTTGCACTATGGATCAACTCTAGAGCAGATTGATAGCTACGCCCCTGGCCATCAGGTCAGATTTGGAAGCCTGAATTTTGTGGTCGACATCCGTGGAGACTTGATCTTCGACGGGTTCGAGCCCAAGGCGGCTGTCCCCTGCCACCACGATGAACATGACCTAAATCTGTCATCTGGCCACGCTCAGGAGATCACGCCTGTAACCGTTCTGGCCTTAGATCCGGAGTAGACCGCGTCGTCCGAAAACGGGAAGCTTAAACCCGCCACGGATGCCCCAGACTCAGCGGCGCTCGAGCCGCACAGAGACCCAACATCGAGCTGGGCTTGTGTCACCGGAACCTCAGACTCGTCTCCGGCCATAGGTTTCGGACCACGTGCATCCGCGTCCATCGAACCTGATTGGGCGCCGATCTCGGAGTTCAGCTCCGCGGACATCTTCCAGCACTCACCTCTAGGTGATGTGTTAAAATCATTGAAATTCCTTTCCTTTTCGGGGGACTCTCGGCCGAACTATGTCCGGCCCGAATGGGAAGCGGACGACGAAAAACTTCATTTCCCACCCACCACCCACTTAATAGCCACTATCGACGACTTAACCGACATGCTTGATTATGACTCCGAAGACATCGACGGTATGGACGACGATGCCGGAGAGGAGCAGGAACCACCACATACAGGGCATTGGACAGCCACCTCCTCGTACGACATATACATGGTGGATACACCCAAAGAAAATAACGACAACAATGAAAATCCAGTCGAGGATAAACCTCCTGAGATACAGCCAAAGCACCAATGTCAGCGGCGCTGCTCTAAGCCACGCCGTAGTAAAAATAGCAACACCTTCACAGGAGAAAATAATATTTCGGATGACACCGAAGACAATGAAGACCCCGTTGAGCCAACCTCCGAACAGGACGAACGGGAAGATGGGCAAGCTAGCCCTGATGAACAGGCCACGAATGAAGACGCGGAGGACAGTAATTACCTTCCGCTCTCCGAGGACGAGGTGAGCCTCGGCGACAAAGACTTTATCGTGCCTGAGGAGCCCGTCGAGCAGGAGCGTTTTAAGCGCCGGCTAATAGCCACTGCAAGGAGCTCAAATGAAGCAAAGAATAGCTTTAAAGCTGATCAAGATCTGCTCAATGAAAGATGGACTGATGTCCTGGAAGCCGAGGAAAATGGCCTCGAGCGCCCAACCAAAAGCTACCCGAACCGCAAACTGTTACCACAGTTTGATGACGAGGCGACGGAGCCGTCCTATCAAGGTACAATGCGGCTGACCAACCACCACGTGACCGGGACAAAGCGGCACCTCGAGCCGAACACCAGCCCGCATTACCTCGTTGAACAAACAGAAATACAACAACTCGGGGATATACGCATGACCTGCGGAATGGCTTGGAAAACAGAGCAGGCCAGACAAGATCAATCTATGGATCACAGGGGCGTGCCCCGATGCGTGAGGATGGCCATCCGGCTGAACGTGACAGACATAACCACGTCCAGGCCGAAAACCGCAGACGAACTCCATCCGAGCTACGTCACGACTTGGCCCGATATGGAGGCGTCGTACACCCCCTTTGCTTCACTGATGAAGTAATGGAACACGATTTCCCAGAAGGGTTTAAACCCGTGAACATCGAATCATATGATGGCACAACAGACCCCGCGGTATGGATTGAGGACTTTCTTCTCCATATTCATATGGCCCGCGGTGATGATCTTCACGCCATCAAATACCTCCCGCTCAAACTCAAGGGACCAGCTAGGTACTGTTTGAATAGTCTGCCAGAAAACTCCATTGGCAGCTGGGAGGACTTGGAGGACGCCTTCCTCGACAACTTCCAAGGTACATATGTACGACCTCCGGATGCCGATGACCTAAGTCACATAATCCAACAGCCCGAAGAGTCAGCCAGGAAATTCTGGACCGGGTTCTTAACTAAAAAGAACCAAATCGTCGACTGCCCGGACGCCGAAGCCCTAGCGGCCTTTAAGCACAGCATCCGCGACGAATGGCTGGCCAGACACCTCGGCCAGGAAAAACCAAAGTCCATGTCAGCCCTTACGGCACTCATGACCCGCTTCTGTGCGGGCAAACATAGCTGGCTAGCCCGTAGCAACAACAATACAAGCAAACCTGGCACTTCTGAAGCCAGAAACAACAATGGCAAGCCCCGACACAATAGACATAAGCATCGAAACAACGGTGACAACACCGAAGACACGACGGTCAACACCGGATTCAGTGGCTCTAAATCCGGTCAGCGGAAGAAGCCATTTAAGAGAAATAATCTGGGCCCGTCTAGTTTGGACCGCATACTAGATCGACCATGCCAAATCCATGGCACTCCGGATAAACCAGCCAATCATACCAACAAGGAATGTTGGGTCTTCAAACAGGCCGGCAAGTTAAATGCCGAGAATAAGGAGAAAGGGTCGCAAAGCGATGACGATGACAAGGAACCCCGACCACCGAACACGGGGGGACAGAAGAAATCCCCCCCCCCCAAGTTAAAACGGTGAACATGATATACGCCACCCATATCCCCGAGAGGGAGCGCAAGTGTGCACTCAGGGACGTCTACGCGATGGAGCCAGTCGCCCCAAAGTTCAACCCATGGTCGTCCTGTCCGATCACCTTCGATCGCAGGGACCATCCGACCAGTATCCATCATGCCGGTTCAGCTGCACTGGTCCATGACCCAATTATTGATGGATTCCACCTTACGCAAATCCTCATGGACGGTGGCAGCAGCCTGAACCTGCTCTATCAGGATACAGTGCGCACAATGGGTTTCGATCCCTCAAGGATCAAGCCCACAAAAACCACCTTTAAAGGTGTCATACCAGGTGTAGAGGCCTACTGTACAGGCTCAATCACACTGGAAGTGGTCTGCGGATCCCCGGATAATTTCCAAAGCGAAGAATTGATCTTCGATATCGTCCCCTTCTGCAGTGGCTATCATGCACTACTCGGACGAACCGCATTTGCTCGATTCAATGCGGTGCCGTACTACGCTTACCTCAAGCTCAAGAGCCTAGACCACGCGGTGTTATAATAGTCAATGGAAACACGAAACGCTCTCTCCGTACCGAGGAGCACACCATGGCCCTTGCAGCAGAAGTACAGAGCGGCCTTTTCAGGCATAACCGCAATTCAACAGCCAAGCTCCCGGACACCGTCAAACGAGTCCGGACCACTCTGCAACAGGACAGTCCAGCTCGCCCAGAGCTTGACTAGCAATTTGGCCTCTGTCCCAGTCCCAACAAGGCGGTGATGCTCGTACCACGCGTACATAACTACGCACTCAAAATACCATGGTCATAGACGGAGGCACAACTAGACCGCGGTCTATAATGCAGCTCAATCGCTCCTGGACCCGCATACCTTCACTTTTTCTTTTTCTTTCAGGTTTTTATCTTCTCGAGGCTTTTCTGATAACCTGATCATCGGACCTACCAAGGGACGGATACACCAAGAAGGCAAGAAGCTTTGACGTACAAGGGAATCCCCAGGTGGTCTCTACTAACGATCGTTATACCTGTTTTATAAACCTGCACGCAGCTCGCCCTTGGTCATGGCATGTCAAATAGCCTTATTTGCTTATCGCATTACTTGTACAAGTACGCCTGGACGTATTAATCAAATTACATTGGGAAATAATTTGCAGCTCATTATTCGCGGCATAAGTTTATTACTTGAATTTTTCCTTTTTCTTTATATTCTTATCAATTGCGTCCGTACACTCTGGTACGCTTTAATTCGCCAGGGGCTTCATCATATCCCACAATACGGCTACAAAGTCCGGACACTTTTACAGTACAGTTCGGCACCCCAAACTTATAGCATTATATGCATCGGCTCCGAATCATGTCTTTGGTCAATAGTTGGGTTGCTCGGCTCCTGTGCTTACTAGCTACCTTACGTTTCGCTATATCGGCTAGGGTAGTAAAGGGAGAACTATTGCGATTGTGTCCCGGTTTTTTCAGATGAGCACCTCAGTAGAGAAAGCCGAAAACTGACTGTCATGATGCGGCAAGAGCCGGTCAGCTGTTCGAGAGGTTGCAAATCTTTAGCGATTTTTTCCGCATTATGCGATGAATCGGTTTTTGTCCAGTTAGGCGTGTATAGCGCCCCAAGTTCGGACTTCCGAACACCAGGGGCTACGCCCAAATTTTCCTCGTCAAACTCCTATGGCTAAGTGAGAATAATAGAACCGAATAGTCCGATTGCCTGGTTCGTTGCGCTAAACACCTCCTTAAAGGACCAAAACCTTGGATAAAGAGTGTTTAGATTTATCCTGAACACCCCCGTACTATCTACGTGGGGGCAGAAGCCGACGACTGGCCAATTCTCAGATTTAATAAAACGGCCAAACAGGAGGTGAAATTTTAAATAACAGACATTATATTATATAACGGATCTATTTCATATTACAGGACGGGATAAACATGAGTGTATTCATGGGAATATGATATCCTTAGCACATTGCTCCACCACAAGGCGGGATCCCTCCAGGACACTGTCATAGTACAGCTCGGGTCGGCGGTGCTCCTTGCCCTTAGGCGGCCCCTCGGTCATCAGCTTTGTGGCGTCCATCTTCGCCCAATGCATCTTAGCGCGGACAAAGGCCATCCGCGTGCCTTCAATACAGACCGACCGCTTTATATGGCCTCAAGCCTAGGGCAGGCGCTGACAAGCCGCTTCACGAGTCCGAAGTAGCTGCCGGGAATAGCTTCGGCAGGCCATAGCCGGATTATCAAATCCTTCACGGCTAGTTCGGCTGCCCTATACAGCTCGACCAGCTGTTCCAGCTGATCGCTAAAGGGCACTAGATGTTCTGGTCCAAGGTATTGGGACCAGAACAGCTTCTCTGTTGAGCTCCCCTCTTCGGCTCGATAGAATTCCGCAGCATCTGACACGTTGCACGACAGATCCACAAACGCCCCTGGAGAGCTCCAAATCTGCTCTGCATAATGAAAGCCTTACCCGCCATGATCTTCTTGGCCGCCTGGATTTCCTGGAGGGCGCCCTGGGCTTCGGCCCGGGCATCTTGTGCGCTCTGGCGGGCCTTGGCAAGTTCGCACTCTTGCTCCTTAAATTCGCGCTCCAAGGTCGCACTTCTTGACGGCGTCCTAGAGCTCTTGCTTAACCTCACGGACCCGGGCCTCCTGCTTCTCGCGCGCGGCCCGATCTTTGGCCGCTTTGTCCTCGGCCTCGGCCAACACCTTCTTGAGGGCCGCAACTTTGGTAGTTGCCCCTAATAAAGTTCATGACACTTTAGTCAGCACGAATCATTCATCCTTCCTAAATATATACACAGGTTACTGCATACCTTGACTGTCCTCCAACTGCTTCTTCACGCGGCCGAGCTCTTCCTCGGCCCGCTCCAGATTCTGCTTCAGTTCGGAGACTTCCGCAGTATGAGCGGACGCAGCTAGCAGCGGCGCCTTCTTGTTCACATAGACATTTCAGATTAGACTCCTGCGAAAATTATTTGATCCTATGTTTGGCTTTTCTTTCCGAACACCGGACAGAGCATCAGGGGCTACTGTCTATACTGTGACATTATAATTGCGTTGCTTACCTCAAAAGCCTGTTAGAAGGCTCGTGCACGCTTCGGTCAGTCCGCTTTTCACAGACTAGATCTTCTCAATCACCGTACCCATAAGGGTACAATGTTCTTCAACAATGGAAGCGCCTCGCAGCACTTCCAGCAATCTATCTGGTGCCTCTGGATGGACAGTGGTCACCGGTGGAGTTGGCTCACCCCCCCCCTCTTTTGAAAGAGGCGGCCTGCCTGAGTCGGGAGCCACATGGGCCTCCAGAGCTATATTTGGCTAGGGGCCGAATTGGATACGGCCCCCATCGTCGGCGTCCATGGGGATTTGCTCCCCCATGTGTTCGACAACCGAGGTTTCGCCCTCCGGCACCACCGGGACGGCCTCCTGAGCCTCTCCCTAGCCTGGGATCCTTCGAGACAACACCTTGGTGTTGTCCACGGCCTTGGGGTGAGGAGGCTGTCGGAAGGGACCCGCTGTCCATCGCTGACGGGTCCAGCGACCCTTCCGAAGAGGAGGATAGCTCGATGTTGGACCGAGCCGGACTGCAAGTGCATGATCCAGCACATTAAAAACAATAAAGTAAAAAGGCCAGATATATTACCGTGTCCGGACACTTAAAATTTGGCCAGGGGCTTGTCCCTGGGCTCCCACTCCCAGCTGTTGTTGGTGGCCGCTGCGGAGTTGTCCGGAAGGGAAGCTTTCCCCTTCTTGTATGCCTCGGCCTCCAGATGCATGGAGGCCGTCCTCTTCTTTCTCCCTCCTGCAGGGGGAATGGATTTCTTCTTCCTCCTCCTCTTCGTCGTCGTCTTCGGCGACAAGGAGGGATCCTCGGCGTCTTCGGACACCGCGTCCGAAGTGCCCTTGCGGCGGAGACCACCGCTGGTCCTTTTGGCCTTCTTCTCCGGCACCTCATAAGGCGCCGGAAACATCATCTTCGTCAGGAGCGGAGTTTCTGGGCCTTCGGGTAGCGGAGCCGGACAGTTAATCCGCTCCGCTATCTCTGTCCAGTCCTAAAATAATTGATAGGGAGACTAAGATGCCTTCCTCGAACATGCAAGTAAAGGGTACACCTTGAAAACATGAAAGAACTTACCGGATTAGTAGGGTGAGTTAGGTCGTGCCCACGATCCTCGTCCATGGCCGACGGCACCTCGTTGGCCTTGGAGAGCACCTTCCAGATATCTTCATGCGTCGTGCTGAAGAGCTCTAGTAAGGTCTGGCGCTTGGCCGAATCAAACTCCCACAGATAGCAAGTCCGGCGTTGGCACGAAAGAATCCGGCGAACGAGCATAACCTGGATCACATTGACGAGCTTGACTTTCTTGTTTATCATGCTCTGGACACGCGTCTGGAGCGTGATGAGCTCGTCCGAAGAGCCCCAGGTCAGTCCCTTCTCTTGCCAGGAGGTGAGCCGCATTGGGACTCCGTATCAGAATGTGAGGGCCGCCGCCCAATTAGTGCCGCGCGGCTCGGTGATGTAGAAACCACCCCAACTGCCACCCTTTTACAGTCTCCACAAAGGAGCCTTCGGGCTAGGTGACACTGGGCATTTTGCCCACCATGGTGCCTCCGCACTCTGCTTGTTGGCCTCTCACCACCTTCGGCTTCACATTGAAGGTCTTCAGCCATATGCCGAAGTGAGGTGGGATGCGGAGGAAGGCCTTGCACACGACAATAAATGCCGAGATGTTGAGGATGGAATTGGGGGCCAGATCATGGAAGTCCAGCCCGTAATAATACATCAGTCCACAAATGAACGGGTGGAGGGGGAATCCCAGCCCGTGGACGAAGTGTGTGAGGAACACTACCCTCTCCTAGGGCTCCAGGGTGGGTACGATCTGTCCCTTGGCCGGAAGTCGATGGACGATTTCCTTGACTAGGTACCCGGCCTCCCAGAGCTTCTTGATGTCCTTCTCCTTGACGGAGGAGGCCATCCACTTGCCTCCTGCTCCGAATCCGGACATGATTGGAGTGCTTTGTTTAGCGGAGAAGGCGAGAGCTTGAGCACTGGAGCTCGAGGATGGAGGGGTAGAGGAAGGGGAAGGCGTGGGTGAGAAAGGGTGAATCCTTATCCCTTTATAAAGCCAGTAAAAGTCATGCGCCTCCCTACTCGCCTTAAAATCCGCCTATTCCCCAAGCGCCGTGCATATGACACGGTTGGGTCACACATGCCCGTATTGATGAGAATCCCGTAATAAGGGGACACGATCTCTGCTCTGACAAGACGTGCCAATGAAACTGCACATTGAAATATGGAGCGGCGGATAAAAAAACGGTTCGAATAATGACTGGATAGTGGCATGATGTCACACTACAAAAAGTTGTCAGCGGGTTGGACTCGTGAAAATATTATACTCTCTACGGTTGTGTGTGGAACTTGTTTTGCAGAGACGAACACGATTCTTGTGTTCAAAATCTACTTTGAAGTATTCGGAGAAGGAACCCGCCTTGCAATGCCGAAGACAATCTGCGCGCCGGACTAATCGTCATTGAATCCTGGTTCAGGGGCTACTGTGGGAGTCCTGGACTAAGGGGTCCTCGGACAACCGTACTATATACTTGGGCCGGACTGTTGGGCTATGAAGATACAAGATAGAAGACTTCTTTCCGTGTCCGGATGGGACTCTCCTTTGCGTGGAAGGCAAGCTTGACGATTCGGATATGTAGATTCCTTTCTCAGAATCGACTTTGTGTAACGCTAGCCCCCCTCCAGTGTCTATATAAACCGGAGGGTTTAGTCCGTAGGACAACAATCATAATCTCATAGGCTAGACTTCTAGGGTTTATCCATTACGATCTCGTGGTAGATCAACTCTTGTAATACTCATATTCATCAAGATCAATCAAGCAGGAAGTAGGGTATTACCTCCATAGAGAGGGCCTGAACCTGGGTAAACATTGTGTCCCCCGCCTCCTGTTACCATTAGCCTTAGACGCACAGTTCGGGACCCCCTACCCGAGATCCGCCGTTTTGACACCGACACCCCTCCCATCCCAAGCCGGCGATCCTTCCCCCCTCCTGCCAAGCCGGCGACCCTCCCCAAGCCGGCGCCCGTCCCCCCATCCCAAGCCGGAGCTCCTGGTAGCGACGGTGGCGACAAGGTCGGCCTTGTCCGCGGCGACGCGAGGTGCCCACTCCACCAGCGGTGCAAGCCGTCGCGTCGAGCTTGAGGAGCTCGCGGCAGGGGATGGGCCGGCCGTAGGCAAGGCGCGGCGTGGCGGCAGGTGACTCGCAGTCATGGCGTGGCCGCGGGCGAGGCACGACGAGGCGATTGGGGAGTCATGGCGTGGCGGCGGCCGCAGGCGTGGCACGGCATGGCGGCCGCTATGGGCGCGGCTCGCCGGCCTCAGGGGATGACCGGCGTGGATCCAGCAGCTGCGGGCGCGGCTGGCCGGCCTCAGGTGGTGCACGGCATGGATTTCGCCACTGTAGGCGTGGCTCGCCGGCCGGAGGAAGCATCGCTGCCCTACCGAGCGGGATCAAGCTGCTGGCTGCCATGGGGACCCAATTGCTTTTTCAGAAAAGTCACAAGAACCTGATTGCTTTTTCAGAAAACTTACAGGGACCTGGATGCTTTTTTAAAAACTTACATGTGGAACCCACATGTAAGTTAACGGTCAAAGTAAACGGTCAAACAAACGGTTATCTTACATGTGGGCCCGAACTGTCATAATCGTGATCAACTGATAAAGTCTCGACGATTTGGGTTTTCTGAAACAGCCGACAACACATTTAGTAGTTATCTGACAAAAATTAAAAACCGATAGTTTTTTGAAACCCTAGCCTGTAAAGTAGTAGTTTTATGCTATTTACTCTGTACAACACTAACTACATCTCTATATAAGCTGTAAACACAACTTCACATCAAGCTAACACAAAAAGTTCTAAACGGCTAGGGATCTAACACCTACATCCACACAAAAGAGACCATGCGAATTCAGACGTCTAGGGGAATGCATGCATTCCAGGGTGTTCGATTTGAGTATTTGCACACACACATCAACATCAAACGAACCGACAGAATGAATCAACTACCCCACAGGCGATGGATCACTACTGCAGGCAAAACCTAAATGACCATACATAGGAGATGGATTTCAAATCTAAATGGCCACACATGCAAAATGAATTCTGATTTCAAGTGCACGAACAGCCACACATCTTCAAGCTATGGGGAACCATCACATAGACACATCAAACCACGGATCTGGGCAGCCAAAAACACACCTACTCAAGCGAGCGGCTAGGAGAGCTCCAAACCGCCATGAATGTGGGGGGCCAGGGAGTGTTAACGTGTATTGTACATGTGTTGTATATGTACCTATACTTCTAGTATATAGGATCATGGATCACGCCCTGGCCTGCATGCCACCTCCTTCGGGGCTTCTGGAACCGCTCCAGCGTTGTATATTATGTACCATGTGTGTGTGATTCAATGACAGACAACATTTGATTGTCCTACTTAGTATCAGACTCCAGGTGCCTCTCCCATGGCTGAGAACTCGACCTCCTCCGCCACCTCCCTGGCCACCAGCTCGGCCACCTCACCGGGGTCTCTCTCCAGCTCCTCCACCGGCGTCGGCACCACCGCCGGCACTTCTCCTCCCTTCATCTATGGCACCATCCCCTCCACTCACAGCGGTTCATCCCCTGCGCTCGGATCTTAGTTTGCCCCCCTCTTCCCACCCTCCATGGCGCCGCCACTCTCCTTCGCTGCCGCTCCGTCTCCCATCCCATCTTTCACGATAGCATTCAGAACCACATCAGATTTCTCCTCAACCCCGACGACCACAACTACCACAAGTGGAAGTCCTTCTTCCTCCTTGTTCTGATCCGCTATGACGTCGCCCAGTTCATCGAGCAGCCTCTCCCAGCCAACGCCACCGCTTTTCAGCGCGAGCTTGACGCTCATCCCGTGCTCTGGATCTACTCCACCCTCGCCGACAACCTCGCCGATCATGTCGTCGGGGCCACCACCACCTATGATCTCTGGCACCGCATCCGCGACTACTTCTCGGTGAACCGCGCGGCGCAGTACATGATGCTGAACCGCCAATATCGCAACCTCAAGCAGGGCGATCTCTCCGTCGCCGAGTACGCACGCCGCATGAAGCTTCTCACCGCCGGGCTGGCTGACATCGAGCACGCCATCATTGAAGTGGATCTCACCACTCAGTTTCTTCATGGCATCGACAAACGCCTCGACACCATCCGCGTCGTGCTCGGGGACACGGTTCCTCTGCCACCGTTTGAGATGGTATTCTCCCGCCTGAAGCTCGCCGAGGAGAACCTCGCCCAGCGCGTGGCCGATGAGCCGACCACCATCCTCGCCGTCACCGGGGGCAGCGGCCCTTCCAGCAGCTCCTCTGGATCTGGCGGCTCCGCTCCTCGGCCTGTCGACCGCGCAGATTGCTCCAACGACCGGGGCCCTGGCTCTCTGGCTAGCCGTGGCACCGGCAACCGCGATGGTGGTGACCGTGGAGGCCGTGGTCGTGGCCGTGGCCGCGGTGATCAGGGAAGCTGTGGCGCTGCACCACCCATGGCATACAACCCCTACATGGGGTTCTTTGCGCCCTACGGGATGGCTCTCGCGAACCTGCGCCCTGGCTGGGTCCCTCCGAACGCCGCCGGCGTGCTCGACCCGTGGCCTGGGTCTCATGCGCAGGCGTACCGGATGCAGCTCTCTGGCTACAAAGCCACGGCGCCACCCCAACCACCCTCTTGGGATCATCTCGCCATGCTCCAGGCCGCCTACAGTGCCCACGGCTTCCCCAACGGTGGCTCTGCTGCACACGAGTGGTACCTCGACAGCGGCGCCTCCTCCCACGTCACCGGCAACCCTGATAACCTCGATCTCTCGAATCCTTCTTTAAAGCCTCGTTTCTCTAGCATTGTTGTTGGCAATGGTACTCATCTTCCCGTTCAAGCCACCGTTTCTGTTTCCCTTCCCCCTCATAATTTTCACCTATGGGACGTTCTCTTTTCTCCTCACGTCGTGACTAGTCTTATTTCTGTTCGCCAATTCACCAAACATAACTTATGCTCTATTGAATTTTCCCCTCTGGCTTTGTTGTGAAGGATCTTCGAACCAGGAGGGTAATCATGATCTCCGCTAGCTCCGATGACCTCTACCCATTCTTCGGCAATAACAAACCTTGGCGCGCCGCCCTCTCCACCACCACCTCCAACGCCGATGTGTGGCACCGCCGCCTTGGCCACCCAAGCCCTCATGTCACTTCTTCATTAGCAGCAAATGATTTTCTTCCCTCTTGTAATAAACTTGCGCATACCCCATGTAATGCTTGCCAATTAGGTCGGCAGCCGCGCCTCCCTTTTCCTTCTTCTCATAGTCGCACATTTGCACCGTTTGAGTTAGTTCATTGTGATTTATGGACAAGCCCTGTTGTAAGCTTTTCTGGTTATCAATACTACTTGATTGTCCTTGATGATTACTCTCATTTCTCCTAGTCCTTTCCACTTCGCAACAAGTCGGACACATCACTCACTCTACAATGTTTCTTTTCCTTTTTTTGTACTCAATATAATGTAATCATCAAGGCTCTCGAATGCGACAACGGTGGCGAGTTCATCAACTCCACCCTCCGTGCTTTCTTTTCCGCCAACGGCATTGCCTACCGGTTTTCATGCCCTCACACATCATCTCAGAATGGCAAGGCTGAACGCCTTCTCCGCACCACCAATGATATCATTCGCACCCTACTTGTCCAAGCCAACCTCACACCTCCATTTTGGGTTGAAGCGTTGTACACGGCTACTTACCTACTCAACCGACACCCCTCCCATGCCATCCACGACTACACTCCGTACTACATGCTCCACAGCATTCACCCTACACTAAAAAAAAGACACATCCGTGACATTTTGGGCCGAACGAATTTTTTTCTGTCATACATATGACACTTCTATGACGATAATTGTGACAAAACCCGGTATCATCATAGATGTGGTGGGCTCCTACTTCTATGACAAAAAATCATGACAGAAAATGGGCTTTTCGTCCTGGGCGGGCCGGACATGCAGCTGCATGACATTCTTTGGGCCGTCCATGACGAAAAAAACCGTGGTAGAAGCGAGGGTGAGGAAAATTTAGGGGAGTTCCCGGTTACGATGGGCAGTCGGGGGCCGAGCGATGCGCGTTTCTCTCATACACGTACGCGCGTGTGTGTGAGGCGTTATTCTAATCGAACCCGGCGAGGCGTTGGGCTCTAATTGAACCCGAGCGATTGCACTGCAAGCTACGCGTTACTGAACCCGAGCGATCGATCGATGGCTGTTAACTGAACCCGATCGAGCGATTGCTTTGCTACTGCTGCTAACTGAAGTCGATCGATGATGCCTCTCTGGATGAACAGTGAGCGTTGCGGGGGGGAGGGGGGTTGGATGAACAGTAAGGGGTGGCGTTGCCTCTGGATGAATAGGACCCCGTGGTGTGGAGGGCTGGATCAACAGGACGACCCCGTGGAGGGTTGGATGAACAGTAGATGGTGGAGTAGTGCGCGGTGGAGGCTGGATGAACAGGAGCCCGTGGAGGCTGGAGGAGGTCGACAATAGCCCGTGGAGGCTGGAGGAGGTCGACGGTAGCCCGTGGAGGCTGGAGGAGGTCGACAGTGGAGATGAACAGTATCCCGTGGAGTCCCGTTTTGCGGTACACCGAACCCCTCCTGATGAACAGGACCCCCGTTTCGACCGTAGCGCTCCAACACAAGTCCATTTCGTCCGTTTTGCGGTACGCCACACCCCTCCCGATCAACAGGACCCCCGTTTCGACTGTAGGAGGTCCGTTTCCTCCGTTTTGCGGTACGCCAGACCCCTCCCGATGAACAGGACCCCGTTTCGAACGTGGCTGGTCGAACACAAGGCCGTTTCCTCCGTTCTGTGGTACGCTAGGCCTCGTTTCTATCGCATGTTCCGTCCAAGCCCTCCTGATGAACACGACGACGCATTCCGTTCCGACCCAGCCGGTTGGCTCCCACGTGTTCCGTTGCCTCCCGATAAACACGACGCGTTCCGTTGCCTCCCCATGAACATGACGCATTCCGTTGCCTCCCCATGAACACGACGACGACGATGTTTCTCCGTTCCGACCCAGCCATGTACACGAGCCCTGACCGTACGTATGCGCGAGTAGGCGTTCAAGACCCCGCCCGTATGTACGTACGTGGACGTATTTTCTTTCTTGCACCCTGGCCGTTGTACGTACATGTACATGCTACATGCGCGCCTCTACTACGACACGTGCGCGCCTCTACTACGACACGTGCGCGCCTCTACGTCCACCAGTATGTCCGTACACGTTCGCGACCAGAATGACAACGCTACGTATGCTTCGACAAGGTGGGTCCCGACTGTCAGGCACTTCCTTGTGTGTGAAGATGTAGCTGGTGGGTCCCAGCAGTTAAGGGGGCGAATCGGCTTTTTTCTTCTGCCCAAACACACTTCCTTGCATGCGAAGGTGTAGCTGGTGGTCCCAGCAGTCAGGGGGAAATGTTTTTTTTTCACGAAATACGGTTGCCCGTCTGGTGGGTCCCTGCTGTCAGGTGGAGGAATCATTATTTTCCGCGTAATAAGGAGGCACTTCCTTGCTGCGGCCGTGGACCCAGCTGTCAGCCTCTCCACGTACAATTCACGTCCGATGGAAGTCGTTCCTTGACCGCGTTGACCACGCCGCGCCGAGAGCACCAGGGCAGTGGACGACGGCGAGGCTAGGAAGGGGACGACACGGAGCCGGGGAAGACGCGACAGTGAATGCCCACGCATAGAGGAGTATGAGGGTTCACTCGTTCGGCTGCGGTGTGAGGTTGCCGTCGCCGTAGAATAACAGGGGATGTGGGTGCGTAGAGGGATGGCCTGGCCAGTGGTGGGAGTAGTAAGGGGCGGTGAGGCCTCCGCGGCATCACAACCCGGCCACGCAGGCGGCGGGAAGCGGCACGACCGGCGCTGCTTTGGGCGGCTGGAGCAAGAAGACCAGAGGTTGAAGAAGCACTACGACCATTGGATGGACATCGTACAGTCACTGGAGCTAGAATCATTCATATATTGACTAAAGTTGACAAAGGCCTTCGTCCTAATCAACTTAGTAGGCCCACAAGTCAGCCTCCCACCAAGGTGGGTCCCAGCTAGCAGGGGTATTCATTTTTTGTGCGTAAAAAGGAGGCACTTCCGGTGGGTCCGAGCTGACAGCGGGGGGAACGTTTTTCTCACGAAATACGGCGGCCCGTCCGGTGGGTCCCAGCAGTCAGGGGGAAACGTTTTTTCGCGAAATACTGGTGGCCCGTCCGGTGGGTCCCTACTGTCAAGTGGAGGAATAATTATTTTCCGCGTAATAAGGAGGCACTTCCTTGCGGCTGTCGTGGACCCAGCTGTCAGCCTCTTCGCGTAAAGTACTCTTCGGATGGAAGTCGGTCGTTGACCACATTGACCATGCCGCGCCGAGAGCACCACGGCGGTGGACGACGGCGAGGCCTAGGAAGGGGACGACGCGGAGCCGGGGAATACACGGCAGTGGAAGCCCACGCAGAGAGGAGTACGAGGGTTCACCAGTTCGGCTGCGGTGTGAGGCTGCCGTCACGCAGAATAACAGGGGGTGTAGGTGAGTAGAGGGATGCCCTGGCTAGCGGTGGGAGTAGTAGGGCGCCGAGGCTAGGACTGGCAGCCGCCACGAGGCGGAGCGGCGGTCCCTTGGCGCTGCTTTGGCGGCTGGAGCAAGAAGATCAGAGATTGAAGAAACACAACGGCCATTGGATTGACATCCAACGGTTACGTCTGCTAGAATCGTTTGTTGACGTATATAATAACTAAAATAAATCTTGCATACACGTCAACTAAACAGGCCCACAAGTCAGATCACTCCCTCTTTTTTTAATAATTTATATATAGCTCATGGCAACTTCTTATGCAATTTATTGCAGTCGTTTTTTTGGTTGGCCAGGGCCAATTTCGCTTATTTCTGTGGGTTCCAAACTATTTTTAATACCGAAATATCGAGCCAGATTTGAAGTACTTTGAAGATATATCTAAATTATGTTAATGCCTAGTGAAATAGGAATCTGAAAATGTGGAAAAATTCAGAAATTATGAAGTAATTGCCAATTTGTCATCTGTTTTATATTTACAACTCATTTCATATTACTTTCAAGATTTGTAGGCGTCTTGAAAGAGTTGCAGCCCATCAGGGCGTAGAAAAATAAGTAGGCCTGGATTGGGTATTCTTCAGAAAAAATAAACTGGGCTCATTTTTACAAAGAAAAAATAGCTGGGCTGGTCACATGGTGAACATAAAATATAAGCCTGGGCTAGACGGGCCATAACCCAGTTCAAACCCTGCACCGTCTCAGCGATAACAAAAAAAAACTTCTCGAGTAGCAACGTCCCAGGTGTCAGTCGATCTTGTGCTGTTGTCTTGTCTATTGACTATATACGCTCACAATGTCGTGGGTCCCAGATGTCAGGAAAACACTAGGAGGAAGCATTTTATTTTTCCATACGCTGACATGGTGGGCCCCTCTTGTCATCCTCTCCACGCATTTCCGCCGATTCCTATTGTTTGTTGACCGTGTTGACAACGCGAGAGGGCGGCGCCGCGGCGAGCGCACCAAAGCGCACGGAGGACGTCGGCGTTAATGATTTAGGAGACGGTGGGGCGGGGATGCGTGCGGTGAGGCGCAGCCAGCCGTGGAAGGCGGAAGCAGGCGGCCCCGCCTGCGCTGGTTTGGTTTTGGTAGCTGGAGGAAGACATGACTGGAGAAACACGACAGACTGTAAAAGCAGCAGGAGTACTTAGCAACCTTAACGGAAACCAACAGGGGCACTTAACAACCAAAGCTGAAAGCAGTATGAGTACTTATACAGGTTCAACCGTACAAAGCACGCCTCGAACAGTGATACTTTGCCTACAGTTAACCAAGGGTGAGGCCGCCAAGCCCCAAGACAAGGCCCAGGCGCCACCCAGCATCCACAACCTTTCCGAAAGTGGCTTCATCTCGCAATGTGGTCAATAAACAGGATATTCGCTTTAGAGCCATGGAAAATCATGAACATAATATTTTATCCTATTCTTCAAGATGGACGAGCCTTCATTATTTGAGACCACCCATGAATAAGTATCTTTTCACCTCCAAGGGGAATTGAGTAGGTCGACATAAACATCATGTTGTGACCAAGCGCAAGTCTGACCCGACCATGGTCAGGCATCTGTATAGGAACAATATAACTGGGCAGTTTTTGTTTCAAGAAGATCACAACTGTAAAACTGTGTATAAGCAATAGTTTATGAACAACATATATAACAGAAAACAGCTCGTACCATAAGTTTCTCGACACAATTGGACCTGTTCAACGAGTGCAGCAGTGGCACACATATCCCACGTGGCCTTCCACCATTGAAACGCCCCACAAGGACCTCAAGATGATCAATAAAGTGTAGGAACTTGTGGATGTCGATCCAGTCAACTTCAGTGCCATCAGTAACAGCCAAGTTATTATAGAGTAACAAACGAAAGCATCGCTTAACTCTGAAAAAACCTACACGTGCCACCAATTATAAGAAAATATTAGTTAGAAGTAGCATCTTCGTGAGAGATTCGTTGCTACTTCTAAAGTTAAATTGTGATTAGTTAGACAGAATAGGTGGATTAAGAAGTAATTGAGGCAACAAGCAAGAACCAGATACAAAACTAACATGGATGAACAATTGGAACGACGTCTGGGTGGAAGATCGCAGTGAAGATGAGACCAGGTTCTGCTATTTCCATCAACATTTGTGCGCCAACTTTTAGTCTGTAACACTTGAGAAAGTTTATCCAGTTCGGCCATAAAAAAGCAGCGATCTTCTTGGTTCATGAACCCAACTCGGAACTTATATCCATGGCTTGTCTTCACTGTGACCATTAAACTAGTGTATTCAGTTATGGCAAGGCCGAGCATCTTGAGTACATGTGTTCTGGCAGAGCAAATAATACACTCAGGAAAAATAATATGAGAACACATCATGTTAAAAAAACCCACCCTCCCGGATAGAAATGAGGATTCTAGGAACATACTGTGCGCGTTTCAAAATGCTGTGTTAGGATGAGAAGGAACAAGTGTGGCGTCTCGCCGAGGGCGTAGAAACCTTTAGGGTACTCGCACTTTGGGCACTGCAAATGAAACACACTAGATTCAGTAGGAAGAAAAATGCATCAACGGCGGCGGCTGCCATCCTAGGATTACCTGCGACCAAGGGACTTGGATTTATCGGGGATGGATGAAGAATTCATACCTGGTTCTCCATGAGAAAACCCTATGCAATCGCCGAGAGGGGGTTTTCTCACGAACAAGCATCTGAGGGAGAAGGGATTCAGGCCCAAAGTGAAATATTGCCGCTTCGTCCGTCCGTACCATCTTGCTAAAGCTGGAAAGGGGGGGTTGTGATTTGACGACTCATTGGGCATTACTGCGGCGCTACGACAGGGGTGTATCTACCGTGAAGTTGTGCACTCTAATTTGTGCATATGGCCCCCGTTGCTGGTTGCCCCACATATCAGCGAAAGGAAGTAGAAAGACAGGAGTAACTAGTTACACATAAATATATTTTTTGACAGAGAGATACTGCCTCTGTAAAGAAATATACAAATCTTTTATATCACAGACAGGCTCACCTTGCCGAGAAATATACTCCCTCTGCAACGTACGGTCATTATTGGGGATCAGCTTTTTTATGGGGGTTCAGCTGAGAATATAATATTCAGATAGGCTCATGGTTCTGGACTTTGGGCCGCAGGCCGACCCTGCATATTTGGGGGCCCATGTGTTCTACCTCAGCGCTTTTCATATTGCAAGCGATCGGTACGGCGCTGGTTTTAGATGCTGTCGCAAGGCGAATACACAAAATTGAATAAAGCACGGCAGCTGTTGGAATGAAATCAAACGACAGTTCCTAACCAGCAATCAGAGTTGCAATTCATTCAACGGTATACCATGTGATAAATAATACTGTCGTACTACTTATACACACAGGACACTTGTTTCACCATGCCAGATTATTACATCAAAATCTCTCGGAGGATAGATCAGTTTGGTAGTTGCGTGCTGCTACTGAAGAATTTCAAAGTTGATTTGGACCAGCTCTCCTTGCTGAGAAAGTTCGATTTTGACATCATCCCCTACCGCAATATATGATTTAGATTTGAACCTTGACCATCCTTTAGCATCAATCATCTTGCGACCATCCTTTGTACTTACGGTATATTTAGCAGGTTCATTCACACCAAGGCTGCGCATGGTAAGAGAAACTTGGCATGATCGCCCGGATTGTTGAATGACTCCTCGTTGCTCTAGGAATTCTCTGTTTGCAAACAAGAAGACATACCCAAACAGTTAGATCAACATAGTGAATCATGTGAAACAACATGGAAAGAAAAAAAACGAAGCACTTGGGCGGCCAATGCTTACCAAGAAGGTGGACATGTCGGTTTTGTAAGGACTTTGGTATATGAAGTGCGAACTGTAGCCCGATGCTCACGGTGCAACTGCACGGGCCAGAGCAGATGCAAGTGCAAGTGTTGGTGCAGGTGCCGAAGCCGCTGCTTTTGCCGGAGATGGTGCTCCTTGTAGAGCTGGTGCCGGTGTCGGAGCAGGTGCCGGTGTCGATGCCCGATCCTCCGGTAGATCAGACTGATCCGCTGACGCGGTCGGTGCCCAATCCTCAGCTGGATCAGACTGAGCTGCTGCCGCTGTCAGTGCTAGAGCAATTGCCGATGCTTGATCCGTTGCTGAAGGTGGTACCGATGTGTGAGACAGCGACGATCGTGTCTGGTCTGCTATGATCAGCTTTCTAACTTGACTAGGATCCGTGACCGTGATCTAGTTTTTTTCTTCATTTCTTTTAAATGCGAGAAGGACTAATTGTGGCGTTTTTGTTAAACCAAACTGCAATTCATCATAGGGATTCAGCTTGTACTCAGACAATAGACTGATCCAATTTTCCGATAATATAAGTGATGGGCCGGTGCCTTCTTCTTGACGCGACATAAGAAGTGAAACCTGCAAAAATAGCCATCATAGAGCAAACCAAACGGTTTATTCTCTGATGAATGTCACATGGCAAAACCTGCATCGTAAAATTGCAGGAAAAGAAAGAAAACATGACATTAAATCAATAAGATTTAGACAGTAAATCAATAAGATTTACTTGATGTGACACGAGTGAATCCTTACCAGGAAATCACTATGTTGAAGTACTAAATGAAGATTGATCGTCCAACTACGGCTGGCATGCAGGGCCCCGCCTACTCCCAAGCGGTGACAGTCCAAAGGTCATGACAAATCGTATGGGCCGAACATCCATGGGACTGGAAATCCTGGTGGGTGCGATAAACCCCGCAATGCATACAGATATTGGAGTGTAACCATAATTGATAAACCGTCCTCACAAAAAATATGATCTGGATAGTTCAAAATATACAGACTGAATTGAGTGGACAGACATTAACATAGACCGTTCTCAGGACTGACCACACACCAAAAGCGGCAGTACTAATAAACAATACATGGTTCACAAACACAAATCAAGTACTGAACTATAGTACTTACTACAGACAAGCAAAGTTGCACTAAACTAAACTCTGCAGACTATTTCTTGCCACCGACCTACGGGATGAACCCCGCATAACTGACTAGGCCATGGACTTCGTGTGAGATTTCTACATGCACCATCACCATCTTGTCAACCTTGGAGAACCTAACAGAGTGGTCTTTCCACTCATAAACATGATGATGAAGACAGGCCGCATCAGATTTGTTGGGAAGCTTTACAAGAACCACACCCTTCGTAATCGAAGGCACAACTAGGAAATTGTTGTGGTCAAGTACAGCCTCGAGAACACGCCTGACAACAAAGCTACAGGAAAACACTAGTTCAGGACACATGGCGACCAGGACACAACAGCTGGATAGTTCAGCAGTAGAACTCATCATCAGGTCTTCCAGTTCACACGGCATGACTTTGAGAACTTCATCTCCACCGCGGACCTGGTTCTAATTCAAACAGAAACCATATTTTATTACTACCTCCGTTCAGAAATACAAGATGATTTTTGATATTATACTACATATATGACTACATATACGCACAGAAATGAGTGAACAAAGACACTAGAACATGTCTTCAAAGGCATGAGAGCAGAGGTATTACTTGCAATGTCCATAACACAAGTTACTGAGGCAAATATACCCTCTTCAAAGGTAGAATTGATGTTCATAAAGTACTCCCTCTGTCCCAAAATTCTTGTCTTAGATTTGTCTAGATACGGATGTACCAAGTCACATTTTAGTATTAGATACATCCGTATTTAGACAAATCTAAGACAAGAAGACAGAGGGAGTAGTTGAAAGTAATCTATAAGAAATTAGTGTCAACCTCTCGCATGTTTTGGTCAAAAGAGGAATTTAGAACCGCCATTTGGCACACTAAAATCACATGCAAGATCACCCAGAAAGTTGTACTACCAGTACTTGTACTGCGTGTTAGATGAAAAAACACGACCAAGATCGAGAAAAAGATCGTCAACAAGAGACATTACTAGGACTTGCTTAATGAGGGATCCGGAGAGGGGGGCTTGGACAGGGCAATGGCTTTGAGCTTGTCTGCGGTAGTCTCGGTGGGGTGCTTGCGCTTCTTCGTACCATGAGCCTCGACGGTTTTGGCCAGAGCCATCGACATCACGTCGGCCGGTGCTCTAGCGTCCATCCAAGAGAGGAAGCTGAGAGAGAAGAGTGAAAGGAGGAACGAGATGAGGGAGAAGCGAAGCGAGTGGGGGTTTTCTTCAAGAGAGGAAGCTGAGAAAGAAGAGTGAAATGATGGTTGCTTCGTCCGTCCAACTTAGTGCTGGAAAGGAGGGATTTTTTTGATTTGATGGCTCATTAGGCATTACCGCGGCGCTTCGATCGTGGTAGTATACCATCACTCTACTACGGAGTAATTTAGTGCATGGCTGGTGGACCCAGGTGCTGGCTGTCCCACACGTCTGCGAAAGTGAGTAATTTAGTGCATGGCTGGAGGAGGATCCCCACGGTAGAGCTTGCGCACTGTTTTTACGAAGAAAAAATGATTACAGCAAGCTGCTTCCACTCTTACGACGGAGGAGTGCGAAACACGACAGCCACTTGAATATACACAGTGCTCCTACTACTAGGCATGTGCAGTGGTTCATACGTTAGTACTACACAATCTTGTTGCTAGTGTAGTAAGATATGACGATAACAAATGATATTGTGCGCATGTCAACTACTCCTATATGTAACATAGTACCGCTTTTGGTATGCAGTCGAGAATGAACGGTGAGATCAATGTTAATGTAAGTAGGTCCACAGCAAGACGGAGACTATGGTGCTACAGTACTCCATGAAACATGAACCATATGAAGCACGAATAGTGTTAGGCAGGGTGTATGAAGGGTGCACGGGATGGGAGCAAAAGTTCCCTTCTCGACCCACTTTTGGGTGTTTGGCAGAGTGCATGAAGGGTGCATGAGTCCAGACTAGTAGGTTGACAAAAATACACGAAGAGGAAACAATTATATTGAGATGAGAATGCAACCAAACACACCCACACGCTTTGTGCTACAGTGACTGATCTGCATCGTCTGAGTTTGATCCAGCGGTCATGTTGCACCGAGACATGGACATTCCCATGCAGAGGGAGCCTAAACACCACCGAAGGCCCTCTGCTTCTCGAGGCGCATGACATTGGTGATGCAGGGTGCAATCGCCCACAGAGCCCGCTCCCGGTCGACGGGAGCCAGCCACAAAGACGGCGTCAATGGCACGAATGGATTCCGGTGACGGAGCCCAGAAAGGATTCGCCCGGCAATGGCGACGGTAGCCCGCAACCCCTCCTTGTCCAGCTCAGCCCCCACCATCGCGCGGAGACGGCTCAGCTCCTCGGAGATATAAGTGAAGAAGGAGACAAGGTCAGGAAGCCGTAGCTCGTTGAAGTTGACCGGGTGGTCGAACGGGTTTAGCCCGACGGCCGGCATCGTCGCGCTGGCACGACGGTAGGCATCACGCAGCCGCAACACGTGCGTGGCAACTTGGTTCACCAAGTGGCTAAGGAGATCCTGGACCTCGTCATGATCGGCCCGCTCATGCTCCAACCGGCTCCCCTGACGGCCTATCGTATCTCCCGCTTTCTGCAGCAACGCCGCCGACGCCTCGAGCATCTTTGTGGTGGACGCCTGCCACTTTCGAAGCTCCGTGAACTCCCGCACATAACAGAGGAGCATGCACTCCTCTCCTCCTTGAGCTCACGGAGCTTCACGTCCTTGGCCCTGAGCTCCGCATCCTTGGCATGGAGCTCCTGTGTCAGGTGCCTCACCTCGGACTCCGTGATTTGCTGCGCCGCCATGGCACCAGGTAGAAGCAATGGGGAGAGGAAGCAAAGGGGGCGAAACGGCTGAAAGGCAATGCAATCTACGGGAAGGCAGAGGGAGCCAGCCGAGGAGCGGGGAATCTTTTGGTTTTCACCACGGTAAAACACCAGTCGACGACTTCTCACATCAGGGAGCAGTGGGTTTTACAGGCACAGTCATCGTGACTAATTGCTGCCGCGCCTGCTCCCGTCAATCAAAAAATTAAAAATCCTGCCGCGCCTGCTCCCGTCAATCAAAAAATTAAAATTCCTGCCGCGCCTGCTCCCGTCAATCAAAAAATTAAAAATCCTGCCGCACCCAAACACCAGAGCAACACCGTGGTGGATATTTAAATTTACCTGCCGGCAAGTAGATACAAAAAGGGGTGAAAAAACAAATGTTGCGGCGGCCTAGCTAATCGGTCGAACTAGCCCAACTAACTAGCCACCGTGCTTCACTGATGTACTCGGCGAGAAAGATGGTCTTTCATGATTTGACGACTCATTTACTTGCTTCGGCGCTACGACCGAGGAGGACCCAGAAAACGCGCGGTAGGGCGTCCCACGTCAGGAAGAATATATGCGTGCACCACCCGGGAGGACCCCGAAACCGCGCGGTAGGGTGTGCCACGTCTCGGCACGGAGGAAAAATGTGTGTGTAAAAATATACTGTATCAGACGTAGTACCTATGGTTCGACCTCGGGACCCAGCCAGTCTGTTGAAAACACCCCACTAGCCACACAGCTTCATCATGCAAACGTGGCACAGAGGATAGATGTGGTTACCTCCGTCTCGAGCAGCCACAACGTCTCTTGTTCTAGGCGATTCTTCTATTTTCTAAGTTTTTTTAGTTGTAATAACACCACGGCAAGCTAGCGCCACTCTTCGTGTGTGCCCGCGCAATGGTTAGACGATGGAGAGAAGAGAGATTGAGATTGCAGACCTGGGACCCACCAGTAAGTGAGACAACGGTCATGCACGTGTTGACGAGGCACTTCCTTTACTCTACTCAATGCAAGTACTGTATAAAATCAAGTTATGGGACAAAGCCAACAACTGTTGTTGTTTCAGGCTATCGACTTACACTTTGTAGTCCAGGTTGCCAGTTCGAATCTCGTCTTTCAGATTTGTTAGTTTTAGGTCCAAATTTGATTAATGACAAGTGGGACCCTCGTGTGTTGTTCCGATATTTCAGTGTAGGATGGTTTTTTTTTTGAACAAACACTTTGCGCAGTTAGACAAGTAACGGCACGACGTATTTTGCAAGTTTACGAACAAAAATGGCAGCGGCATAGAATATCACATCCACCCCGCAGTTTAGATACTATGGTGATACGAGTTTTTACACGGTTGGAAGTGAGATCCAATGGCTTGGTAGTAGTCTTTGTAATTATGCGCAATTTCCAAACTCTCCAAAGGTTTTTTTTGCAAATAAAACATTCAGGCCTCATGTGTGCCGCTGCATCTTCGATCCAACAGCTCCCCGTTGCTCATATTAGGTGCTCCCCGTAGCTTAATTACCAGCTACGGTGATATGAGCATCTAGGTCGTATGATCAGTGATCAGATGGCACATGCGTAATACTTGTACTTTCTGCGCATTTCCCAAACTCTCTCAGTCGTATATTGCAAAACATTCAAACCTCCCATCGTGGGCCGTTAGATCTCGGTGAACTCGTATCACCATAGAATCTATAAGGGAGCACCTCATATTCTCCCATGCGAGAAAACATAAGGTGCTATCGCAGCTTGGATGCTACGGTGATACGAGCTTGGAGGTCGTTTGGTCTGAGATCCAATGGCATCTGAGCAGTCTTTGTGCTTGTAAGCAGTGGCCGAACTCTTTTGGGGCTTTTCTGCAAAAAACCATTCGAACCACACCGAGGAGGTGTTGGGTCACAAATCCAACCGCTCCGAAGAGCTTGTATCACCAAAGCATCTAAGGTGTGGTAGCACATGATATTCTTACATACAGGAGAATATGATGTCCTCCTTCATCTTAGATGCTACGGTGATTGATGACCCACAAGTGTAGGGGATCTATCGTAGTCCTTTCGATAAGTAAGAGTGTCGAACCCAACGAGGAGCAGAAGGAAATGATAAGCGGTTTTCAGTAAGGTTTTCTCTGCAAGCACTGAAATTGTAGGTAATAGATAGTTTTGTGATAAGATAAATTGTAAAGAGTAACAAGCAATAAAAGTAAATAAAGTGCAGCAAGGTGGCCCAATCCTTTATGTAGCAAAGGATAAGCCTGGACAACATCTTATAATGAGAAAAGAGCTCCCGAGGACACATGGGAATTATCGTCAAGCTAGTTTTCATCACGTTCATATGATTCGTGTTCGGTACTTTGATAATTTGATATGTGGGTGGACCGGTGCTTGGGTACTGCCCTTACTTGGACAAGCATCCCACTTATGATTAACCCCATTGTAAGCATCCACAACTACAAAAGAAGTATTAAGGTAAACCTAACCACAACATTAAACATATGGATCCAAATCAGCCCCTTACGAAGCAACGCATAAACTAGGGTTTAAGCTTCTGTCACTCTAGCAACCCATCATCTACTTATTACTTCCCAATGCCTTCCTCTAGGACCAAATAATGGTGAAGTGTCATGTAGTCGACGTTCACATAACACCACTAGAGGAAAAGACAACATACAACTCATCAAAATATTGAACGAATACCAAATTCACATGACTACTAATAGCAAGACTTCACCCATGTCCTCATGAACAAACGTAACTACTCACAAAGCATATTCATGTTCATAATCAGAGGAGTAATAATATGCATTAAGGATCTGAACATATGATCTTCCACCAAGTAAACCAATTAGCATCAACTACAAGGAGTAATCAACACTACTAGCAACCCACAGGTACCAATTTGTGGTTTGGATACAAGATTGGATACAAGAGATGAACTAGGGTTTTGAGAGGAGATGGTGCTGGTAAAGATGTTGATGGAGATTGACCCTCCCAATGAGAGGATCGTTGGTGATGACGATGGTGATGATTTCCTCTCCTGAGGGAAGTGTCCCCACAGAACAGCTCGCCGAGCCCTAGATTGGTTCCGCCAAAGTTCCGCCTCGTGGCGGCGGAGTTTCGTCCAGTAAACTTGACCACGATTTTTTCCAGGGTAAAAGCCTTCATATAGCAGAAGATGGACACTGGGGGGACCACCAGGGGGCCCAGAAGACTGGGGGCGCTCCACCCTCCTGGCCAGGGTGTGGGCCCCCTGATGTATTTCTTCCACTCAATAATTCTTATTAATTCCAAAAACAGGTTTTGTGGAGTTTCGTGATTTTGGAGCAAAGGCGTAATAGGTTTCCAATGTTTGCTCCTTTTCCAAATGTAATTCCACCGCCAAAGATTCCCCTCTTCATGGTAAACCTTGTAAAATAACAGAGAATAGCCATAAGTATTGAGATATAATGTGTAATAATAGCCCATAATGCAATAAATATTGATATAAAAGCATGATGCAAAATGGACGTATCAGTGATACGAGCTTCGAGGTCGTTGGATATGGGATCCAAGGGCATCTGAGTAGTTTTTGTACAAATTGTGTGCAATTCTCAAACTCATCAAGGTTTCCTGCAAAAATATTAAGACACATCATGTGAATTGCTATATCTCAGATCTACAAGCTCCAAGCAACTCTTATCGGCATATAGCATCTAAGGTATGGGGGCACATGATATTCTCCTGGGGAGGAGGGGTGGGGGTGCACAACCAATCGGTGGTTGGGAGGGTGGGGACAAATATAATCTAAACAACCCTAAACAAAGCTCCACAATTTTATCTAAGGTCGAGGGGTTGACCCCCGACAATCATAGCTCCGCCTAAACACAACATTTGCATGTACTGTAGTACTAGACTTAATATTCATGTTTCAGTTTCATGTTCATTTTAAATATTGAACCGAGGACCATGGATGTCTTACATTTTACTCCCTTCGTTCCTAAATATTAGTCTTTTTAGAGGTTTCGAATGGACTGGCACATACAGATGTATATAGACATATCTTAGAGTCTAGATTCACTCATTTTGCTCCATATATAGTCACTTGTTGAACTCTCTAAAAGACTAATATTTAGGAATACAAGGAGTATTTTTGAATTCGTGTCATACATGCATGGTTTGGAAAAATAGATGCACTATACTTATTGGATTGTTGTTGTGTTCGTGCATGTGTGTCTCTGTGTGTGTGTGTGGTCATATGCTTGATACATACAAAGTTTTCTCACCTCCATATTGTTCATCTTTTAAATTTGAATTTGCATTGGAAAACTTACTAGGGATACCATGAAATGTGAAATCCACGTTGAGATAACTATATCACAAACTCACTCTAATTCAACAACTCGTCATAAATCAATTACCACATTGAGATTAGTATTTGCAAGGAAAATATGGGTATTGTAATACACATAGATTCGTTCGGCAATTTAAAAGGTTCCTTTCGTCTTCTCGAATGGTAGGACCCAACGGCGTACCAGCCAGACCTTGGCTCGTGTTGATCCTAAAAAAATAAAAAAATAAAAAAAATCGGGCTCGTGTCCTTCGGTGGCGTGCGTGGTACGCACATTAGGCAACCCCAACGAGTCGAGCCTTAGTGAGGGAGTCCTGGACTAGGGGGTGTCCGGATAACCGAACTATCATCTTTCGCCGGACTCTTGGACTATGAAGATACAAGATTGAAGACTTCGTCCCGTGTCAGGATAGGACTTTCCTTGGCGTGGAAGGCAAGCTTGGCGATAAGGATATGTAGATTTCCTACCATTGTAACCGACTCTGTGTAACCCTAACCCTATTCGATGTCTATATAAACCGAAGGGTTTTAGTCCGTAGGACGAAGAACAATCATACCATAGGCTAGCTTCTTGGGATTAGCCTCTCTGATCTCGTGGTAGATCTACTCTTGTACTACCCATATCATCAATATTAATCAAGCAGGAGTAGGGTATTATCTCCATCGAGAGGGCCCAAACCTGGGTAAAAACATCGTGTCCCTTGTCTCCTCGTTACCATCCGCCTAGACGCACGCTTTGAGACCCCTACCCGAGATCCGCCGGTTTTGATACCGACATTGGTGCTTTCATTGAGAGTTCCTCTGTGCCGTCGCCATCAGGAAGGATGCCTCGTCCCGTCTTTAAAGACGATACTATCGCCAAAGGAGCCTTGGCCACTAGTCAGACTCTTCGGTTAGGTGGTTTTCTTATGACCGCCAGTTCGGCCACCGCGCCGACGATGACTTCTCGGGTCATCGAAACCAATCTTCACGTTAACTCGGAACTTGCCGAGCAGTTAGATCCAATCGAGCTCTCCTCCGTAAACGAGCTCTTGGATCGCATCACGCTCGGGAGTCGCCACAGACTACGACCAGATCGGGCCTAAAACCGATCTGAGAGAGATCAACTCTCCCCAGGCTACCCATCATGTTGCTGTGGTAGAGGAGCAATACAGCGATTCTTATTCGATCTTAAGGACTAGCTACGTCCAGATTCCCGATCCCTCCATGCCGGATTCCTGCAGAGGGACGGATGTCGATCAAGCCCTGAACTTAAAGTCAGGCGGCGGGTTGGATTCATTGGATAGCATTCAAAAATCCAAACTTCCAAGTTCGGAAACTTCTCGGCCCCTGAGTCTTAAATTGACGGGCTCGGATCTAGTTCCACCCGCCCACCCAAACATTAGCGATCTATCCCAAATTCGCAAGAGCCCGCTGAAACAAGACATCATTATCGGGCGATTCCTCCCGGTTATGGACAGGATAAAGGACTGCCGAGAGGAGGACTTAATCTCACTTTTCTGCAATAATTGCACGGACAAGGGAATCCTAAACGCCATAGGTCGTCAGAAAATTACACGCTTATTGACTTGGTGACCATAGTACAAAAGTACCGTATGATGGAGAGTGCTTGGAAAACCGAAAGTAAATTTTGGGATAATCCGGCCCCGAATACAGCCCTAGTCCGAAATAAAAGGGTGCATCATCACCAAGCACCTGGGTTAAACATCAAAAAACAAAAACCCCCTAAAGGGCATGGAACCGTACTGGAGGGTTGGCTAAACGGACCCTGCAAAATTCATAGCACAGAGGGCGCCACTCCAACTCATAGCCTTCGAGCATGTTGGATACTACGGCAGGTGGCCAAAAGTGGCGAAGAGCTTCTAGCCTCAGAATCCCAGCCCAGCAACACTAGTATGGTATTAACAGTCTTCGAGAGTTTCGCATCAAATAACATGCGGAAACGAACACTCCGCAACCTAGCCGAAGTCTACCAAGTAGCAACAATAAATCCATGGAGTGACACGGCTATTACCTTTAATGCCAGTGACGAACCCAAATTCCGAACAGCCCGAGCACCAGCCGCATTGGTCCTCGGTCCAATAGTGGATTGACTTCGCCTTACTAAGGTACTCATGGATGGCGGCAGCGAACTAAACCTCATCTACGAGGAAACCCTCCGAAAAATGGAAATAGATCGAACCGCATTGAGCGAAGCAACACAACCTTTAGAGGAATAATCCCTTGCCGGAAGCATGCCGCAGGGAAAAATCACACTAGACGTAGTGTTCGCCACGGACAATTACAGTCCGAGGAGGTCACATTTCAAGTGGCTCCGTTCAGCAGCCGGATATCACGCTTTATTAGGGCGAGTGGCATTCACAATTTTTCAAGCTATACCCCATTATGGGTACATGAAGCTTAAAATGCCCGGACCTAACGTAAATCGTCACTCGCTAGTGATCCGAACATAGCACTCCGCTACCGAAAACAAGACAGCCGCACTAGCCCTCGAGGCACTATCCGAAGCCCTAGCGGCCGAGGAACTCATCGCGATGCGCCCACGGTGAACAGGACGATGTGATACTTGATAAAAGATCCAAGTCCACCTATTTTAAACCAGCGGATGAAATAGTCAAATTCCAAGTCCACCTAACGGACCTCGCAAAGACGACCTCCATTGGGGCACAATTAAACCCCGATGTAGACGCCAAGACTACGAGAATTTCTACGAGAAAATGGGACATTTTTGCTCGGCACCCTTCGGACATGCCAGAATCCCACGCCGGCTGGCCGAGCACAGCCTAAATACCTAAAAGGATTCAAGCTACCAAACAGGCTCTTGGCGCTTTTCGAACCTAAGAGACAAAGCCATGGGAGAGGAGCTAGCCAAACTTCGGAACCCGGATTCATCAGAGATATAAAACATCCGGACTGGCTAGCAATTCTGGTGATGGTACCAAAGAAGGATAAATCCTGGCGCCTATGTGTTGATTTCAAAGACCTTAATAAGGCTTGCCCAAAGGATCCCTTCCCCCTCCCTCGCATTGATCAAATTATCGACGCTACAGCAGGACACGACTCATTGTGCTTCCTCGACGCGTACTCCGGCTACCACCAAATCAAGATGGTGGAGCCAGACCAAGCCGCAACAACATTCATCACTCCATACGGCCCATTCTGCTTCAACACAATGCCCTTCGGGCTCAAAAACGCCGGCGCAACATATCAGCGCATGATTCGTATACATGTCCGGCAAACCAGATCGGCAAAACGGTGGAAGCATATGTAGATGACGTGGTCGTCAAATCCAAGCATGTCGAAACTCTAGTAGACGACTTGAGGCTCACATTCGACAATCTCCGAAAATATGACATTAAGATCAATCCGAAAATGCGTCTTGGCGTTCCGGCCGGAATGCTCTTGGGCTTCATTGTGTCCGTAGAGGAATTGAAGCAAACCCAGCCAAGATCCGAGCTCTGTCACAATTGAATATTCCAAAAGACCTCAAACAAATACAAAATTGATCGATGCGTGGCGGCTCTAAGCCGCTTTATTTCCCGTTGGGAGAAAAGGCGTTACCCTTTACCGCCTCCTCCGGCGCACGAACACTTCGAGTGGACGGATACGCCACGGCCGGACTCAAGAAATAAAAGCCATATTGGCAACAAATCCGGTCTGGCGCCCAACATGGGCGAACCAATGCTATTATATATCGCCGCAACACATCAAGTTGTCAGTGCGGTGCTTGTCGTCGAACGAGAAACGGACGGACGCCGGTTCCCTCTTCAAAAACCGGTTTACTATGTGTCCACTGTCCTAACTCCATGCAAGTCCCAGTACCCACATTATCGAAAGATAGCATACGCGGTGTTCATGGCATCCCGGAAGCTGCGACACTACTTTCAAGAGTGTTCAATAACGGTAGCCTCCGAAGTACCTCTTCACGACATTATAAACAACCGCGACGCGACGGGTCGGATTGCTAAATGGGCCATAGAGCTCCTTCCATTCGACATAACCTATAAGCCACGACGAGCTATTAAGTCGCAGGTTTTGGCCGACTTCATGGCCTAATGGACCGAAGCCGAACTCCCTAAAGAGTACGGCGATACCCAATTGGATCATGCACTTTGACGGCTCCAAAATGTTGGTCGGCACGGGGCTGGCGTCGTCTGACGTCCCCCAACCGGGACACAGTCCAATACGTCCTTCAGATAATGTATACGTACTCCAACAACACAGCCGAATACGAGGCCCTTCTGCACGGCCTCCGGATGGCAGTCTCCATGGGCATTAAACGCCTAGAGGTGCGCGGGGATTCGAACCTCGCGATATCTCAAATAAACGGAGACTTCGATGCCAAAGATCCGAAAATGGCAGCGTACCGCAATGCGGTCCTAAAAATGTCAGCACGGTTCGGAGGGCTCGAATTTCATTATATAGCCCAGGATAACAACCAGGCGGCGGACGTATTGGCACGCATCGGCGCAAAACGCGATGCCGCCCCGCCCAACATCTTCGGAACGGCTGTTCAAGCCATCCGCATTACTATGGGAAGGGAGTCCGGAAATAACAATCCGGACCCAACCGCGACCGCTCGACACCGAACACTCTGACACAATCAGAGGCTCTGCCAACGAGATAACACCCTCCGCCCACGAAATAATGGCGGTTATCGCCCCGTGGACGGAACCATTCCTAGCCTACCTAACTAGGCAGGAACTCCCCGAAGACCAAAATGAGGCTCGCTGCATAGTACGGCGATCCAAAGCCTATAAAGTCCATGAGGGAGAGCTCTATAAGAAAAGCACAATAGGAGTCCTTCAAAGGTGTATCTCCGAAGAGGAAGGGTGAAACCTCCTGGCTGAAATTCATGTCAGACTGGGTGGGCACCACGCCGCAGCCCGGGCCCTTGTAGGCAAGGCCTTCCGTACAGGATTTTATTGGCCGACGGCCCGGGCAGATGCGCAGGATTTAGTCCAACGATGCGTCGGTTGCCAGCTTTTTGCTAACCAAAGCCACATGCCACCCACCGCCCTCTAAACTATACCCATCACCTGGCCGTTCGAGGTCTGGGGGCTTGACATGTTTGGAACACTTAAGAGAGGAACCCACAAGCAAAAATACATATTGGTCATGGTGGATAAATTCACCAAATGGATAGAGGCCAAGCCTGTTAAAACGGCCGAATCCGGGACGATGATAGACTTCATATCAGGGGTAGTACCGTTACGGTGTCCCCCACAGTATCATCACTGATAACGGCACCAACTTCACGGCCGATGAGGTCAAATTACGGTGCAAAAACATGGGCATCAAGCTTGATTACGCCTCAGTCTATCACCCTCAAACCAACGGTCAAGTCGAGCGAGCAAACGGTCTAATCATGAGTGGCATTAAACCCAGACTAGTGCGGTCCCTCAAGGAATCTAACACGCACTGGGTTGAGGAGCTCGACTCCGTACTCTGGGGGCTGCGGACCACGCTGAATCGTACTACCGGATTCACACCATTTTTATGGTGTACGACGCAGAGGCAGTCTTGCCCTGCGACATAATGCATGACTCACCTCGCGTGCGCATGTATGAAGAAAGAGAAGCCGAGCTCGATCGGAAGGACAGTTTGGACGCATTGGAGGAGGAGCGCGACGTGGCAAAAGCTCGTTCCGCATTTTATCAATAGCAGGCTCGAAGATATCAAAGCAGGAAATGCGGGCCAAAGCTTACAACGTTGGCGAACTAGTTCTACGCCTGCCGGACAAGAAAAAGGACAAAATCAAGCCCAAATAGGAAGGTCCCTTCATCATCGACCAGGTCCTGACCGGCGGAGCATACCGTCTGCGAAACGCATCGGATAACCGACTCGAGCCGAACCCATGGAACGCAGCCCGTCTATGAAGATTCTACGCCTAAGCGTCGGACTCCGAGTTCGTCTCCTTCCTCCGTCCACATTTTCTATTTTTGATGTCTTTTATTTCTCCCCTTCCTCCTCCTTCTTCTTGAAGCCTTTAGAGGCTCGTTTTGCGCTTTGTTCGCACATACTTGACGCGCTGTCCGCGCTCATTATACCTGGGGGCTTCTTTAACAGAAGCTTATTTATACGGGCTTCATGCCCAACACATGTGTCAAACTTCCGCATGTACCTTTTACTCACCATTATATGCATCGATATGACTTAAGTTTTGGCCAAGCTGGGTTGCCTGGCTCCTGTGCTTACCCCTACGTTCCCAATTGTTCGGCTAGGTGGTAAAGGGAGCACCTCTGCGATTGTTACTGCCGGGTCAGCCGGATGTGTACCTCAGACTGGGTGAAGCCGAAAGCTAGCGTTCTTAAGGGAATATTCGGTCGGTGAACTGAAAGATGATTTTTCACTATTTATCCATCTGCCCCCAGATGATTTTCTTCTTTCTTAGCAGTTTGGGCATGCACTTTAGGGCATGCCTCCCAGGGAAAGGAACCCTTAACGGAACTATTCTCCCTGGAAGATGTTTCTTACTATCCATGTAATATAACATAACTAGTTGGGCACTTGTCTGATACAGCAATAATGACCCCTACGCCTTGTCTCCATGCATGCCCCGGTTCTTACATAACCGCGAGGGTATTCGGACACACTCCGGACTATTGGGTCCCGAGGTCGGCTTAAAAGGTCCGCTATGACAAACGATCTACAATCCGGCTAGAAGACATTTTTCATGCCATATTCAATTACATAGTCAACTCGACTAATTGTATTCCTCCTCAATGCCATCTAATAGGCTATCTAATTTACAATCTTCTTGGGAATACTTGGCGGCCAATTCTACTTGGCCGTACACTAAGCTTACAGGATCTCCTTCCCATCGGGCCCCACAGGTCCGACCTCGACCATGTGGTTTGGGTCACCTTCGTGTCTGGCGTCTTTACCATGGCCTGAGCCTCCTGGCGCCTTTGACTGCAGCCGATATCTTCCATAGTCGGAAGCGCCGCCGCGTGCTCCTTGAAGCCGCTCGCCAGCTCCCCAATGCCTTGAGGCAGGGAGATAGATGGCCACAAGGCACTGGCGATGCCTTTCATCACTGCCGAACTCGTTCGTGCATCTCGACGCGATTCGGGAAGAAGATCACCAATCTGGGCATCTCCTCCTCAGGACGACCTGTGAGCAAACCTACATACATGTTTATGTTAGTCGCCTTCCTCGCCGAAATCTTTCAAAGTTCGTTTAAGCACTTACTGAAAATGCGCGATTTAAGTCGCCGATTCTCCTTTACGGAGTCAGACAACTGGGCACGAACATCCTTTAGTTCCTCACCCAGTTGGGTGTTGGCATCTTGGAGGTTATTTTTCTCCTGCCGCACCCTCGTAAGCACGCTCTCGCCGGCCTTTAGCTGGCGCAGGAGCTGTTGCTTGTCCGGACCCATCCTGGCGCTATCTGCAATGTTAATGTCAGATTTATGCACACGCCGCACTTTGCGAAACTACTTCTACTTTGAAGGGCATATATTACCAGAGGGAGTCTTCATGGCTTCCCCGGTCGCGGCCAGTGCGGCCTCAAGTTGGGCCCTGCACTCTTCAAGCTCCTGGGACAAACGGGTATTCTTTTCGGTAAGAACTTGTATTCCAAATGATCCTTAAATCAGTTATCCTAACTATTTTAAGTCTCGGGGGCTACTGGCATATATAACTGTCAAAATTCCTTACCCGTATGTCTTTCACATACTGCTCGGTGGCTCTAGCTAGGCCATCTTGAGCGGCACGGAGGTGCGCTTCTCCCGAACTAAAGGCGTCCAACGCCTCTTGGAAGAAACATGCGTCACGTAGAATAGTTCGGCGGCGCCTATGATTCATGGCGCTCTCCACCTCCGACTTGGTGGCGGACAGTCTGTCGGCATCCTCCGTTGGAGGAGCATCCGACGCACGCCTCGTGTTTGTACCCCCTTCCGGACTCGGCTTTTGAGCCTGGTTGGCGAAGGTCCGATTATAACTTCTCCGGACTCAGTCCGCGAGCGCTCTTTTCTGAAACCACGAGCGTCGGTGTGCCTCCCGTGAACCTCTCCTTAAAACACGATGGCACATCATACCATTGCGGCGACGTCTCGAGTCATAATGCACTTCTTTTCCTTTCTTGGCCGAGCTGCCCCTTGTTGACGGCCATGGCGTGCTCGGCTTCCTGCTCGAAGCACCCCCGCGAAACACCATCAAATACGTGGTGATTAGAAGTAAAGCACGGTGGGTCATGGTATCCGGACTTGATCACGGTTACCTGGGAGGCCGGAAATAATCCGGGGTAGTCGGCCGTAATGGCAACCAAAGCATTGTCGATGCTAAGTTGGTGGAACACCCCGTCGATCAGCTCCACCTTTATATCCGGGTCCTCTTTGGAGGCCGGATCGAGGGACCGTTCCGGATCCTCGGGTTGTGGGCACGGGCTGTGTATCTTCTCCACAGCCCGGCGCAGTTCCTGCGTAGAAACCATGAAATGAGATATTTAACCACGGGAACATGGATCGGACAGGCCACAAAGATGTTTGCTTACCCAACTTCGAGGATTATTCAAAGAAAACCCGTTCATGGACCGGACGCGAGAAAATCCTCCTCTTCCCCTTTGTACATGGCGGACAAGGTCTTCACCAGTTCGGTGACCGATCCCGCCCTTTGCGGGCATGGCGGTGGCATCGTCCTCCCGTTGAAGTCCCACATGGGGTGGCCCCTATATTGAGCGGCTGCACTCCTCATAATGCAGATTGCCATGACTCCAGTCATGGTCAATCCGCATGAGCCGATAATCTTATTCGGGTCATCAACTAAAGGACGCCCCGGTCATTTTCCCTCCGGGCTCCGCGGGCGCCAGCTTAGGCGCTTCTTCAGAGGAGCGTTGCTAAACTCCGGAAGGCCGATCCGAACAGGATCCGGTAGCGGGACGTCCTCCATGTAAAACCATTCCGAGGGCCAGTCCTCGGACGCCTTCTTTGGGGTTCCGGATAAGTATCCGGTCCCGGTGATGCGCCATAGTTCGGCTCCACCCACTTGATATATTGACCCTTCGTGAGAACGAGGCACAAGGCAGAACAATCTCTTCCACAGAGTGAAATGGGCCTCGACGCCCAGAAACAGCTCGCAAAGGGCCACAAAGCCCGCTATATGCGAGATGGAGGCAGGCGTAAGGTTGTGCAGCTAGAGGCCGTAGAACTCCGGAAGCCCCCGGAGAAACGGATGGATTGGAAATCCGAGTCCTCTCATCAGATAAGAGATGAAGCATACCCGCTCTCCCTTAGAGGGATCGGGGACGCTCTCCGCCTGCTTCCCGCCCTTATAAGTGGCGAGTCCGGAACGCACCGGAACCATGAAGGCCGGGGAAGGAATCCCTTGGTTTGGAGCACCACCAATTCGCTGTGCGGGACTGAGCATCTCCCCCAATCTCCGGGCTGAGGGCTGGGAACGCGAGAGGAGGAGCCGCGTCGACTGTCCCATGGTGGAGTGGGTTTTTGTCAAAGGCGCCTGATGAAGGCTCGCGAAGGGAGGATGGTGTGATCCGGCACTGGATCCCCGTCTCTTTTATAGACGGCTCATTTGCACAGCAAGGGGGGTAAATGTAAAGATACCCTGACTTTTCACATTCGTTTGACACGTGGAAGATGGCCATTATTGGGCGTGGAAGCCGAGAAGCGCGATATTCACAAGAAAGCCGAACACTATTCAACACAGGATTCGGAGGGGAACCCGCCTTGCAATGCCGAAGACAATCAACACGCCGGACTTATCATCATTGAAGCCTGGTTCGGGTGCTACTGAGGGAGTCCTGGACTAGGGGGTGTCCGGATAGCCAAACTATCATCTTTGGCCGGACTCACGGACTATGAAGATACAAGATTGAAGACTGTGGCCCGTGTCCGGATAGGACTTTCCTTGGCGTGGAAGGCAAGCTTGGCGATACGGATATGTAGATTTCCTACCATTGTAACCGACTCTGTGTAACCCTAACCCTATTCGGTGTCTATATAAACCGAAGGGTTTTAGTCCGTAGGACGAAGAACAATCATACCATAGGCTAGCTTCTAGGGTTTAGCCTCTCTAATCTCGTGGTAGATCTACTCTTGTACTACCCATATCATCAATATTAATCAAGCAGGAGTAGAGTATTACCTCCATCGAGAGGGCCCGAACCTGGGTAAAAACATCGTGTCCCTTGTCTCCTGTTACCATCCGCCTAGACGCACAGTTCGGGACCCCCTACCCGAGATCCGCCGGTTTTGACACCGACACTTAGCGTTTCAAGTCGAAATATCTGGTGGCCAGAATTCCATCCCTAGGAAATTCCCCTCATGTCCCCGGTCCATAATGACTACCGATGAACAACGGAGGGATGCTTTAGTAACTAGACAACGTTACCTACCGTGCCGAGCACGGTTCAATTCCCTCTGTCGCCGCTCGTCAAGGTCACCCATCAACTGCATTGCCTATTACTACTACTACTACTACTACACCAGGATGAGCATAGAATTGAGCCTGTTTGTTCGTGCCTAGTACTTGAGTTAATATATCAGGCAATGCACTGGTACGGAGGGATTATCCTTTTACTCTGCATATATAACTTGTCTGAAGTCTAGCTAAGCAAAAAGTTTGACCAAATCCTTTCTTAAGAAATACAACAGGACAGATGTACGGCTTGAAAATTTATTGCATGATGCAGGTTATGATATTGTTTCGAATCCTGGATCTTAAATTTCAGAAAATACAAAAGTGAGCATAAATTCTTGAAACTGAGCATGGTCATGTGATATGGCACAAATATTATCAGAAGTTTTTTCTTCAATTTGAGACAAGCTGCTTATAACAAGTTGCACAAATGAAGAGCCAAGGTATTTTGGAACAAAGACCTGTCATATTAAGGCGAACGCTTTCACTATTGAAACCGTGGGCGTTTACGTGCTGCCACGAGTCCCCGCTTCTCATCGGCAGGTGCCGTCCGAGCAAGCGTGTGACTCGACGGGAGGCGTGCAAGCAGATCGCTGCGCCGACTGTCAGGGAGGCGTGCGAGCAGACCGCGGTGCAGGCTCATCGGGAGGCGAGCCCTTTGACCACGCTCCGCCGCCCACCGTCGTCCCAACTGCTCCCACTTTTAATGTCGTCGGCGCCGCAGTTTAAAATCAACCCGGCACTACCTGGTATCGCTATAATCTTCTCTCTTCCTCTCTGATTCTCCTGTCGTCTACCTCCAACTAGCCTAACCTAAACGTACGCCATGCCACATCACGATGGTCTGCCCTTAGTGTTCCAATTTTCTGAGGAAGACACCCAACCGGAGTCTCAAGAACATAAGGCGCTTTGGGACGAGCTTCAACTGGCCTTGCGGGAAGACGCCGCTACCGTCCCTCGCCCTGCTCCGGTTCCTGCCGCTTCGACCGCGCCAGAGCCCATCCTCGTGGCATTGATGGGCTGGGAGCCAGACATTGTCGCCGAGCTTAATCCCACAGGGTTCCACGAGGTCCTCGCCGACTTTCACGCCGCCTGCACCTGCCAACAGATGCGCGGCGCTGCAGTAATCGACGCGGCGCCATGCCGGTGCCTGCGTGCACACGAATGTCTCCGCCAAGGCCGCTGATAACGCTTGTCCTCGCTGGTGCTGGTTTCTTTAGCGGCATGGATGGCCGCCGACCGCTTCCTTGCACTAACGCGCCGCCTCCTCCCGCAAGTTGACTTCGCTCAAGTCCATAACATTTTGGCCTTCCTTGAAGCTAGGCCAACGCCCAGGAGTACGCCAACAACGGCAAGACACCGCTGCCGCCGCCGGTCGATGGCCCGACGACACACAGAGCACGGCAGAGGAGCCGCTTCCCACCGCAAGACGCCCCCGCCGCCGCCGCGTAATCTAAATTTGCCATGAAAAATGTTCGGATTGCCATGCTTAAAATCCGAACGTTTATCATTTTTGTTTATTTTATATCGATCACCGTATAATTTAAAGTCGGAGTCAGACTGAACGAAATCTATGGTTTGATCGATTGAATGTTCTACTAGAGCCGTATCAAATTAAATATAAAACGTCATCAAGCCACATGTATTCCTTGTCATCCAACGACCTAGACTGCTTCAATGTCGAGCGCTCAACACGTTTAGCGCGCAGTTAATTTCATGCCAAAAATAGTGCTAATCACATAATAACACGCAAATAATATCCTAGTACTTAATATCCACATGCACTTAATATACTTCCAAATTAACGTGCATTGCACGTACACACTGACTAGTGCTGCTAGTACGTGAAACTGGTGCCGTGACTTGTGAACGGCCCAGATATGGTCAACGGCAACATCACCATGAAGTTCTTCGTGGTTTGCCCGCAAGGCCTAAACGCAGAAGGGGACGAGAGAGAGCACACATGAAACCCACCAGTAAGTGAAGGCGAATAGTACTAAAAATAATATTACATGTTATCCATTAATTAGGCTATGGTAATATAAAAACATTATATGAACAAAGGGGAGTACAACAAACATTGCTGTTCTACGTATGTTGCCTATTGACGTGCGGCTTGAAGGCCCGGTCGCATGTTCGATTCTCGTCCTTTATTTTTTAATTTGTATATGGGTCCAAATTTGTTTCATGACATGTGGGCCCCTTGGTGTGTAGTTTGTAGCACTTTAATTTGTGGGTCGAAATTTGTTCCATTTCAAGTGGACTATCGGTGTGTAGTTTTGTAGCTTATTTATAATAATTAAAGAGAACAACATAGTTTTTTCAATAATACCATGGTGCGATGTTGAAGGTGAGAAAGGATGTGTGAGAGAGCGATGACCGAGCCAGAGGGAAATCAACTAGGGAGTTATGGGGGTTGCAACGGTGTTTGGAGTAGTTGTGGGTAATGCTACTTAAAATATAATCTAAACCGACCGGAATAAATGCCTACACAAATTAATCTAAGGTTGGAGTGCCCCTTGCAATGTAAATAGCTCCAGCTTTGCGAGGGATGAAGAGGTAGTAGCTTCAATGCGTGGAAGATATGGTGTGAGAAAGCGAGGTCAATCGAGAGACATATAGATAGAGAGACAAAGTGAATGTGGTCCGACATTCATTGAACAAATATATATGCTCTGGAGAGATATTGTCCGATTGAGCTTTTGGCAAGGGTGAGGGCTGTAAGACAGAGCTTGAGAGATGATCCAGTCACAGACGTGTAGATATATTTTGTGCGTGGGAGGAAGCAAGGTCAACCGATCACATAGGGTCGTCGTGCGATCGAAAGAGTGAGACGGGTTGGAGAGAGTGACCTAGATAGACAATGTGCGTGAGAGAGTATACAATGTGAATAGGTCGAATTGGGCTCAAACATGGTGATATATCATTTTTGTCCGAGAAAGAGCGAGGTCAATCGAGACATACAGAGAGAGAGAGAGAGAGAGAGAGGACAGAGAGCATGGCCCACCATGAGGTCGAAAGAGTGGCGGCGGCTTGGATGGACTGACCTAGATAGACAATCTGCGTGAGAGAGTATAGAGTGTGTCGATCGAGGCCCGAACAAGGAGATATATCATTTGTGTGTGAAAGAAAACGAGGTTAAACGAGACTCGGATAAAGAGAGCGAGATTGACCGAGTGTGGCCCACCGTGCGGAAGAAAGAGTGAGACAGTCTCGAGGGAGTGACCTAGATATACAACGTGCGTGCATGCGCACGAGAGGTTGGGGGGCTAGATAGGCAATGCATGTATTTAGTGCGAGAGGGTGAGAGGGAGAGGGGAGAGAGAGAGAGAGCTCGACATGGGGTGCAATGGCGGATGTGTGAGGTAAATACATTTGGTAACAGAGTGGAAAAAGGGGTTGTGTAGTTGAGAGACTTAGAGATCGAAACATGGAGAGAAAGAATGAACGTGTGTTGGAAACCGATAGCTTCCTAAGGTGGTTAGGAGAGGAAGATTGACTGATACAGGAAGTATGTAGTGTTTGTGTCGGGGAGGGGGGCTAAAAACAACATTTGAATGTACATAGTACGAGACTTAATATCGATGTTTCAATTCGGTGTACATTGTAAGATTTGAACCGAGGACCATGCATACGGGTAATTATTTCGAATTCGTACCATACTAAGTTTCGAAAAGTTGACATTGAATCAATTTGTTGTGCTTTTTTGTAGGTCATATGTTTGAATCCATCCAAAAGTTTTCTCACTGTCATGGTGTTCATCATATACATATGAATTTGTATTAAAAAAGTAGCGTGGATACAGTGAAATGCGAAATCCACGTTAGAATTGGAGACCGCTACGTGACACACACTCTAATTCAAATAACTAATTATGTGACACACACTCTAATCCACGTTAGCATGGATACCGTTTCGTTTTTTTTTTCAAATAACTCCTCATTGATTAATTTATAGTACTCCCTCTGTTCACTTTTATAAGACTTTGAAGACATTTCAGACAATGTGCAAAACAGTTCATTTTAAGTTGTCTGAGATGACTTACAAAAGTGAACAGAGGGAGTATTTCGTTTCGAATGACTAATTATTGCAAGGAAAACACGGGCATGGTAATACATACAGATTCATTTGCAAATGAAAGAAGACTCGTTTGCATTCTCAAATGTAGGCGCACCAGGCAGGCCAGGGTCGTGTCGGGTGGGCGCTTTGGTGCCTTAAAGGCACACGCCTTTGGAGTCATCGACATGTGGGCCAGCCACCTGTTGGGCCCACATGTCATGGACAAAAAGGCAGGTGCCTTAAGGCACCGAAGCATAGTCATGTCGGGGTGGTCGCGTGTGTCGGACGGACGCATAGCACCCAGCCACCGACCCCCTCCCCCACTCCCCCACCCCCCCCCCCCCATCCCCCCCAAAAAAAGGACGACAACAAAATAAGTTCGCGCTTCCACGTTTCGGATTGAAATATCTGGCGCCCCCAATTCTGGCCCTGCAAAATCTCTCTTCTCCACCGTTCCCTACCGCGCCCAGATTGCTCAAATCCCTAATTCACCGCCAACCCGAGCAAAGTTCGAATTGCCCCTCGTCTCGTCTCTTTCCCCACCTCTGTGCCGGACGACGACGACAAAGACGACGGTCACGCTTCACCACCGCACCGGAGCTACCTCATCTACGCCCTCGTTCACCGCACTGGGTGGTCCACCGACAACGTCGGCCGCCGCAACTGACGTGCCTCGCAGACACCGAGTTCCACCGCATCAGGTGCGCTTCACCGACGCTGTCTCCCAGCTCACCGGGCTACTTCACCGAGCACATCGTCGCACCTCCGCCGAGGCCGTTGGGGCTTCACCAACGGTCTCGCTCCACCGCATCGTGGCGCCCATCGCCACTCAAGATCTGCATCTGCATGGGCAGCCAACGCCAACAAGATCACCTCAACGGCTCAAGTGACCCGCACTCTAGCTAGGCGAGCATGCCCAAACGCCGTCCGAACTAGGTATCCACACATCACTCCCTTGTGCACTTGTTCCGACGATGTTTGGATATCCTTTCACCGCTCTCTTAGCTTACACGCCACGCAACTCGACTTTAACTCTTATTTCTTCCGGAGATATCATCTGAAACAAGCAAATCCATTTTTTAGCGAAGCATGACGGCGCTACGGGATCTGGTACATATCCTGCACACCCGTATAACCTTGTAAGTATCTGTCCTCCGGTACAACATCAAGGTCGATTCCTCTTATTTGATCAACTATTCGCTGTGTCAAAAATGCAGAGGGGGATGCAAGGAGCACAAGTCCTGCACATCCAAGCAAGTGGTAACATGGACTTGTACATGGAACATCCCAAGCGCAAGCAGAGCTGCGATGAGCTCTGTACAACGAGCTAGCGCAAGTCCCTGCATTTCATTTAATTCAGATCGGCATTCGTGTATGATTTGTGTGCGATGGCGGATCCACAATTCAAGTTACCAGGCGAGCATTTAACTTAGAAAATACGAAGGCACTTGCACTCCGGAAATCAACATAACTTGAGAAATGTGAAGCTACATGCACTTTGAAAACCAGCTAATGATCCAAAGTAGTTCAGATTATAAACACTAAATGATGGAAGCACCAAAAAACACAAAATGCAACATGGTGTACAAGGACTACAAACATGGTCTGTACCTGCTTGAATTATTCATTTTCTGGCTGAAAATATCCAAGTGTAATTGCACCTAAAACCAGTGTGCAAACTGCATATCAATATATCTATCCTGCACAAGTATGCCAATAGTTTCAAACAACAGATTAGAAAAGTATTTATGCTGTGTTGTCATGATCTGAGGACTTTCGGTAGATGGCCTCGACGCTTCCTCAAGCTATGAAAATGCACTATAATTTGCTTGTCATCAATGCATGCAAATCTCTGTCTCTCTCAACATAGTAGATCATCATTAGACACTAAATCCTTCAATGAGCTTGCAAAATTCTTGCATTAGATCCCTCATTAGACACTATATGTTCATCACCAGGAGCATGTAAAATGTTTGCATCAAATCCGTCATTAGCAGTCTGTTCATTAGACACTTCAGGCTCAAGAACAACATGAGCTTGTATGTTTGCACCGGAAACTTGATTAGATACATCAGATTGATCGATTCAGTATTGATTGGGGGAGTTATAAAATAAGTAGAAATTGGTTTAATTTTCTCATAGATTCCCTACATACAAGCAGTTTTACAACACCGTCAGGTTTAACTATTGGCCAGAAATTGAAGAGTTGAATTAGATATAATCAGGGATGTGATGTACCTGCTCGTTGCGCATGCTACTCTTTCAAGCTGCGACTGTCCGTTTGCGCAAGCTCGATACCATGCCCGTGTTGCCGCCGCTGCCTCCCACGCAGGCTACACCCAGGGTTGGATCTTCATCTTCTTGTCCTTCCGTTATCTTGAAGCCCGGTGACCGCCCTCCAACGAGGGCGCGAGGAAGTGCTGTGTCGGTTTGTCCAGCGGCGGCTAGGTTAGCAGCGAACCAGACTGGAGGCTGGAGCGAATGAATTGGGATTTTTCCTGTTGTCGATCGATATGGGAGGCGCTCGTTTGGGCCACAAGCCTGCTATAGGGCCTGCCTTGCACTTATGTTATTGGCCCATCCAAATTGAAACATTTTTCTTCATTTTTTACATTGCACCTTTCGTGCGTTGGGACGAACAAAACTAGCATGGGCCAACCTAGACGACTCAAACTAGGTGCACACTTTCCGACCACACGAGGCCGCCCATACCAGCCCCTATGGTGGCGTCGCCCCTTTTGCATGTATGATTGGATAGTGAAAAATATTCCAGTGGCACTTTTGATTTACCCACAAAATGGTTGAATTGCTTGTTTCTATGAACTGAGTTCGCCAATAATGTGAAGGATGCCAGTCTTTTCATCCTATTGTAGATTGCTTAGATCTCGATATGCCAATAGTAATCGCATGAAATATACAGTAAAAGCGAGTGTGATGTGTGTGACTACAACTAGTCTGACTACACGTCCTCATATAACATATCAAGGACGCACCATCTTACCAGATTAACCTTCGACTTACCAATGCAGTGTGGGAAGAAAGAAGTATTGGGACTGCGTATCCAAGCAATTGATGCCATGGACTCCTTGACCTTGTAAGCAAAAAAGAAGTTACAGTGTGCCTGTACAAAGAACTAGCGTAAGTTCAGTTACCTGCTTCTCGGAATTTTAGTTAGCCACTTATTGCAAAATTGTTCAATTACGTTGCTTGGCTTAATTTAGTTTGCTACTGATTACATAATGCCACAGCATGTTAATCATATTGTAGACTGCGCCTATCTATGTGTTTGATACTTACTGTTAAGAATTACATGTTTGCCTTAACTTAAATATCTACTTGTTTGTTTAACTGCTTTGCTGCTGCAACAGCGTGTTACAATGATGTTAATAACTACTTTTCAGCATCCAATTGAAACTCTTTACTTCCTTGTTTGTTTAACTTGTTTGCTGTTATAACTCCCAGTTGAGATGCTTTGCTAACTTCAACTTTTTTGAATCCAATCGAAACTTTAATGGCAAAACAGGTTAGCCCAAGATCAAAGAGCGAGGTCCCCATGGATGTTGCATCATCCCACAGCAGTGGCACCGGCCCAATCGTGCATTATGAATTGCCAACTGCTGATGCTCTAGAGGCTAAACTAGTGGTAGAAAGAGATTATGCTTCTGCACTTAGAGATGAAGTTGACATGTTGAGGAAGCAAACAGCACAATCACAAGCAATACTCAAGACAACCATTAAATATTTGGTGGATTTCAAAACGAAGCAAGCTGAGACTGACCAGATTGTTAAGGTCCTGAAGGAAAAAAGGAAATTAAATTCCTACTTGGTAAATCATAGGTGAAATATTCTTTCCATTGTTAAATAACATTTGTGTTGTCTGTTCATGTAATCAATCAAACCATTTGTTTTAGAGATCATGTAATAATTGTTTTTTTGTTTTTTGGTTTGTAATTTTATTTGAGCACAAGTCTGTATTAATTGATAAGGCTCGGAGACATTTCATTTGGATTGTTGTGCCAGACCTACAAATATGCCAATCGGGCTGAATGTGCATTCAGCAATAGTAGTAATATAGATGGACCATAAGTGGCACGCATCGGAAAGGGCCAAGATGCTGGCTAAAAAAAGGATGCTCTTGTAGCCAAAAAAATTACAGCGGCCTGGCTTATGTATGTTAGTTGATATTATTCATCCATATACTCTATAAGTGTTTATATGTCTGTTAGTTCTGTACATTCTTGGTTGATTGACTCGGTATTTGAATCTTGATACATGGCTTGTGTACATATCTAAATGGGAGTACACATTATGTTGCGTGTGACATTTGAGTTGGACATGAAGTGTTCCAAATATTCGAATTCACCTTAAACTGGATTCTAGCTTCTGAATTTGAGTATCGGCATTTGTAAACCATATTCATATATGACAGTGGAATACATCTTTGACGTGCTTTTTAAGATATATAAAAATACATCTTTGTCATTTATAAAGATTCATATAGGAATACAAAATGGATTCGAATTTAGTTGCCAGGGTAAACGTGGATGCTTATTGTTCCAAAATTCGAAAGAAGCGGCAAAATGTCCACTCCCACGTCGGCTGCCCGAAGCCAAGTGTTTGGGAGATGGAAATTACTGTCTACCCATTACACGGACAATCCATCGGCCCGATTTCCACTTCTCTAAATAGGGGTAGGTTAGTAACTTCAATTTGACGTGACACGACCGCCTCTGAGCCCATTCCGACACGGTGGGCATCAAACATGGGCGGCAAAACATATTTGATTCAAGATCGTACGAAAGACCTCTGTTTCTCCCTCCATTCCCCATTCATACACGGTGGGCGGAAAAACAAACTCGACTCGGCCGAAATCGATGTAGGCAAATATTTTCAATAGGGGCAGGTTTGTAACTTCAGTCAGACGTGACACAACCACCCTACCTATCAGCCCCGTTCATACACCGTGGGCGCCAACCATGGGCGCCAACCACCCTCTCCTCGCCCGAAATTGCTCTGGCCAAATATTGGCGAGATGCGAGATTACCGTCCTATCCCCAACCGACGAGACGTCCAAATTTTAAACGGGGGCTAAGTTCGTAACTTTCCCATATTTCAGACAGGCGCGTCCAAAAAACATGGTTCCCCGTACCTCCCCCTCCATTTTCCCATTCATACACCGTCCGCGCTAGAACACCCCATCCCCACACCAGCCTCCGTCCGCCACCCCATCCATCGCCGCCGTCCTCCACCACATCCATCGCCACCATCCTCCACCATGTCGGAGCACCTACCAAGACCGCGTCGTCCACTGCTAGAGATGGACGTTTCTCATCCACGGCGACGGACCAATAGCCTTGCATCGCGTCCTCTCGCTTCATCGGTGTCGTCGTCCTCTTTGCCGGGGCCGCTCACACGACCTTCTCTTCCACCGCAACGGGACTTATCCCCCGATGCGCCCGTCTACCATCGCAGATCTGCTTCAACGCCACCAACAGCCATCGCACCCCCGATGCCTACACGGCACCACAAGAGAGGTGGTACTTCATATCTCCTCAACTTTTTGATCTCAACCAGAAAATAGATCTTAACTTGGTTACTCTACTTTCTTTTCAGCTCTTAGAATTTAGTTCTTAGTTTGAAGCAAACAATGGATGCTAAATATCATTTCTCCGGTTTGCGACTTCAAATCTGCCATGGCACAGCCATAATCTGGTTTAATTGATCATGCTTAGGGTTTAATTGATCATGTTGGTTCCGTGGTGGTTTCTTTAATAGAAATCGGAGGGGAAACCCTCTTTTGCTAAAAAAATATGCTTAGAGTTTCCCCCTTTTATGATCACTATATGATCAGAATACGTGCTTTGTGTCATAATAACACTACTCCACCCATCAAGCTAAACAAGCTTAGTTGTTCAAATACGAATCTGATATTATTAAAACAGAGTTGTTTAATTGGTCAGCTCAATGTTCCTAAATTAGTTTCGAAAATGCATGTTCGTCGCTCGGGTGTGTATCTCTCACAGGGGTGCCCACGGTGGGCAGCCCACCACAGGGATTTTGGGTCGCCCCAGCCCCGATTCCCCTCTGTTCTGCTGCGCGCTTCCTATCTCTACTCGCCCCCAGCCACCTGCCTCGCCGGCGACTTGCCGTCCTCGGACGGCATGACTCTAGGAGGATACGCCGGACTAACAGGAGGCCAGGAGCCGCTCGCCCAATAGCGTCACCGCTGCCCGGGCACGCCGCCGTGCCTACCTTCCCAAATCCGTTCAGGGCTCAAAGGCGGCACCCACCAAGCCAACCCGATTTATCACGAGATACGCCCTCAACACTTTCGGCCACTCCTCATCACCCATTTTCTAATTGATTCATTACTCATTAGGCAGGACTGTCATTAGGGTTTGTTGTGTGCTCAGTGTACCTACACTTAATGGTTCAGATGTATTTCAGAAATCTTTAGTACCTCTAAAGTTCACAGGGTTTTCAAAATTCCGACCCTCAGAATAGACACTAGTCATTTTGGATTGTTGGTCGTAGTGACATTGACCCAGATTACTACTCCAAGCCAGGTTTGTTGACAATTTTACTTGTCTTTCTTACTCATTTGATATAATATCCAATTATTCACGTCGATTAGTTGCAAATAATAAGTGCTAGACAAACTTCTTCATTCATATTTTGGACGGTCTCTTACTGCAGTTACAATTCTGCATACTTGTCCTAGTAAGCTCACAAGTAAATGATTGATTCACTACATCTATGTTTGCCTTGTCATATTTGTTGTTAATATTCTTTTAGGGTGGACCACCCTGTTTCTAAATACTGGAACCGTAGACATGAGTGAATAGTATTTCTCTATGTGATCTCTTCCATCATGTGTGGGCAACGAACCTTTGCATTGTATAGAAAGAAAGTGTCATTTCCAGCTTTTACATAGGTTTCGGTCTTTTACATGGAATACAATCTGCCTACTTGCTTTGTGTCGCACTACCAACACTCCACCCTTGAAGCTAAACATTATGCCACTCATAATTGCTTTGTTTATTTGTTAAAATACGAATTTCATATGATTCTAATGTTCCTACTTCAGTTTTGAAATGTGTGCCTGCATGTTATAGAGACATAAGGGGTTTGTATTTTGCTACGTCTTGAGCTTGTGTTGGTTTTCCTCGAAGAGGAGAGGGTGATGCAGCAAGTGTAGCGTAAGTATTTCCCTCGGTTTTTGAGAACCAAGGTATTAATCCAGTAGGAGGCTCCTCAAAAGTCCCATGCGCCTACACAAACAAACTGAGAACTCGCAACCAACGCAATAAAGGGGTTGTCTATCCCTTCACGGCCACTTGCGAAAGTGAGATCTAATAAAGATAGTATGATAAGATAAATATATTTTTGGTATTTTATAATATGGATGCAAAAAGTAAAGATGCAAATAAAAGTAGATTGAAAGCAAATATGATAAGAGATAGACCCGGGGGCCATAGGTTTCACTAGTGGCTTCTCTCAAGATAGCATAAGTATCACGGTGGGTGAACAAATTACTGTCGAGCAATTGATAGAAAAGCGCATAGTTATGAGATTATCTAGGCATGATCATGTATATAGGCATCACGTCCATAACAAGTAGACCGACTCACCTGCATCTACTACTATTACTCCACACATCGACCGCTATCCAGCATGCATCTAGAGTATTAAGTTTATAAGAACAGAGTAACGCATTAAGCAAGATGACATGATGTAGAGGGATAAACTCATGCAATATGATATAAACCCCACCTTGTTATCCTCGATGGCAACAATACAATACATGCCTTGCAACCCTTTACATCCTTTGGGTAAGGACAACGCAAGATTGAACCCAAAGCTAAGCACTTCTCCCATGGCAAGAAAAACCAATCTAGTAGGCCAAACTAAACTGATAATTCGAAGAGACTTGCAAAGATAACTTAATCATACATAAAAGAATTCAGAGAAGATTCAAATATTATTCATAGATAAACTTTATCATAAACCCAAAATTCATCGGATCTTAATAAACACACCGCAAAAAGAGTTTACACCGAATAGATCTCCACAAGAGAGGGGGAGAACATTGTATTGAGATCAATAAAGAGAGAAGAAGCCACCTAGCTAATAACTATGGACCCGTAGGTCTGTGGTAAACTACTCACAACTCATTGGAGAGGCTATGGTGTTGATGTAGAAGCCCTCCGTGGTTGATTCCCCCTCCAGCAGAGTGTCGGCAAGGGCTCCAAGATGAGATCTTGCGGATACAGAAGGTTACGGCGGTGGAAATTGTGTTTCGTGGTGCTCCTAGATGTTTTCGAGTGCGTAGGTATATATAGGAGGAAGAAGTACGTCGGTGGCCGCCCGACGGGCCCACGAGACAGGGGGGCGTGCCCTATAGGGGGGGCGCTCTCCTATCTCGTGGCTTCCTCGGAAGCTTCTTGACTTGTACTCCAAGTCCTCGGGATCACGTTCGTTCCAAAAATCACGCTCCCGAAGGTTTCATTCCGTTTGGACTTCGTTTGATATTCCTTTTCTTTGAAATACTGAAATAGGCAAAAAAAACAGCAATATGGGCTGGGCCTCTGGTTAGTAGGTTAGTCCCAAAAATGATATAAATGTGTAAAATAAAGCCCATAAACATCCAAAAGGGGTAATATAATAGCATAGAACAATAAAAAATTATAGATACGTTGGAGACGTATCAAGCATCCCCAAGCTTAATTCCTGCTCGTCCTCGAGTAGGTAAATGATAAAAGAGAATTTTTGATGTGGAATGCTACCTAGCATAATTCATAATGTAATTTTCTTTATTGTGGCACGAATGTTCAGATCTAAATGAATACAAAATAAAAGTTCATATTGATAAAAGAAATAGTAATACTTCAAGCATACTAATCAAAGTAATCATGTCTTCTCAAAATAGCATGGCAAAAGAAAGTTCATCCCAACAAAATCATATAGTTAGGCTATGCTTCATTTTCGTCACACAAAGATGTTCCCAACTTCTATACCCCCGATGACAAGCCAAGCAATTGTTTCATACTTAAATAATCTCAAACTTTTTCAACCTTCACGCCAATACATGAGCGTGAGCCATGGATATAGCACTATGGGTGGAATAGAATATGATGATGAGGATTGTGTGGAGAAGACAAAAAAAAGAGAAAGTCTCACATTGACGAGGATAATCAACGGGCTATGGAGATGCCCATCAATTGATGTCAACATGAGGAGTAGGGATTGCCATGCAACGGATGCACTAGAGCTAATGAATGCTCAACAAAAGAAAACTAGTGGGTGTGCATCCAACTTGCTTGCTCATGAAGACCTAGGGCATTTGAGGAAGCCCATCGTAGGAATATACAAGCCAAGTTCTATAATGAAAAATTCCCACTAGTATGAAAAAGACAACTTTATGAGACTCACTATATGAAAAACATGGTGCTACTTTGAAGCACAATATATGAGACTCACTACATGAAGAACAAGGTGCTACTTTGAAGCACAAGTGTGGTATCTTTTTCTCTCATTTTTTTATTTTATTTTTTTATTTGGGCCTTTTCTCTCTTCTTTTTATGGCCTCTTTTTTTATGGCCTCTTTTTTTTTCTTTTCTCTTTTTTTTTCGTCCGGAGTCTCATCCCGACTTGTGGGGAAATCATGGTCTCCATCATCCTTTCCTCACTTGGGACAATGCTCTAAAAATGATGATCATCACACTTCTATTTTCTTACAACTCAACAATTGCAACTCGAAACTAGAACAAGATATGACTCTATATGAATGCCTCCGGCGGTGTATCGGGATGGTGCAATGAATCAAGAGTGCCATGTATGAAAAATAATGCATGGTGGCTTTGCCACAAATACGATGTCAACTACATGATCATGCAATGGCAATATGACAAAAGTAAAGTATGTCATGATGATGAACGGAACGGTGGAAAGTTGCATGGCAATATATCTCGGAATGGCTATGTAAATGCCATAATAGGTAAGTATGGTGGCTGTTTTGAGGAAGATATAAGGAGGTTTATGTGTGATAGAGCGTATCGTATCACGGGGTTTGAATGCACCGGCGAAATTTGCACCAACTCTCAAGGTGAGAAAGGGCAATGCACTGCATCAAGAGGTGGCAAAGGCGGAAAGGTAAAAGTGTGTATAATCCATGGACTCAACATTAGTCAAAAGAACTCATATACTTATTGCAAAAATTTAGAAGTCATCAAAAATCAAGTACTATGCGCATGCTCCTAGGGGATAGATTGGTAGGAAAAGACCATCGCTAGTCCCCGACCGCCACTCATAAGGATGCACAAGCCGGTACACTTCATGTTTCAAATTTGTTACACAACTTTAGCCATACGTGCATGCTATGGGATTTGCTAACTTCAACACAAGCATTCTTTAAATTCATAATCACCCAACTAGCATGACTTTAATATCACTACCTCCATATCTCAAAACAATTATCAAGTATCAAATTGATCATAGCATCCAATTCACTTCCTATGATAGTTTTTATTATACCCAACTTGGATGCCTACCATTCTAGGACCAATTTTATGACCATAGCAAATACCATGCTGTTCTAAAATACTCTCAAAATAATATAAGTGAAGCATGAGAGACTAGAAATTTCTTCAAAATTAAGACACCACAGTGCTCTAAAAGATATAAATGAAGCACTAGAGCAAAAACTATCAAGCTCAAAAGATATAAGTGAAGCACATAGAGTATTCTAGCAAATTCTAATTAAATAGGCTTCTACCAAAAGGTGTGTACAGCAAGTATGATTGTGGTAAACTAAAAAGCAAAGACTAATATAATACACGACGCTCCAAGCTAAACACTTATCATGTGGTGAATAAAAATATAGCCCCAAGTAAAGTTACCAATGAACGAAGACGAAAGAGGGGATGCCTTCCCAGGGCATCTCCAAGCTTAGGCTTTTGGATATTCTTGAATGTCTTGGGGTGCCTTGGGAATCCCCAATCTTAGGCTCTTGCCACCCTTTATTCCATAGTCCATAAAAGCTTTACCCAAAACTTGAAAACTTCACAACACAAAACTCAACAAGAAATCTTATAAGCTCCGTTAGTGAAAGAAAACAAAACCACCACATAAGGTACTGCAATGAACTCATTCTTTATTTAATTTGGTGTTAAACCTACTGTATTCCAACTTCTCTATGGATTATAAAATATTTTATTGGCCATAGATTCATCAAAATAAGCAAACAACACACGAAAAACAGAATCTGTCAAAAACAGAACAGTCTGTAGTAATCTGTAACTAACGCAAACTTCTGGAACTAAAACAATTCATACAAAATAGGACGATCTAGGAAATTTGTTTATTGATCATCAACAATTGGAATCACTATTTTATCACGTTCTGGTGATTTTTAACAATTGTTTTCGTGAACCGAAAGTTTCTGGAAATTACAGCAAGATCAAATAACTATCATCCAAGAAGATCCTATAGGTTTAACTTGGCACAAACACTAATTAAAAGATAAAACCACATCTAAACATAAGGTAGATGGATTATTTATTCCTAAACGGAAATAAAAACAAAAAACATAAAGAAAATTGGGTTGCCTCCCAACTAGCGCTATCGTTTAACGCCCCTAGCTAGGCATAAAAGCGAAGATAGATCTAACGAGTGCCATCTTTGGCACTAAACTCATAAGTAGCACGCATGATAGATTCATAAGGTAATTTAAATTTATTTCTTGGAAATTGCTCCATGCCTTTCTTTAATGGAAATTGGAATCTAATATTCCCTTCCTTCATATCAATAATCGCACCAATCGTTCTAAGGAAAGGTCTACCAAGAATAATAGGGCAAGAAAGATTGCAATCTATATCAAGAACGATAAAATTTACGGGCACCAAATTTCTATTTGCAACAATAAGAACATCATTTATCCTTCCCATAGGATTTTTAATGGTGGAATCCGCAAGGTGCAAATTTAACGAGCAATCATCAAGATCATGGAAACCTAGAATATCACATAAAGTTTTCGGAATTGTGGAAACACTAGCACCCAAATCACACAAGTAAAAACACTCATAATATTTAATTCTAATCTTTATAGTAGGTTCCCACTCATCATTAAGTTTTGTAGGTATAGAAACTTCCAAATTAAGTTTTTCATCATAAGATTGCATCAATGCATCAACGATATGCTTGGTAAAAGCTTTGTTTTGACTATAAGCATGAGGAGAATTAACAACGGCTTGCAACAAGGAAATACAACCTTTTATAGATCAATTATCATAATCAAATTCCTTGAAATCCGAGATAGTAGGTTCAACATTATTAGAGGATTCTCCAATCTCACTTTTACCAAATTTAACATTAAGATCTAAAGATTCCGAATTCTTGGGACGCCTTCTAGGCAAAGTTGATTCATCATCAGTCCCATAATCATCAAAATTCATATTGAAAAACATAGATCTAATCGGATACGCATCAATAACTTTAAGATCCTCATCATTATTTTCATGTAATTTTTCTGGTTTAGCGGCCATCTTATTGACTAAAGTGGCTTGCTTGTAGAAATTTTGGCTATATCATTTTTAAGCCGGGCAATTTGAGCGTTAACACCATATAATTCTTTATTCATATCATCAAGCTCTTTGTTCATAAACCCCAAAAAAATTTTTTGTTTCTTAAGCTCTTTTCTAAAGAAATTATTGTGCTCAAATTGCAAATTCATAAAGCTTCTAATATTTGGTTCAATCTCCTCCATCCTTCTGAGAAGGTGGTCAGGACCCTTAGGCGCAGCCATAAGGTCAAACAAGCAAACAAGCACACAAAAGAAGGCAAGCGGAGAGAGGAGAGGATTGGGAAAGAGAGGGCGAATAAAACGACAAGGGTGAAGTGGGGGAGAGGAAAACGAGAGGCAAATGGCAAATAATGTAAATGCGAGGGAGATGGGTTTGTGATGGGTACTTAGTATGTCTTGACTTGAGCGAAGACCTCCCCGGCAACGGCGCCAAAAATCCTTCTTGCTACGTCTTGAGCTTGCGTTGGTTTTCCTCGAAGAGGAGAGGGTGACGCAGCAAGTGTAGCATAAGTATTTCCCTCAGTTTTTGAGAACCAAGGTATCAATCCAGTAGGAGGCTCCTCAAAAGTCCCACGCACCTACACAAACAAACTGAGAACTCGCAACCAATGCAATAAAGGGGTTGTCAATCCATTCACGGCCACTTCATGAAAGTGAGATCTAATAAAGATAGTATGATAAGATAAATATATTTTTGGTATTTTATAATATGGATGCAAAAAGTAAAGATGCAAATAAAAGTAGATTGAAAGCAAATATGATAAGAGATAGACCCGGGGGCCATAGGTTTCACTAGTGGCTTCTCTCAAGATAGCATAAGTATTACGGTGGGTGAACAAATTCTGTCGAGCAATTGATAGAAAAGCGCATAGTTATGAGATTATCTAGGCATGATCATGTATATAGGCATCACGTCCATAACAAGTAGACCGACTCACCTGCATCTACTACTATTACTCCACACATCGACCGCTATCCAGCATGCATCTAGAGTATTAAGTTCATAAGAACAGAGTAACATTAAGCAAGATGACATGATGTAGAGGATAAACTCATGCAATATGATATAAACCCCATCTTGTTATCCTCGATGGCAACAATACAATACGTGCCTTGCAACCCTTTACATCCTTTGGGTAAGGACACCGCAAGATTGAACCCAAAGCTAAGCACTTCTCCCATCGCAAGAAAAACCAATCTAGTAGGCCAAACTAAACTGATAATTCGAAGAGACTTGCAAAGATAACTTAATCATACATAAAATAATTCAGAGAAGATTCAAATATTATTCATAGATAAACTTGATCATAAACTCACAATTCATCAGATCTCGACAAACACACCGCAAAAAGAGTTTACATCGAATAGATCTCCACAAGAGAGGAGGAGAACATTGTATTGAGATCCAAAAAGAGAGAAGAAGCCATCTAGCTAATAACTATGGACCCGTAGGTTTGTGGTAAACTACTCACAACTCATCGGAGAGGCTATGGTGTTGATGTAGAAGCCCTCCATGGTTGATTCCCCTCCGTGAGTGCTTGCAAGGGCTCCAAGATGAGATCTTGCGAACACAGAAGGTTACGGCGATGGAAATTGTGTTTCGTGGTGCTCCTGGATGTTTTTGGGGTACGTAGGTATATATAGGAAGAAGAAGTACGTCGGTGGCCGCCCGAGGGGCCGACGAGATAGGGGTGCACCCTATAGGGGGGGGGGGCGCCCTCCTATCTCGTGGCTTCCTCGGAAGCTTCTTGACTTGCAATCCAAGTCCTCTGGATCACGTTCGTTCCAAAAATCACGCTCCCGAAGGTTTCATTCCATTTGGACTCCGTTTGATATTCCTTTTCTTTGAACTACTGAAATAGGCAAAAAAAACAGCAATATATTTGGGCCTCCGGTTAGTAGGTTAGTCCCAAAATGATATAAATGTGTAAAATAAAGCCCATAAACATCCAAAAGGGGTAATATAATAGCATGGAACAATAAAAAATTATAGATACGTTGGAGACGTATCATATTTCTGTGTGTGGTCTGGTCAGCACGGTTGGGGGTGAACTTTGCATATGCAGGGGTTTATAGGGAGACACTCTTCGAGTTGAATCCACAATGCATTCCATAGATAATCTGACTACTTTTTATGTTTTCATGAATCTCAGATTCTGAACAGCATCATAATGATTTTGAGCTTGCACGCATGAAAAGAATAAATCATAACAATGCCATGGCTGTCAAACTTGGCATTAAGGGACTGAAATCAAGTCTGGATGCAATGCAATGCAAACGCTCTCCACCCTCTGATTCATGCTCGAGAATATGATCCTAACAATGATCACGAGCTAGAGGGAGACCTAAGTCAATGTAGCTCCCTAGTGGAGGAGGGAGGAAGATGCCCTATCTTATTCACCCGTCAAGGTACTTGCTCTAACTTTCCAAGGTTACATTGCTCGCACATATCTTGCAACTGATGCTTTGCATTGCTTCTACTTTGTTGAACTGCCATTAGCTTAGTTTACACATCGTGTATGTCAATACGCCCCGCCTATCCATTTTCAATTACATATTCCATCTGTCATCATACCATATTTATCCATTCAAATGTTGTTCTTGTGTATCGACGCGTTCAAAAGGAAGAGGCGATTGCTGATCGTGGAGGAGCACAATCAAAGTATTTGGAAAAGGTAGTGGCTTTGATAAATCAAATAGCCCATTAGGTGTACTTGCAATATCACCGACCCACAAAACACCCCAACTCTAGCAGACTCTAGCCCTACTACCTTTGGTCATTTACGATGCCCCAACTCAAGAGACCCCAAGCTGCAAAGAAACAAGATGATTATGCGAGTTGACATAGCACCTTTGTCTGACGACGAAAACCCCATTCCAGCAAAGAGTACACCAAATCCAGTTTCCAAATCCCTTTTCTAACCAGAGAGAGCCCCAATTGCAGCAAATAGGACCACTGTTCCATTTCTTCCCAGATTAGAAGATCAAGCTTATGTTGTTGTTAGGAACTCTGTGCGCATCTTTCCTTCATGGAAAGATTATACCACAGACATAGAACAATTTCCAGTCTTCCTCCGCAACTTACGCGTAAGTAATGTACTAATGTTATTCATGGTCATTACTGCATATGTTTCTGCTGACAAAAGACACGAGATTTCATTCTTTTAAATAGGCGAGGAGCAAACTGGATTGTGATGACGAGCAAGGGTTGGTTGCGCTTTTCAAGCACTCATTGATGAAGTATCGTTCCTACCGAGGCAAGCGCGCCGATGGCAAGCCTCTGAACGAAATTTCTGTAAAGTCTCACGGTGCTACATTTATCCGATGGTGACTGGAATAATCTTGTTACACATTGGTCTCGGCTGCAGCGTAAGGTCTTGTCTATGATATCACATCACAATTTGAACTACATTTCTGCATTTGCCTTAATGTCTCACTTGTACGAAATCATAGCGTAAGAACATTCGTTCTCAAAGGACCTGAATCTCGCAACTATCCGCATAATCGCATTGCTCTTGTGAGTACCTCTTGCCCGGTATGACCATACTTACTTTCATAGCTGTTTGATTATGTAGCATCACTGCACACATGTTAGGCTTGTAATCGTCCATTTGGTGGACATTATAAGATCCGTATGGACTCTTACATAAATTTAGAATCAACCCAATGCTTTTGAAGAGGTTTAGCTCTGCAGTCCTCTTGTAAGGACTGAACGTGGTCTATCACCGTACTTACATTATCAGCTACTCCTCCGTCCCCATAATATAAGAACGTTTTGTACAAAGACACGGTGTTCAAAACACTCTTGTATTATGGGAAGAGGGATTGGTTCATTTTGTAGCATTCCGCATCTTATCTCCCTCGCCCACCATTTACTAAAAAAGATCAGATCTATATTTAATCTTACCAACAAGTAGAATACACAGACAATGCCAGTGCAGAAGTGTAGCCCATTGCTCTTGTTAGTACATTTTGTCATGTAACGCTTGTACTTCCAGAGATTGGTAGTTGATTATGTAGCATCAATCTGCATCTTATCTTCATTATCCTCGGTCCCTTCCAGTATTATCATATCTATAATTACTCTCTACAAAATGTAGAGTACAGGCAATGCTTATGAAGAAGATTACGTGCTTGAAATTCTTGAGTTATCCTTCCCTTGACATGGAGAAGGGCATTATAAAGCCGGTGTTAACTGTTAATGTAAGTCAGTCCTTCTAAAGCCTTTATCCTCAACTGCTGTTCAATTTGCTCATACTCCCTATCGTTTACTACTGTTTAGTTTGTTGTTTCTACCAAAATGCATGTTCGCAAGAACCGTAAGTTCTAAGTTTTACTTGTAAAACCAAATTCCTTATTCATACCATGCACATTACTTAATACTCCCTATATGTATGCTAGTTAATTTGGATCTCTAATACAGTGTGTGGTGAAGTAGCCCACGTTTGCACCTTGTCATCTCCTGTTTTATCTTACTGATGTGGCTGATGATATGAACAATATGCCATGCACATTATCCAAAATAGATACAATGATTTTCTTTGCCCTTCATCTATGCTTGTTATGTTGACATGGTAATCCAGTAGTGTGGTGAACCTCCCCGCATTATGAACAATGCCAAACTACGCTATTGATATTTTGAACTTGCTCTTTATTTTCTAATTTGAAATTGGATGGAATTGACAGCACAGTTATCATCTTTGTTTATACACGTGCAAAACCTGTCATCTCTCTGCTTTGTTTCAGGGTGATATGCCTGATGGCATGCACAAGTCTGCTGAAGGCTGTGAGACAAACCCAACATATATTGCAAAGAAAGAAGGCAAAACATCTTGAAGATAGCGAGACAACCCCAAAGTCTTGTCTTGATGCGATGTTCAAGTTACTTGAGACTAATAGTCGAGACAAGCTCACGTAATTCGTTATGCAGAATCGGTTCGACTTCTTCAGTCCCAAGTTCTAGCAGAAAGGCAATCTACAACTCAACTTCGACTTGAAGTCCTATCTCTAAGAAAGATTGCGGAGAACACCAATGAGAACCTCATCGCTAAACAGCAACACGTGGAAGCTATGACCGACAAGCTAGGCGGTCTCACTGACATTGCTCAATGACTTTCATGTAGCAGTTCCCCATAAAGGCTAACCTTTCTTGAACTGTCTTGGAAGTGGTCTCGGTTCGGTATTATTTTATTCTGTTGCAATGGTGCCCAGCTTTTGTAATCTGCTTCTTCGTTGCGCTTTATGATCCTTTGGTGGCGAACTTTGATGCCCAAAGTGGATGTAATATACCTTAAATCCTTTATTGTATAGTGTAGGTTTATTCTTAGTTACTATGTCGTAATTTCTTTATTGTATAGAGTAGGTTTGTTCTTAATTCCTACTAGTTATTGCCATCATTCGCTCTCTGGAAAAAAAATCAGATGTAGTCGGCCGGGCCGAAACATTCGACTCTAACGGGCCTGGTTTTTAGCGGGCCACAATTGGGCGACTGCATCTTTCTTGGGCACGAATGATTGGGGCCTTCACACATTGCGCCAGCCCAAACTTACGCCGCCTATATTTTAGTTGGGCCTTTTGTCGACCAGCGCTTAGTTTGGCCCAGTAGCGTTGGGCCATTAACAGTGAATATTGTATCTTGGCCTATTACGGCCGAGATGAAACCACGGGCCTTTAGCAGGCCAAAATGCATGTTGGGCCTCAATTTTCACTAGTCATCGACGGGCCTTCAGCAGGCCGAAATGTAGACCAGGCCTTTTTGGGCCCAGTTAGCTCACGGGCCGTTACCAGGACGAAACATATCTCGGACCTTAGTTGGCCCACTGGTATCATGGGCCTTTAAGAGGCCAAAAGCTTAGTACATGCATCAACGGGCCGAATTACGCGACAGGCCTTTAACAGGCCCAAAGTCACGTTGGGCTTAACTGTTGCCACCTTTAGCACGGGCCGTTAGTGGGCCCGATGTCCCGTCGGACCATATATGGCCCATGGGCAGCACGGGCCATTCCTGTGTAGAAAGTCACACCGGTTGAAATGGGCCCATGTCTACATCGGGCCTCTAACAGCCGAAAGTCAACTGGCTGTAGTTGGGCCCAAATATTCGCGAACAATTAACGGGCCAGATCCGGCTTCGTCATAAATGGGCCCAAATATTGGGCGAACAATTAACGGGCCAGATCGGCCGGGCCGTAAATGGGCCCAAATATTGGGCGAACAATTAACGGGCCAGATCCGCTTCGGCCGTAAATGGGCCTTTATTAAGCGAGCCGTTATTGGGTTGGCCCACTAGTACACGATTAAGTACTACGGGCCTTTGATTGGGCCGGCCTTTTTAACCTATATGGGCCTCATTGCTTGACCACGTGTCGACGTATCATAGGCATGTCTCCTCAAATGGACGGGCGACATCTGGCCCACTAACGAGCTGACAGGTGTTCCCTTCGACCAATCAGAATTTTACACGTGGAAATTTCCCATTGGTCAGGGCTGTTAACGGGTTATTGGATCCAAAATCCGACCTGATAGCTTAACGGTGTTCCGTTATGGTGGATGCCACGTGTTGGTCACCCTTGATGAAAGCACTTCTGTGACGCGTGATTTATCGTCATGGAAGTGGACACTTCCGTGATGATAATTTTGGTAATGTCATGGAACACTTCTCTGACAACCAGTATGACTATCTTGATTCTGTCATAAAATCGTCATGGATGTACATGCATGACAAAAAATGCGACCTACTGTGACAAACACGTATCATCATGGAAGTGTATTTTTTTGTAGTGCTACGTACGATCACTTACGCGTCTTTGGGTCCTCTGCTACCCAAACCTCTATGCCACCTCTCCCCACAAGCTCTCCCCCCGCTCCACTAGATGCGTTTTTCTAGGTTATCCATTAGAGCATAAGGGTTACAGGTGCTATGGTCTCACCCAACGTCGCGTCATTGTCTCCCGTCACGTCACTTTTGACGAGAGTATTTTTCCATACACACAAATCGTACCAGCACCTGCATCCCCCCTTCCCATAGAAAATCCCATGCAAAACAACATGTGACCCTGCTAGATTCGCCTGCCTGCCCTCCCGATTCCTCATACCGGGACCCACCAAATCTCCCAGATGGGACGGCCCCATGCACGCCACTCCTGTCGCGCCAGCTCTCCTCCCACCCCACCTCCCCGTCCACGTGCAGCCCAACCCCTGGCCTCCACCGGTCCCTCGCACCTGACTCCCCACTACCGACGTCCCCACGCGCGTCCTCGGGCCTCGCGCCCACCCGGTCTCCCACGCCCACTCCCTCGGATCGCGCCCCGATTCCTCTGCGTGCGGATCCTCCTCGGATCTCGCGCCTGCCAGTCCTGCACCGGACCCCACGCCATCCACTTCACTTTCCACGCCCTCCACTCCCGTGCAGCCACGTCTCCCCCTTGCGATCTGCCCGTTAAACCTACACACAACACGCACAAAATGCAAACCAGGTCCAAATCTGGTTTCTGCCAACCCAAATGCCTCTTTCTCGCCAACACACCCACCTCCACTATCTCTCCCATTCCCCCCCACGTACCGTTCCGCGCTCAAAGATACCAATTGGCAACGTGCAATGCTTGATGAATATGATGCTTTAATCAAGAATTCTACTTGGTCGCTGGTTCCCAAACCTGCAGGTGTTAACGTGGTGACTGGCAAGTGGATCTTCCACCACAAATTCAACACCGATGGCACTTTGGCCCGCTACAAGGCACATTGGGTGGTCCGTGGGTTCGCTCAGAAGGAGGGCGTCGACTACGATGAAACATTCAGTCCGGTCATCAAGCCGACAACTATTCGAGTTGTGCTCAGCATCGCCACGTCAAGCTCTTGGCCCATCCACCAACACGATGTCAAGAACGCTTTCCTTCACGGAGACCTCAAGGAGACGGTGTATTGTGCTCAACCTGCTGGGTTCATGGATCCCTCTCGGCCGGACCACGTGTGCCTCCTTCGTAAGTCCCTCTACGGCTTGAAGCAAGCACCCCGCACATGGTTCCATCATTTCCGCTCCTTCCTCTTATCACTTGGCTTTCATGCGTCCAAGAGCGACTCCTCCCTCTTCATCTTGCAACGAGGTGATTCCATCGCCTACCTTCTTGTGTACGTCGACGATATCATCCTCACCGCAAGCACGCCTCATGCTCTTCACCATGTTATTTCCTCCCTCGAACATGAGTTCTCTATGACTGATCTTGGTGAGCTCCATCACTTCCTTGGCATTAACGTCACACCTAACACTCACGGCTTGTTTCTTTGCCGACAACAATATTCCCTTGAAGTTCTCGAGCGTGCCAAGATGCTCAACTGCTAGCCCGTATCCACTCCCATCGATACATAATCCAAACTATCCGCCCATGCTGGCCGCCTCCTCAACAATCCTACTCTATATCGTAGTCTTGTCGGGGCCCTCCAATATCTTACACTCACTCGACCGGACCTCTCCTACGCGGTTCAACAAGTGTGTTTATTCATGCATGCCCCTCGTGATTCTCACATGCAACTTGTCAAACGCATTCTACGGTCGTGGCACTACCCACTTTGGCTTGCAACTGTTCAAGTCTTCCTCTCTCGATCTTGTGGCTTACACCGATGCCGATTGGGCCGGTTGCCCGGACACGCGCAAGTCCACGTCCGATTTTTGTGTCTTTCTTGGGCAGAACTTGTTATCCTGGTCCTCCAAACGAGAAGCCACTGTCTCTCGCTCTAGCGCTGAGGCCGAGTATCGTGGCGTCGCAAACTGTGTCGCCGAGTCATGTTGGTTGCGCCAACTCTTACATGAGCTTCGTCGCCCTCCAACTCATGCCACCATTGTTTATTGTGACAACATCTCGGCCTCCTACATTGCATCCAATCCTGTCCAACACCAGCGGACGAAGCACATCGAGATTAATCTCCATTTTGTGCGCGACCGCGTGGCTCTCGGCGACATTCGTGTCCTACACGTTCCCTCCAGCTCGCACTTTGCGGACCTATTCAACAGGGTCTTCCATCACAGGTCTTCCACGAGTTCAGAACCAACCTCAACATCCTTCCACATGGAGTTCCGGCTGAGGGGGGTGTTAACGTGTATTGTACCTGTGTTGTATATGTACCTGTACTCCTAGTATATAGGATCATGGATCACGCCCTGGCCTGCGTGCCACCTCCTTCGGGGCTTCTGTAACCGCTCCAGCGATGTATACGATGTACCATGTGTGTGTGATTCAATGATAGACAACATTTGATTGTCCTACTTGGGGGGGGGGGGGACAAAGGAAGCTACAGGATGAGAAAAAGAAAATTTCAAAAATAAAAGAGAAGATCGACGAAACAAGAGTGAGGAAAAAAGAATGGGTCTCCCTCAAATTAGAACAGGCCCAATAAGAAGGCAGTGGGAAAAGTCAGCACCAATCTCAGCACACAGATCGCAAGGTTGACAAAACTAATGAAAGCCACCACTTTTGCTTTGGTACACACCCCTAAACACATTGACGGCTGAAATCTCGCTATACCCCGAGGATAGTCTGCTCACCCGCGCCGATACGCGGCCTGCGTACATATACTGGTGTCCTTTCATCACTATATCATTTTCGTTTTTTATTCATTTTTAATTTTTATTTCTTTTTTCTTTTTCAAAAAATGCCCATGTCTAATTTTTTTGTTCAAAACTGTAAAAAGAGTTCATTTTCTTTAAATTTTATTTATAAAGTACAAATATACACATTTAAAAAAAAGTTGTACAGATATGTCAAAAAATTGTGTCTTTCAAAATTCCTCAGGAAGTCAACATGAACATATTTTAAAAAGAGCGATCAAAATTTTGGACATGATTTAAAAAAACACTATGAAATTTGAAATTTCAAGCAAAAATCAGAAAATATGAACAAAAAATTGCAACCAAATTATTTTGAATTTTCGTGAACATTTTTTTGTATGTGTGAAGAAAAAATTTGAATACAGGATTATTTTCTATATTGCAAAAAATTTTGAAAGCATGAACATTATGTGAAAACACAGAATTGTCGAAATCACAAAAACTTGGCATGGTGCCATGGAATGGTGATAGAAGTCTCTAGAAAACATTTGGTCCATTTGAACGATGTCGAAGGAAGGTACTCTGAGACGAAACTTTCCGCCCAACCCGAACATTTTCCCATTTAAATTCGTGAACATTTTCTTAAGCTCGCAAACTATGTTTTCAAATTCATGAGCTTTTTTATATCCAGGAACTCTTTTCCACTTTTACAAACGTTTTATAAGAGACCGTAATTATTTTCAAATTCATAAACATTCTTTTGCAAAATTGATGAACTTTTTGCAAACCGGCGAATGTTTGGGCCGGCCCAATAGGCACCCAACTGAAGCGATGCCGTCGCCCAGTTGGGGAAGGCCTGAGCGTATTTTTTTCTATTCTCTTTTTTTGTTTTTTCTGTTTTGTCGTTAATTCCATTTCCCCCCTTTTGAACTTTATTATTCAACTTAAAACCGAAAATGCCTTTTGGAGCTCGGCATCCATGGAGGACAGTTTTTGAAAAACGCAAAATTCATGAAAATTCATATTTTTACAATTCAAAATAATCTGAAAAAAAATACAGATATACATGGAGGCATAACACACATGCGTGTAAATTTTTAGGACAAAATACGTTAAAATGAAGTCTGTGCAAAAAAGACAAATCTGAGGCTTTTTAACACATGATACTATTCATCCTCAAAGTCCAGAAATTTGTCTTTTTTGTGTAGGTCGCATTTCAAAGTATTTCACCTTGAATTTAAACACACACATACAGTTCATCCTTGTAAAGTTGCATATATTTTTCCAGAATTTTTCGAAGTCAAAAAGTTTGATTTTAGAATTTTTCAAAAATAAAGGGCTCCATGGAGCTCGGTCACCAAAACGCCCCACTCACTTAAAACCTGTTTTAAAATTTTAAATATTTTAATAAAATGTTATTGTTTACAAATAGTGTTTAAAAATTATAAAAATGTTCCAAAATCTCAAACAATGTTCCCATTTTTGATTTTTTTGTTCATAAATTTAATAAATGTTTGTGTTTTAAAATGTTGATAAATTTTAAAAAATTATGTGGTTTGCAATTTGTGCACAACATCAATATTTGGGAATTTATTAACAACTTTGGAAAAAGTGTTCATGTTTATAAAATTTCATACACAATTTGAAATTCCAAAATTGTCAAAAACTTTCAAGATATAATTCGGATATAAGATAATGTTCATGTTGATAGATAATGACAGAAATGGCAAAATAAGAAAAGCCTTGCCCTACCGGCTAACCCGAACACGGCAGACCTCCATGCAAAATTCTATGGGATTCAAACCTCGAACGCATGTTGCGTCACGTTCGTCTAGTGCTTTGGGTTTTTTTTTGACCGGGAAAACCCTAGAAAATGCATAAAATGTCATAACTCAATAAAATTTATCATGGATGCTTGGCATGGTGATGCTAATGTGTGGAAAAAAAATTGGATCCGTTTTATTGATGTGAACAAAGTGAATCCAGACTCCCCTACCGGTCTACCTAAACTACCACCTTTGAACATAGTGTGTTTCTTGCCATGCATGAAATGACACCAAAGTTAGCCAGCATGTGGGCATGCTCATGGTAGGCCTCCATGCAAATTTTGAAGGAATTCGGACACCTAACACACAAGTGTTTTCAGTTTTTTTCACCAGGGAACCTCATAAAATGTTAGAACTCAATGAAATTTATCATGGATGCTTGGCATGGTGATGCTAGTGTGTGGAAAAAATTGGGTCCATTTTATTGATGTGAAATAAAAGTGCATCCAGACTTGCCCAATCGGCCTACCCGAACACATGGTGTGCTTCTTTCGATGGATGAAATGCCCCCAAATTTTATCAGCATGTGGGCATGCTCATGGCCGGCATCCATGCAAAATTTGAAGTAATTCGGACACCGAATGCACGTCGCGTCATGTTCGGCTAGTGTTTTAGGATTTTTTTTCACCGGAAAACCATAGAAAATGCATAAAATGTCAGAACTCAATGAATTTTATCATGGGCATGATGATGCTATAGTGTGTGGAAAAAATTTGGGGTCTATTTATTGATGTGAAAAAAGTGCATCCAGACATGCCCTACCGGCCTACCCGACCCACCACCTTTGAACATGATGTGCTTCTTGCCATGCATGAAATGATACTAAATTTTGCCAGCATTAGGGCATCCTCATGGCCAGCCTCCATGCAAAATTTGAAGGAATTCAGACACCTAACGCACGTTGCGTCACGTTCGGCTAGTGTTTTAGGGCTTTTTCACTAGGAAAACCCTATAAAATGCATAAAGTGTCAGAACCCAATGAAATTTATCATGGATGATTGGATTGGTGATGCTAGTGTGGTGAATTTTTTTGGTTCCATTTTATTGTTGTGGAAAAAACAGTGCATCCAGACTTACCCTACCGGCCTACCGGAACCACCACCTCTGAACATGGTGTGGTTCTTGCCTTATATGAAATGCCACCAAATTTTGCTTGCATGTGGGCATACTCGTGGCAGGCCTCCATGCAAAATTTGAATAAATTTGGACACCAAACGCACGTTGCATCACGTTCGGCTATTGTTTTAGGGTTTTTTTTACCGGGAAAAGCCTAGAAAATGCACAAAATGTCAGAACTCAATGAAATTTATCATGGATGCTTGGCATGGTGATACTAGTGTGTGGAAGAATTTGGGTCCATTATATTGATGCGATTTTTTTTGAAAAAGAAAAAAAGGAAAAAAACAAAAAGCAACAAGAATGAAAAAGAAACAAAAAATGAACAATAAACCGGCCTCTGATTGATATATTTTATTTTTAATTTTTCTATTTAATAGATGTTCAGAAATTATGAAGTGCTAGATTTTTTATGTGAGCATGTTTCTATTTAAACGAACAGAACAATTTTTTGACATATCTGTACATTTTTTAAATGCGAATATTTGTACATTATGAACAAAATTTTAAAAAGTGAACAGTTTTTGAAATTTTGAGCACAATTTTATAAGTGTGAGCATTTACTGGAAAATAAAAATAAGCAAAAAGTAAAATAAAAACAAAAAAACAAAAAAATAGTGATAAAAGGACCGGTTAAACAATGAGCCGGCCGAGCCGCAAATTGAAGTAGAAGAAAACAAAAAAATAAGTAAATAGGCACAAGCATTCGGATCTCCTAGTTAGCTAGTGTGGTTCTTCTTAGACCAAGAGGCTTTGAGTTTGATTTACGTCGACTGCGCTACTTTTTGAAGTTTGATAAAAAAAATAGGTACGATGTGCGTATGGTGCCTCTTACGTGTCACATATGCAGATGGGTATACGGTTTGATGAAATGATCATACTGCCTTTATACGGTTTGTGGAGGGAGAAGGGGGGAGGGGGGTTGTACCGAAGCAGGCCTCGAAAGCCAATTGTTTTTTACACAACTATAGATTAGCAATCTCGTATGCTAAAGGTCTCTTTAGCGGATGGTTAGACTAATTCGGACGGTTAGATATTTTAAGTATGTGTGAGGTGTAACTAAGAAAGACAATGTTTGCTCTTTTATAAGTAGTATAGATTCAAGTTGGTGTTGGTGGTGGTGAGTTCACTTCCCTTCTCCATCCCACCTCTTTGGTTTGGAAATAGAATCAACAACCATTGATGAGCAATTGCTTTTTTAAGCAAAAAAAGGGGGTTTCCCTGATTTCCATTAATGGAAACCATGAGCATTGCATACATAATCCTCTTACATCCTCACCTATAGACTTGATAGAAACCATACCACTCGAGCGTAAACTACAGCTCAAGCAGATAGAACAACTACCAAAACGAGCCACCTCACTAATGAGCAATTGTGGGGTTTCGAACTTTATACCCACCGCTACGCAAAACCTTACTCACGCATATGAAGGGGAAATGTTTATTAGAAGTAGTCGGCACACCTGTTTTTTTTATGATGACAATTGTTGTTGTTTTTCCACCGCCGATCCTCCATAATACCCATCATTTGATTACCGCTCCTCCCCAATCCTCAATCATCGTTCTAACTTCCAAATTCTAGAATCCGGTCATGACCCTCCTGATGCAAATCTTGTAAACAAGTTCAACGCAGCCCCCTACTCGCTTCGAGATTTTTGTCCGCCGCTTAGCGCCCTAGATCTCGGTCGCCCAAACTTTGTCATGGTTGCAAGTCTTAGCAAGTGCATGCATTGGTTGTTGTAGTACTACGAATCCATACGCCCGAAATCATTTTTTGTGTTTTGTTAGCAACGCACGGGCATTACACTAGTTCTTCTGAAAAAAGCATACACAAATGATTTCATTTTTCTACTATATGTCGGTGCAAAGAAAAGAAACCTTGAATGTTTTGTAGCTTATAAACTATAGCATGCAAATCATGGCATGGAAACATCCTAGCTTCAGCCTGTATAATTGTTATATTTAATTAGATTGTACCACTATTGGGTAACTGTTGCCTTTAAGGCGTCGTGAGCGAGAGGTCTCCTTGGTAGCTGCCGACTGCTCCCGTCGTCTCCCATACCGACTGTTGGGTGTTGCCGTCAGGCGGCTTAAAATTTGACTGTAGGGACTTTGCCTAGTCCCGAGCCACCCTCCTTATTCTTGTTGGATTGAATGATGCTCCATGGCCAGTGGTCTTCTGGGCCGTATCCTTGACGGGTCATGAGCCTCTGGTGGACCATCCTTATACTTGGGCCTACCCCGTATTTATAACCCTGACAGTAGCCCCCGAGTCAGTCAAGGTCTCGTAGGAGAGGATGACTGACTGTTTCCTGTTGACGAGATTTCCGGTTGTTCGACAAGCTTGAGATTTGCCTGAGAGACCTCGGCGGACTCAATTTGCTCATGTCTTTGGAGGGCGAAGAGGCCAGCAATTTGGAAGAAGACTCGGTGATACCCATTTTTCAATCTCTTCTTGAGAGGATGGCTTTTGTCCCGATTGAGGGTGTATCCTCAAATTCCGGGTGGTAATCTGTGATGTCTGGGCTTGATATGATCAAGCGTCTCTAGTCAATATCCATAATGAGGAATGCATGTCAGACACCTTCCTGCGGAACCAAGCATACGTAACTAGATATTCGAGTCTCTGGGAGTGAATTCTCCTCGTGCCACGGATGATCTGCGACCAGTGTCAGTCACTCGTTTTTGTCGAATGTCGGATACTCGGATTGTCATCGCGCTGTGTGCACGGAGACTCGGGACGGACCCTGACAGCCGGTATGAATTGGGGATCTCAGCCGACTGAAGGCTTTAGGTGATTGGAAGGTGAATCGTCAACGGTCATCATTGCGAATCTTTATGAGCTATCGCGTCAAAATCCTTTGCGTGTCTGCCAGACTTCTATTAGGCTCGTCTTTGGGAGAATACTCCTCAAATTCCATGAACCAACTAACTAAAATTTCGAGTGATGCTTCACGCTGTAGTGGGTTTTAAACGATGATTGTTGGGATTCCCGCTTGCTTGATTGACATTTTGACACGTGTCACATGGGTTTTTCGTGACGATTCCCTGCCTCTTCAAGTATAAATACCCGGCCCTATGTGGGAGGGTTTTGTAGTCCCCCACTTCCTCTGGAACTGCTGGCATAATTACATTCCTCTTTCTTCTTCCTCTCGAGCACATAGATTCGATGTTAACCTTGACCCGCAAGCTCGAGAGGGCTAAGATGGCAAGTTCTTCCTCCTCTGCTGTCTGGGAGATTTGCATGTCGGCCACTGCCGCTGGAGCCGAAGATCGGGAGCGGGGAGGCTGCCTCCCATCGATCATGATGGAAGGCGTCCTCAACTCGTCGCTAAGGATCACCGGCTTCCGGAGATCGGTTGGCGGGTGGCAGATCCCTGTGACCAGGAGCCGGCACTGCGGGATGACGGGCGGGTCATCCTCACGTTGTACTTGGACCGGGGATTAGTTCTCCTGATCTTCATGTCCTTACAACAAGATTACCATGGGGATTACATTGTACATTCTTACAAAATCACACCATAATTATAATGAAATTACATTGATACACAAGAAAACTACACAATTGTGTTACAGTGAAAAATATACACTCCAATAATAATAGTATAATTACAATGAAATTTACACTGAAATTACACTGTAAATATTCACATCTTATACACTATAAATTGTCTGAAAATGCAGCGAAATTCCACTACACTCCACTGAAGATCACAATGAAAGTACTAACTGAAACTAGAAATTAAACACACTACACATTCTGGGTTAGACTAATTTGGACTGGTAGATATTTTAAGTGGGCCTGATCGTGAGATGATTGGTGCTCTGTATACATCAAGTGAGGTGTGCGTAAGAAAAAAAATGTTTGCTCTTTTATAAGCAAGTATAGGTTCGAGTTGGTATTGGTAGTGGTGAGTACACTTCGCCATCTCCATGCCAGTTGCCACCTCTTTGGCTTGGAAACCAAATCAACAACCATTGATAAGCAATTGCTTTTATAAGAAAAAAAAAGGGGGTTTCCCTGATTTTAACCATGACCATTGCATACATAATCCTCTTACATCCTCACCTATAGACTAGATAGAAACCATACGCCTAGAGCATAAACTACAGCTCAAGCAGATAAAAACTACCAAAAGGAGCCACCTCATTGATGAGCAATTGTGGGGTTTCGAATCTTATACCCAACGCTATGCAAAACCTTACGCATGTATATGAAGGGGAAATATTTATTAGAAGATTTTTTTGCGAGAAAGATCAAATCTATTATAAAAATTCATTGGAAGTACGAAACACCTCAAACGACCATTGCCGCTGCCAGAACGAGCCGCCGACGCGCAGCTGTCGACGCTCCCATACTGGAGCCAGCCTGACATCGTCGATGACAGCTGGGAAGTCTTTCTGATGTCCCCTAAGGACCAGCATCCCGGAGCCATGGTCGTCGTTGTTGAATACTTGAATCGATCTGAAGAACCTGACACCAGATATTTATTAGAAGTTGTGGTCATAACTTTTTTTTACCATGACAATGGTTTTCCCCCCACCGCCTTTCCTCCATAATACCCATCATTTGATTACCGCTCCTCCCCAATCCTCAATCTTCATCATTCTAGAAACCGGTCATGGCCCTGCTGATGCAAATCTTGCAAACAAGTTCAACGCAGCCCCCTGCTGGCTTGAGTTTTTTCTCGGCCGCTCAGCACCCCAGACCTCGGTCCCCAAAACTTTGTCATGGTTGCAGGTCTTAGCAAGTGCGTGCATTGGTTGCTGTAGTACTACAAATCCAGTACGCCCGAAATCATTTTTTGTGTTTTCTTAGCAACACACGTGCATTACACTAGTTCTTCTGAAAAAAGCATGCACAAATGATTTCATTTTTCGACTATATGTCGGTGCAAAGAAAAGAAACTTTGAATGTTGTGTACCTGAAACTATAGCATGCAGATCATGACATGGAAACATCCTAACTACTACCTATATAATTGTGACAAGGTGCATGTTTTATTGCACAGTAGTATTTGAGAGCGTGTCGGTGTGGCTCGGCCGCGGCTACTTCACCATGGACAGATCCATTGAAATAACCGCAGTCCAGTGGAAGAGGAGTGGGCATTGCCCACCACAGGGACCAAAACTAATAATGCAAAGTGTGCCGAAACTGGACCTGCACAGCGCAGTTGCCAATCTCGTCTAGTCGTCTTTTTGCTTATTGAGAGTCACTGGCACTGCCAGTCTCAGCTAGGCAGAGATGTCCACAGGCTCCCAGATCGGCACTGCCGGCCTCAGACTCGAGCTCATCTCTCTCTGCACTCTACTTACGTGTCGAGTGGAGATGGGCTGACGCGTGACATTGTACGGTACAGGGGTCAGGGGGAGGAGCTTGCGCTGCTTCCGCCCATGGAGATGGAGTTGGGCTCTATAAATTACGCACCCGAGTCGAGCAGTCTCATCGCTTGCTGTTCATCACTTCATCGTCGTCCACTCCACTCTAGTCTCCAGGCGAGTCCGTCCGTCCGTCCGTGCCGGCGTCAGCGTTGAAGACCGGTGGCTGCGCGCTTGTGCAGGTTACTAGCAGCGCGTGATTTCGCCGCATCAACATTACATTCAGCAGTTAATTAGTAGAGTACCAGTAGCTTTCATCTTGTTTTCTTGGTCGATTTTGCTTCCCATCCATCCTTGCTACTGTAGTAGATCAGCTGTGCTGTTAGCCTGTTACGCGCTGGGATCTGCACCCTGGTAGCTTCTTTCCAGTCAGCCGTAGAATTTTACTCATGTTTCACCTTGGGACATTAGTCTTTTTCTCACGGGAACAAAAACTCGTTAGAGTAGCGCAAGAACTTGTTCCTTTTTACTGATCATACGACATGTTCTTACTTGTTCTATTAGGAACTTGTGACGACCAGAGATGAAGGCAGGACGCGGTGCCACCATCGCCCTTTTGCTGCTCCTGCTGCTGCACTCCGGTTCCGGTATGTAGTGTAGCCCACTCTTGTTGATCTCCAACCCACGGCCAACTGCGGCCTACCCACATGATAGCTCACACACGAAACGATCTGAATTTCAGGCATGGCTACGCCGCCGGCGGCGGCAGAGGTCGATGTTCAGCACTACGCCGACGGGCTCGGAATGTGGGTCTGCACGGTGTATGCCCGTCCAGGGCCAATCGATAAGGCAACGTGCGAGTGGATGTGCAGGCTGTCCAACAACTCGACGACCAGCGGCGGCCTGCAAGTGCGGCTCGGCGACGACTATGATTGCTGCGACAGAGGCTGCCGCTGCTCCTTCTGCGTCTCCGTCTACACAATTGGTGCCGGACATGGCATGCGTGCCGCCGCCGCCGCTGCTGTGTGGCCGATCGCGCTGTCCAGCCTCCTTGTGCTGGTGGTGATGCTGGTCTAGTTCAGGAGGGAGTCACCCCCCGTAGCCGTGCACTGTCACTGTGAGTGAGGTTCAGACTTTCTTCACGATGCATGTGTAGTAGTGCTTGTGTCTATCTCTGTCCATGGAGATTGTACGGATGATGTGCTGGAACCGGAGCTGCGTGTGTAGGCAACCTGCATGACAGTGTGAGTGTGTGTCTTGAATCCTAGCTATCCCGTGCTATTATTATTATTATAATGGCATAACTAGCGGACGATTCTTATTAGATTCACATTGCATCTCAACGATCTACAACGGTTGTGTGACATGTCAGGGACGGTGCACGGTGGCTGTCCCGATGAAGCTAACCAACAGTGTGGTTGGCGGGTCATGATCCGCCACAAACTCAGTGTCCCAAAGCCCGTGTGGTCGATGTAGGGGCGGGTCCACACCTATTGATGCCTAGTTTAGACTGCGCTATGACCTACTCAAACACAGGCGAGGGCATAGAGGAGGCGATGCCCGCTAATGGGCCGCCCACTCTGGCGCGCTCAGTAACCATGGGTTTGCTTTGGTTTCTAGTCAGACTTTTCTGGAAATACAAAAATGTTCTTAAGACAATATAAATCATATATATATATATATATATAAGAATTGAGTCTTAATGCTGACCGCTTTAGTCTCGTCTGATCAGAATCGGAGACGGATGGGCCTCGCGTGGCGCATGCGCGGCCGAGGCGAGAGGTCTTTGGTGGGTTGGTGGCACCGGCCAAGGACCATCAAACATCAGCGTCAGCATTTACGTGGCTTGGGTTTTTGTTTTTCTTTTTGAAAGGGGGGGTTGGGGGTTAATTTAGGTGTTTCATATATTGTGTTAGCTAGCTAATTAATAGAGAGAAGTGTCCTCTCTTTTGTCCGTGCTTGGTCGACGCTAATCGTACTATACATACGATAGAGAGGACTAGCTAGACACGCTAGCTAGCTAGTAAGCAAACGAAGGAAACAGAAGATCGTCATGAACATATATGCATATAGAGAGAAGTGATATCGACCACCTCTCCTTCTCCGAGAGATTGGTCGAACAACAAGTTCTCGTATATCTATCCGACGCTACCGGCTACATATATACAATAATTATCTTTTACAAATATAATCTCCTAACATACGGACGCGTGGTCCACATAGTATTCTCCGTCTTCAGCGATCATGTGGTCAAGAAAGAATGCCGCCAATTCCTCTTGAATTGCTCGCATGCGATCTGGTGCTAGGAGTTCATCCCGCATCCGAAATATCTAATTTTAAGAAGGAGGTCAATACATATATATATGAATGAATGAAACTCAACACAAATGATGATAATAAAATAAAATTATGAATATTGTTATTTACGCACTTCATATTGTTTGTCAGAGTAGCACCGCTCATAGGTCGTGTGGCGGATGGACTCGCAAATGTAGTATCCACAGAAATCATTCCCTTGTTCCTGCCACAACCACTTTACAAGAAATAGAGGTCAATCAAACTGATAATTAGCAAGCATGCTAAATGGTATTGATGAAACTAGCGCTTGAATCACTAGAAGATGCGTGGAAGATGCTACTATAGTACTTACTTTCGGGTGTCTAAATTGCAGCTTCTTCGGCAGTCCTGGAGCTTTTTTTATGAATTTTCTCCAAACTCTGCCATGCAAAGAAAACAATTACTTGATATCAGAAATGAACAAAGTTGCTGATATGGTGGATAATGATCGATTTAACTTACTTCTCGAGCATTTCAGTCATGTCCGCATACTCCTTGGGATCTTTTCGTCTCGAGTCTAAGACAGTTACTACTCCTGCTCAAGCTTAATCTCTAGGAGAATATAGTGGAAGCTGCTTGCGCATGCATAACTCATCAATATTACATTACTATAACCTGGACTAATAAAGGAAACCGAATATGCCACAAGACAGTAACACTCACTTGAAGTTGTAAGGAAAGAGTATTATATCTTTGTGTTCATTTATTACCAACGATCGTAGCAAGTTGGCCTCGGTATTTTCGGCATGATATTTAACCTCAGTTTCATCTATGAGATATGTATTAATGAACCCAATATCATCCACTTGTCTTTTCTTCAATTCAGTGATCTTCAATCTGCATATATAATATAGTGAGGATAATTATAAATACATGCAATGAAAGAGCTGAGTTATATAGAGAGACTTAATGACAGAAGTAGTACTACTTACAGACAGTAGCAGGTGACCGTTGCTTTATCGAGGGCCAATTGATTGAAAAACTGAAAGAACTCCTCAAATGGAACATGCAACAGTTCAATTCCAACGAGGTCATGCTCCTTTTTAACTCTCACATACAAAGTACTCCTCCTCTCAGACTCTCTGCAGGTTTTCATGTACCAATCATGCAATCTTCGCATCATCGTTGATATAGATCTTTCATCTTTGATGAGAGGCTTCCCGTACTCGTATCTTTGTATCTGCACCTCACAGAAATCATAATGTACATCGTCGGACAGGTAATCTCCAGGATTGCTATAACCGGGCACCATCCTCGGATCGACGATGTCGCTAGCAGGCACCTTGAGCTGGGGGCACGATTTCTTCGCTTGTTCGCCGAGCTGGGCAATTTGTTTCCCAGCTCGTCGTTCTTTCATCCTTTAATCACTGACAGTACTTCCCGACCTCTCCGCTTTGGCAAATGCCTTTCCAATAATGCGCTCATAGTTGCCTTTCAGCGGAGACTTGGGTGGTTTTGTCAGGGCAGCCAGAGTGCGCTTTGCTTTCACCGGATCTACCTTCTCCTCCGGAGGTGGATGTCTCTGTGCTTTCAACAGTCCTTCACTTCGGTTCGCGCGATCTTCACGTTCTCCTCCGGGGTCATCTCGTATGGTAACTTCTCTGGAGTCTTCAGAGAAGGACCGAATCTGTATATCCTCCCGCCTTTGGCTGTACTGCTAGACACCGGCAGAGCATACGGAGCGGATTTCTTCTTTCCTTTCTTACGAGGCGGAGGAGAAGGACTACGGCCGCCCGGAGCAGCGGGCGGCGGGTCTCTTCCACCTTTGCTGACGAGGCGGAGAAGGAGGAGGCTCGCTGCTCGGGCGCGCCGGCGCATGCGGAGAAGGAGGCGGAGTGTCGCCACACGCCGGAGAAGGAGCCGGCCGAGTGCCCTGATCGTCACTCGCCGGAGGAGGAGGCGGTGGAGGAGGCGAAGTGCCCTGATTCGCCGGAGGAGGAGGAGGAGGCGGAGGCGTCCAGTTCAGAAGGTTGATGAGATCCTTCCGCCGTACGCATGGAGTCTTCAGAGCAGAACCCAGCCGAGTCTCCCCTTCACCGGTAGGGTGGTCAAGCCGGAGGTCCTCAAATCCCTCCGTTATTTCATCCACCATCACCCTAGCATATCCTTCTGGAATCGGCCAGCAGTGAAAAGTTGCGCTTGATTCAGTAGGATAAACAGAGCCAGCAGCCGCCTTGACCTTCAAATTCATCCATTGCGCCATAAGGTGGCAATTTTGAGCCTCCGTGATAGCATCCACGGGATAGCTGGCAGGGGCCGTCAAGGCATGCTCCGGCTGAAGCAGCTCGGTGGAAGCCACGCTACTTCTCCGCTGAGATGGCGGGGTAACCGGGGAAGCTTCGGCGGTCGTTTGCTGCGATTTGCTTCTCGTTCCTCTATCGCTTGTACCCTTGCATGCAGCGTCTGCGATTCGATCTGCTGCACTTTCTTCCTCCTCTCACGGCATTTGTAACCGCTGCGTCTGGAAACCCAGCCTTCCACGAAGCGAACTGGCGTGCCTCATGCCCGTCCGTGGTGCTCGAGATTCCCGAGGGCCATTGTGAGCTCGTCGTTCTCTCTGTCTGGAACGAACGTCCCTTCTGCTGCTTGCCGATATATTTACGAAGCCTCTTGAATGGTATGTCCAATTGATCGTCCGTCCAAATGCACTTCCACGATATGAGGTCCAAGGTTCCGCCAGCCCGAAGAACCAAGTCCGCAACGGTCTCTTGATTCATTCTCTCTGTTTGGTCCCTTTATCAAGCGAGATCATTCTTAGCCTTGGCCCACTTAGGCGGGCTATGAGGTAGCCACGACCCCGTGCGATGGTGAAGCTTCTTCTTCGCAGCATTTTGCTTGTTTGTCACCGACATCTTTTTACTCTTTTCCGATGTCTTGTGGGCCACAAATGCGGGCGATCATCTCGATCTTCTCATATTTGCCCTTGAATTCTGGTGTCTCTTTTTTATCGACAAACCTATTCAGGTCTTTCTTCCAATTCCTGAATTGGTCTGCCATCTTCTTAAGAGGAAAAGACTTGATTAATTGCTCTTTAACTGGCTTCTCCGGATCATCCTCTAGCGGTAGGGTGAAATTTGACTTCAGCTCAGTCCAAATATCATTTTTCTGCAGATCATTGACATAAGACACCTCAGGGTCTTCGTTCTTAGGCTTATACCATTCTTTGGATGCTGATCGGGATCTTGTCCCTAACCAGAACCCCGCACTGAGCAACAAATGCCTTCTTTGTCCGGATGGGTTCAATCAGTTGACCGTCGCGCGCGATTGCTATGATCTCAAACCTTTCATCCGAGCTCAACTTTTTCTTCGGGCCTCGTCTCTTTACGAAGTTGTGCTCGATCCGGAGGGCTAGAAAAAAGAACAAAGACGAGAGTTAATTAATATGTGTACATACCAAAACAATGAATGCATCAATTAGCTAGTCAGCACAGGCTTAACTAATATATATACCTGGCCGGACTCGGTTCGGTCACCGGAGCCGTCCTCACGGTCTACTTCTTGCACCGGCATTGGGTCATCGGAGCCATCATAATCAGAGCCAGGTGCTTCTTCACCCTCTCCTTCCAGACCATCGGTGTCGTTGAGAAACATCAACGAGCAGACGGCATCACTTCCTTGTGAGATTATGTCCCTCAACAACGCTTCTTGTGCTTCGTCTCGGGGGGTGTCCATAGTTTCTACAAATATTTACAACATGGCAATTTTTATTCAAACATGACAGATGGATATATTAGTGGCAAACGTAGAACTAGCTAGCTAATCACAATAAGGAATTATATTAATTAGTGGCCTCGACGCTGCTTCTCTAGGGTTTCGGGTGGCCCTCGACAACGCTTCAAGGGTTAGGGGTGGCCTCGAGAACGCTTCAAGGAGGGGGTAATATCGACCACCCCCCCCCCCCTCCCACGTTTTGAAGCTATCGGGAGGGGGTATATCGACAACGACGACATACGCACATGGGAAAATAATATGCTTGTTTTTTCCTTCTTAAAAATACATGAAGTAGTATTGCTTGTTTTTTTTAAATAATGTTCAGATAGAAATTTTAGAAAAAAAGAATGAGACGTCGGCGTCGGCGTTGAACACTATACATCTATGTCCCACAAGTGACGTGGGCATCGACGCCCGCGTCACTTGTGAGACGTGGATGTAGTGTCCGACACCGACGGCCACATGTATCTCACACCGACGATACTTGCTATTTAATTAGGGTTTCCTCTACCGCTCGGCGACCCTCGACGACCCTCGTTTTTGATAAAAAAAAGAGGAAGAAGAAGAAAAAAAAGAGGAGAAGAAAGAATAGAGGAGTTCTACTCCTCTATTCTTTCTTCTCCTCTTTTTTTTCTTCTTCCTCTTCTTTTTTTATCCTCTTCTTCCTCTCATGTTCGACGACCCTCGACCCCGATAACATTTTTTTCCCCGATAACATTTTTTTCTCCGAGAGAGTTAGTGTTCACGAGTTAACGGAGGGGACATTGGTCACATCGGATTCGTCATATTTTGTACGAATGTTCTATATACATACATCCATCGATATCATTCCATACATACATAGACATCTACATTATATATGAACAAACATTTGCATGAAGTAGTATTGGTTTCCTCTTCTTCCTCTTCTTATTTCCTTTTTCCTCTCATTCTTTTTCTTCTTCTTCTTCTTAAAAATACATGAAGTAGTATTGCTTGTTTTTTTTAAATAATATTCAAATAGAAATTTTAGAAAAAAAGTAAAGGTTTTGCCTAATTCATTGTTCATATGAATATACAAACATTTGCATATTTACAATAATTAATATCACCAAAAAAATCTAGGAACATAAAAAAACTATTTTTTCTAAAAATCTATCTTTTGCATATATACATGAACATATATATACACAGAGAACATATATACATTTTTATAAAAATGCAAAAAAAATCTACAAAAAGGACATATAAACAGATATACACACATACATATACTCACACATATACATATAATCTGAAGAAAAAAAACACCATATACACATATAATCAGAAAAAACAGAGGAGAGGGGCCAGTGACAGGCGTGGCGGCGGCTAAGTGGCTATGTGAGGCATGGAGGCGGCGGCAGCGGCAATGGCGAGCAACTGACGGCGTCGGTGGCGGCGGGCGACGACAAGGTGGAGCAGGCGCGCGGCGGCGGCGACGAGGAGGAGGCGAGGGGCTTCGGGGAGAAGTGGGTGATTTGGTCGAAAACTGCTAAGTGTTGTATATATAGCAAGAGTATTGGTCCCGGTTCGTGAAACCAACCGGAACTAATGCCCCCTTTAGTCCTGGTTGGTACCATCAACCGGGACCAAAGGCCTCTTTTCAGCAGCCCAAAGGGCGGGAAGCGGCGGCCTTTGGTCCCGGTTGGTGGCACCAACCGGGACTAAAGGGGTGCAGTAGTCCCGGTTGGTGCTACTAACCGGGACCAATGCCCCCCTTTAGTTCCGGTTGGTGGCACCAACCGGGACTAAAGGCTTTGTGCTGCCCCGCGCCCAAAAGTTTAGTCCCACCTTGCTAGTTGAGAGGGCTCGAGAGTGGTTTATAAGCGCTGATGCGCCCACCCTCTCGAGCTCCTCTCAACTGCAGGCTTTCGGGCCTAATCTGTCACTATGTGCGTGTGGGCCTACTTGGCCTCCTGCGGGCCTGAATCCTGGCCCATTGTAGGGTTTCTAATCGTATTCAGGCCATGGGGGCCCAGTAGGCGGCACTAATTTTATCTTTTTTCCAGTTTTTTTGTTTTGTTTTCTGCATTTTTTTGCTTTATTTTTAATTATTTTTTCTTTTACTTTAGAAAAATTATAAACTTTCTATTAGTGCCATTAGTTTTCAAATTTGAAAACACTTTTTTTGTTTTCTTTGTTGCTTTATTAATTTTATTTTGTTTCTACTTACAACAAAATACTTATTGTTGCTATTTTTATTTTTTTTACAGTTTTTTTTTTGTTTTCTGCATTATTTATTTTCTTTTGGTTTTTTCTTTATTTTTTAATTCTTTTTGCTTTTAGGTCAGCAAAATTATAAACTTTCTGTTAGTGCCATTAGTTTTAGAAAAAATATAAACTTTCTGTTTGTGACATTAGTTTTCAAATTTGAATAGTTAAAAATTGAATTCTTTGAAATTTGTGTGAATCACAAGTTTGTGATTAACTTTACTAAAAAATGAACATAGATGCACCTATAGAGAAAATTCGACCTAAATTCATAATCAATTTCTATGAATATCAGAGAAATTCACTATGAATTTAGGTCAAATTCTCTGTATAGGGGCATCTATTTTCACTTTGAGAGGAGCTCAACAAGGCAGAGAGGGACGGGCTTATAAACCGGTGTGAGCGCCCTTCGGTTCGCGAGGTGGGACTAAACTACAGGCGAACGAGGACCAACCCTTTAGTCCCGGTTTGTGACACAAACCGGGACTAATGGTCATGGGCCAGGGGCGAGCCGCATGGGCAAGGGACTAATGAACATAGATGCACCTATAGAGAAAATTCAACCTAAATCCATAGTTTTCAAATGAACTCTGAAAAAGTTGGCATAGCATGTGCATGTACAAAACGGACAATGGTATGATACTCGTCTGTTACAAAGTTGGCATGGTATCATCATAATATTTGCGGGAGAAAGTCTTCACTTTTTCTTCGCTTGTGTCATTTGCTTATTGCGCCGTAACCATGGATAATCTTCATCGTTTATCAGGATGCTTGGGTCAGCCTTGACTTTGAAGGGAGGAATTTCATGAAATTTTTCATACTCTTCAGACATGTCTGTCTTGCCCTCCACTCCCAGGATGTCCCTTTTTCCTGAAAGAACTATGTGGCGCTTTGGCTCATTGTATGATGTATTCGCTTCCTTATCTTTTCTTTTTCTCGGTCTGGTAGACATGTCCTTCACATAGATAACATGTGCCACATCATTGGCTAGGACGAACGGTTTGTCAGTGTACCCAAGATTTTTCATATCCACTGTTGTCATTCCGTACTGTGGGTCTACCTGTACCCCGCCTCCTGACAGATTGACCCATTTGCACTTAAACAAAGGGACCTTAAAATCTACTCCGTAGTCAAGTTCCCATATGTCCACTATGTAAACATAATATGTGTCCTTTCCCTCTCGGTTGCTGCATCAAAGCGGACACCGCTGTTTTAGTTGGTGCTCTTTTGATCTTGGTCAATCGTGTAAAATGTATTCTCATTTATCTCGTATCCTTTCCAAATCATTACTGATCGAAGATGGTCCCGTGGACAACAAGTACAGCTCATCACAAACAGTGTTGTCACCTCTGAGGCGTGTTTCCAACCAACTGCTGAAAGTCCTGATGTGTTCACATGTAATCCAGTCGTCGCAATGCTCCGGATGTTTGGAGCGCAGACTGTTCTTGTGTTCATCGACATACGGGATCACAAGGTAGAGTTCTGTAGAACTGTGTAGTGTGCTTGAGACCAAGAATATTCGTCCCTGCATATTATTGAGTCCCTTCCAAGCGTGCCTTTTCCAATCAGTCTCCCCTCATACCGCGATTTAGGGAGACCTATCTTCTTAAGGCCAGGAATGAAGTCAACACAAAACCCGATGACATCCTCTGTTTGATGGCCCATGGAGATGCTTCCTTCTGTCCTAGCGCGGTTACGGACATATTTCTTTAGGACTCCCATGAACCTCTCAAAGGGGAACATATTGTGTAGAAATACGGGCCCCAGAATGACAATCTCGTCGACTAGATGAACTAGGACGTGCGTCATGATATTTAAGAAGGATGGTGGGAACACCAGCTCGAAACTGACAAGACATTGCGCCACATCACTCCTTAGCGTTGGTACGACTTCTGGATCGATCACCTTCTGAGATATTGCATTGAGGAATGCACATAGCTTCACAATGGCTAATCGGACGTTTTCCAGTAGGAGCCCCTCAATGCAACCGGAAGCAGTTGCGTCATAATCACGTGGCGATCATGAGACTTTAGGTTCTGGAACTTTTCTCTAGCATATTTATTATTCCCTTTATATTCGACGAGAAGCGATCGGGACCTTCATCTTGACGAGCATTCAAATAAGATTTCTTTCTCTTCTTTCGAAGAGCGTAGCTGGCAGGACCTTCATACCGCTTTGCTTGAGCCAGGCCCTCTTTTTCATGCAAGCGTTGCCGGTCCTCCCGTGCCTCAGGTGTATCTTTGGTCTTCCCATACACGGCCAAGAAGCCTAGCAGGTTCACGCAAAGGTTCTTCATCACGTGCATCACGTCGATCAAGAGCGGACCTCTAGGTCTTTCGTAGGGTAGGTCCCAAAATATAGATTTCTTCTTCCACATGGGTGCGTGATTACGGCGTCATTCGGAACAGCTAGTCCGCGGGACCCTTTCCAAAGATTACGTGTAAATCATTGACCATAGCAAATGCGTGATCACCGATGCGCATGGCGGGCTTCTTCCGATGATCTGCCTCGCCTTTGAAATGCTTGCCTTTCTTTCGACATTGATGGTTGGTCGGAAGAAATCAACGATGGCCCGGTACACTTTCTTCCTGCAGCTTCGGTATATACTATCGGTGTCAAGTAAATAGTGCGTGCATGCGTGGTATCCCTTGTTTGTCTGTCTGAAAGGTTCTTGAGAGCGGGCCAATCGTTGATGGTCACGAACAGCAACACCTTTAGGTCAAATTCCTCCTTTTGTGCTCATCCCACGTCGTACACCATTTCCATTCCAGTTGTAAAAGTTCTTCAACTAATGGCCTTAGGTACACATCAATGTCGTTGCCGGGTTGCTTAGGGCCTTGGATGAGAAGCGGCATCATAATAAACTTCCGCTTCATGCACATACAAGGAGGAAGGTTATACATACATAGAGTCACGGGCGAGTGCTTTGTGATTGCTGCTCTGCTCCCGAAAGGATTAATGCCATCCGCGCTTAAAGCAAACCATACGTTCCTTGGGTCCTTTGCAAACTCATCCCAGTACTTTCTCTCGATTTTTCTCCTCTGCGACCCGTCAGCGGGTGCTCTCAACTTCCCGTCTTTCTTACGGTCCTCACTGTGCCATCGCATCAACTTGGCATGCTCTTCATTTCTGAACAGACGTTTCAACCGTGGTATTATAGGAGCATACCACATCACCTTCGCAGGAACCCCTTTCCTGGGAGGCTCGCCGTCAAAATCACCAGGGTCATCTCGTCTGATCTTATACCACAATGCACCGCATACCGGGCATGCGTTTAGATCCTTGTATGCACCACGGTAGAGGATGCAGTCATTAGGGCATGCATGTATCTTCTGCACCTCCAATCCTAGAGGGCGTACGACCTTCTTTGCTGCGTATGTACTGTCGGGCAATTCGTTATCCTTTGGAAGCTTCTTCTTCAATATTTTCAGTAGCTTCTCAAATCCTTTATCAAGCACAGCATTCTCTGCCTTCCACTGCAGCAATTCCAGTACGGTATCGAGCTTTGTGTTGCCATCTTCGCAATTGGGGTACAACCCTTTTTTGTGATCCTCTAACATGCGATCGAACTTCAGCTTCTCCTTTTGACTTTCGCATTGCGTCCTTGCATCGACAATGACCCGGCGGATATCATCATCATAGGGCACATTGTCTGGTTCCTCTTGATCTTCAGCAGCTTAAGCCCGTTGCAGCATCATCGTGCGCATCGTCTGGTTCCTCTTGATGTTCAATAGCATCACCATATTCAGGGGGCACATAGTTGTCATCGTACTCTTCTTCTTCGCCGTCTTCCATCATAACCCCTATTTCTCCGTGCCTCGTCCAAACATTATAGTGTGGCATGAAACCCTTGTAAAGTAGATGGGTGTGAAGGATTTTCCGGTCAGAGTAAGACATCGTATTCCCACATATAGGGCATGGACAACACATAAAACCATTCTGCTTGTTTGCCTCAGCCACTTCGAGAAAATCATGCACGCCCTTAATGTACTCGGAGGTGTGTCTGGCACCGTACATTCGTTGCCGGTTCATCTGCGTGCATTATATATAATAAAGTGTGTCAAAAATCATTATAGAACATCATGAATAGATAATTAAGTGACCAAATTAATAGAAGTTCATCATCACATAAAAACCAAAGTAGATACATAGTTCTCATCTAACAACATAAATCTCTGCAGAGCATCTAAATTAATTAAACCATACATTAAAACTATGTAAAACATTTCTATGCGAAAACAAATGTGATCATAATCGCAACCAAGGTAACAACTGATCCAATGGCATAATGATACCAAGCCTCGGTATAAATGGCATATTTTCTAATCTTTCTAATCTTCAAGCGCATTACATCCATCTTGATCTTGTGATCATCGCATTTACATCCGCAACATGCAACTCCAATATCATCTTCTCCTCCTCAAGTTTTTTATTTTTTCCTTCAAGAAATTGTTTTCTTCTTCAACTAAATTTAACCTCTCGACAATAGGGTCGGTTGGAATTTCGGTTCAACAACCTCCTAGATAAATAAAATCTATGTCACGTTGGTTGGCATAATTTTCATAAACAATAAATGAACCAATAGTTATGAAAAGATAATATATACCACATCCGAATCATAGACAGGGCGAGGGCCAACGGGGGCGGATACCAAAACCATCGCACTATATAAGATGCAATAATAAAAGTAAGAAAATAATACAAGTATCTATCTAAACATACAAGTAAGAATATTTTTCCTTTCAGAAAGAAGATAAGAACAAGAGGCTCACCACGGTGATGCCGGCGATGAGATGGCGCGGGTGATCGACGGCGGTGAAGACGGGGACGGGGCGTGATGGACCGCTAAACCTAGACAAATATTAAGGAAAATGGAGCTTGGAGGTCGAGCTTGGAGAGGAGAAAGCTTAAGTAGTGTGGCTCGGGCATTCCATCGAACACCTTGTGTGCATAGGAGGTGAGCTAGAGCACCACCAAGCCCTCTCCCCTCGACGGCAGAAAAAAGCAGGCGGTGTGCTGCTCTGCTCTTCTGTGAGGGTATATATAGGCACCTCATTGGTCCCGGTTGGTGGCATGAACCGGGACTAAAGAGCCTTTGGTCGATTCAAGCCACCAACCGGGACCAACGGTGGTGGTAGGGGCGAGGCCCATTGGTCCCGGGTTCGTCCCACCAACCGGACCAAAAGGGCGACGAATCGGGACCCGGTGCCCACGAGGCCCCGGCCCCACAGGATCACGAACCGGGACAAATACCTCCATTGGTCCCGGTTCGTGGCAGAACCGGGACTAATGGGCTGACCCGGCCTGGGCCATTGCCCCCTTTTCTACTAGTGACTATATAAAAAATCATTCTATATTAAAAAATTCTTACACAATAAAAATATTGTTCATGTAATTTTTTAAAAAAATTCGTGACATTTTTACAAAATTTTAATATAAAAAAGTCAAATGTGTATTTAAAAATGTTTAACAAGTATTAGAAAAAAATTCAAAAAAAAATGGGTCAACATGTATGAAAAAATTGTTCACGTGTATATGAAAAATGTACAATGTGTGTTTTAAAAAATAATAATGTGTCAAAAAAACGAAGAAAACTGGTAAATAAACGAACAAAATGGAAAAATGTTAAAATAACCGAAACAAAACTATAGAAGAAAAAACAAAAGTACCTCAGTATCAACGAAAAAACAGACTGACCGCACGTGGGACTGGGCCGGCCCACGTTGCTCTGCTCGCGGACGTCGCGCAACGCTTGTAGCGAACTCTTCGTCGTTTCGCCCACTACATTGTATACACGGTGGTTTTCTGCCTTTTGGTGTTGGTTTCGTTCTGTACTTTTTTCTTGTTTTTATATTGCAAGATTTTCAATATTGGTTTTTGCTTGTTTATGTAACGTTGGTTTTTTCTTACTTATGTGGCGTTCTATAAAAAATGGTCACATGTTTAAGAATTTGTGACGATGTTTAAACAAATGTGTGTACCAGTCATAACAAATGTTCATCATGTGTTTCGCAAAAGAATGATACTCGTATATTAAAACAAACTTACCTTGTACTTTAAAAATGTTCAACATATTTTAAAAGCTGTTCATCATGTATTAGAAAAAATGGAATATATTCTTTAAAAATGTTCATTGTGTATTTATAAAAATTTAATAATGCTTAAAAAATGTTTGCATGTTTAAAAATGTTCATGATATTTTGGAAAGTGTCAACATGTGCATACAAATGTGTACCGTGTATTCACAAAGATGTTCAGTGTGCATTTCACAAATATTCAACATTTCCAAAGAAACCACAATGTCTTGCTACAATTTACTAGAAAGGTAAAACGATGCATGAGCTAGCAGGCGGCAAAGTGGGCTATGCCCCATAAATGCCTAAAACCATAGGGCTATATCCGATAAAAGCTAGCCGATAAAAAGTAAAAGAGAATAAAAACCAGACGAGGATATAAAAGATAGGCAACCAAAAGAAAACCGATAAAACTAGTAGAGAAAACTGAAAATGGAGAGAATGAAAAACAAAACGAATGGAAAACCAGACAGGAGGTTCCTAAAACCAGTCACCCTCTCCTGTTGAAGGTTCCTAAAACCTCTTAAATGTGCCGGCTCAGTCGTCGAACACTACAGGCGAGACATCGCTATATCTTGCAGTAAACAAGTTATAGTTTTCGTGCACAGGCTAGCTCAGGTGAGTTGTGAGGCAACGCTCAGATGCAGGTGCCCACGTTTGGTTAACAGTCCGTTGTAAGAGCGGCGCAAATATACGGTCGCGACTATGTCTCTGTTCTAGCAAGAGTGAGGCTGTGGATGGCTCACCTCAACCGCAACCTCAATTGACCCAGCACAACATGAATCTTTTAGTGTTTTTTATGTTTTCCAACGGGTGGCTTGCATTTTTCCTTTTCATTTTTTTTACGTACATTCATATTTCGAAAATGCGCCAAGAAAAATTAACTTAGTTTTAATAATGATCAATGTTGGAAATATAAAAGTTTGTTGTCACGGTTTCTGAAAAAGTATACACATTTTGATATTTTGGTAAATATATATGAAAAATGCAAAAAGATTGTTGGGGGGAATTATAAAAAAGTTAGTACCATTCAAAAATTGTTCATGGCATTAAAAAAATTCAATCATTTTAAAATTGGTGATATTTTTTTACAAAATATGCCGACGTAATGTTAACGTGTAATCATTTTAAGAAAAGCATGCAATGTTAAACTATGTTCTCATAATTGTAAAAAATGTACATAAATGTCATGACTTCATAAAATATTCATGATTTTTTTAAAAATGTTTAAAATGTGTTTTAAAATGTTCTTTATGTATTTAAAAAGCGAAATATCTAACTGGCACACCAGTTATTTTCTTTTGAAAAATCACCGAACGCACCAGTTAACGTCCGATCCAAATCGAACGAGCGCCATCACGCATCTCGCATCGCCCGAGCACCACATCTCTCGGCAGTTTTGCATCTCGCATCGCAACACTCGAGTGCGCTCCGTCGATGAGCTCCAACCGCGCCGCACCACCACCACCTTGCCGCGTGCCCCTCTAACGAGCCGCCACCGGCGAGCCAGACTGCAGTGCACCTCCTTGCTCTTTCTTTCCCCTCCATCCTCCTTCCTCCCTCCCTCTCTCTCATCTCCTTCTCCTCTCTGCTATCCCATCCGACGGGAGCTCCTCCACTAGATCCTACGTGCCTCGACGTTCGAGACCTCCGACGACTCACGACATCCTGCCGACCCTACTTTGCACCTCTCCGCTTAGCTGATGGTAGCTCGATCCGATTGATCGCCGCCCTTTGGAAATGGAGCTCCTTCATCAGTATCCCCTCGCTCGACGGTGGTTGTGGCCTTCGGCGCCTCCCAGATGTCCGTCGCCGACCCTACCACTAGTGCAGAACAGGGCTACAATACCGGTTCGTAAGGCCCTTTAGTGCCGGTTCTATAACCGGCACTAAAGGGTGGGGACTAAAGGTCCCCCCCCTTTAGTACCGGTTCTGCACCGAACCGCCGCTAAAGGGCCACCACGTGGCACGAGCCAGTGCCGTGGGCGGGGAGCCCTTTAGTACCGGTTGGTAACACCAACCGGTACTAAAAGGTTGGGGGGTTTCAGGTCCATGATTTATTTTTCCTTTAACTTTTTTTTCCATTTAATTCTTTTTCGTTTGCTGGTATTTTACGAACTACATATTGTACACGTTATGCATATATATAAATAGAATTTCTCGTGAACCGATCATATATATATATATATATATATATATATATATATATATATATATATATATATATAGGGAAAATCCATCCTACCACCCAGTGGTAGTTACCCACATGTCTCATATACTAGCATGTGGTACTATATATATTATTTTATTATTTTAAATATGTTTGTATACTATATCTAAGATATTTCAAAACAAGTTAGATGAAAAAATTGCATATGAGCCTATAGTTTTTGTTATATTTGTGAAATACGTACATATTTGTACGTAAAAAGAGCATACTCAAAAAATGGTACATACTACCAAAAAAATTATATATACTACCTAATCATTGTTATATACTACATACTACACGTACATACTCTCGGTTTCGACAGATACTATATACAACATACAAAACGCAACTGATGGTAACTACCACTGCTTGTAGGAAACATTTGTCATATATATATATATATATATATATATATATATATATATATATATATATATATATATATATATATATATACATTGAATGTCTCACAACCACCATATTCACACACATACACATGTATATATATACAATTAGGTATATACAATTTCTCCTACATGTTGCCTTCGGAGCCAGTGGCATTTGCCTTGGTGCCTTCAGAGCACGATGACAATTGGGAGTGATTCATGGGGGCGATAGCGGGTCATAGTATTCTCCTTTGGGATTTATGACCTGGTCGAGCAAAAATCCCGCTATTTCCTCTTGAAGTGCTCGTATGCGCTCAGTTGGTAGGAGCTTATCCCGCACATCATTGAACTTTTCAGAAGGAGATCAATATGCATGTATTAGTTGTGTGATTAGATATCGATAATGATGTAAAAATTGTAAATAGTTTTCTGGCAAATGTGTCCATAGCTGTCTATCAGTTTTGCTCCTTTCAGGCGCCATCATGCAAATGTTCTCGCAAACGTAGTATGCACACACTTCAGTCCCCGGCGCCTGCTTCAGGACCTTTACGAAAATAGAATTTAATCAGATAATAATTAATCAAGAATGATAATTAATGGTATTGAAACAAGAATTAAAGAGATGGTAGCTAGCTAGTACTACTTAATTACTTACCTTGAGTCGAAACCAATACAACTTTTTTCATTGGCCTGAAGTCACGTTGATGAACTTTTCCCAAGCCCCGTCCGCCGGAAAGAAAATGAATAAAGGAGTTATTAAATAGTTGATATCAGGAAATGACGAACTAAAGAGGCCGACATATAGTTAATAATGATTGAAATTACCTATCGACTATCCCCTTCAAGATTGTGTAGTCACTTTTTTTAAGTAGTGACGAGTCCAGTACTTCAACTGTTCCTTCTTCAACTTTAATGATTAACAAGATCCAGTGGTAACTGCATGCGCACACGTTTGCATGTCTTAATTAAGTGGGCATGTGCATAACACTCATCAACTACCCTAAACCCTATACACTTAATTATTAACATCTAGCTAGCTAGTAAGCAAAAACAGAATTTGAAGTACAAAACAGTGTGACTCATAGGAAGTTGTAAGGAAGTAGTATATCTTCATTGGTATTGAGGCGCTTCAAGAACTCTAGCATGTTTTTCTCTACATCTGCTTGATACCATTGCAATTTCCATGTGTCTTCATTAATGGTATTTGGGTCAATGAACCCAATGCCATAGCTTCCAGCTTTATTCATTTCATACATCTTCATCCTGCATAATACCACAGAAAAGAATATAGTGAGGATAATTATAGGTAATGATCGATCAATGAGCACTACAACTAGCTTGAGACTTAAATTACAGAAAGAAATCACTTACAAACAATAGCAACTTACGAGAGATTTGTCGAGTGCTTCTTGATTGAATAACTGAAACAGTTCTGAATACTCAACGGACAGAGCTAGCGCATGGAAGTAATGATCTTCCCTGACTTTCACCATGAGGGTCTCTCGATTGGAACTCTTGGTAATTTTCATGTACCAATCATGCAATTCATACATTCTCGTTGGGAGGTTCTTGACCTCCTCAGCCTCGACCAAAGGTTCGCCGCGGACATATTTCCGTTTTATGTCCTCCTCTCTAAGCGGAGACATGGGCTCAATCTCGAGGAGTTGTCCAATAGTGATACCGAGCTCTTCAGCCTGCCTTCTATGCTCGTCGGTTATTAATAGCTGACCGGCGCCGGTACTCTCATGTGTTGGTACAACAAGCGGGGGGATCGATTGCGCCGCCTGTTCTCCCAGCTGGGGAACGGTTTTCCCGCATTTTTTGCCAGCTGCTTGGCTCGAGCTCGAGCTTGCTACGTCTCGAGCTTGCGTTGGATTTTCCCGAAGAGGAGAGGATGATGCAGCACAGTAGCGTAAGTATTTCCCTTAGTTTTTGATAACCAAGGTATCAATCCAGTAGGAGACCACGCGCAAGTCCCTCGTACCTGCACAAAACGGTAGCTACTCGCAACCAACGCTTAGGGGTTGTCAATCCCTTCACGGTCACTTACGAGAGTGAGATCTGATAGAGATAATATTTTTGGTATTTTTGGTATAAAGATGCAAAGTAAAAGTAAAAGCAAGGCAAGTAAATAAAGTGATGGAGATTGATATGATGAGAATAGACCCGGGGGCCATAGGTTTCACTAGTGGCTACTCTCAAGAGCATAAGTATTCTACAGTGGGTGAACAAATTACTGTTGAGCAATTGATGAATTGAGCATAGTTATGAGGTTATCCGAGCAATGATCATGTATATAGGCATCACGTCCGTGACAAGTAGACCAAACGATTCTCAAGATCTACTACTATTACTCCACTCATCGACCGCTATCCAGCATGCATCTAGAGTATTAAGTTAAAAACAGTAGTAACGCTTTAAGCAAGATGACATGATGTAGAGGAATAAATTCATGCAATATGATAAATATCCCATCTTGTTATCCTCGATGGCAACAATACAATACGTGCCTTGCAACCCTTTACATCGGTTAAGGTCACCGCAAGATTGAACCCAAAGCTAAGCACTTCTCCCATTGCAAGAACTACCAATCTAGTTGGCCAAACCAAACGGATAATTCGAAGAGACTTGCAAAGATAACTTAATCATACATAAAAGAATTCAGAGAAGAATCAAATATTTTCCATAGGTAAGCTGGATCATAAACCCACAATTCATCGATCTCAACGAACACACCGCAAAAAGAGAGAAGAAGCCATCTAGCTACTAACTATGGACCCGAAGGTCTGAAGTAAACTACTCACACTTCATCGGAGGGGCTATGGTGTTGATGTAGAAGCCCTCCGTGGTGGATGCCCCCTCGGTGAGCTCCGAACAGGCCCCAAGATGGGATCTCGTGGATGCTGAGGAAGCTACTGACGGTGGAATTAGGTTTTGGCTCTGTCCACACGATCTGTTGAGAATGCGTAGGTATATATAGGAGGAAGGAGTACGTCGGTGGAGCGTCAGGGGGCCCACGAGGCAGGGGGCGCGCCCAGGGGGGAGGGGCGCGCCCCCAACCTCGTGACCGCCTCTGGCATTCCTTGGAGTAGGGTCCAAGTCTCCTGGATCACGCTCGGTGAGAAAATCACGTTCCCGAAGGTTTCATTCCGTTTGGACTCCGTTTGATATTCCGTTTCTTGAAACCCGAAATAGGCAAAAAACAGCAATGCAGGCTGGGCCTCCGGTTAATAGGTTAGTCCCAAAAATAATATAAAAGTGGAAAATAAAGCCCAGTATAGTCCAAAACAATATATAAAGTAGCATGGAGCAATCAAAAATTATAGATACGTTGGAGACGTATCAGGCATCCCCAAGCTTAATTCCTGCTCGTCCTCGAGTAGGTAAATGATAAAAAGAGAATTTTTGATGCGGAGTGATACTTTGGCATAACTTCATTGTAAATCTTCTTAATTGTGATATGAATATTCAGATCCGAAAGATTCAAGACAAAAGTTCATATTGGCATAAAAATAATAATACTTCAAGCATACTAATCAAAATAATTATGTCATCTCAAAATAACATGGCCAAAGAAAGTTCATCCCTACAAAATTATATAGTTAGGCTATGCTTCATTTTCGTCACACAAAGATGTTCCCAACTTCTATACCCCGATGACAAGCCAAGCAATTGTTTCATACTCAAATAATCTCAAACTTTTTCAACCTTCACGCAATACATGAGCGTGAGCCATGGATATAGCACTATGGGTGGAATAGAATATGATGATGGGGATTGTGTGGAGAAGACAAAAGGAGAAAGTCTCACATTGATGAGGCTAATCAACGGGCTATGGAGATGCCCATCAATTGATGTCAACATGAGGAGTAGGGATTGCCATGCAACGGATGCACTAGAGCTATGAATGCTCAACAAAAGAAATCTAGTGGGTGTGCATCCAACTTGCTTGCTCATGAAGACCTAGGGCATTTGAGGAAGCCCATCGTAGGAATATATAAGCCAAGTTCTATAATGAAAAATTACCACTAGTATGAAAGTGACAACTTATGAGACTCACTATATGAAAAACACGGTGCTACTTTGAAGCACAATATATGAGACTCACTATATGAAGAACGAGGTGCTACTTTGAAGCACAAAATATGAGACTCATTACATGAAGAACATGGTGCTACTTTGAAGCACATTGTGGAAAAAGAGATAGTAGCATTGCCCTTTTCTTTTCTCTTTTTTTTTGGGCCTTTTTTTGGCCTTTCTCTTTTTTTTTGGGCAATGCTCTAATAATGATGATAATCACACTTCTATTGATTACAACATGAGGATTACAACTCGAAACTAGAACAAGGTATGACTCTATATGAATGCCTCCGTGTGTACGAGGATGGTGCAATGAATCAAGAGTGACATGTATGAAAATAATGCATGGTGGCTTTGCCACAAATACGATGTCAACTACATGATCATGCAATGGCAATATGACAAAAGTAAAGTATGTCATGATGATGATGGTGGAAGTTGCATGGCAATATATCTCGGAATGGCTATGGAAATGCCATAATAGGTAGGTATGGTGGCTGTTTTGAGGAAGATATAAGGAGGTTTATGTGTGATAGAGCGTATCGTATCACGAGGTTTGGATGCACCGGCGGAGTTTGCGCCAACTCTCAATGTGAGAAAGGGCAATGCACGGCAATCAAGAGGCTAGCAATGGCGGAAAGGTAAAAGTGCGTATAATCCATGGACTCGACATTAGTCAAAAGAACTCATATACTTATTGCAAAAATTTAGAAGTCATCAAAATCAAGTACTACGCGCATGCTCCTAGGGGGATAGATTGGTAGGAAAAGACCATCGCTCATCCCCGACCGCCACTCATAAGGATGCACAAGCCAGGTACACTTCATGCTTCAAATGTGTTACACAACTTTAACCATACGTGCATGCTACGGGATTTACTAACTTCAACACAAGCATTTCTCAAATTCACAACTACTCAACTAGCATGACTTTGATATTATTACCTCCATATCTCAAAACAATTATCAAACATCAAACTTATCTTAGTATTCCACGCACTCAAAAGAAAGTTTCACATATCTTGAACACCAAGTATATTAACATTAAGCAAATTACCATGCTATTAACGACTCTCAAAATAATCTAAGTGAAGCATGAGAGATCAAGTTTATTTAAAACAAATCCACCACCGTGCTCTAAAAGATCTAAGTGAAGCACTAGAGCAAAAATTATCACGCTCAAAAAGATATAAGTGAAGCACTATGAGCAAACTATCTATCAAGCTCAAAAGATATAAGTGAAGCACATAGAGTATTCTATCAAATTCTAATTCATATATGGCTCTCTCAAAAGGTGTGTCAAGCAAGGATGATTGTGGTAAACTAGCAAGCAAAGACTCAAATAATACAAGACGCTCCAAGCAAAACACATATCATGTTGGTGAATAAAAATATAGCTCCAAGTAAATTACCGATGGAAGTGGGCGAAAGAGGGATGCCTTCCGGGCATCCCCAAGCTTTGACTTTTGGTGTCCTTGGATTATCTTGGGGGTGCCATGGGTATCCCCAAGCTTAGGCTCTTGCCACTCCTTGTTCCATAATCCATCAAAAGAATTCACCCAAAACTTGAAAACTTCACAACACAAAACTCAATAGAAATCTCGCCAGATCCGTTAGAGAAAGAAAACAAAAGACTACTTTAAGGTACTGTAATGAACTCATTCTTTATTTATATTTGTGTTAAACCTACTTTATTCCAACTTCTATATGGTTCATAAACTATTTTACTAGCCATAGATTCATCAAAATAAGCAAACAACACACGCAAAACAGAATCTGTCAAAAACAGAACAGTCTGTAGTAATCTGTAACTAACGCAAACTTCTGGAACCCAAAAAATTCTACCAAAATTAGAAGTCCTGGAAAATTTGTTTATTGATCAGCAGCAATTGGAATCAGTATTTTATCACGTTCTGGTGATTTTTAACAATTCGGGCACTGAGCACAAAGATTCTGGAAATTACAGCAAGATCAAATAACTATCATCTAAGAAGATCCAATAGGTCCAACTTGGCACAAACACTAATTAAAAGATAAAATCACATCTAAACAGAGTCTAGATGGATTATTTTATTCCTAAACAGAACCAAAAACAAAAAACACAAAATAAAATTGGGTTGCCTCCCAACAAGCGCTATCGTTTAACGCCCCTAGCTAGGCATAAAAACAAGGATAGATCTAGGTATTGCCATCTTTGGTAGGCAATCCATAAGTGGCTCTCATGATAGATTCATATGGTAATTTTATTTTCTTTCTAGGAAAGTGTTCCATGCCCTTTTTAATGGAAATTGGAATCTAATATTCCCTTCCTTCATATCAATAATTGCACCAATCATTCTAAGGAAAGGTCTACCAAGAATAATAGGACATAAAGGATTGCAATCTATATAAAGAACGATAAAATCTACGGGCACATAATTCCTATTTGCAACAATAAGAACATCATTAATTCTTCCCACAGGCTTTTTAATAGTGGAATCCGCAAGATGCAAGTTTAGAGAGCAATCATCAAAATCACGGAAATCTAGCAAATCACACAAAGTTTTGGGAATAGTAGAGACACTAGCACCCAAATCACACAAAGCATGAAACTCATAATTTTTAATTTTAATTTTAATAGTAGGTTCCCACTCATCATGGAGTTTCCTAGGGATAGAAATTTTCAACTCAAGCTTTTCTTTATAAGATTGCATCAAGGCATCAACAATGTGTTCGGTAAAAGCCTTATTTTGACTATAAGCATGAGGAAAATTTAACACGGATTGCAACAAGGTAATACAATCAATTAAAGAGCAATTTTCATAATTAAATTCCTTGAGATCCAAAATAGTGGGTTTAGCAACATCTAGATTTCTATTTCTTTCAATCCCACTTTTATCAATTTCATCATTAAGATCTAAAAACTCCGAATTCTTAGAACGCCTTCTAGGTAAAGGAAGATCATATTCAGTTTCATCAAGATTCATAATTCAAAACAAAGATTTAATAGGGGACGTATCAATAACTTTTAGATCTTCATCTTGATTTTCATAGGAATTAGAAAAACACGCTTTAATAAAGGCATCTTTGGAAGCACGCATCCTAGCGGTTCTTTCTTTGCACTCATCAATGGAAATTCTCATAGCTTTGAGAGACTCATTGATATCATGCTTAGGAGGAATAGATCTAAGCTTTAAAGAATCAACATCAAGAGAAATTCTATCAACGTTCCTAGCCAAATCATCAACTTTAAGTAATTTCTCTTCAAGCAAAGCATTAAAATTCTTTTGCGAATTCATAGAATCTTTAACACTACTCTCAAATTCAGAGGGCATCTTATTAAAATTTCCATAAGAGTTGTTGTAGGAATTTCCATAATTATTAGAAGGATTACTAGGATAAGGCCTAGAATTAAAATTCCCTCTATACGCGTTGTTTCCAAAACTATTCCTACCAACAAAATTCACATCCATAGATTCATTATTATTCTCAATCAAGGTAGATAAAGGCATATTATTGGGATCAGAAGAAACACTCTTAGCAAATAAATTCATAAGTTCATCCATCTTTTCACTCAAAACATTGATTTCTTCTATAGCATGCACTTTTTTATTAGTAGATCCTTCAGTATGCCATTGAGAATAATTAACCATAATATTATCTAGGACTCCTAAAGTGATTTCCATAAAAGTGCCTCCCGCGGCCGAATCTAAAAGATTTCTAGAAGCAAAATTCAATCCGGCATAATTTTTTTTGTATAATCATCCATAAGTTCAAACCATGAGTAAGACAATTACGTAGCATTAATCTCATTCTCTCCCAAGCTTGTGCAACATGTTCATGATCAAGTTGCTTAAAATTCATAATATCGTTCCTAAGAGAGATAATCTTAGCGGGAGGAAAATACTTAGAGATAAAAGCATCTTTGCACTTGTTCCAAGAATCAATACTATTTTTAGGCAAAGATGAAAACCACGCTTTAGCACGATCTCTAAGCAAAAAAGGAAATAGCTTCAATTTAACGACATCATTATCGACATCTTTTTTCTTTTGCATATCACATAAATCAACGAAGCCATTCAGATGAGTAACGGCATCTTCACTACGAAGGCCGGCGAATTGATCTTTCATAACAAGATTCAACAAAGCAGTATTGATTTCACAAGATTCAGTATTGGCAAGAGGAGCAATCGGAGTGCTAAGGAAATCATTATTATTGGTATTGGTGAAGTCACACAATTTGGTGGCATCTTGAGCCATCACGATGAACAAGCAAACTAACACACAAGCAAACAGAAGGCAAAGGAAAAAGGCAAAGGGAAAAAGAGGAGGAAATTGGGAAAGAGAGGGTGAATAAAACGGCAAGGGTGAAGTGGGGGAGAGGAAAACGAGAGGCAAATGGCAAATAATGTAATGCGAAAGATAGGGATTGTGATGGGTACTTGGTATGTTGACTTTTGCGCGCCCCTCTCCGGCAACGGCGCCAGAAATTCTTCTTGCTACGTCTCGAGTTTGCATTGGATTTCCCCGAAGAGGAGAGGATGATGCAGCACAGTAGCGTAAGTATTTCCCTCAGTTTTTGAGAACCAAGGTATCAATCCAATAGGAGACCACGCGCAAGTCCCTCGTACCTGCACAAAACGATAGCTACTCGCAACCAACGCTTAGGGGTTGTCAATCCCTTCACGGTCACTTACGAGAGTGAGATCTGATAGAGATAATATTTTTGGTATTTTGGTATAAAGATGCAAAGTAAAAGTAAAAGCAAGGCAAGTAAATAAAGTGATGGAGATTGATATGATGAGAATAGACCCAGGGGCCATAGGTTTCACTAGTGGCTTCTCTCAAGAGCATAAGTATTCTACGGTGGATGAACAAATTATTGTTGAGCAATTGACAGAATTGAGCATAGTTATGAGATTATCCAGGCAATGATCATGTATATAGGCATCACGTCCGTGACAAGTAGACAAAGCGATTACGCATCTACTACTATTACTCCACTCATCGACCGCTATCCAAAGCATGCATCTAGAGTATTAAGTTAAAAGCAGTAACGCTTTAAGCAAGATGACATGATGTAGAGGAATAAATTCATGCAATATGATAAATACCCCATCTTGTTATCCTCGATGGCAACAATACAATACGTGCCTTGCAACCCTTTACATCCTTTGGGTAAGGTCACCGCAAGATTGAACCCAAAGCTAAGCACTTCTCCCATTGCAAGAACTACCAATCTAGTTAGCCAAACCAAACAGATAATTCAAGAGACTTGCAAAGATAACTTAATCATACATAAAAGAATTCAGAGAAGAATCAAATATTTTCCATAGATAAGCTGGATCATAAACCCACAATTCATCGGTCTCAACAAACACACCGCAAAAAGAAGATTACATCAAATAGATCTCCACGAGAGAGGGGGAGAACATTGTATTGAGATCCAAAAAAAGAGAAGAAGCCATCTAGCTACTAACTATGGACCCGAAGGTCTGAAGTAAACTACTCACACTTCATCAGATGGGCTATGGTGTTGATGTAGAAGCCCTCCGTGGTGGATGCCCCCTCCGGTGGAGCTCCGGAACAGGCCCCAAGATGGGAACTCGTGGATACAGGAAGGTACGGCGGTGGAATTAGGTTTTTGGCTCCGTCCCCGATCTGTTGAAGTGCGTAGGTATATATAGGAGGAAGGAGTACGTCGGTGGAGCGTCAGGGGGCCCACGAGGCAGGGGGCGCGCCCAGGGGGGGCGCGCCCTCCACCCTCGTGACCGCCTCTGGCACTTCTTGGAGTAGGGTCCAAGTCTCCTGGATCACGTTCGGTGAGAAGATCACGTTCCCGAAGGTTTCATTCCGTTTGGACTCCGTTTGATATTATGTTTCTTCAAAACACTTTGAAATAGGCAAAAAAAACAGCAATTACAGGCTGGGCCTCCGGTTAATAGGTTAGTCCCAAAAATAATATAAAAGTGGAAAATAAAGCCCATTATAGTCCAAAACAATAGATAAAGTAGCATGGAGCAATCAAAAATTATAGATATGTTGGAGAAGTATCAGAGCTCGACTCCTTCTTTTGTTCTGCTCGATGTGCCTTCCTGATTTGGCACTCATAGACTGAGTCAACAGGCTTGGGAGCTAGTGCTTTAGCCATACAAATAAAGTGGTCAATCTTTTCCTCAGGCACTTTCTCCCTTGGCGGCAGTGGCGGTTTCGGTCCAAAATGGGCGTCCACTTGGGCCTTCACTATGGCTTCATTTTGCTCCTCGGTCATGTCGTAAGGCCTCTGCGGAAGAGGCGCGAGGCTTGGACCATATTGAAATCGCTTGCCTCCGCCTGTACCTCATGTATTACCTCGACTTATACTGCTACGCACCATAGCTGCGGCGGCTCTCTTCCACGATTGCTGAGGCAGCGGAGACGACTGACGTGGCTGAGTTGGAGCAGGAGGAGTGGCCTGACGCGGTGTCGGACTTGGAGGAGGAGTGGCCTGACGCGTTGGCGGACTTGAAGCAGGAGGAGTGGCCTGACGCTGTGCCGGAGTTGGAGGAGGAGGAGTGGCCTGACGCGTTGGTGGACTTGGAGGAGGAGGAGTGGCCTGACGCGTTGGCTAAGTTGAAGCAGGAGGAGTGGCCCGACGTTGTGCCGGACTTGGAGGAGCGGGAGTCTGCTGACGCGGTGGCGGACTTTGAGGAGGAGTTAGTTGAAGCGGTGTCGGTGGCCTTTGAAAGATGATGCAATCCTTTCTCCATAGGATGATATGATGTATGGCCTCTCCCAGTGTGTGCTCCTCGTCACCTCCAGGAATGTCAAGCTCTAGCCCCGAATATTGGTCCACCACCTCATCAACCACGGCACGAGTATAGCCGGCTGGAATCGGGTTGCAATGGAAGGTTGCTTCGGGGGGATTTGTATAAGCAACGGCGTCTGCCACCTTCATGGATATGTTCCTCATTCTGAAGTGTAGCTCACAGTTAGTGTTCACCATGATGTCATCCACAGGGTATCCAGCAGTGCGTCGCCCTGGGCGGAACCCACGCTGCTTCTTGGCATGGATGGGACGGTGCTATCCAATGCTAGATCATCCGCTAGCTGCTGCCGCTGCTGAGACCCCCTTTCCTGGCTAAGTGAGTCGATCTGCTGCTGCTGCCACTGGAATTTGAGTGCCAAGTCCGCATGCGCTGATTCTAGGCCTTGAAGGCGTTCTGCTTCCTGCTTCCTCTGCTCCTCCTCCAACTTCCTCTTCTTCTCCTCCTCCATCTTCCTTCTCGCATGGCTTCTGTAGTCGGCATTACAGTCCGAAAAGCCCTCATACCACGGAACAACGCCCTTGCCTCGTGTTCTTCTCGGGTGTTCAGGATTTCCCAGAGCGCGCGTAAGCTCGTCGTTCTCTCTGTTGGGCGTGAATTTCCCCGTTCGAGCATCTTCTATTGCTTCAAGTAACTTATCTTCGGCTCCTTTAAGACATGCCTTCTTCAAAACCTGGCCTGTCTTCGGGTCCAACGCCCCCCCCCCCCCCCATGCACATAGAACCAAGTTCTGCACCTGGGGGCCAACTCAATGTAACTAGAGTGACCTCTGCAGTCAGCATCTCTTTCTCAGACTTATCCCACTTAGGCATTGCCACCGCGTAGCCACCTGGCCCCAGCCTATGGAACTGCTCCATTTTTGCGGCATTGGCCTTATTTTTCCTCGACCGTTCCTTAGATAATTCTGATTCCTTGAATTTCACAAAAGCGGGCCAGTGATCTCTTTGCTTCTCCAGTGTTCCCTTGAATTCTGGAGTCTTCTTTCCTCCTTCGACGTACTTGGCCCGTATAATCTTCTTGTGGTTGTTGAATGCAATTGCCATCTTCCTACGAGAAGCGTCCTTGACTTTCTGCACATCTGCATCTGTAAAATGATCTGGTAGGGTGAAATGTTCCATGAGAGATTCCCAAAGTAGAGATTTTGCTCTGTCGTTGACAAAAGTAAGATCTGGACGTTTCTTAGCTGGCTCTTTCCATTCTTCAAGGGAGATCGGGAGTTGGTCCTTCACAAGAACTCCGCACTGACGAACAAACTTGTTCGTAATGTTCTTAGGCTTGCTTGGTTCGCCATCAGTTTTGATGGCCTCGATGTTGTACTTTGCGCCCTCCCTCAACTTTCTGGCCGGGCCTCGCACTGTCCTGCTGCCTGTAGAAGATTTGCTCGATCTGGAGGGCTGAAAGAAGAAAGATCGATTCGTTAATATATTTTCAAATCATTTAAAACATGTGATGATCACCAGATGCCTGCGCTCATAAATATACCTCGTCGGTCTTTGTTATTTCAAGATCAACATTTTCTTCATCATCATAATCATAGTTCATGACTTCATCAATTCGGTCGTCGCGATCGAATATCATATCACCCTCCCCGGTATTGTTCAGAAATTTGGAGCCGTCATATTCTTCATTCTGATCATCTGGCCCGCGAGGGGAGCGTATGATCTCGAATAGGGTCTCTTCTCCCTCTCTGTCAGTATTGTCCGTCATAGCTTTTATTTAACTAATCCAGAATAAATATAAAACAATTTAGTATTCAAATTATAATGCATGCAATCAATAAGGAAAAATTGAATCATAGTACATAATATGCATCATCGAATATAATCTCGAATACGTCGTCTCGAATAATATATATAATCTCGAATTCATCGTCTCGAATAATATATATAATCTCGAATACATCGTCTCGAATATTATATATCGAATACATCACTAGGTAGCTAGCTAATAAAGATCGAATACTACAGAATAATCTAGGCCACTCGCGGTTCCTGAGGCGCGGGCGGTGGACACCCAAAGAGAAGGAACCATCACAGGATCATAGCTCCGGTCATCTCCCCAAAGAACCTGCCAGGTATTGGAGAACCTGACGTCCATAGCGGCCATGTAGCGACGGACGTGCTCGTCCTCCTCCCTGACACGGCGACATACCACCTCCGGCGGGGCTGGCTCCCTCCGCACCGAAAGTGTCCAACGCGAACGCCACCAAAGGAGCTCAGGGTCGACGACGGTACGCGTGGCCGGGTTCCTCACAAAGCGGCGAGCCCCTGAAGGTAGCACCTCCCAGTGCCAGCCCAGCGGAGCCCAGTCCCGGACATGGGTCCTCTGCAGCAGGACGTCGTCGTGAACGGGTCGACGGCGAGGATGCGGGCCGGGCATCGTCGAGAACAAATACCATATGCCGCAAAAGTAACATTTTTTAAATGATTGGATTGTGATTTCTTATATAGAAATTCTAAATTTCTATAAGCAAAATTATAAGAAACTAAAAAAACATCGATCATCGTCTAACAATTTGAAATTAATCTAATTCATCTAGCTAAAACTAACATTTCTAAAGTTTCTAACATTTCTATATAACTTACATTTCTATAACATTTCTATATAACTAACATTTCATTAACATTAATATATCTAATTCATCGAACTAAAAGTATCTAATTAATTCATTCATCTAAAACCTTTAACATTAATCTAATCTAGCTAATTAATTAATTCATCCAAAATCTTTGTATAAAAAACATAAAAAATAGAAAAAACTAAAAACTAAAAACAGAAAAACAAAGCATCTAGAACATCTAATGCAAAAGATGAACAACTTGTGTGTGTGTGTGCGGGTGTGTGCACCTACGGCGCCGACGGCGCGCGGCGGCTTCGATTGGAGGGAGGAGAGGGGGAGAGGAGCTCACAGTGCGGCCGAGGTCGAGGCGACGGCGATGGCGAGGTCCAGGTGATGGCGACGGCGAGGCGAGGTCCAAGGCGACGGCGACGGCGAGGGTGCGCGAGGGGACGGCGACGGGCGACAGGGGAGGCGACGAGGACGGGCCGGCGATGGGGGCGGCGCGGAGTCGACGGGGACGACGCGATGGGGACGGGGGCGGCGCAGAGTCGACGTGGATGGCGCGACGGGGGCGGCGACGGCGACGGGGTCGAAGAAGCTGAGGAGAAGAAACTGAAATTTTGGCAAGTGTTGTATATATAGCGATGACCTTTAGTACCGGTTGAAGCCACCAACCGGTACTAAAGGTCAAATTTTGCCAGGCCAAGCGGCGGGAACGGCACCCCTTTAGAACCGGGTGGTGCCTCCAACCGGTACTAAAGACCCCCTCTTTAGTACCGGTTGAAGCCACACCCCGGTACTAAAGGGGTGCACTGGCGCAGGTGCGGTGCGGAAGTTTAGTCCAACCTCGCCTAGCGAAGAGCGGCCGCACCTGTTTAAAAGCCCCGGCGCGGGGGCTGTATTGAACTCCTCTCTATAGCAGGCTTCTGGGCCTAACTCTGATGCTCTGCCCAGTGGGCCTATTGGGCCTTTGATACGCCCATTTTGAATCATGCTTTGATATCGATATTTATTGCATTATGGGCTGTTATTACACATTATGTCACAATACTTATGCCTTTTCTCTCTTATTTTACAAGGTTTGCATGAAGAGGGAGAATGTCGGCACCTGGAATTATGGGCTGGAAAAGGAGCAAATATTAAAGACCTATTCTGCACAACTCCAGAAGTCCTGAAACTTCACGAGGCACTTTTTGGAATTAATAAAAAATACTGTCGAAAGAATCAACCAGAGGGGCCCACACCCAGGCCACGAGGGTGGGGGCGCGCCCCCTGCCTCGTGGGCCCCTTGGCAGGCCTCCGGTGCCCATATTTTGCTATATGAAGTCTTTTGCCCTGGAAAAAAGAAGGAGGAAGCTTTCGGGACGAAGCGCCGCCGTCTTGAGGCGGAACCTTGGCGGAACCAATCTAGGGCTCCGACGGGGCTGTTCTGCTGGGGAAACATCCCTCCGGGAGGGGGAAATCGTCACCATCGTCATCACCATCGATCCTCTCATCGGGAGGGGGTCAATATCCATCAACATCTTCACCAGCACCACCTCCTCTCAAACCCTAGTTCATCTCTTGTATCTGATCTTTGTCTCAAAACCTCAGATTGGTACCTGTGGGTTGCTAGTAATGTTGATTACTCCTTGTAGTTGATGCTAGTTGGTTTATTCGGTGGAAGATCATATGTTCAGATCCTTTATGCACATTAATCCCCTCTGATTATGAACAAGAATATGATTTATGAGTAGTTACGTTTGTTCCTGAGGACATGGGAGAAGTCTTGTTATAAGTAGTCATGTGAATTTGGTATTTGTTTGATATTTTGATGAGATATATGTTGTCTTTCCTCTAATGGTGTTATGTGAACATCGACTACATGACACTTCACCATTATTAGGGCCTAGGGGAAGGCATTGGGAAGTAATAAGTAGATGATGGGTTGCTAGAGTGATAGAAGCTTAAACCCTAGTTTATGTGTTGCTTCGTAAGGGGCTTATTTGGATCCATATGTTTCATGTCATGGTTAGGTTTACCTTATTTCTTCTTTCGTAGTTGCGGATGCTTGCGAGAGGGGTTAATCATAAGTGGGATGCTTGTCCAAGGAAGGGCAGTACCCAAGCACTGGTCCACCCATATATCAAATTATCAAAGTAACGAACGCGAATCATATGAGAATGATGAAAACTAGCTTGACGATAATTCCCATGTGTCCTCGGGAGCGCTTTTCCTTATATAAGAGTTTGTCCAGGATTGTCCTTTGCTACAAAAAGGACTGGGCTACCTTGCTGCACCTTGTTTACTTTTGTTACTTGTTACCCATTACGAATTACCTTATCACAAAACTATCTGTTATCGATAATTTCAGTGCTTGCAGAGAATACCTTACTGAAAACCGCTTGTCATTTCATACGCTCCTCGTTGGGTTCGACATCGTGGCGCCCCGATTCAATCAGACACTAATCATACACGCATAAGCGTATGCGATCAAGATCAGGGACTCACGGGAAGATATCACAACACAACTATAAAATAAAATAAGTCATACAAGCATCACATTACAAGCCAGGGACCTCGAGGGCTCGAATACAAGTGCTCGATCGTAGACGAGTCAGCAGAAGCAACAATATCTGAGTACAGACATAAGTTAAACAAGTTTGACTTTATAATGCTAGCACACACCGGGTTTCTGCTCGTAAGAGGCGCAGGCCTCCTGCCTGGGATCCTCCTAAACTACTCCAGGTCGTCGTCAGCGGGCTGCACGTAGTAGTAGGCACCTCCGGGGTAGTAGTCGTCATCGACGGTGGCGTCTGGCTCCTGGGCTCCATCGTCTGGTCGCAGCAACCGAGTAGAGATAGGGGAAAAGGGGGAACAAGGCAACCGTGAGTACTCATCCAAAGTACTGCAAGCAAGGAGCTACACTACATATGCATGGATATATGTGTAAAGGGCCATATCGGTGGTGAGCTGCAGAATGCCGTAATAAGAGGGGGTAGCTAATCACGCCGAAGACTACGCTCGCAGCCTCCGTCTTGCAACATGTAGAAGAGAGCAGACTGAAATCCTCCAAGTAGCATCGTATAGCATAATCCTACCCGGCGATCCCCTCCTCGTCGCCCTGTTAGAGAGCGATCACCGGGTTGTATCTGGCACTTGGAAGGGTGTGTTTTATTAACTATCCGGTTCTAGTTGTCATAAGGTCAAGGTACAACTCCAAGTCGTCTGTTGCAAGCGATCACGGCTATTCGAATAGATTAAACTTCCCGCAGGGTGCACCACATAACCCAACACGCTTGATCCCATTTGGCCGGACACACTTTTACGGGTCATGCCCGCCGCGGAAGATCAACACGCCGCAGCCCCACCTAGGCACAACAGAGGCCAAAGACGCCGGTCTAAACCTAAGCGCACAGGGGTCTGGGCCCATCGCCCATAGCACACGTGCACGTTGCGAACGCGGCCGGAAGCAGACCTAGCAACCTCCATTACAAAGCAAGTCACGTTACGCGGTCCAATCCGGCGCGCGCCGCTCAGTCGCTGACGTCACGAAGGCTTCGGCTGATACCACGACGCCGGGATACCCATAACTACTCCCACGTAGATGGTTAGTGCGTATAGACCAAATGGCGGACTCGGATCAAATACCAAGAACTTCGTTGAGCGTGTTAAGTATCCGCGAACGCCGAACAGGCCAGGCCCACCTCTCTCCTAGGCGGTCTCAACCTGCCTGCCGCTCCGCCACAAAGATCCATCCAGAGGGCCGTCGGGACAAAGGTCCTTTCAGCCCCAATCCGTGAATCACTCATGGGTACTCCTCGAGCCGACCCGACTTTAAGCACCACATGTATCATGTATAAAGTATATAGTATATACCCGTGATCACCTCCCGAGTGATCACGGCCCGATAGTATAGCACAGCAGACGGACAAGAATGTAGGGCCACAGATGGAAATACTAGCATCCTATACTAAGCATGTAGGATTGCAGGTAAATGTAACAACAGTACTAGCAAGGAGAGGCTATGCATCAGGATAGGTATAACGGAAAGCAGTAACATGCTACACTACTCTAATGCAAGCAGTATAGAGTAGAATAGGCGATATCTGGTGATCAAGGGGGCTTGCTGGTTGCTCGGCAAGAGAGAGGGTCGTCAACTCCGTAGTCGAACCGGCAAGGCGGCGTTGGTCTCGGTGTCTAGCGGAAGAAGAGGGGTAAGAAACAATGAATATTTAAGCAAACAGATGCATGACGATGCATGACAAAGCAAAGCGTGATGCTAGGCGTGCCCTAACGCGATATGTGATGATACTGGTGAAGGGGGAAACATCCGGGAAAGTATCCCCGGCGTTTCGCGTTTCAAGTGAGGAGCCGGGAGGGGAAAGTTGCGAGTTTGATATGTTAGGTGCGTGGCGAACGAGCGGGCTGCGTATCCGGGTTCGTCTCGTCGTTCTGAGCAACTTTCATGTTGAAAATAATTTAATCCGAGTTACGGATTAAAAGATATGATTTTCTAAAGATTTTATTAATTTCTGGAATTTAATTAATTATTTAAATTAATTCGAAAAATAGATTAATGACATCAGCATGATGTCATGCTGATGTCGTGATCAACAGGGTTGTTGGTCAACTGACAGTGGGTCGCATGTCATTGACCGATAACTAACTAACTAAATTAATTAATTTAATTAGTAGATTAGTCAGGTTAATTAAATGATTAATTAGTCTAATCAGGATTAATTAATTAATTAATTAACAAATTTAATTATTAATTATTATTTATTATTTATTACTAATATTTATTTAAATTTTGTTGTTTTTTTTAATATAAAAACGTTCTGGGGCCGTGGGCCCCAAGTGTCATAGGGCCATGGGGGGCACTGGCCCATTGGTCATTGGCCCATAGGCCAAAGTGGATCGGGCGCTACGGGCGCAGGCGTCTTGAGTCCACCCGGGAAGGGGGCAACGGCGCTGGGCGCCGCCGCATGAGTGCTGACGGGCGAGGCTGGCTGAGGCGGCCGCATGATGGCCGGCGTGGGGGGAGTGCGGGCCGGCGACAGCGGAGCCTTGGGCGAGTGGCAGGCGCAGTGGTGGTGCGAGAAGGCGGCAGATCGGCAGAGGAGAGAGGCCGGGCCCTGGGCGGGTCTGCGCGGCACGGTCTGTGCAGGCGCGGCGGTGTGCGGGGCACGGACGCAGGGCATGGCGACGCCCAAGACGAGGAGGAAGAGGGAGGAGCACGGGAGGCGCCACGGTGGCCGAGGGGTTCGGGCAGTGGGTGTCGAGGAGGGAGACGGGGACGTCGTCGGCGTCGAGGAGGCAGGCCGGTGGGGGAGGTCCGGCGAGGAGGATGGGGACGCGCGACGAGGTGGCGGTGACGACGGGCGACGCCGGCGAGGCGACGGGTGGGCGACGACCCGAGGCAGGGGCGCGGCGTCGATCCCGGGAGGGATAGGCGCGGAGGTCGTGGGCGAAGCCCATGGCGAGGGGCGATGAGGTTGGGATGGAGGGGCACCGGCGGGAAGGGCCCCCGTCGCGGCGATGGTGGCGGAGGCGGGCGCAGCGGCAATGGGCGACGTCGGGCCCCGGCGTCGGGCTCGGGGGCAATAGGATCGGGGCGGCGTCGCCGATCTAGATCCAGGGGAGGAGAGGGGGTGCGAGGGGGGGCTCGTCGGGGACGAGGACGGCGGCCAGCGAGGCGGCTCCAGGCGAGGGCCACGAGGCCATTCCCGATCCGATCCGGATCGGGGGAAGAGGGAGACATGGGGAGTGGGGGGGGGGAGTGTGCGGTTAGGGTTTGGTTGATTGGGGGTCGGGGGTGACCTAGTAGGGCTGGGGTGGGCCGACCTTGTCGGCTGATTGATTGGCCCAGAGGCGAGCTGGGCCGTGGCCCAAAGGGGGTTCTCCTCTTTCTATATTTTTTTGTTGTTGTTTTGTTTTTTTAGTTTTTCTTTTACTGTTTTATTTTATTTTAGCGCACTAAAACGCTTTACAAAATGTTGGTTCACCACCATAATTACTTCTGGAATATTTGCCACAGTTTGTACATTTTAGTTTTTACATTTGAAAACTTTTGATGTTTGCCGTTAATTAAATTTTTAATTTGAATCTGTTTGAACTAACGCGGGTCTATCAACAGTAACCGGAGTTGACATGGCACCATTAACCGAGTTTTACTGTAGCTTAATTATCCGGGTGTTACAATTCTCCTCCACTACAACAAATCTCGTCCCGAGATTTAAGAGGTAGTGTAGGGGGAGAAGGGATTTGGTTACGAAATTCTAACGGGTCTTCTCAATGTTGGTTGCTCTTCTCGAAGAGGTAGATCCATTACATTGACGTCCTCATTCCTCTGCTTTAGGCCATCATGACGAAGCCGTCATTCTTACTTTGGGAACTCCGTCGTACTTACGAAAGAATAAAGGGGGTATTCCGAGAGAACGGACCTCTGCAAGGTCGACTATCTGGTAGATAACATCAGGGAAGGTGGCAGAAAGTAACTCTCGAATTGAAACCTTAGAAAATATCGAGAGCAAGGGAAGGAGGTATCATGAGAAGTTTCGAGCGAGCAGGCAATCGTTTGATGCCTGTTACAAGGCGTGAAAGGGGTTCAAAGTAGCGAGAGTAAGTATTGCGTCTGATACCAGAATAGATCACTAGGACGGTGGCCCGTGAATTACATACGAGGCCACGCGCGAGGAATAACTTTGGGAATAGGGGGTGTACAGGACAGTCAGGTTCCGATCCTGGGACCTGTGGGTTATGGGCCCACCATGTGGGGTAAGAGTAGGAAGGGCGTTGACGTCTTGCACGATCACATAAGAAAGACATGTCAGAGCATAGCCTGTCAGTTATGTTGGCAACAATGTCGGTACCAAGGGCGAGGGACGAAGAGAACCATTTTCCCGCTCGTTGAATGAGGCGGACCAATAGACAAAGTTCTCGTCCATCGATGGTTACTGGAATGTCATCAACAATAGTAACAGGGTCTTACTGACAGATTTGTACACCGAGGTGTTTACATAAGCAGGGGAATATTACTGCTTAGATCATATAGATCACAAGAAAGGTTAAACCAAACAATGGGAAGGAAAATATGACTATCAGATTAAACAGAACAATGGAAAGGAAAATGTGTTGAAACACATATTCCAGGGGTATATCCTTCCCAAGGACAAGCAGAACAAGATATCCATGACAGGATATAAAGTAGAAAACCATTTAGGTAAGGGGGGAGGAATCTCATGATATTACCCATACAACGGTGTTAGGATAAATGATAAATAAAATTTAGCATCGTGCTTCAAATGCTCCTGTTGAAAATCGGAGTACCATTGACATGCTTCGAGATAGCATTGACATGGTCTTACGGTGAAGATCGGACTTTGAACACGAAGGATCCATCAGGAATAACTTGTAGAATAAGTCTTACAATTTCCTCATGGATGAGCGGATAACCTTCTTGAAAAGGAATCTATAATGATAGGTCCTCCGGCGGGCGGCGCTAGGCATGACATCATGTTACCGGGTCATCAAAGGATCAACATCATAACTCTTGGAAAGTTGTCCCAACCATCATATCTGACCGAGATTCATATCCAATTGGTGTCATGATACCTCAGACTGAGGGGGTCCGAGCGGAAAAGATGCAACACAAATCGACGAAATGACATTGCAAGATTCTCGGGAAATGAACTATGGGAGCGGGTTCCTGAAGCAATAGTTCATCATTAAACCAAGGTGAGGATGAGGAGGTGGCTGATGGGCTCAGCGACAATTCATCGAGAATTCCAAGCGGATGGATTTCCACAATAATGTGAACAAGAAGATGACACTTGTTGATTGAAATGATATAATGTTGTATGCTCGAGGAAAACATACACCATCAATCATTAGTTGAAAGGTGCACCCGAATTATGGGCTTAGGTAGCAGGATCAATGTTAGAATGGTGATTTGATAACCAATGGTCTAAGAATGAAATATCGACCATTAACTTCAAAGCAATAGGGTTGCTAGAGGTTTTAGAATCCGAACAACACAGTTCACTGTTGGTATCGGTTAGAATCAACACGGGAACCTAGGAATGAATGGAGATGGCGAGAAGTATTACTATATCAGGAATTCTTAAGAGGTGGAGCAATCCTCACAACATCCTTTACATGAAGGACAGTAATACTTCAAGGTAGAACATAACATAAGCTAGATGGGAAGGAGCTCCATAACATGATCAAGTCTGAAATGGATGGGGGAGCAATAACGTTGCCGATGATAACACAAACCATCGAGGGGCAAGGAGGTATTTCTCATCAAGAATTTGATAGATATCTTGGAAGAGCTCAGAATGTTGATGATGACCACGACACAATTGTCGAGAGATTTCATGAAGATGTAATCGGTTGGCGATGACACCAAGTCAAAGAAATGATGAAGCGAAGGGTTATTGGAACCACGGGTATGGCAAAAACTCGAAATCAAGCTTGCTGTTCAAGGCGAGATGATACAACGAGGAAGATCGTCATAAGGTTATCTCATCGTCAAAAATTGTGCTCCGAGAAGAAGGACCAGGCAGCACGGTTAAAATTTAGCACAAAATGATATAACCGTTCAGGCTAGGAATGACGTGATGAAGTATTAAACTTCTCAACCACAAAGTACTAAATCTTGAATCACAGGGGTGATTCGATTCACTAATCGGTGTTCTCGGTTGACGACAACCCAGAACCCGTGGAGTGACTATGACGGGGAAAGGCACTACTTCATTAGGAATGCATAAGATGTAGTGAAATCGGTAGATATCCTCGAGATACCAGGGGGGTAATACTCGAAGGTAGATCAAAATAGAGGTTGGACTAGGGTATTTCTCTGCAAAAGGCAAGTACTCTAACATGTCCAAGAAATGGAATCAAGAAGAAAATATGGTCGGAACCACGGTTGCAAAAGACCAATTCCCATATATAAGATGAACTTATACCAGAGAGCGTTTAAGAGAAGCATCCATGATAAGATCAGCATCGTGTCCATGGGCATGAACACAAAGTTCAAGGTCGACTCCCACTTCCCCAATGCATAACCTTTCATTCACTTCTCATTTTCGAAGAAGTTGTAGTGCTGAAATTTTATCTAGCGAAGCACCAGAAGAGTATGACTCGTGAAAACTTTCGAGTTCACACATTTTAAGGAAGGCATAGGTTCAACCCATCAGGGCATCTTACGAACATATCCCACAAACTTCGGGGTAAATAATACAAGCTCGAAAGTAGAGCATTGTTCTAAAGAAGATGATACAATTTACCAAAGGCATTATATATCGGAGAAAGAACTCACAAAGTGATTGATTATGAAGGACACAGTCGGATAATAATCCAACAGTGGATATGGCGATCCACAATGGGGCTGATATGAGTATCGATACCCAATCAGAGGAAGAAAGATTGCAAATGCATCGGTTTATAGAACATCTGAATAGTTCAACGCTTAATTAGCAAAGTAATTATGATTTCAAAAACAAAGGATCAGAAGCAGACGTTCTGATCAAGGATGGATCAATTGAATATACCAGAGGCACAATCGACGACAGATAGTTTGGTCGAGAACCAGCTCATGTTCAAAATGATGTCTGAGCCGGAAAGATATTTTAGAAGGGTTGATAGATGATTGTGTGCATTCGCACACATGTTGAACCAATAGGATCAAAATGACGGTGTCAAAAGATACTAGTGAATATTGCGGATATATGGGAAGCATCCATAATGCAAGTACACAAGTATTTGCGAGAGCAATAAAGCGGCTAAGGATTTTCGGAGGATTGAATAGTATTTCAAAGACTTTTGTGAAACACACGAACAAGCTGGGATGAGCGGATACTCGGAAAGTGCGAGAAATTATTCTTAGGGGTATTCGGTGGCAAAGAACTGCAAGGCAGTAGGCGCAAAGTATTCTCGGAACATTAGAGAGAATTTCGGGGTATCTTGTAATAACAAGATTAACTGGGAATAAAAGTAAGAACGACAGGCGTAAGTATTTATCCGGTGGTAGGGAATTGCAAAAGCGACAGGCACAAGGTCTCGAGAGAATATCGGAGAGTATCTTCAAATTCTTACAGTTCACGAGCAATCACTGTAGTGAGGGGTTCTCCGGGAGGAAGTAGTAACGAGATCCTAAAGTTAGATTTTAGCAAAATTTGTTTAACCCGAATAGAAGAGAGTTCAGAATCCCAGAGTAAAGATCGAGGAGTAAAAGATCCTAATACCACCCAATGGCGACGTGGGCCCGTAAGCCGCACAACCATGTTAGTAAAAGTTTTTCAATGACTAGACTCGACTTCGGCCAAGGAGTTGGAAGGGGGATTCCTACAGGATCGGCTCGATATCAACTTGTGACGCTTCGATTCAATCATACACGCATAAGCGTGTACGATCAAGATCAGGGACTCACCGGAAGATATCACAACACAACTCTAAAATAAAATAAGTCATACAAGCATCATAATACAAGCCAGGGGCCTCGAGGGCTCGAATACAAGTGCTCGATCATAGACGAGTCAGCGGAAGCAACAATATCTGAGTACAGACATAAGTTAAACAAGTTTGCCTGAAGAAGGCTAGCACAAACTGGGATACAGATCGAAAGAGGCGCAGGCCTCCTGCCTGGGATCCTCCTAAACTACTCTGTGTCGTCGCCGCCGGGCTGCACGTAGTAGTAGGCACCTCCGGGGTAGTAGTCGCCATTGACGGTGGCGTCGCTCCTGGGCTCCATCGATGCAGTCGCAGCAACCGAGTAGAGATAGGGGAAAAGGGGGAACAAGGCAACCGTGAGTACTCATCCAAAGTACTACTTAAGCAAGGAGCTACACTACATATGCATGGATATATGTGTAAAGGGCCATATCGGTGGACCGAATGCAGAATGCCAGAATAAGAGGGGGGTAGCTAATCCTGTCGAAGACTACGCTTCTGGCAGCCTCCGTCTTGCAACATGTAGAAGAGAGCAGACTGAAATCCTTCAAGTAGCATCGTATAGCATAATCCTACCCGGCGATCCCCTCCTCGTCGCCCTATTAGAGAGCGATCACCGGGTTGTATCTGGCACTTGGAAGGGTGTGTTTTATTAACTATCCGGTTCTAGTTGTCATAAGGTCAAGGTACAACTCCAAGTCGTCCTGTTACCGAAGATCACGGCTATTCGAATAGATTAAACTTCCCTGCAGGGGTGCACCACATAACCCAACACGCTTGATCCCATTTGGCTGGACACACTTTTACGGGTCATGCCCGCCGCGGAAGATCAACACGTCGCAGCCCCACCTAGGCTGTGAGAGGCCGACACGCGGTCTAAACCTAAGCGCCGCGAAGTGCAGGCCCATCGCCCATAGCACACACTGCGTTAACGCGGCCGGAAGCAGACCTAGCAACCTCTATTACAAAGGAAGTCACGTTACGCGGTCCAATCCGGCGCGCGCCGCTCAGTCGCTGACGTCACGAAGGCTTCGACTGATACCACGATGTCGGGATACCCATAACTACTCCCACGTAGATGGTTAGTGCGTATAGACCAAATGGCCAGACTCGGATCAAATACCAAGAACTCGTTGAGCGTGTTAAGTATCCGCGAACGCCGAACAGGGCCAGGCCCACCTCTCTCCTAGGCGGTCTCAACCTGCCTGTCGCTCCGCCACAAAGATCCATCCAGAGGGCCGTCGGGACAAAGGTCCTTTCAAATTTCAATCCGTGAATCACTCATGGGTACTCCTCGAGCCGACCCGACTTTAAGCACCACATGTATCATGTATAAAGTATATAGTATATACCGTGATCACCTCCCGAGTGATCACGACCCGATAGTATAGCACAATGAGACGGACAAGAATGTAGGGCCACAGATGGAAATCTGAGCATCCTATACTAAGCATGTAGGATTGCGGTAAAGGTAACAATTGAGTAGCAAGGACAGGCTATGCATCGGGATAGGTATAACGGAAAGCGGTAACATGCTACACTCCTCTACTGCAAGCAGTATAGAGTAGAATAGCCGATATCTGGTGATCCAGGGGGCGTGCCTGGTTGCTCTGGCAAGAGAGAGGGGTCGTCAACTCCGTAGTCGAACTGGGCAGCAGCAGCGTTGGTCTCGGTGTCTAGCGGAAGAAGAGGGGGAAGAAACAATGAATATTTAAGCAAACAGATGCATGACGATGCATGACAAAAGCAAAGCGTGATGCTAGGCGTGCCCTAACGCGGTATGTGATAATCTCTTGGTGAAGGGAAACATCTGGAAAGTATCCCGGCGTTCGCGTTTCGTGAGGAGCCGGAGGGGGAAAGTTGCGAGTTTGATATGTTAGGGGTGCGTGGCGGACGAACGGGCTACGTATCCGGGTTCATCTCATCGTTTTGAGCAACTTTCATGTTGAAAATAATTTAATCCGAGTTACGGATTAAAAGATATGATTTTCAAAAGATTTTATTAATTTCTGGAATTTAATTAATTATTTAAATTAATTCGAAAAATAAATTATATACATCAGCATGATGTCATGTCGATGTCGTGATCAACAGGTTATTTGATCGTCAACTGACAGTGGGTCCCGCATGTCATTGACCGATAACTAACTTACTAAATTAATTAATTTAATTAGTAGATTAGTCAGGTTAATTAAATGATTAATTAGTCTAATTAGGATTAATTAATTAATTAATTAACGAATTTAATTATTAATTATTAATTGTTATTTATTACTAATATTTATTTAAATTTTGTTGTTTTTTTATATATAAACGTTCTGGGGCCGTGGGCCCCAAGTGTCATAGGGCCATGGGGCCTTGGCCCATTGGTCATCGCCCATAGGCCAAAGTGGATCGGCGCTTCTGGGCGAACGGGCGTCTTGCCGAGTCCACCCGGAAGGGGCAACGGGCGCAGGCGCTGGGCGCCCACAGTGAGTACGAGGCGAGGCTGGCATGGCGGCCGGTGGCCGGCCGGCGTGGGGAAACGGAGTGCGGGCCGGCGACGAGCGGTTCAGGGCAGGGTAGCCGGGCGTGGTGGTGGTGCGAGAAGGCGGCAGGGATGGCAGAGGAGAGGCCGGCCACGGGCGGGTGCGGTCTGTGAGCACGGCGCGGTGAGCGCACACGGGACGGCGGCATGGAGACGCCCAAGACGAGGAGGAAGAGGGGAGATGAGCACGGGGAGGCGCTCACAGTGGCCGTAGGGGTTCGGGCAGTGGGTGTCGAGGAGGGAGACGGGGACGTCGTCGGCATCGAGGAGGCAGGCCGGTGGGGGAGGTCCGGCGAGGAGGATGGGGTCGCGCGACGAGGTGGCGGTGACGATGGGCGACGCCAGCGAGGCGACGGGTGGGCGACGACCCGAGGCAGGGGCGCGGCGTCGATCTCGGGAGGGAGAGGCGGGAGGTCGTGGGCGAAGCCCATGGCGTAGGGGCGTCGCGGTTGGGATGGAGGGGCACCGGCGGGAAGGGCCCCGTCAGGCGATGGTGGCGAGGCGGGCGCAGCGGCGACGGGCGGGCGGCGTCGGGCCCGGCGTCGGGCTCGGGGCAACGGGATCGGGCGGCGTCGCCGATCTAGATCCAGGGGAGGAGAGGGGGTGCGAGGGGGCGCTCGTCGGGGACAAGGACGGCGGCCGGCGAGGCGGCTCCAGGCGAGGGCCACGAGGCCATTCCCGATCCGATCCGGATCGGGGGAAGAGGGAGACGTGGGGAGTGGGGGGGGGAGTGTGCGGTTAGGGTTTGGTTCGGTGGGGGGGGGGGTCGGGGGTTGACCTAGTAGGGCGCCGGGGTGGGCCGGCCTTGTCGGCCTGATTGGCCCAGAGGCCAGCTGGGCCGTGGCCCAAAGGGGGGGGGGGTTCTCCTCTTTCTATATTTTTTTGTTGTTGTTTTGTTTTTAGTTTTTCTTTTACTGTTTTATTTTATTTTAGCGCACTAAAACGCTTTACAAAATGTTGGTTCACCACCATAATTACTTCTGGAATATTTGCCACAGTTTGTACATTTTAGTTTTTACATTTGAAAACTTTTGATGTTTGCCATTAATTAGATTTTTAATTTGAATCTGTTTGAACTAACGCGGGTCTATCAACAGTAACGGGAGTTGACATGGCACCATTAACCGAGTTTTACTGTAGCTTAATTATCCGGGTGTTACAGACACTCTTACTTATCGAAAGGACTACGATAGATCCCCTATACTTGTGGGTCATCAGCCTTGCGGGCATGCATCCTGGCTCAACTACAGGTTGGGTTTCTAGTCATATGCAGGCCACTGTGGCCCAGTAGGTGGGCTTTTTTTATTTAGTTTTTTCTATTTTCTGCTTTATTTAAAATCTTTTATTTATTTCTGGGTTGTTTTTTGTTGCATTTAGAGTTTCTTTGTGAATATTTTTGCTTTAGGTACAAAAATTTACAAACTTTCTATTAGTGCTAGTAGTTTTCAAATTTGAATAGTTTAGATTTGAATTTGAAATTTGTGTGAATCACAAGTTCATGAATAACTTAACTTTAAAAATAGATTTTCCAGCAATTCCTTTTTCTTATGTTTAATATTAGTGTGTTTTATCATTATATTTAATTTGGTAATACTTAGGTTATTTAAAAAATGAAATGCCTTTTTTCAGATGAGTTTTCATCCGAAACCCTCATTCTTCGAAAGAGATTGTCCATTTTGTACATGAAGTGCATCCAGTTTTTGCCGTAACCCTCTCTACTTTTTTGCACATGATATGTGGGTGAACTGATGATACCATGCCAACTTTCAACCTTTTCAGAGTTCATTTGTACTGCTTTTCAATTTCAGGGTCATTTAGCTCAAAAAAATCAGTAGATGCATGAAAAATAGCAAATGATGTCAGAAAGGGTTGAATGGTGCATACAGAACGCACAGAAAGTACACGTTTCAAATGCCAAAACACATATGTACCCTAACTATTACAAATATTCCCTGCGGTTTGTCCAAAGTGGGACTTTCCAGATATATAAGTCCAGAAACTCACTAGAGAAGAAAGTGATGACAGTGAAGCCGGTCACATCCTAGAGTGGGATCTTTGGGTGTGAAACTTTTTCTTCGCGTGTGTCCCTTTGCGCCGTAACGATGGACAATCTTCATCATTTTACTGGATGCTCGGGTCAATATTCACTGTGAAGGGAATAATTTCATCAAACTTTTCATAATATTCTGACATGTCTGTCTTGTCATCCACTCCCACGATGTTTCTTTTCTCTGAAAGAACTATGTGGCGCTTTGGCTCATCGTATGATGTATTCGCTTCCTTTATCTTTTCTTTTTCTCAGCTTGGTAGACATGTCCTTCACATAGAAAACCTGCGCCACATCATTGGCTAGGACGAATGGTTCGCCTGCATACGCAAGATTGTTGAGATCCACTGTTGTCATACTGTACTGCGGGTCTTCCGCTACCCCGCCTCGTGTCATATTGACCCATTTGCACCGAAACAAAGGGACCTTCAAACCACGTCCATAGTCAAGTTCCCACATGTCCTCTATGTAACCATAATATGTTTTCTTTCCCGTCTTGTTTGCTGCATCAAAGCGGACACCACTGTTTTGGTTGGTGCTCTTCTTATCTTGGGCGATCGTGTAAAATGTATTCCCATTTATCCCGTACCCTTTGAAAGTCATTATATTGGAAGATGGTAACTGGGACAGCAAGTACAAGTCATCTTCAATAGCGGCGTCATGCATGGCACGTGTCTGCAAGCAACCGGCGAAAGTCTCCGTTTGTTCACGTGTAATCCAGTTGTCAGACTGCTCCGGGTGTTTAGAGCGTAGAAAATTCTTGTGTTCCTCCAAATACGGAGCCACCAAGGAGGAATTCAATAGAACTGTGTAGTGTCCTTGAGTGAGAGAATGTCCGTCCATACATATTATTTGATCCCCTCCTAGCATGCCTTTTCCATCCAGTATGCCCTTATGTCGCGATTCGGGAACACCAATCGGCTTAAGGTCAGGAATAAAGTCAATACAAAACTCAATGACCTCCTCATTTTCATGGCCCTTGGAGATGCTTCCTTCGGGCCTAGCACAATTGTGAACATATTTCTTTAAGACTCCCATGAACCTCTCAAAGGGGAACATATTGTGTAGAAATACAGGACCCAACACGTTAATCTCTTCGCATAGATGAACTAGGATGTGCGTCATGATGTTGAAGAAGGATGGTGGGAACACCAACTCGAAACTGACAAGACATTGCACCAAATCATTCTCTAACCTTGGTATGATTTCTGGATCGATTACCTTCTGAGAGATTGCATTGAGGAATGCACATAGCTTCACAATGTCTAATCGAACGTTATCCGGTAGAAGCCCCCTCAATGCAACCGAAAGCAGTTGCGTCATAATCACGTGGCAGTCATGAGACTTTAGGTTCTGGAACTTTTTCTCTGCCATATTTATTATTCCCTTTATATTCGAGAAGCCAGATGGTACCTTCATACTGAGCAGGCATTCAAAGAAGATTTCCTTCTCTTCTTTGGTAAGAGCGTAGCTGGCATGACCCTGATGTATGCCATCTTTTCCGTGCATACGTTGCTGGTCCTCCCATGCCTTCGGTGTATCTTTTGTCTTCCCATACATGCCCAAGAAGCCAAGCAGGGTCACGCAAAGATTCTTTGTCACGTGCATCACGTCGATTGCTGAGCGGACCTCTAGGTCTTTCCAATAGGGCAGGTCCCAAAATATAGATTTCTTCTTCCACATGGGTGCACGTCTGTCAGCGTCATTCGGAACAGGTTGTCCGCCAGGACCCTTTCCAAAGATTACCTTCAAATCCTTGATCATATCATGTACATCAGCACCGATGGATGGCGAGGCTTCGTCCGGTGATCCACCTCACCTTTGAAATGCTTGCCTTTCTTTCTTACGGGATGCCTGCTCGAAAGAAATCGACGATGTCCCAGGTACACATTCTTCCTATAATTATCCAAATATAAACTGTCCGTATCATCCAAACAGTGCGTGCATGCGCGGTATCCCTTGTTTGTCTGTCCTGAAAGGTTACTGAGAGCAGGGCAATCATTGATGGTCATGAACAGCAATGCCTTTAGGTCAAATTCTTCCTGTACATGCTCATCCCACGCACGTACACCTTTTCCATTCCACAGTTGTAAGAGTTCTTCAACTAATGGCCTTATGTACACATCAATGTCGTTGCCGAGTTGCTTAGGGCCTTGGATGAGCACTGGCATCATAATGAACTTCCGCTTCATGCACAACCAAGGAGGAAGGTTATACAAATATAGAGTCACAGGCCAGGTGCTATGGTTGCTGCTCTGCTCCCCAAAAGTATTAATGCCATCTGCGCTTAGACCAAACCATACGTTCCTTGCGTCACCTGCAAACTCCTCCCTATACTTTCTCTTGATTTTTCCCCACTGCGACCCGTTAGCGGGTACTCTCAACTTTCCGTCTTTCTTACGGTCTTCTCTGTGCCATCGCATCGCCTTGGCATGCTCTTTGTTTTGGAACAAACGTTTCAACTGTGCTATTATAGGAGCATACCACATCACCTTGGCAGGAATCTTCTTCCTGGGGCGCTTGCCCTCGACATCACCAGGGTCATCGCGGCTGATCTTATAGTGCAATGCACCGCATACCGGGCACGCATTCAAATCTTCATACTCACCGCGGTAGAGGATGCAGTAATTAGGGCATGCATGTATCTTCTACACCTATAACCCTAGAGGGCAGACAACCTTCTTTGCTTCGTACGTACTCTCGGGCAATTCGTTGTCCTTTGGAAGCATATTCTTTATCATTGCCAGCAACTTTCCAAATCCCTTGTCAGATACATCATTCTCTGCCTTCTATTGCAGCAATTCCAGTGTGGTGCCCAGCTTTTTCTTGTCAGCTTTGCAATTCGGGTACAACAATTTCTTGTGATCCTCTAACATGCGCTGCAACTTCTTCTTCTCCTTTTCACTTGCGCAGTTTCTCTTTGCATCGGCAATGGCCCGACCTAGCTAGATCATCAGCGGGCTCACCTGATGCCTCTTCTTAAGCTTCTTCCCGCATTGTCGGCTCAGCTTCTTCCCGCATTGCCGGCTCAGCTTCTTCCCCTATTGTTGTACCATCATATTCAAGGAACCCATGGCCAGGATAGCTGTCGTCGTCCTCTTCTTCTTCATTGTCTTCCATCATAACCCCTCTTTCTCCGTGCTTGGTCCCAACATTATAGTGGGGCATGAAACCGGACTCAAACAGGTGGATGTGAATGGTTCTTGAGTTAGAGTAATTGTGACCATTCTTACAACCAACACATGGACAAGGCATAAAACCATCCGCCCGCTTGTTTGCCTCAGTCGCAAGCAGAAAAGTATGCACACCCTCAACAAACTGGGGAGAGCATCGGTCATCGTACATCCATTGCCGGCTCATCTTCATTACACAGCACCGAATAGACCAAATTAATACAAGTTCATACATAAATTAGTTCATACATAAAGTTCATACAACACTTAAATGCAACATATATACAAAAAACTCTCTAGCTAAAGCATTTAAATGCAACAACAAATGTGATCAAGATCGCAACTAAGGTAACAATTGATCCAACAACATAATGATACCAAGCCTCACTATCAATGGCATATTTTCTAATCTTTCTAATCCTCAAGCGCATTTACTCCATCTTGATCTTGTGATCATCGACGACATCGGCAACATGCAACTCCAATTCCATCTTCTCCCCCTCAATTCTTTTCAATTTTTCTTTCAAATAGCCATTTTCTCTTTCAACTAAATTTAATGTCTTGACAATAGGATCAGTTGGAATTTCCGGTTCACATACCTCCTAGATAAAAATATCTATGTCAACTTGATGGGCATAATTTGTCATAAACATGAAATGCAATAAATAGTTTTAAAGAGAATATACCACATCTGAATCATAACACGGACGAGGGCCGACGGGGACGGATATCAAAACCATGGCACTATGTATAACAAACTACGTACGGGTAAGATAATTGTACGAGTAACTATATATTTTTTATATAAAAAAGATAAGAACAAGAGGCTCACCACAAGGCGGTGCCGGCGACGTGTCGGTGCGGACGATCGACGGTGGTTACGACGGAGACGGGAAGGCACTAATTAAGTAAACCACACCTACATATGCAAACTAAGTGTTATTTTGACCTCAAATTGCATATAAATCAAATAAACTACCATATATAATTCCTTCCAAATTACTAAAACCCAAAAATTAATCACTATATAAAGCATTACAAGAGCTAATCTAGCAATGAGAAATGAAAGGACAAAGTTGCTAACCTTTGTGATCACTTGAATGGATGGGGGCCTTCAAATCTTGACAAAATTTAGGCAAAATGTGTGATGAGCTCGAGCAAGAGGGGAAGAACAGAGAGGAGAGGGGAAAGGGGAAGAACAGGGTGAGCTCGAGCTCGGGTGGATGAAGGGTTTATATAGGAGTACCTTTACTACCGGTTCGTGGCACGAACCGGTACTGAAGGTGCTGGAGGGGCCCCGGTCTGACAACATCCTGCCACCACTCTCTTTAGTACCGGTTCGTGGCACGAACCGGTGCTAAATGTTCTCCACGAACCGGTACTAATGAGAGCGGCCCGCCTAGCCGTTGGAACCGGCATTAATGGCCACATTAGTGTCGGCTCAAATGTGAACCGGGACTAATGAGCTAAACATTAGGCCCTTTTTCTACTAAGTGTACATGCACTGCTCCGGCGGTCGCTCGGCTTGTCGGTGAGGATTTTGCTCCCGTCGAGCACGTTGACCCCAGCCACGTTCGCGAGCCTGCCCTGTCGAAAGGCCCGCTAGCAGTCCGTCCTTCCTCTTTTCCATTTTTCTCTTCTTTGGCATTACTAGCAAAAGAGCCCGTGCGTTGCAATGGGAAAAAATAACACATGCTCTTAGCCAAAACCATGACTCAAGACCCTAATAGGTCCATGCCCTTTATTTTAACATGGCATCACAGTTGTGTTGCGGACGATGGACTCAGTGCTCACACAACGAAAACGCTTTTGAATGGGGTTAGTTCTAAGGCGTCTCTCTCTCTTTCTCTCTCTCTCTCTCTCTCTCTCTCTCTCTCTCTCTCTCTCTCGCGAGCGCACACTCGCTTTGAATAAGATGAGAAATATGTTGTTTTACCCTGAGAGGTTTCACAGAGGTGTGCATGCGTGGTTATCGATGTTTTCTTCCCTATTAATCTGATTTTAATTAGTGTTTATTGGCAATTTAGATTGCCGCCGGCACGAAAGAAAAACAGACCATGCACTGTAGATTAAGTTGGCATCAAAAATAATATTTTAGAAATATGTAACAGCTAAAAATAACATCATATTTTAGATTCTGCATATTTTTCTAATCAAACTTCATCTGTTCACCATCGAGAAAAAAGGTTGTTTGAAACTATACTGAATAATTGTCTATGTAAATAGCGTGGTCATGTACGTACTGCGGATCTTTATATCTATATCTATATCCATAATCTACAACTACTAATAAAGCAAGCTGCGTTTCGTCAATTTTTTCATTCGTTCACCACCGAAAAGAGTTTTTTTTCTATTTGAGGTGGTACTAAATTCTTAGCGTTTATCTGCTAGAAAAAAGAATTTTCGTACATGGGCCGCGTGTTGTGGCCCAGCGAAGCAAGCCCCGTTATTTTTCTGCTCACGCAGCTGGGAAAATTCTATTTTCCGCAGAGGGTGATAAATAGTCGGAGTTTCGCAAACGACAACCTATAATGGGCTGGCCCATTTGTCCTTATTTTTGTGTTTTACTTATATTTTTATTCTCATTTCCCTATTTCCTTTTCCCTCCCAAGTTTTTTTTTCTTTAAGAATTTATTTCGTAAATTAAAAATTCTGAATAAACCTTTAGAATTAAAGATAATACATTTTGGAAAATGTTCAGAATTCCAAAATTTTGTTGCTATTTGGAAAATATTCTAAACTTGCAAAAAGTTTCCCATTTTTCAATTTTTTTATTGTTTTTCAAAATTGTTTGAGATTCTACAAAGAAAATGGCATGTAAAAAAATGCTCTAGATTCTAAAAATATTCCTGTTTGAATGAAATTTTGAGAATTTAAAATAATGTTCGTGTATAAAAGATACACATGTTCTAAAAATATTAAAAAATTTCAATACATGTTCCTGTTTTAAAAATTGTTCACAAATTCAAATCATGTTCATGTTATTATAAAAAACTGGGTGCTTTCAGAAAATGTTTGTGAATTTTATAAGATGTTCCCTTCATATTTTGTTCGGGTTTTTCCAAAAGTGTATATAATTTTCAAAAAATTGTTCAGGATTTTAAAAATTGTTCATGTTTGCTAGAATGTTCAGAAACTTCATATCTTAAAATCCCCTCGATTGAAAGGTTGATAAGAAAAGTAGATTAAATAACTCATCGGCCTTCTCTGGCGTACGATGACGTAACAAAACTCTTAACTGCCCTCGATTAATGAATGAAAAATAGCGGATTGATTCCTTCACACGTGGCGAAACCGAGAAGCTAAATGTTTCTTTTTCGTGTGCACACAGGGTTTTGCTTGCGCATATAATTCACACTAACTTTAAATGCATATTATTTTATCTCTCGTTGCAACTCACGGACATATGTGCATGCGTGATTATCGATGTTTTCTTCCCTATCAATCTGATTTTAATTAGTGTTTATTGGCAATTTAGATCGCCGCCGGCATGAAAGAAAAACAGACCATGCACTGTAGATTAAGTTGGCATCAAAAATAATATTTTAGAAATATGTAACAGCTAAAAATAACATCATATTTTAGATTCTGCATATTTTTCTAATCAAACTTCATCCGTTCACCACCGAGAAAAAAAGTTGTTTGAAAATATACTGAATAATTGTCTATGTAAATAGCGTGGTCATGTACGTTCTGCGGATCTTTATATCTATATCTATATCTATAATCTATAACTACTAATAAAACAAGCTGCGTTTCGTCAATTTTTTCATTCGTTCACCACCGAAAAGAGTTTTTTTTTTTCTATTTGAGGTGGTACTAAATTCTTATGCGTTTATCTGCTACAAAAACGAATTTTCGTACATGGGCCGCGCGTTGTGGCCGAGCGAAGCAAGCCCCGTTATTTTTCTGCTCACGCAGCTGGGAAAATTCTATTTTCCGCACAGGGTGATAAATAGTCGGAGTTTCGCAAACAACAACCTATAATGGGCTGGCCCATTTTTCCTTATTTTTGTGTTTTACTTCTATTTTTATTCTCGTTTCGCTATTTCCGTTTCCCTCCCAAGTTTTTTTTCTTTAAGAATTTATTTCGTAAATTAAAAATTCTGAATAAACCTTTAGAATTAAAGATAATACATTTTGGAAAATGTTCAGAATTCCAAAATTTTGTTGCTATTTGGAAAATATTCTAAACTTGCAAAAAGTTTCCCATTTTTCAATTTTTTTATTGTTTTTCAAAATTGTTTGAGATTCTACAAAGAAAATGGCATGTAAAAAAATGCTCTAGATTCTAAAAATATTCCTGTTTGAATGAAATTTTGATAATTTAAAATAATGTTCGTGTATAAAAGATACACATGTTCTAAAAATCTTAAAAAATTTCAATACATTTTCCTGTTTTAAAAATTGTTCACAAATTCAAATCATGTTCATGTTCTTATAAAAAACTGGGTGCTTTCAGAAAATGTTTGTGAATTTTATAAGATGTTCCCTTCATATTTTGTTCGGGTTTTTCCAAAAGTGTATATAATTTTCAAAAAATTGTTCAGGATTTTAAAAATTGTTCATGTTTCCTAGAATGTTCAGAAACTTCATATCGTAAAATCCCCTCGATTGAAAGGATTGATAAGAAAAGTAGATTAAATAACTCATCGGCCTTCTCTGGCGTACGATGACGTAACAAAACTCTTAACTGCCCTCGATTAATGAATGAAAAATAGCGGATTGATTCCTTCACACGTGGCGAAACCGAGAAGCTAAATGTTTCTTTTTCGTGTGCACACAGGGTTTTGCTTGCGCATATAATTCACACTAACTTTAAATGCATATTATTTTATCTCTCGTTGCAACTCACGGACATATGTGCTAGTAATAACCTACACACATATCCCACGGTAACTTTGACCCAGGGTTATTGAAAAACAACATCAGGTAACTCACGTGAATATAGCACCTTAATATATGAATCGCATACCCGATGCATACATACAAACACCGCGATAACTTTGACTAAGAAGAAAAAAATTGTTTAAAAACATACCCCGATAATTTATGTGAAAATAGCACGGTATACAAATCGCATATCCGAGAACTTACATACAAATAGCGTGGTAACTTTGACCAAGGAGAACAAGAAAGTTATTTAAAGAACATACCCCGGTATCTTATGTGAAAATAACATGGTAATATATGAACAAACATCGTAGTAACTTTGACCAAGGAGGGGGGGGGGGGATTGTTAAAAAAACATACTCCGTAACTTATGTGAAAATAGCACGGTAATATACGAACCGCATATCCGATAACTTACATACAAACATTGCGATAACTTTGACAAAGGAGAAAAAAGGGTTGTTGGAAAACATAACCTCTCCCCCGATAACTTACATGAAAATATGACGGTAATATACAAACCGCATATCCAAACACCAGATAACTTTGAGCAAAGAAAAATAAAGTTGGTGAAAAACATAACCCCTATAACTTATGTGAAAAGTGCACGGTAATATACGAACTGCATACTCGATATTTTACGCACAAACACCACGGTAGCTTTTGACGGGGGGAGAAAAAGTTGTTAACAAACATAACCATGGTAACTTATGTCGAAATATCACGAGAACTTGCATACCACATGGGTGATAACTTGTGTAGTCTAGGCGTGATAACTTGTGACCCGGAAAAAAAATCGTCGGAACATACCAATATGGGATCTAGTTTCATGCATCTGACTGACGGTTTAAATTACAAAACATTTTAAACTTTTAGAATAAAGAGAACCTATGATGACATCAGCTTTGTAGTCCTCCAATGCATACATGTAATTAGAGAAAGGAATACACGTGAAAGAAAAGTAAGTCATCTTAATGCATGCATGCATGTAATTAGATGGAGGAAAGGAGTGTGGTAGTTTTGTTTATGCGGCACAAGTGTGCCAAATATTATGGTCCTTTAAAAATATTAAATGCACATTTGACAAATGTTGAACATATACTCAGATAAATGTTCAGCATGTACTTGAAAATGTTGAGTGTGTACCAGAAAAAAAATCCAACAAACATTTAAAAATAGAAAAAGAAAAGAAAAACAAACCAGCAAAAAGGAAAATTTAAAAAAATCAGTGAAACCCCGTAAACACCAGTCTATAAAAATAATATTGATCAAAACCTTTTTAAAACCAGAGGGAAGATTCCCTAAATCCATACATGCTCTTCTCGAAACTAACGCTTTTGGCCAGACCCATCGGAGCGAACACTGTAGGTGAGTTGTGGTTCTGTCACGCAGTAAGCAAGACATAGCCGAAATCACTAATTAAAAAGTACTCTTTCCAAAAATCACTTCCACCTTCTCAAGTTGAGACAAGTGGCGCATTATGCATGTGCGTCACTTGTCGCAACCTGAGAGTTTTCCCTTTTTCGTACATCCATTTATTCAAAACATTTTATCTCCTAAACTGTGTGTTCGAATCTCGAACCATTTTTACCATTGGATTCCTCGCGTCGAGATCTTCAATAGTAGATCACATTTTGATAGAATTTGATGAATTTTTTTTCATGAAAAAGCCGGTCGAAAAAAGCAGAAGGAAAAACCTAATCAGGAGCACTTTTTTCCCTTCCCGAAAGCCGCTTCCGAGAGGCAAGGCCGTGCCTGTCGCAGAAGCAAAATCATGCCTCCCGCGAAAGGAAAAAACACGTTTTTTTCGTTTTCGAGAGGCACGGCCGTGCCCCTCAGGAAAAGGAAAAAAGAAGAGAAAACACGTGTTTTTCCGAGGAACGATCGTGCCTCTCGCGGAAGCAAAACTGTGAATCTCACGAAAGGAAAAAAAAGAAAATGAGTTTTTTTTTCATTTCCGACAGACACGGTCGTGTCTCTCGCGGAAGCAAAACCGTGCTTCTCATGAAAGGAAAAAAACACGCTCGTTTTTTCATTTTCTAAAGACACGGCCGCGCATCTCGCAGAAGCATAACCGTACCTTTCGCGAAAGCAAAACCGTGTCTCTGACGGGATTTTCATTTTCGAGCGGAAGCAAAATCGTGACTCTCGCGAAAGAAAAACAAAAAAAATTTGTTTCCTCATGATTTGTTTTCATTTTATTTTGTCGAAAAGCTTAGAAAGATCGGAAAGCCGAAAAACCCAGAAAAAAACCCATCTAAAAAGCCAAAAACACGTGTGAAAAAAAAAACAAAATCCGTAGGGGCGTCCAGACCACCCCTAATTATCGTTGGGAGGCTCCCGAAGAAGCGATTCTCAATTAGTTGCTCCTCGGCATAGCACTAACGTTTGGTGTCGATCTTTCTATACTCACCCAATTATTTGTTTCCGAAATTGGGTTGCTTAACACGCTTGCCATGTGCTATAGCTAGTTCATCATTGTGGCAACCACTTGTGCACACTGATCCTCAAAAAAAAAAACCCACTTGTGCACACCATCTGTCGATGTTCAGATGGTCCAAACGAATCCCAATTGTTGTCTCCAGAGTGTACGAAAAATTAAGCTCAAGCCCACCAAAATGTACGCCACGTACAAGAATTATATCGTATATATCCCCAATGCCTCAGTGAATCATTCCCGGCAGCGTCTCCATCCTCAAGGCAAAAGGTGTACCATGCCACGCTAGTCTAGCCGGCGCTGCAACATCATTAGTCACGGGAGAAGATCCCTCAAAGCTTCCCACAATGATCGGTGGTGCCACCACCGCAACTTAATTAGCGCGAACGAAGCCGAATAAGGGCGCTGATAAGTCTCGCTTCACGCGAGACGAGCGCAAGTCTCGCTTAAGGTTCGCGCGATTTGGGCTGGCCAAGGGGCGCTAATATGTCTCGTTTTTTTATTTGTTTCTTTTCATGTTTTTTGTTTCTGTTTTTTCTTTTATTTTTTACTTTTGATTACGCTTCAAAATATTCAAATTAGATATATTAAAAAATAAATATACATTAAACATTTGAAAAATATTGTGCAAGTATTTGAAAAATATTAAATGTGTATAGAGAAAATGTTTATCACGTCTATGAAAAATGTATACAAAAAACATTGTGTGAAACAATTTGATCATGTATTTAAAATGTTAATCAAGCATTTGAAAAAATGTTGAACAAATGTTTGAAAAATATTATTCAAGCCTTTGGAAAATATTAAATGTGTATAGAAAAAATATTGACCATGTATTAAAAATGATTAATTGTTTTCATCATGTATATAAAAATGTTAATCAAGCATTTTGAAAAATAAATGTTGAAATAGTATTTGAAAAATATTAATCGAGCATTTGGGAAGTACTAAATGTGTATAGAAAAAAATGTTGACCTTGTGTTAAAAAATTATGAATTGTTTATCATTGTATATAAAAATGTTAATCAAGCATTGAAAAATGTTGTAAAATTATTTGAAAATTTTCAATCAAGCATTTTATAAATGTTAAATGTGTATAGAATTTTTTACCATGTACTAAAAATGATGAAAATATTTGATCATGTATATAAAAATTTTATCAAGAATTTTAAAAAATGTAGAACAAGCGTTTGGAAAATGTTAATGTGTATAGAAAAAATGTGAGAATGTATTAAAACCTATTAATATTTTTAATTGTAAACTGTTAATCAAGCATTTTAAAAAATGTAAAAAATGTATAAAAAAATGTTGGCCATGTATTCAAAAAATGTTGACCATGTATTCAAAATATGTTAATCTTGTATTTGAAAAATGTTAAAACTGTGTATAGGATTTTCTTTTACCATGTATTACAAAAATGTATAGTTTGTATTGGAAAAATTATAGGCGTGTATTACAAACATGTTGTTCACATATACAAAACATGTAGAATAATAACCAAAAGAACAAAGAAAACTGAAAATAGAAACAAAATAATAAAAGAAAATAAAGATGCAAGAAAGAATGAAAGAAAAGGGTTGAAAAAAAGAAAATAAAAATAAAACAAAAACTGAAAAAAAAAACCCCGAAGAAAACGGCTTGATTAGCCTCAAGTAGGACGCGCCCCTAGTACTTACCAAGAATGGAACTTGGGCGGAGTGGCTAACTCAGCGCATGATCTCCCTGGAAACATAGCATTCGCGACCGAATAATGTGGCATCGTCACTCATAGCCTCGCTAGGCGACACAAATGACCGAGCTGCTAACTAGGCCAGGCCAGGCCAGCCCAGTTGCTGCGCCGAGAAGCGAGAATGGAATGGAATAGAAAATCCTTGGGAGCGACCAACCGAATGAACCACCTACACCACCCAGGCAAGGCCGGGCGAACCAAGATTAACATCGTGGCGACACGCCCATGTCGCCAGAACATGCCCGGCCGTCACACGCCACCGCCCTCGCCACACAAGTAGGCTGCTAGCTGGAGTACATTTTTTCTAAAAAAAGCTAAGTTGGAGTATGTTTCTACTTTTTTAATCAATCTAGCTGGAGTACGAAAGAACGGTGTGAGCATGTTTGTTAGCTCGCATTACCTCCAACCAGGTCAGTTGCATCAAGAAAAACGCGTTTGGTTGGAAACCAGGTGGGTTGGCTCGCATCCGCAGAGCCTGGCTCGCTGAAAACCCTCGAATTTGCAGTTTCCAGCAAGCCAGACCGAGTGCGGCGCAAAAGGGATACAACGCGCACGCGAGGTGCTACTTGTGAACTGCGTTAGGATTAACCCAAGAGTAGGGGATGATGCAGTACAATAAAAATAAGTATTTCCCTCCGTCAAGAACGAAGGTTATCAATCCAGTAGGAGAACCAAGCAACACAACATTAGCAGCACCTGCACACAAATAAAAAATCCTTGCAACCCAACACAAAAAAGGGGTTGTCAATCCCTTCACGGTTACGAGAAAGACTAAAATGTATGGTATTTGATAGATAGAAATACAAAATAAAAAAATAAAAGTAAAAACGTAGAAAGGTATTTTAAGGATTTTTATATGATAAAAGATAGACCCGGGGGTTTTCACTAGAGGCTTCTCTCAAGAAAATAACATACGATGGGTAGACAAATTACTGTTGGGCAATTGATAAAAAGCAAATAGTTATGATAATATCCAAAGAAATGATCATGTATATAGGCATCACGTCCGAGATAAGTAGATCGAAACGATTCTGCATCTACTATTATTACTCCACCCATCGACCGCTCTCCAGCATGCATCTAGAGTATTAAGTTCACAAAAAACAGAGTAACGCCTTAAGCAAGATGACATGATGTAGACAAGATAAACTCATGTGTGAATAAACCCCATCTTTTTACCCTTAATAGCAACGATACATACGTGTCATGTCCCCTTCTGTCACTGGGATTGAGTACCGCAAGATCGAACCCATTACAAAGTACCTCTTCCCATTGCAAGATGAATCAATCTAGTTGGTCAAACCAAATCAATAAATCAGGGAAGAAATACGAAGCTATAACAATCAAGCATAAAAGAGTTCGGAGAAAACTCACATAATATTCATTGATAGATCTGATCATAAACTCACAATTCATCGGATCCCCACAAACACACCGCAAAAAGAGTTACATCGGATAGAACTCCAAGAACATCAAGGAGGACATTGTATTGAAGAACATCGAGAGAGAAGAAATCATCTAGCTACTAAGTATGGACCCGTAGGTGTGTAGTGAAATACTCACGCATCCTCGGAAGGGCAACAAGGTTGATATAGAGCCCTCCGTGAATGAGCCCCCCTCCGGAGGAGTGCCAGAAAAGGTCCCTAGATGGGATCTCTCAGACTAGAGGCTTGCGTTAGCGGAAAAAGTATTTCATGGACTCTCATGTTGGTTTCCTGATTTTAGAGAATTTATAGAGGCGAAGTTAGGTCAAACGGAGCCTCGTGGGCCCCACAAGCTACCAGGGCATGCCCTACCCCCTGGGCGTGCCCTGGTGCCTTGTGGGCTACTGCTCCATCTTCTTGTCCCCTCCCGAAACTTCCAGCGTCTCTTATTACAAGAAAAAAATCTCCAAAAAGTTTCATGGCATTTCGACTTGGTTTGGTATTGATATTCTGGCACGCAGAAAATAGCAACTGGCACTGGTGAAAGTGCAATCATGCCCTTACATTATGTTTTGGTTGTTTATGACAATTTACATGTAGGGGACTGACAATGGCTGCCAAGTAGATTTCAGGTGTTGGTCCCCGGTTCGTCAAAATTGTGTGTGGATCAAGAGCATACGAAGTGAGTTCTCTCAAGGTTGAAGTGGTAAAATGATGTTTCATTTTATGTTTCTTGAGTTATAGGGATCCCGCACTATTAAGAGGGGATCAAAGGGATAGTGCTAGATTTGCTCAAGTCGACATCTTCTATTTCTATTTCCTCACATCATATTCCAACATAGGCATATTTCACTCCTATCCAACAAAATTCCACTCATATCCTATATACCAAAGAAATCCATGGCCAACTAGGTTCCCCAACATATATGATCTAACCTTTGCATACTTTGCATCCTCCATTTTGGTTTATCTTGGGTGGTTCTCTAAGTGAGGACCTAGAGCTTTTCCATAGCTTCAAAACGAGCCCAAGATCATCAAAATCGGAGTCCGGATGAAAAAGTTATGTATGTTTTATTTCGGGGGCGCCTGAAGTTTTTGTGTTGGCCGGATATCCGGGACTTGGCCCGGAAATCCGTCCGTAGATGACCAGAACCGAGTGAAATGCTGGTTTGCCCTCCGGATGTCCGGCGATCTCCGGATGTCCGGGCTTTTTTGCGGATGTCCGGGCTTGGCCCGAAATCCGGCGTAGATGTCGAGAACCGCGTGAACGCTGGTTTGCTCTCCGGATGTCCGGCGATCTCCGGATGTCCGGGCTTTCTGTTTTGCGGATGTCCGGGCTTGACCCCGGATGTCCGGCTCTGCTATTCCTACTGCTCGCCTGTTCTCCAAGTGGCTCTCCAGCCCGGATGTCCGGCCTCCAGCCCGGATGTCCGGCCTGCCCGGTCACTTGCACTACAACGGGCATATTTGAGCACACACTATATATACTGCCTCTTCTCCCCACAAGAGGGGTCGACCATTCACTTTGAACAAACCCTAGAACACTACACTCACTCTCTCTCATCTCTCCACACCAAATCTTAGATCCCCAAGGGATTTGAGAGCTTTGAAAAGAAGTTGTCCGATCAAGTGATAGATCCACTTCTCCTCCTTCTCTGCACCCAAGGAATTCATGATTTGAGCAAGTCTTGAGCAAATCCCCATTGATCTTATTACTCTTGGAGGTTGGAGACTCCTAGGCGGGCGGAGTCTATCGGAGAGGACTCGACTTGTGTGATTACCCCCGGAAAAGTTTGTGAGGGTTTGGAGACCACCCCAAGGTCTACCACTAGTGGTTGAGAAACATCTTCGTGGTGTTGTCTCAAAGGGAGAATAGGGTGAGCCTTCGTGGCGTTGGTGTGCCTTCGTGGTAACATCCACCTCTCTAACGGTGACTAGCTTCCCTCTAAGGAAGTGAACATCGACATACATCCTTGTCTCCCGGAGTTGCGGTTATTCCTAACCCTAACTCTATACTTGTGGTTACTTGTTTTGGTTTGCACTTACTTACATCATATTGTGCTTGCTCACTTATATGCTTGTGTTACTTACCTAGTACTTCGTACCTACTAGCAATTGTTAGGCTCACTTTCATATTCCGCACTATTGCCTAAAATTGCTAAGTAATAATTAAAATTTGCAATTGTACCTATTCACCCCCCCCCCACTAGGGCCAGCTCGATCCTTTCAATTGGTATCGAGCCTCGTGCTCTATTCTTGTGGCTTAACCGCCCTAGAGCGAGATGAACCCGGATGGGACTCCTTGTTGTAGATCCTAAGGATAAAGGCGGGCTTCTTAGAAGTCAAGTCCTTTATGCTCGGAGGATCTAGAACGGCCCTTGCTAAGCAAAAGAGGAGCATGATGCTTCTCTTGAGGCCTTAGTCCAAATGAGATTAGCCACGTTGTCCTCGGTGCTTGCACCACTCTCGTGGTGCTGCCTCAAGGCCAACTGTGCCTACTCCATCACTTGGTCAACAACCTCCTAACAATGAACACGCCAGTGTTCCTTGGCTTTCTGCAAGACCTCAGGTTGAGAAACCAAGATATAATCCTCAAGGCAGTCCTCCTTTGCTTAGTGCCACTTCCGATTTTCCTTTGTGGAGAGTTGCTATGCAGGACCATCTTCGACATGGAAACGATGAGATGTTGGAGATCTTGGAGTATGGCTATCATGTGGTTGATCCAAAGAACCCCACTCCAAGAGAAATATATGACAAGAACCTCAATGACACTGCAATCATGTGGATAAGGATAGGCTTGGATGAAAAGCAAAGGAGACCGTTCATACACATCACAAGTGCCAAGGAACTATGGGAAACTGTTATGCGATCCAAAGCTGGCACCTCTACCCTCGGAGTGCTCAATATGAAATTGCCAAGGGCAATTACAAAACTTTTGTATGGAGAAAGGTGAAACCCCAATCAACTCCATGAGCGTCTCATGACACTCACCGCCGATATTGAGTCATGTGAGTGTGACAAGACACAAGATGGATTCAACATGACTAAGAGGTTCCTTGTGGATAAGTTACTCCATGCTCTTGCTCCATTTCACCATCAAATGGTGTGGGACATAAGACAACACCATACCTTCAAGGAAATGACTACAGATGACATCGTATCCACCTTTCAACTATATGAAGAGTCAAAGACTAATGCCACAAAACATCTTGCCATGCATGGTTCTCCATCATCAAAGATCAATCTTGCATTGAAGGCCAAGCATGTATGTGAAGATGAACAAAGTGAAGAAGAAGAAGAGGATCACGAAGATGGTGATGAGATTGAAACTGACGAGGGCCCTACATATGAAGACATGGCTCTTTTTGTCAAGAAGTTTAAGCGGGTAAGTTCAAGGGAAGATTCCAAAAGAAGAAAGTAAGAAAATGCTACAACTGTGAAGAAACCAATCACTTCTCCAACGAAAGTGCCCTTATGAGAAGAGAGAAGATAAACCAAGGTTTCCCAAGACCTTTCCCAAGAAGAAGTTGCCAAATCCTTTGAACTCCAAGCTCAAGAAGAGAGATGGAAAGGCAATGGTTGCTCAAGAAGAATCTGATCCGGATGATGTTAGTGGTGTTGCGGAGTTGCTCAAGACTCTCAAAACACCTTGAGGTTAGTAAACAAGAGTGGTGATGTGGTCACCTACAACTACATGAAAGATTACAAGGGCAACGCTCACAAATGCCTAATGGCAAAGGCCATGGTTGAAGAAGAAGAGGACCAAAGCTCTTCTGACAAGGTCAAGGTAACTCCACGATCAAATCCTCCTCTTTTCACGCCTTCTACTTCTAGTGATGAGTATCTTGATGCGGAGGATAGTCATGAGGATGATGATCTAACTGATCCTATGCTTGCTAAACTTAATAAGTTCATGTGCTCCCTCAAAGGAAGGAAGCTCACTATGTTTCAGTATGCTTATGGAGATGGTGAGTAAGTACACCATCTCCATTAAGGAACTCGAAACCCTCGTCATCGAGGAAAAGGAAAAATATGAAATCCTTGAGCGGAAAGTCAAATATGAGGAAGCAAGAAATGATGAACTATGTTTAAAAATTGGTACAAATATTGATGTTCATACTAAAGATCTTGCCTCCTTGAAAAAGGCTATTGGCTCTTGTGAAGAGTTGATGAATGATAAAAGTAAGCTTGCAAAGTCTCATGCCTCTATCACTAAGGATTGTGAGCTTCTATCCGTGTCTCTCAAGACTAAGGAAGAAGAGCTCACCCTTCTTACAAAGAGTTTTGAGACACTCAAACTTAATTATCTTGAAACTCTAGCCAAGGCTTACTCATCTCCTATTATCAATGTTGATGCATGTTCTACTAACTCTAGTAGTGATCTAGCATCCATCCTTGAGGAGAATCGGTTTCTCAAAGCTCAAATCGAGAAAGGGCTCATGACATGTGCTCAAGGGCAAAAGAACCTTAATGAGGTGTTGAGCCAACACAATGAAGCGTTAACAAAGAGGGACTCGGGTTGACCCAAGCACAAGCAAGAAGAAGACGTCCTCCCAAAATTGCACCACCCCTTTAAAAGAAACCTTTGTACGAGAAGGACACAAGGAGAAAGGTAAGGTTGTTAGTGGGAAGGCCACAAGGGGCATGCCCACTCTCAACAAGCCAAAAGAGTTCATGCCTCCATCCTATGTCTGCGTAAGACTAAGGATGGAGAAGTTTATGCAAAGTTTGTTGGCCCCAAAAGGCATTTCGTTTTATGCTATTTGGGTCCCTAAGACCCTTGTGACTAACTTGAGAGGTCCCATTGTAAAATGGGTGCCTCTAACCAAGTAATAATTGTGTGTAGGTAGCTTTCTCCGGTGGAGTAAAATGGGTGATTGATAGTGGATGTACAAATCATATGACCGGAGATAGCAAATTGCTCTACGATTTCATGGAAGCTATTCAACCATTTATGAGCATTATGTTTGGTGGAGGATCAAAAGGACAGGTACTTGGGTTGGGTAAGGTGGCTATCACAAATGACATGTCTCTTGCAAATGTCATGCTTGTCCAATCCCTTAAATATCATTTGCTTTACGTCCGCCAATTGGCTTCATTGGTTATGATACACTATTTGGACTAACGGATGTGAAAGTCTTTAAGAGAGATACTCAAGTGGCCTTTGTTGGAGAGTTGGATGGCAACCTTTACACGGTTGATTTCTCGAAGAGAGCACATTCCATGCAACTTGTCTAATGGCCAAGGCCGACAAGGGGTGGCTATGGCATCGCCGGCCAGCCCATGTCGGCATGAGGAATCTCCAAGATCTCTTAAGGGAATCACATCCTTGGACTAACAAATGTCTCTTTTGAGAAAGATCGTGTGCAAAGGTGCATGTATAGCCGGAAGCAACATCAATCAAAGCACCCACCCAAGAATATTGTGTCTACTTCAAGGCCTTTGGAGCTCCTTCATGTGGATCTCTTTGGGCCTCCTTCATGGGATAGTCTTGGTGGGAAAAAGTATGGACTTGTCATTGTTGATGATTACTCAAGATATACATGGGTGTTTTTCCTCAAGTCCAAGGACGAAACGAAGATCACTTTCATTGACTTTGCCAAGCAAGCACAACGCAAGTTTGACAAAGAAATCTTGGCAATAAGAAGTGACATTGGATCTGAGTTCAAAAACTATACCTTGGAAGAATTCCTTAGTGATGAAGGGATTGAGCATCAATATTCAGCTCCATACACTCCTCAAAGAAATGGTGTAGCCGAAAGGAAGAACCGCACACTTGTGGAGATGGCAAGGTCCATGTTGGATGAATACAAGTCACCACATAGTTTACGGGCGAAGCTGTCAAAAACCGCATGTCATGCATCAAACCGGCTTTTCCTCCGCACTATATTGGAAAAGACTCCATATGAGCTGCTAACTGGAAACAAGCCAAATGTCAAGTACTTTCGTGTATTTGGGTGCAAATGTTTCATCCTCAACAAAAGAGAAAGGTTAGGAAAATTTCAATCCAAAACAATTGAGGGTATATTTGTTATTATGGATCAAACTCTCACAAGATATAGAGTCTACAACAAATCCAATGGATGTGTGGTAGAAACTTGTGACGTGGTGTTTGATGAATTTAATGGCTCCCATGGGGAGCAAGTTGATTTAAGTGATGTAGGTGAAGAAGATTCTTCTCAAGACATTTTGACCATGGGTGTTGGTGCACTTCTTCCTATGGAACAAGAACCTCATGATGATGAAGAAGAAGATAGAAGTCTCACACATCATCAAACTACTTCAACATTCATAACACCACAAGCCCCTATTGCTCAATCGATACCTTTAGCCCAAGTTGAAGAGGGTGATCAAGCTCCTCCTCATGACAATCTTCAAGAACAAGAACAAGAAAGTCCAATCATTGATGATGAACCTCAACAAATGCAATATGAACAAGAAGATCTTCCTCCACACATTAATGATCCATATGTTGAGGATGTGGACGATGGACATGAAGTTGAACCTCGTGAAACCCTTACCTCTATCATGCCACGAGTGGCGGTCGTGTTGATGTTGACAAAATACTCACCGCATATCGGAAGGTAGAGTCACTCGTAAACACTTGACCAACTTTTGTGCTCACTTCTCTTTTGTGTCTAGTTTTGAACCCATCAAGGTACAAGATGCATTGATAGACAACGATTGGCTAGTTGCTATGCAAGAAGAGTTGAACAGTTTTGAACGCAACCAAGTGTGGTCGTTAGTCAAGAGGCCACCTACCGAACACAACGTCATTGGAACAAAATGGATTTTCAAGAACAAACAAGATGAGAATGGTGTAATCATACTAAACAAGGAAAGGTTAGATGCACAAGGGAACTCACAAGTTGAAGGTTTGGACTTTGGTGAGACCTTTGCCCTGCTGTCTGCCTTGAATCCATTCGCATCTTACTTGCTTATGCTGCTTTCAATGGTTTTACATTACATCAAATGGATGTGAAGAGTGCTTTCCTTAACGGTCCTCTACAAGAAGAAGTATATGTATCACAACCACCTGGGTTCGTTGATCCCGATCACAAAGACTATGTGTATAAACTTCATAAGGCTTTGTATGGCCTCAAACAAGCACCTCGTGCTTGGTATGATCATCTTAAGAAGTTTTTACTCGATGCTGGTTTTGTGAGAGGGGTGATTGATCCTACTCTTTTTACTAAGAGGGATAAGGGTGATTTGATCTTATGCCAAATCTATGTAGATGATATCATTTTTGGTTCTCCTAACATTCATTTGTGCAAGAAGTTTGCGGCTTCAATGACCAAGAATTTTGAAATGTCACTCAATGCGGATTTGAAGTTCTTCCTTGGTTTTCAAATTCAACAATTTCAAGAAGGAATTTTCTTGTCCCAAGCAAAGTACCTCAAGGATATCCTAGAGAAGTTTGGTATGTCCGATGCTAGTCCATGTAAGACACCAATGCCAACCAAAATAACACTCATTGAAGACACAGACGGTATCCCCTTGACCCATCTAAATACCGCTCTATGATTGGTTCATTGCTTTATCTTTGTGCATCTAGACCAGACATCATGTTTAGTGTATGCATGTGTGCTAGATTTCAAGCTTCCCCTAGGGAAAGTCATCATAAAGGCGGTTAAGCATATTCTTAGATACCTTGTTCACACCCCAAAGTTGGGTCTATGGTATCCCAAGGATGCTAAGTTTGATCTCATTGGATACACGGATGCGGATTGGGCCGAGACAAAGTGGATCGTAAGTCCACCTCTGGTGCATGTCAATTTCTTGGACGCTCTTTGGTAAGTTGGTCATCGAAGAAACAAAATTGTATTGCCCTCTCTACAAAGAAGCTGAATACATTGCTGCCGCCAACAGTAACTCGCTTATTATGGATGAGGCAAACTTTGAAGGATTATGGTATCACGTATAGGCATGTGCCTCTTCTATGTGATAATGAAAGTGCTATCAACATTGCAGAGAACCCCAAGGATCATCTTCGCACCAAACATATTGATATTAGATATCACTTCTTAAGAGATCATGTTGAGAAAGGCGATATTCACATTGATCACATTGGGACAGATTTGCAATGGCAGATATTTTCACCAAACCATTGGATGAAGCAAGGTTACATCGACTTAGGCGTGAACTTGGTATCTTGGAGCTTGACAATATTATATGAAATCTAGTACCCATCCATGCTTAGACTTAATGTCTTGTTTTGATGTAGGCATATATTTAGGGGGAGACACTCAATCCATGAGTCCTCTCACCTTACAAAATGCATAAATTGAACCAACACTCTCAAAGTTATCATAGTTTTTACAAACTAGGATACTTTAATATGATGGAGTAGTGACCATGTGCTCAAAGTCTCTATCTTTGTGGTACTATGTTTCATATGCTCAAACATGGTGACCTCAGTCACCGCTTGTGCAATGCTTATATGGACCCTTCGTTCTAATCATGTTTGGATTATTTATGTATCTTAGCATGGCCTTAGACGTCTCAGGTTGTTCTCCTTCTTAATTTCATGAAAACCACTTGGCGGTGTCCATATAAAATTACTCGGGTCAGCCCCCTCCTTCACATCTCCCCCTCGCGCATATCGTCTGTCCAGTGACCGGACATCCGGGTCTAGCGCCGGACGTCCGGGCGCTGTGAAACATTCCCTGCCCATCAAAACGCTCATGAACTGCCATCAGTGGCCGGACATCCGGGCCTCAGCCGGACATCCGGGCGCTTCTCGGTCTCTGTTTCCCACTGCCGGATATCCGGGCCTTGCTCGATGTCCGCCCGCCGCCCGCAAGTCGCATATACAGGAAGGGGGTGGGGCGGGCAGTTCCATTTTTTCCTTCGTCCCTTTCCTCATCTCCCCTCACGGCCGCCGCTTGGCCACCACTCCGGCTCGCCTGCCATCTCCTCCGACCTCCGCACGACCTCCTGCTAACGGACTCTCCTCCTCCCGATCTACGATTCTATCCAATCCATTTCTCGGATTGTGGCTTGAGTCTCTCGGGAGGGGCCGGTGTTCGGTGGGATTCATCTCGGAGTTCTTCATGGCTCGCATTAAGAACTGCGGTCCCAAGCGTCCCGAGGTGTCTACTCGGGGTAAGGGTGCTATTTCTTCTCATATCCCTTGCTTGTGACTAAATCTTAGTGGGTTGCATTATTCTCAATGTATATCTTGCCATATCTATTGCTCTCACGTTTAGGTTCTGTTTACCTAAGCCTACAAACACCTCTATATGTACTCGGTTACTCAACTTAACCATGGGAATGTAATTTGTTCATTCCACGGTTTAATTTGGTGTATCCTTGTTCATGTTCTTTGGCTCCTTCTTATTGGAAAACATACATTGTCCATTCTAGTTGATCGCCGCAAGGCTCCACCGACTCGATGAGTCTGCATGCCCAAGAAAAAGAAGGTCTCCACCAAGAAGAATAAGCGAGCTCCTTCCACCAGTCCGTCGGCCTCGGATCCAAATGATGCAGACTATGTTGGAGAGGAAGAGGATGACAATGCGTCACGACAGTCTGTTGGACAGTCCAAGCCTGGTACTAGGAGGGCACCGATGCCTCATGTTCGTGGTTCTGCAATACCCATTGCCCATGGTCGCCGTGATCTCCATGGAGCTCCTCGATAGTGGAGGTCGCCCACTCACGACTTCACGATTGTGGGAGCAGGGCAATACCTTCAGTTCCGTCGGGATGTTAATCCCTATGAGGTGGTGGCGGATGTCAAGATCCTCGGTTCCGGACTCGTATGCAGCAGGATCTCTATTCCAGCTTTGTCCATGGGCGTGGCCTTGCTCCTCACTCATACTTGGATCTAAACTTCTGCGTGATAATCCTGCCATGTTCCCTAACGATCCCGTCAAGATCATTGATGACATGACTCTTGGTCCTGCAATGACCTTCAGCGTGATTGGAGTGAAGCTGCCATTCTACGATTCTATGCCAATTGCTTCTTTGGTCCAGACAACACCCTCACTTGGATGACCGATGACACTACAATCGAGCATCACCTATGACAGGTTTGTTCAGATTTTGGGTCTCTCGTGTTGGCCATTGCATCCACAAGATGGATCCGGAGGGCAAGCCCAAAGGGATTGATGCTTGCTTGCCTCTTGTAAAACCTCCCTCTCAGCTAACCGACGAAGAAAAAGCATATCCACCCAATGAGGTATCCATCTTCCGTGCACCTTTCTTCATCCTCTTTCAGCAGTGTGCTTCAGACTGTATCCTAAGAAGGGAGATCGCTCGAGGGCTCGCAACTATTGTATTGACTTGATGGTTCATATGCATGAGAAACCCATTGTGCCTCTGGACACCGCCAACTTCATTTGGCATGAGATCCGTCTTTGCGCTTTTATTCAGACGCGCCCGGTTCCTCATGCCCCATATATTCAGGCTACGATTGATCACACTGCTCCCTTTGAGGTGGTTAAGTCAGCTGTGCACTCCATTTGAAACCTCCTCCTCACATGCGTGTGACAGCTAGGGCTTCTACTCAGCCTAGGAGGTCTGCTTGGTGAGAGGACATTGCTCCTACTCAGCCCAATCGGTTCTTCTGCTCCATCTTCCTCGATCGTCCACGAGGCGTTTTGAATCATTCTTGGGTAAGGCTCGTTTGCTATCATGAAGGCAATCACCTTCACTGTCGCCAGAATCATGATGTTCAAGCGCCTTTGTCATCTCCAAGAATATACTCAAACAGCGCCTCCGTGACCGTGGGAGTCCCGTTAGTGATGATGATCCTCTTCCCGCAGCTCCATCCTCGTCCACTTTCGGTTTTCCATCTCATGCTGACTACCCCGAGTTTCTTGATGTTGATGATGACATCCGTCCACAGTGATTGAGACTGTTTAGTTTTTCGCCTTTTTCCTTGTTGCTGGCAAAGGGGGAGAAGTAGTATCGTAGTAATATGGTCATGCTATGATATGTTATTTCCAACCTATGGTACTTGTGGTACTTGTTCGCTTGAGACTATGTTATGATTATGGCATGGCCATGAAATGTTCTCATTCTATTTGAAGTGTTATGATGATTTCATATGTGATCGTCTCTTACTTCTTTAATTTTTGAAGTTACATATGGAATGCACCTTTGTGTTGGTTATCCAAATACATTCATCGCATGCACACAATGAGGGGGAGCTAAAAGCAAATTGTAACTAAACATATTCTGTATCCATTTTGCTCCCATGATTATCATTGCTAAGACTATTTATTACATCTATGATACTACATGTATGATTGTCATCAACAAACAAAAAGGGGGAGATTGAAAGTGCAATCATGCCCTTACATTATGTTTTGGTTGTTTATGATAATTTACATGTAGGGGACTGACAATGGCTGCCAAGTAGATTTCAGGTGTTGGTCCCGGTTCACAAAATTGTGTGTGGATCAAGAGCATCTGAAGTGAGTTCTCTCAAGGTTGAAGTGGTAAAATGATGTTTCATTTTATGTTTCTTGAGTTATAGGGATCCCGCACTATTAAGAGGGGATCAAAGGGATAGTGCTAGATTTGCTCAAGTCGACATCTTCTATTTCTATTTCCTCACATCATATTCCAACATAGGCATATTTCACTCCTATCCAACAAAATTCCACTCATATCCTATATACCAAAGAAATCCATGGCCAACTAGGTTCCCCAACATATATGATCTAACCTTTTCATACTTTGCATCCTCCATTTTGGTTTATCTTGGGTGGTTCTCTAAGTGAGGACCTAGAGCTTTTCCATAGCTTCAAAACGAGCCCAAGATCATCAAAATCGGAGTCCGGATGAAAAAGTTATGGATGTTTTATTTCGGGGGCGCCTGAAGTTTTTGTGTTGGCCGGATATCCGGGACTGAAGGAAATATGCCCTAGAGGCAATAATAAAGTTATTATTTATTTCCTTATATCATGATAAATGTTTATTATTCATGCTAGAATTGTATTAACCGGAAACATAATACATGTGTGAATACATAGACAAACAGAGTGTCACTAGTATGCCTCTACTTGACTAGCTCGTTAATCAAAGATGGTTATGTTTCCTAACCATAGACATGAGTTGTCATTTGATTAACGGGATCACATCATTAGGAGAATGATCTGATTGACATGACCCATTCCGTTAGCCTAGCACTTGATCGCTTTAGTATGTTGCTATTGCTTTCTTCATGACTTATACATGTTCCTATAACTATGAGATTATGCAACTCTGCTTAACGGAGGAACACTTTGGTACTACCAAACGTCACAACGTAATCGGGTGATTATAAAGGAGTACTACAGGTGTCTCCAAAGGTACTTGTTGGGTTGGCGTATTTCAAGATTAGTTTTGTCACTCCGATTGTCGGAGAGGTATCTCTGGCCTTCTCGGTAATACACATCACATAAGCCTTGCAAGCATTGCAACTAATGAGTTAGTTGTGAGATGATGTATTACGGAACGAGTAAAGAGACTTGCCGGTAACGAGATTGAACTAGGTATTGGATACCGACGATCGAATCTCGGGCAAGTAACATACCGATGACAAAAGGAACAACGTATGTTGTTATGCGGTCCGACCGATAAAGATCTTCGTAGAATATGTAGGAACCAATATGGGCATCCAGGTCCCGCTTATTGGTTATTGACCGGAGATGTGTCTCGGTCATGTCTACATTGTTCTCGAACCGTAGGGTCCGCACGCTTAAGGTTTCGATGGACGGTTATATTATGAGTTTGTGTATTTTGATGTACCGAAGGTTGTTCGAGTCCGGATATGATCACGGACATGACGAGGAGTCTCGAAATGGTCGAGACATAAAGATTGATATATTGGACGGATATATTTGGACACCGGAAAGGTTCCGGAGAAGTTTGGAGCTCCGGAGGTTACCGAACCCCCGGAGGTATATGGGCCTTATTGGGCCCATGTAGGAAGAAGGGAGAAGGAGCAAGGGAGGGGCGCGCTTCCAAGCCCAATCCGACTGGGGAGGGGCCGGCCCCTTCCTTTCTCCTTCCCCTCTTCCTATTCCTACTACTAGTACTACTTCCTAACTACTAGTACTCTTTCCTTCCCTCCAAATAAGATAAGGAAAGAGAGGAAACCTACTTGGAGTAGGTTTCCCCCTCCTTGCGCCTCCCCCTTGGGCCGGCCACCTCCTCCCTCCCTCCTTTATATACGGGGGAGGGGGGGCACCCTAGAACACACAAGTTGATCCTTGAGATCGTTCCTTAGCCGTGTGCGGTGCCCCCCTCCACCATATTCCACCTCGGTCATATTGTAGCGGTGCTTAGGCGAAGCCCTGCGACGGTGAAACATCAAGATCGTCCACCACGCCGTCAGGTCGACGGAACTCCCTCCCGGAGCTTTGCTTTGGATCGAAGCCCGTGGAGCGTCATCGAGCTGAACGTGTGCCAAGAACTCGGAGGCGCCGAGTAACGGCTGTGTGATCGGCTAGATCGTGAGGAGAACGACGACTACTTCCTCTACGCCATCATCGACTCGGAGGTGCCGGAGTAACGGCGCTTAGGATCGGCAGGATCGCGAGGAGAAAGTACGACTACTTCCTCTACGTTGTGATCGCTTCCGCCACGGTCTCACGAGGGCACGTAGACAACACTCTCCTCTCGTTGCTATGCCATCACCATGGTCCCGTGTGCGAGGGAAAATTTTGAAATTATCGCGTTACCAAGCGGTGGCATCCGAGCCAGGTTTTATGCGTTGATGTCATATGCACGAGTAGAACACAAGTGAGTTGTGGGCGATACAAGTCATACTACCTACCAGCATGTCATACTTTGGTTCAGCGGTATTGTGAGATGAAGCGGCCCGGACCGACATTACGCCAGACGCTTACGCGAGACTGGTTTCACCGCTACGAGCATTCGTGCTTAAAGGTGGCTGGCGGGTGTCATGTCTCTCACTTTAGTTGAACCGAGTGTGGCTACGCCCGGTCCTTGAGAAGGTTAAACGGAGTCTATTTGACGAAGTATCGTTGTGGTTTTGATGCGTAGGTAAGAACGGTTCTTGCTCAGCCCGTAGCAGCCACGTAAAACTTGCAACAACAAAGTAGAGGACGTCTAACTTGTTTTTGCAGGGCATGTTGTGATGTGATATGGTCAAGACGTGATGCTATATTTTATTGTATGAGATGATCATGTTTTGTAACCGAGTTATCGGCAATCGGCAGGAGCCATATGGTTGTCGCTTATTGTATGAAATGCAACGCCTGTAATTGCTTTACTTTATCACTAAGCGGTAGCGATAGTCGAGAAGCAATAGATGGCGAAACGACAACGATGCTACGATGGAGATCAAGGTGTCGCGCCGGTGACGATGGTGATCATGACGGTGCTTGAGATGGAGATCACAAGCGCAAGATGATGATGGCCATATCATATCACTTATATTGATTGCATGTGATGTTTATCCTTTATGCATCTTATTTTGCTTGATTGACGGTAGCATTTTAAGATGATCTCTCACTAAAATTATCAAGTAGTGTTCCCCGAGTATGCACCGTTGCCAAAGTTCGTCGTGCCGAGACACCACGTGATGATCGGGTGTGATAAGCTCACGTCCATCTACAACGGGTGCAAGCCAGTTTTGCACACGCAGAATACTCGAGTTATACTTGACGAGCCTAGCATATGCGAGATATGGCCTCTAACACGGAGACCGAAAGGTCGGCGTGAATCATATAGTAGATATGATCAACATAAGATGTTCACCATTGAAAACTACTCCATCTCACGTGATGATCGGTTATGGTTTAGTTGATTTGGATCACGTGATCACTTAGATGACTAGAGAGATGTCTATCTAAGTGGGAGTTCTTAAGTAATATGATTAATTGAACTTAAATTTATCATGAACTTAGTACCGATAGTATCTTGCTTGTCTATGTCTCTGCTTGTAGATAGATGGCTCGTGGCCGTTGTTCCGTTGAATTTTAATGCGTTCCTTGAGAAAGCAAAGTTGAAAGATGATGGTAGCAATTACACGGATCGGGTCCGTAATCGAGGATTATCCTCATTGCTGCACGGAAGAGTTACGCCCCGGATGCACCGCTAGGTGCCAGTTCGCCTGGCCGATGTAACCGACGACGTTAAGAACGTCCGCGAGAGCAAAGATGATGACTACTCTATAGTTCAGTGTGCCATGCTTTACGGCTTAGAACCGGGTCTTCAACGACGCTTTTGAAAGTCGTGGAGCATATGAGATGTTCCAAGAGTTGAAGTTGATATTTCAAATGTAATGCCCGGATTGAGAGATATGAAGTCTCCAATAAGTTCTATAGCTGCAAAATGGAGGAGAATGGAGTGCATCGGTGAGCACATACTCGTAATGTCTGGTATTACAATCACTTGACTCAACCGGGAGTTGATCTTCCGGATGATTGTGTCATTGATGTAATTCTTCAATCAACGCCACCAAGCTACAAAGGCTTCGTGATGAACTATAATATGCAAGGGTTAGTAAAGACTATGCTCGAGCTCTTCGCAATGCTAAAAGCTGCGGAGGTAGAAATCAAGAAGGAGCATCAAGTGTTGATGGTCAATAAGACCACTAGTTTCAAGAAGAAAGGCAAAGGGAAGAAGAAGGAACTTCAAGAAGAACAGCAAACAAGTTCTTGCTCAAGTGAAGAAACCCAAGTCTGGACCTAAACCTGAAATCGAGTGCTTCTACCGCAAGCGCATCGTCCTTTGAAGCGGAACTGCCCCAAGTATTTGGCGGATAAGAAGGATGGCAAGGTGAACAAAGGTATATATGATATACATGTTATTGATGTGTACCTTACTAGAGCTCGCAGAGTACTGGTATTTGATAATCGGTTCTGTTGCTAATATTTGCAACTCAAACAGTGGACTATGATTGCTTAACACCGGCAAAGGACGAGGTGACGATGCGGCGTGGGAAATGGTTCCAAAGTCGATGTGATCGCGGTCGGCACGCTACCTCTACATCTACCTTCGGATTAGTTTTAGACCTAAATAATTGTTATTTGGTGCCGCGTTAAGCATGAACATTATATCTGGATCTTGTTTGATGCGAGACGGTTATTCATTTAAATCAGAGAATAAAGGTTGTTCTATTTATATGAATAATATCTTTTATGGTCATGCACCCTTAAAGAGTGGTCTATTTTTAATGGATCTCGATAGTAGTGATACACATATTCATAATGTTGAAACCAAAAGATGCAGAGTTGATAATGATAGTGCGACTTATTTGTGGCATTGCCGTTTAGGTCATATCGGTGTAAAGCGCATGAAGAAACTCCATACTGATGGAATTTTGGAGTCACTTGATTATGAATCACTTGGCACTTAAGTAACCGTGCCTCATGGGCAAGATGACTAAAACACCGTTCTCCGGTACTATGGAGAGAGCATCGATTTGTTGGAAATCATACATACGGATGTATGTGGTCCAATGAATATTGAGGCTCGTGGCGGATATCGTTATTTTCTCACCTTCACAGATGATTTAAGCAGATATGGGTATATCTTCTTAATGAAACATAAGTCCGAGACATTTGAAAAGTTCAAAGAATTTCAGAGTGAAGTTGAAAAACATCGTAATAAGAAAATAAATTTTCTTATATCAGATCGTGGATGCGAATAATTTAGTTAAGAGATAGGTCAACATTTGAAACAAAGCCGAAAAGTTTCGCAACTAACGCCACCCGGAACACCACAGCGCAATGGTGTGTCCGAACGTCAGAATCGCACTTTACTAGATATGGTGCGATCTATGATGTCTCTTACAGATTTACCGCTATCGCTTTGGGGTTATGCTCTTGAGACGGCCGCATTCACGCTGAATAGAACACCGCCAAAATCCGTTGAGATGACACCTTATGAACTGTGGTTTAGCAAGAAACCAAAGTTGTCGCTTTCTTAAAGTTTGGGGATGCGATGCTTATGTGAAAAGCTTCAACCCGATAAGCTCGAACCTAAATCGGAGAAATGTGTCTTCATAGGATACCCAAAGGAGACGATTGGGTACACCTTCTATCACAGATCCGAAGGCAAGACATTTGTTGCTAAGAATGGATCCTTTCTAGAGAAGGAGTTTCTCTCGAAAGAAGTGAGTGGGAGGAAAGTAGAACTTGATGAGGTAATCGCACCTTCTCCCTTATTGAAAGTAGTTTATCACGTAAACCAGTTTACGCGACATCTACACCAAATAGTGAGGAAGTTGATGATGTTGATCATGAAACTTCAGATCAAGTTACTACGTAACCTCGTAGATCAACCAGAATAAAATCCGCACTGCAGTGGTACGGCAATCCTGTTCGGAAGTCATGCTACTAGATCATGATGAACCTACGAACTATGAAGAAGCGATGGTGAGCCCAGATTCCGCAAAATGGCTTGAGGCCATGAAATCCGAGATAGGATCCATGTATGAAAACAAAGTATGGACTTTGGTTGACTTGCCCGAGGGTCGGCAAGCAATAGAAAACAAGTGGATCTTCAAGAAGAAGACTGACGCTGACGGTAATATTGTTGTCTACAAAGCTCGACTTGTCGCAAAGGGTTTTCGACAAGTTCAAGGGATTGACTACGATGAGACCTTCTCACCAGAAGCGATGCTTAAGTCCGTCCGAATCATGTTAGCAATTGCCGCATTTTATGATTATGAAATATGGCAAATGGATGTAAAGACCGCATTCCCGAATGGGTTTACGGAAGAAGAGTTGTATATGATGCAACCAGAAGGTTTTATCGATCCAAAGGGAGCTAACAAAGTGTGCAAGCTCCAAATGATCCATTTATGGACTGGTGCAAGCATCTCGAGTTGGAATAAACGCTTTGATAGTGTGATCAAAGCATTTGGGTTTATCTGCACTTATGGAGAAGCCTCAGATTTACAAGAAAGTGAGTGGAGCTCAGTAGCATTTACGATATTATATGTAGATGACATATTATTGATCGGAAATGATATAGAATTTCGGATAGCATAAAGGGATACTTGAACAAGAGTTTTTCGATGAAAGACCTTGGTGAAGCTACTTACATATTGGGCATCAAGATCTATAGAGATAGATCAAGACGCTTAATTGGACTTTCACAAAGCACATACCTTGATAAAGTTTTGAAGAAGTTCAAAATGGATCGTGCAAAGAAAGGTTTTTACATGTATTACAAGGTGTGAAATTGAGTCGACTCAATGCCCGACCACAGCAGAAGATAGAGAGAAAATGAAAGATGTTCCTATGCTTCAGCCATAGGCTCTATCATGTATGCAATGCTGTGTACCAGACCGACGTATGCTTAGCAAAGAAGCTTGGCGGGAAGGTACCAAAGTAATCCAGAGTGGATCATCGGACATGGTCAAGAACATCCCGAAATACGAAAAGGACTAAGGATATGTTTCTCGTATATGGAGGTGACAAAGAGCTAGTCGTAAATGGTTACGTCGATGTAAGCTTTGACACCGATCCGGACGATTCTAAATCGCAAACCGGATACGTGTTTTTGTTAAACGGTGGAGCCGTCGGTTGGTGCGCTTCTAAACAAAGCGTCAGAAGCGGGATCTACATGTGAAGCGGAGTACATAGCTGCCGAAGCAGCAAATGAAGGAGTCTGGATGAAAGAGTTCATTTCCGATCTAGGTGTTATACCTAGTGCATCGGGACCAATGAAGATCTTCCGTGACAATCTGGTGCAATTGCCTTGGCAAAGGAATCCAGATTTCACAAGAGGACCAAGCATATCAAGAGACGCTTCAATTCCATTCGGGACCAAGTCCAAGTGGGAGACATAGAGATTTGCAAAGTACATACGGATCTGAACATTGCAGACCCGTTGACTAAGCCTCTTCCACGAGCAAAACATGATCAGCACCAAGACTCCATGGGTGTTAGAATCATTCTTGAGTAAACTAGATTATTGACTCTAGTGCAAGTGGGAGATCAAGGAAATATGCCCTAGAGGCAATAATAAAGTTATTATTTATTTCCTTATATCATGATAAATGTTTATTATTCATGCTAGAATTGTATTAACGGAAACATAATACATGTGTGAATACATAGACAAACAGAGTGTCACTAGTATGCCTCTACTTGACTAGCTCGTTAATCAAAGATGGTTATGTTTCCTAACCATAGACATGAGTTGTCATTTGATTAACGGGATCACATCATTAGGAGAATGATCTGATTGACATGACCCATTCCGTTAGCCTAGCACTTGATCGTTTAGTATGTTGCTATTGCTTTCTTCATGACTTATACATGTTCCTATAACTATGAGATTATGCAACTCCGTTTACGGAGGAACACTTTGGGTACTACCAAACGTCACAACGTGAATCGGGTGATTATAAAGGAGTACTACAGGTGTCTCCAAAGGTACTTGTTGGGTTGGCGTATTTCAAGATTAGTTTTTGTCACTCCGATTGTCGGAGAGGTATCTCTGGGCCTTCTCGGTAATACACATCACATAAGCCTTGCAAGCATTGCAACTAATGAGTTAGTTGGGAGATGATGTATTACGAACGAGTAAAGAGACTTGCCGTAACGAGATTGAACTAGGTATTGGATACCGACGATCGAATCTCGGGCAAGTAACATACCGATGACAAAAGGAACAACGATGTTGTTATGCGGTCCGACCGATAAAGATCTTCAGAGAATATGTAGGAACCAATATGGGCATCCGTGTCCCGCTTATTGGTTATTGACCGGAGATGTGTCTCGGTCATGTCTACATTGTTCTCGAACCGTAGGGTCCGCACGCTTAAGGTTTCAAGGACGGTTATATTATGAGTTTGTGTATTTTGATGTACCAAGGTTGTTCGAGTCCCGGATATGATCACGGACATGACGAGGAGTCTCGAAATGGTCGAGACATAAAGATTGATATATTGGACGGATATATTTGGACACCGGAAAGGTTCCGGAGAAGTTTGGAGCTCCGGAGGTTACGGAACCCCCGGAGGTATATGGGCCTTATTGGGCCCATGTAGGAAGAAGGAGAAGGAGCAAGGAGGGGGCGCCCCCAAGCCCAATCCGACTGGGGAGGGGGCCGCCCCCTTCCTTTCTCCTTCCCCTCTTCCTATTCCTACTACTAGTACTACTTCCTAACTACTAGTACTCTTTCCTTCCCTCCAAATAAGATAAGGAAAAGAGAGGGAAACCTACTTGGAGTAGGTTTCCCCTCCTTGCGCGCCTCCCCTTGGGCCGCCACCTCCTCCCTCCCTCCTTTATATACGGGGAGGGGGCACCCTAGAACACACAAGTTGATCCTTGAGATCGCTCCTTAGCTGCAGGCGGTGCCCCTCCACCATATTCCACCTCGGTCATATTGTAGCGGTGCTTAGGCGAAGCCTGCGACGGTGAAACATCAAGATCGCTCACCACGCCGTCAGGTCGACGGAACTCCCTCCCCGAGCTTTGCCGGATCGAAGCCCGTGGAGCGACATCGAGCTGAACGTGTGCCATGATCTCGGAGGCGCCTGAGTAACGGCGCTGTGATCGGCTAGATCGTGAGGAGAACTTACTACTACTTCCTCTACTTCTTCATCGACTCGGAGGTGCCGGAGTAACGGCGCTAGGATCGGCAGGATCGCGAGGAGAAAGTACGACTACTTCCTCTACGCCAGATCGCTTCCGCCACGGCCCACGAGGGTACGTAGACAACACTCTCCCTCTCGTTGCTATGCCATCACCATGGTCCCGTGTGCGAGGAAAATTTTGAAATTACTGCGTTACCTAACAGGGACTTGGCCCGGAAATCCGCCGTAGATGACCGTAACCGGTGAAATGCTGGTTTGCCCTCCGGATGTCCGGCGATCTCCCGGATGTCCGGGCTTTCCTTTGCGGATGTCCGGCTTGGCCCGGAATCCGCGTAGATGTCTGAACTGCGTGAAACGCTGGTTTGCTCTCCGGATGTCCGGCGATCTCCGGATGTCCGGCTTTCGCTTTTTGCGGATGTCCGGCTTGACCCCGGATGTCCGGCCCCTGCTTCCTACTGCTCGCCTGTTCTCCAAGTGGCTCTCCAGCCGGATGTCCGCCTCCAGCCGGATGATGTCCGCCTGCCCGATCACTTGCACTACAACGGGCATATTTGAGCACACACTATATATATCGCCTCTTCTCCCCACGAGAGGGGTCGACCATTCACTTTGAACAAACCCTAGAACACTACACTCACTCTCTCATCTCTCCACACCAAATCTTAGATCCCCAAGGGATTTGAGAGCTTTGAAAAGAAGTTGTCCGATCAAGTGATAGATCCACTTCTCCTCCTTCTCTGCACCCAAGGAATTCATGATTTGAGCAAGTCTTGAGCAAATCCCCATTGATCTTATTACTCTTGGAGGTTGGAGACTCCTAGGCGGTAGGAGTCTTCGGAGAGGAATCGACTTTTGTGATTACCCCCGGATAAGTTTGTGAGGGTTTGGAGACCACCCCAAGGTCTACCACTAGTGGTTGAGAAACATCTTCGTGGTGTTGTCTCAAAGGGAGAATAGGGTGAGCCTTCGTGGCGTTGGTGTGCCTTCGTGGTAACATCCACCTCTCTAACGGTGACTAGCTTCCCTCCAAGGAAGTGAACATCGGCATACATCCTTGTCTCCCGGAGTTGCGGTTATTCCTAACCCTAACTCTATACTTGTGGTTACTTGTTTTGGTTTGCACTTACTTACATCATATTGTGCTTGCTCACTTATATGCTTGTGTTACTTACCTAGTACTTCAGACCTACTAGCAATTGTTAGGCTCACTTTCATATTCCGCACTATTGCCTAAAATTGCTAAGTAATAATTAAAATTTGTAATTGTACCTATTCACCCCCCCCCCCCTCAAGGTCCATCTCGATCCTTTCAACTGGGCACTAAGTTAGTAGGTTAGTCCAAAAAATGATATATAGTTGCTTGTAAATGTATATAAAACATCCAAGATTGATATTATAATAGCATGAAACAATAAGAAATTATAGGTACGTTGGAGACGTATCAAGCATCCCCAAGCTTAATTCTTACTCGTCCTCGAATAGGTAAATGATAAAAACATATTTTTTTGATGTGGAATGCTACCTATCATATTCATCATACAAACTTTTCTTTTATAGCATGGACATTTGGACTTGAATGATTCAAAACAATAGTCTATAATTTGACATGAAGACATCAATACTCAAGTAAAGCAACAAGCAACTATGTCTTTCAAAATATCAACGGTAAAGAAAGTTATTGCTAGCCCATTATGCTCAATCATTGATCCATTCATGAAACACACTCAAATATTAGCTACATCCAATGCACAAGTATGACAATAGTGTTTCCTAGTTGGTCATTTATAAGAGAAGATGGAGACTCAAAATAAAAATAGAAATTGCATAAAAGTAAATAGGTAGGCCCTTTGTAGAGGGAAGCAGAGATTTATAGAGGTGCCAGAGCTCAGAGCTTAAATTGAGAGATAAAATTGTTTTGAGAGGCATGCTTTTCCTGTCAACGAAAACGATCGAGAAATCCCAATATCTTCCATGCTAGCCAAATCATAGGTGGTTTTCAAACAAAAAATAAAGTTTATTTCCTTTCCACAATTATTACACAATCCATGGCTAGACGTATTCATGGGTGCCTTCCATACTATCAGTTTCCAAGGAATTTATTATTATCATCATATTAAATTTTTTTATTTCGGGACTGGGCATTCCTAATACCTGCCACACTCTCGTGCAATGACAAGTGAATAAACACTCATCATGAGAATAACCCGCCTAGCATTGAAAATATTGGCCACCCCTGCCGCTTCATGAGCAATACGGGCACACAAAACGGAAAGTTTATTTTGAATAGTTAGAGTTGGCAAATGCAGATTCACTTGGATCGACATGAAAATACCACGTATAGGTAGGTATGGCAGACTCATTTGGCACAACTTTGGGTTTAAGGAGTTGGATGCACAAGGAGCATTCCCGCTTAGTACAAATGAAGGCTAGCAAATAGATTGGAAGCGGCCAATCAATAAACAAAAGCGGTCATAAACATGCATTAAATATAACTAACACTGAATAATGCACCACAAGTAGCTAGGATGTAATTTTATTGCATAACTATTGACTTTACGTGCTTGCATAGAGAATCACAAACCTTAACACCAATATCTATATCTATATCTACTAATAAACTAAGGTGTGTTTCGCCAATTTCACCCATTCACCACCGAAAAGAGTTCTCTTTCTGTCCGAGGTGGTACTAAATTCTTATGCGTTTGTCTTCTAGAAAAAGAATTTTCGTACGTGGGCTGCGCATTGTGGCCCAACGAAGCAAGCCCAGTTATTTTTCTGCCCACGCAGCTGGGAAAAGAATTCTATTTTCCACACAGGGCGATAAATAGTCGGAGTTTCGCAAACGACAACCTATAATGGGCTGGCCCATTTTTCTTTATTTCCATGTTTTACTTCTATTTTTATTCTCCTAACCCTATTTTCTTTTCCCTCCCAATTTTTTTATTTAAGAATTTATTTCGTAAATTAAAAATTCTCAATAAACCTTTAGAATTAGAGAAAACACATTTTGGAAAATGTTCAGAATTCCAAAATTTTGTTGCTATTTTGAAAAATATTTGAAACTTGAAAAAAGTTTCCCATATTTCATTTTTTTATTGTTTTTCAAAATTGTTTAGATTTCTATAAAGGAAATGGCATTTTAAAAAATGCTCTAGATTCTAAAAATATTCATGTTTTAGTGAAATTTTGACAATTTAAAATAATATTCATGTATAAAAGATACACATGTTCTAAAAATCTTATGAATTTTCAATACATGTTCCCGTTTTAAAAACTGTTCACAAATTCAAATCATATTCATGTTTTAATAAAAATGTTAGCTTCTTTAGAAAATGTTTGTGAATTTGATAAGATGTACCCTTCATATTCTGTTCGGGTTTTTCCAAAAGAGTACATAATTTTCAAAAAATTGTCCAGGAGTTTAAAAATTGTTCATGTTTCCTAGAATGTTCAGAAAATTCATATCTTAAAATCCCCTGGATTGAAAGGATTGAAAGGAAAAGTAGATTAAATAACTCATGGGCCTTCTCTAGCGTGCGATGATGTAACAAAACTCTTAAATGACCTCGATTAATGAATGAAAAAATAGCGGAAGAAGCTAAATGTTTTTTTTCGTGTGCACACAGGGTTTTGCTTGCGCATATAATTCTCACTGACTTTAAATGCATACTATTTTATCTCCCGTTGCAATGCACTGACATATGTCTTAGTTCTTACTAAAGCCCAATTACTCACTAACATGACTCACATATTATTATCTCCATATCCCAAAACTATTGCAAGGAATCAAACTTATCATATCCAATGATCTTTCATGAAAGTTTTTATTATATCCCTCTTGAATATTCATCACTTTGGGACCAAATTCATATCTCGTGCAAATTATCATCACTATTATCAACTCTCAAAAGTATTTAAGTGAAGCACAAGAGTGCAAATATTTCTTCAAAATTTACCAATTCTCAAAACGATTTAAGTGAAGTACGAGAGTGCAAGTATTTCTTCAAAATTTAATCATATCAGCTCTCAAAATAATATAAGTGAAGCATGAGAGTACATTTCTTTAAAATATAATCACCTCCGTGCTCAAAAAAATTTAAGTGAAGCACTAGAGCAATTGCCTAGCTCAAAAAATTGAAGTGAAGCACACAGAGCAATTCTAATAAATCATGATAAACTTATGACTCTCTCAAATAGGTGTGTTCAGCAAGGATAATTGTGACAAACTAAAAAGCAAAACAAGCAAAGACTCATATAATACAAGACGCTCCAAGAAAAACTCATGATATATGACGAATAAAAATATAACTCCAAGTAAAATTACCGATGGTCGTTAGAAGAAAGAGGGGATGCCTTCCGGGGCATCCCCAAGATTAGTTGCTTGAGAGACCTTGAATATTACCTTGGGGTTCTTCGTCATCCCCAAGCTTCGGCTCTTGCCACTCCTTATTCCTTCATCCATCATGATCTCACCCAAAACTTGAAAACTTCAATCACACAAAACTTAACAAAACCTTCGTGAGATCCGTTAGTATAAGAAAACAGATCACTACTTTAAGTACTGTTACAAACCCATTCATATTTTTTATTGAATTATACCTACTGTATTCTAACTTTAACATGGCTTATACCCCCTGATACAATCCATAGATTCATCAAAATAAGCAAACAACGCAACGAAAATAGAATCTGTCAAAAATAGAACAGTCTGTAGAAATCTGAATTATGCTCATACTTCTGTAACTCCAAAACTTCTGAAAAATTAGGACGACATGGGAAATTTGTATATAAATTATCTGAAAAACAATCAGAGCAAAAACGCGCTTATGTGAATTTAAAAAAATCAGAACTAGGCGCAAATGTTTCTGTTTTTTACGGAATCAAGTCAACTATCATTCAAACCATCCTAAAGGCTTTACTTGACACAAACACCAACTAAAACATAAAAAACACAATCATAACACTAGCATAATTGTGTGAACACAAGAAAACAAAAAATAAACAAAAAGTTAAGATAACTATCGGGTTGCCTCCTAACAAGCGCTATTGTTTTACGCCCCCTAGCTAGGCATAATGCATAGTTTTAAGTATTGTCATCTTTGGTTTTTGTTCCATGGGTTTCCCTCATGATTGATTCATATGGTGGCTTGATTCTAGTTCAGGGGAAGTGTTCCATACCCTTCTTTAATGGAAACTGGAATTTTATATTCCCTTCTTTCATGACAATCACGGCACCTATAATTCATAAGCATGGTATACCAAGTATTATGGGGCAAGACGGATTGCAATCAATGTCAAGTACAATAAAATCAATGGGCACATAGTTCCTATTTGCAAGAATGTTCACCTGCTTTTAGAACTTGGGGTCATTTCAAGGATGTTAAAATATAGATCATGTTGAACAGAGAGTGTTCGGGTAGGCCACACTGCTCCATCTGAGAGCATGTTGTTTCTCGACATCTTTGAAATGACCCAATTTTTATGGCCTTTTATGACCAATTCCAGGCACCATGCAAAGTTTTTTTGGTTTTTTAATTATTATTTTTGCATTTTATGGAGTTTTCTCGGTAAAAAAAGGCCGATAAATTTCCGCACGTGCCAAAACTTGCGTACGATGTCGGAAATCGTTCAAACCTAGGATGGATGCCTAGCATGCATGGACATGCCCACCTGTTTGTCGAAGTTGGGGTCATTTGAAGGATGTCCAAAAATAGATCATTTTGAACGGGCGTGTTAGGGTAGGGCACAAGGCTCCGTGGGAGAGCACGTTGTTTCTCGACAGTGAAGTGACCCCAATTTTTTCCATGGTCTTGCATGACCAATTTCAGGCACCATGCCAAGTTATTTTGTCTTTTGACGGATTATGCAATTTCTGAAATTTTATCAGTCAAAAAATACTGATAAATGGCCAGACAAGTCACAACTTGCACACGGAATCGTTCAAATCCGACGTGGATGCCTACCATGGGCATGGCACCTGCTTGCAAAAGTTGGGGTCATTTCAAGGATGTCCAAAAATAGACCATGTTGAATTGAGGGTGTTCGTGTAGGACATAAGGCTCCGTCTGATTGCACGTCGTTTTTCTTAATTTCAAAATTTCAGTCATTTCTTGTGTCCTAATCATTCCTTAAAATTTGTCAACAATTTTTCAATTTCAAATTATGTACGTAAATTTTATAAACTTGAACACTTTTTTCAAAAATATTAGTAAATTCTCAACAATTGATTATAATTTTGAATAATAGCAAATCATGTAGTTTTTCAGTTTTATCCACTTTTTTTGAAACACAATTGTTGATAATTTTGAACATAAATAACAATTGATGATAACTCGAGAACTATGCGAACAAATTTTTTTAAAACAAGAATTTTTTTAAAATTCTAGAACATTTTTAAAATTGTGCACAATATTTGAAAAATAGAACATTTTTGGTATTTGAAATAATATTTCAAATTTTTAAACAGGTTTAAAAAAGAACAAAAAGTTCGAATATGAGAAAAATAAATTAACAATTTGAAAAAAGTTTATTTTAAATGTTCACGGATTTGATATTTTTCACAGATTTCCAAGAGAAGTTCATTAAAAAAAGTTGCAAAAAAAGTTCGAGAAATTATAAATATTCACAAAGTTAACAAAAGTTGGACGAATTTTTTTAAAAAAATTATAATGCAAAACAGGAAAAAAAATAAAAGAAAAGTAAAAAAAGAGAAACCAAAAATGTTCTAGAATAGAACAAAATAAAATCTGGTTTTAAAAAACAGGAACAAACCTTGAGGGTTGGAGTTCGAATATCCTGTGGCGCACATTTTTTGAAGACTAAAAAGAAAGAGAAAAACAAGCTGAGGATGCCAAATAGGGTTTGTATATTCCACGTACGCCCGGCTGTACGAGCGGTATGTTCACAGGCCAAGAAGCAGGGGTGCCCCTATTTCTGGCTTGTAATGAGACATAGGGAAGCCTCGTGTTAAATCGGGCGCTACATAGGCCGGCCCAAATAAGCGGGAGGACACAACCTCATTTTTTTCACGTTGTTGTTTTGATTTTACTTTTTAATTTGTTTTATCCATCCAAATATTCTAAATAAATATATTTAAAAAATCACATCTAACATTTGAAAACTTGTTAACCAAGCATTTGAAAAATTTAAATGTTTAAAAATATTTCTCATGTATACGAAAAATATATAATGTGTGTGAAAAAATTTGAACATGTTTTTAGAAAATTTAATCCCAGCATTTGAAAAAAGTTAAACCCGAGAAAGACATAAAATGATAAAAAATGAGAAAGAACCAAACAAAACTGAAGAAGTAAAGAGAAACGACCGATGAAAATTTAGAAACAAACAAAGAAAACCAAATAAAAACGAAGAATAATAAAGAAAATAAAAAACCCTGTAAAAGCAGAGAAATCCGATGAAAAAACAATAATAGAAAGCTATAGTTTTACTTGGTCGCGCCCTACAGTTTTATCCCAACTCTTATAGTGAGCTAGTGGTTTGTGGCGTGACGCTTTATCCAAGAGACTTGGGTTTAATCCCTTTCTTTTCTTGCTGGGCACGACGTATTTCTAAAAAGACTATCATGTCCTTTATTATGAAGGGGCATGGAGAAATCTCGTTCATTAATGTATTTAGGAGAGGTGTACCAAAGCGGAAGTGGGTAAGTAGTTGGCATACCTATTTTTTACTATGCAAATTGTGCCTTTTTTTCTACTGCCTCTGCTCCATAGTACCCATGATTTGATTGTCAAGTGCATCTCTTATTACATTTTGGGAGCGTGTGGGTGTAGCTCGGCCAGAAGAAACACACACACACACACACACACACGACACAGAGGAACACAAGCTAGTGTAGTGCAGAATGGAGAAGAGAATGTTGTGGGCAAGACGAGCATAGTGCTTGAGCTCTCCAATATACAACAGTCGTACACTGCCTGAGATCTGTTCTCGAGCCAATTACGAGAACATTGTTTAATCCTGCCACTCACGATGCAGGCTTTAAGAAGATAATGAAATGGCTACACCGAGGCGCCGACAGCCGTCTGAGACAGCATGCACTTTTATTACAAAATGTCCACTTGCAGCTAGGAAAATAATCTTATTTCAGATACAACGTTTGAAGCATCACGTGAGCAGTCACATGCTTGTCACCCAATACGAGGAAGAAAGCGATTTTTTTTTCCATTAGTAATGCCCCAACTGTCAAGGCCGGTGGCGATCATGGAGACCAACCGCCCCGGGGACGGCGCGGAGCGAAAGCGGCGGATAGGGTTTGAACCGGTTAGGCTGATGCCATATTAGAAGAGATAGAGAAGGATCGGTGAAACCGTTATTGTATTGCTTGAGCCTCGTGGGTATATTTATAGAAGAGAAAAGTATACTTTTCGTCCTTTAACTTTTGACGAAGTCTGGATTTAGTCCTTCAATTTTAAAACCAGACAACTTACAACCCTAACTCTTAAAACCAGACAATTTTAGTCCCTGGGGTTGTTTCAGGTCGACTCAACCCGGTTTTGACCAGTCTCAAGTCAAATACAACGCCCACCTCATCATCATCTTCTTACTTGTGCGAGGCATTTTATCGAACATTTCGTAGGCAGCCGATGCTCGTTATCTCGTCCATCCCGACGGTCATGCTGCTCTACCCCGCATGTCCGGGCCCAAAGCGCCGTCCGGAGATCCCATTGTCGGTAACCAGGAGCATCCCACGGGACGGTGGCAACGGTTGGAAAGTCGGCGTGCACGGCATGGATACAGCGGTGGAACGGCGGGCCGGCCGCATATACAGTAGCGTGAACCATGCCGTCGTCGCGGGCGCACCCAAATCGGCCATAGAAGCATCCCGAGCAACGTGCTAGAGCTCGACGCCCGGGTGCCTCGACTCGCGGGTTCGCCCTTGCCTCAGCAGGCGCACTAACGCGTCACGGATGCGAGCGCCATGAAGCTCGAGGGAAAGCACCACCGGCGGCGTCGAACGCGTGGCTGCACGCCGAAGTGGCGGGAGCGTTGTCCGTGCCCTCGGCGAGCATTCCGCAGACAACGCCGAGGAGGTACACCACAGTCTATCAAGACATGCACGCCGCCGAGCTCGGCGCATTCGGAGTTTGAGTATCTCGTCGTCGATCAGCGGCGCTTGGTTTCCGGAATGGGAGCTCGAAAACGGCACGAACGCCGCCTTTGGTCGCTTGCATTGCCGGGGAGCTCTGTCTACGGGTATGCGGCCCGCCGCAGTGCACGCAGAGGTTGGCAGTCAAAACCAGCAGCGATACCGGGTCAGCAAAGACGAGGGACTAAACTTGTCCGGTATTAAGATTTAGAGGTGCAACTTGTCCGGTTTTAAAATTAAAGGACTAAATCTAGACTCCGCCAAAAGTTAAGGGATGAAAAGTATACTTTTCTCTTTATAGAAATACATGATCAATTTGGAGTGAATACAAGGTAGAACAAATTATATACTATTCTTTGTTTCCTAACTAATCACGATATTCAACAGCCGGAGATGCAGCTGTGCTGAAGATTGTTGGATTTGGCCGAGGGAGCGGCATGGAGGAACGGAAGAGAGCGGGGAGGATTGATTGGCTCGTCTTTTTTGCCTTGGAAAATTTCTTTTGCATCTCTATTTTGATTTGGGCATGGCGACAGTGACGATGGATCAGCTAGACGGTACGGTGGTGTGAATTTAATTCCAGGGCACCATTGAAGTTGGTTGACGACGACCTATGCTTGCTTGCGTCTTGGGTGACGACCTATGCTTGCGTCTTGGGTGACGACCTATGCTTGCGTCGTGTTTGCCCGTTGGGTGTGAACACCAATGAATGGTGAGCACTGCAGACAGTCTGCATGCAGGCCAGTGACGAGAAGGCCGGACCAATGCCTCGTCGTACACACGCAGGCGTGAGCCAATGCCCAATGCTCTATCTAGTCTTACTTAATGAACCCACCTGCCAGTTGGGTCACTCCCCTTGCTCCACCCCACTCTCCTCCTCCCAAAGCTTGAAGACGGCCGCCATGCCAAGGTTTCTAGCACGCCGTCTTCCTCCTCGCCCATGCGTCTCCAGGGTCCGACCAGAGAGCTGACATTCTTCTCCGCCTTTCTGCTGCTAGCACGCCCATCTTCTCGCGCCGAGGAGGTGAGTCCATGACCATCTCTTCCTTTATTTATGTCTTCAATTGTTTTTCTGGGGGGGCTAGTGAGTCTACCTTCTCGTCCCATACCAAAAAAATGTAGTGCTTCTATCTATCAAATAAAGTGTGATTAAGCGCACATTGTAGAAAAGGAAAAGTTTTAATACTGAGCATTTTGTTGTGGTGTTCAACCTTGAACACCACAGTCCACACAACAATGAACACTCGGTACAAGCAAGATCTGTTTGTTGGACTGTTCGTGCTTCGCATTGCTATTCTGACAGAAAAAAATATATGTCAGACTGTTCCTTCGTTCCCACAAATCAAACTACTCCCTCGGTTCATAATATAAGAATGTTTCTGACAGTGTCAAATAACACTCTTATATTACGGGACGGAGGGAGTAATTAGCTAACACCTAGGTTTGCTTGCTGCTTAACTGAAGTAGCTGCATGTTCTAATTAAATAACAATGCCTTTGATTGATTTTTTTTCCAGTCCCGTCAAGAACTGATATAGTTTTTAGCAAGCGGTTTGGATGGATCTGAAGCTAGATGACCTCGACTGGGAGGAAGTACGGACAATCAACTGCTATGCCCTGTTCATGGGGTACCTCTCGATGGCCATAAGGGGGATGGGGTACCTTGTGCTTACATGGTCCACCGTCGTTCTCCTGGGTGGCTTCGTCTCCGTGCTGGAGAACAAAGACTTTTGGTGTCTCACAATTATCACCCTCGTCCAAACAGCCGGGTAAGTCTCCTCACTATGTAATTTACTCCGATCAGCTTTTTACTAGACAAATGAAATCATGAGACATCTGACGCAATTTGGGTTATTCCACACATTTCAGACAGAGACTATGGTTACACGGAAGTAGTTTTAAAATGTTGATAAAGTATTACATGGACTAGGAATAATTGTGATTCAGTGATTTTGTTAAAAAAAACTTGTGGTAGTGCTTCTTTGCCTCGGCGTTTTTGCCTTTCTGCTAAAAATATGTTGAATCACAAGTTCACAACAGCATACTATAGATATTAAAGGGCCTTTTAAAATGCCTCACAATATCCAAGAGCTTTTAGCCAGGAGTCTCGAAATGTGTATTTCCTTCTGCAGCGGTCACTTTTAACTCACAGTTATTTGTATTCTTCTTCTTCTTCTTCTTCTTGGAGAGGGACACCTTCTCCAAGTCTAGGTGTTGATTGATGTTGATGGTTGATGTTGTGTGCCCTTGATCACAATTTTTTTCGTCTTTTTAATAACGTTGTATACCTTGACTCCCTCTTGACATGTGTTGCTGCAAAGGGCGGGTGTACTTGGTATCATTTTAATATCAAAATATTTACATGAGTTATCTTTTGTCGATCCACCGTGGGAGGCTGGAGAAAGGAAGGGAGTTTAGAATTACAAAGGATTACATTATAAGAACTTTGAGGTTGACTAAAACATTACTTTGAACTCAAATACAATTATTTTCAAATTGGAAATTTCTTCTGTTTATATTGAAGTTGTATCAAGTTCTCAATTTTAAGGAAATAGTTTAAAATTTCATACAGATTTTAGAAAATTCTAGTAAGTTAGAGAGTTCATATGAGTTAGTTATTTGCCATCAACAACCAACTCAATTGTCGATACGCCATGGAACAAATGGTCTTGGCTTGCGTGCGGTATTTACTTTTGTTGTTTGTCTGAAAGAACTGCCGGAGCGTTCAGTTATGAATTAACATTTTGTTTGCTTGAATGATGAGATTATTTGGACTTTTGTTACTTATATTTAGCGGTTCGGTCCTCCTACTGATACTGTGTAATTGTGCTTAATTATGTATGGATGCACATGTCATGCTGAAATTATAGTTTTGAATTGTCATTGCTGAAATGGTATTCATGAGAACTGTCATGCTGAAATTTCATGGGAAGTGTTGCCAGTTTTTTCAATAAATAAATATGCTTCATGCTGTCACATGTAGAAGTCACTTGCTTATATGCCATGAGAGCTTACCTGTCTTTGACACACAATTTTTTCACACCCTTTAGCTTCGTCTGGCAAATTGGTATGAACTTGTGTTTATGCGGTGGCATATAAGCAAAGTGCGCTTGTTTAATGGCGATTCAGCAAACTGGGAGTTTGTTGGTGGCAAATAAGAAATTTGTTGTAATAGCACTGTAATACTGTACTCCCTCCGTTCAAAAATACTTATCATCAAAATGGACAAAAAAGGATGTATCTAGAACTAAAATACATCCTCTTTTATTTATTTTGATGACAAGTATTTCCGGACGGAGGGAGTACTTAATAACCCCAAGCACGGAGTATTCTGTGGTTTGGTCCCCCTTTTTTTTATTTTTGCTGGCTGGTAACATCATACACCAACTTATAATATTATCATGGACTGGCTGGTCTAACTGGAACTTGTATTTCTATGCACAGGGTATTTGATGTCTCTCTGAAAGAGAAAATGAGATATATTGGGACATCACGCTATGGCCTCCAGAGTGCTATATATGCCATGCTGATCAGGAAAAACACTAACGGTGATAGAAAAAATGCTAATGGCGATGGACCCTCCGTGCCACGCCTAGTGGTAGTACTGATTGTATGGTTGGTTCACCTGCTGGTGGTCGCTGTTATATTGTTGCCTCTATCGGTTCTCTACCTTTGTGGGCTGCTCTTCACCACTGGGATTTCGGTGTGGCGTCTAATACAACGTGATTACGGGCGCAAGGCGGAGGATGGATATGCGAACCTGCAGCCGGCCCTGAATGTCTTGTACTCGCTGGCTCTGTTCCAGGGTTCGCTCTTTTGTTACAGGTTAATTTCGTATTTTACTTCCTCCTAATAATTTGGCTTCTCGATGTCTCAGTCTCAGCTGGCCGGATTACTTTCTTTCTTTATATATATATATATATTTATTTATTTATTTCTGGTCCTTTCGAATTCGAATAAAACATCACCAATCGGAACTTAAGTTGTGGTCGTTGTTTCTTAAATTTTGGTTGTAGTTTCTTAAGTTTGGATTGGAGTTGTACTTGTGCGTTAATTGAGGAATATGTCTATTTTTTCTGGGTCTAGAACCTTTTTTCTGGGTCTAGAACTCTTTGCAGTTCAATTCTTGTTGACACCAGTCGTACATGATATATTATCTTCAATGTTAATATGTTTTCCTTTATCAAAAAAAAAAAAAACAGGTTGTTCTCGTCTTTTGCGCGCAAAGGGCTAGCGAGCGAGGTGGCGGAGAAGTACAAGATGAATGGCCGTGCGCACAAATCGGTGAAGAAGTACTTGCGGGAGACCATGATCGGGTGCGAGAAGGATCCATCATTCGTCAAGGGAAGGAACCTAGTCACGTATGCCGTGGGAATGATGAAATCTGAGTCCTCTAAAAGCTTCCTTTCTGGGGCAAGGATTTTGGACGCCCTCTTGGAGCACCCACTGCCACTGGAGGAGCAGCACGCGCTGATAGCAGAGCTCGTCGGCTCCGCGTCCTCCACCCATGTACTCGAGAAACTGCTCCAGGCACTGGATTCCAGAAGCCCACACGACGACAAGATGAGGGGGGTCGCCGCAAACATAGTGGCGCACCTCGCCGGCAAGATCCGTCTGAAGCGATTCCCTCGTGGGATCCAGTGCATAGGCTCGCTGCTTGAGATATCTCAGGGGCAAGCTGAGGATGGCGACGAGTGTGCGCCGTCTGCTGACTACGACTACAAGAAGCTCATGGAGAAAGGCCTGGTTATCCTCGACGGGCTCGCCGCCGATGAGCACAATTGCAGAGTCCTCGGCAACGCCGAGGGCCTGCTCGCCAAGGTCGTGGCGCCTGTAAGCTCCGACCTGCTCCACCTCATCGACCATGATGCCTGGTCCATTGTCGTGGCCGCGTCACTGCAGGTCATGTGCCGCCTCGTGGCTGCTCCCGGACCCGGAGAGACCGGTGCCAAGCTACGTAGCCAAATCTCTAGCAACAAGGAAGCCATCAATAGCATGGAGAGGATTCTCAAATGCGACGAATGTGATGAAAAGCTCCAGGTCCTGACCATCAAGATCCTCACGCAGCTGCCCATGGACGTGGATGTATGTCCCACTGCTGTCAACACAGAAAGCAGAGGAAATTTTGTCAAGATGCTCCCAGACATCTTCACCTGTGACAGTAAGGACAGCTCCATCAGAAAATTGGCAGGCGAAGCACTGGTCATGTTAAGTCTAAACCAAAGTAATGCTGCCATCATCTTGAGGGCAAATGTCAATGTGGTCCAAGATCTCACCAACATCCTTTTAGATGATAAGGCCGACAATTACACACATCGAATCAATGCAGCTGAAACCCTGGAGCATCTGTATGTTCACTACAAAGAAAATGACGACCATCACAAGAAACTCAAGGAGGCCATGGAGGGCATGATGCGAAAGGTATGAGTATCAGAATACTAGTATTTGCTTTATTTTGATTCTTCGTCTCTCATATGCCAGATTAAACATACTTTTGTTATCGTGCTAGGTTCTCCCGAAAATACTTTCTTTTGGGTCGAAAAATAATACAACACCAACAGAAAAAGAAAAAGGAACAGAAAAGGATGTTGGTCCTTTGCTGGGCACGGGCGACGTAGAAGCCCAAGACGGTGATGCTCCACAAGATGATGGCCGTGATAACAACACTTCAGCGTGTCCACACAACAATGACAAGCATGTGGGAAGGAAATTGCATGCAGCTTTGTTATCTCTTGCTACGGCAATATTCGATAAATTGACCAGCCAAAACCATGATTTGGCTCAACTGGTCAATACAATTTCTCCTGGAGATTATCCGACTAGCTTCGCCATAAAGCTCAATGCAATGGTGAAAGCAAACAGTGACCCCACGGTAAGCTGTCTGAGGATAATGAAGAATACAAGCAGGATGGTCGTGTTAATGATGAAACACAATGGCAACTACCTGAAAGAACACTTGGTGAGCTTCCATGACTTGATAGACTCTCTCTCCACTGCTTGCAAAAAGATGGCGTGCCTCGAAGGCTCTATGATTTTCTATAGCTCGAATCGTGGCGCGGTGAAGCCTGGCAGAACTCTTGCTTCTCTAGTGAAAGAAGCAGAGGAGCTTCTAGGCCAAAAGGAGCCAAAACGGCTGTGAGCTATCTCTGTCCATGGAGCCTATATGCACGCTGTGTTGGAACCGGCACTGCGTGCGCCGTGACGCTATTCTTCATGGTGTATATTATTGTTTCTGAAAGACTAAATTGAACGGCCGCTGGTGCAAATGTATGAGCGAACTTGTGAGCCTAGGCAACCTGCATTGTCTTCCATAGAACTGTTCAGTCTAATTAGCATCTTACCCATTTGGACAATTTGTATAATGGCAGAACTAGTGGAGGATTCTTATTAGATTCACTAGTATGTAATACTCCCTCCGTCCGGAAATACTTGTCGGAGGAATGGATGTATCTAGACATATTTTAGTTCTAGTACTCCCTCCGTCCAGAAATACTTGTCGTGAAAATGGATACAAATGGATGTATCTAGATCTAAAATACATCTAGATACATTCATTCCTTGGATAAATATTTCCGTACGAAGGAAGTATAGGTTGGATAAAAAAAATGGAAGCATTGTCCTCATTGGTCTCCGGCGCCCCGCCGCCCATCAAAGCCCGTGTGGTCGACATGGCGACCGGGCATATGGACGATCCAGAATGCTATCTGTTGTGGCAGTGGTGGCGTGTGTCTTGGAAGGGGTGCGTTACGTTGCTGTGAGTCTTGGGAGGCTGGAGGCGACGTGTTACGTAATTACGGCGGTAATAGGTGATCTACGACGGTTGCGTGGTGTCTCAGAGGAGGTACACCGTGGCAGTCCCGGTGAAGCTGAGCGGTGTGGTTGGCGGACCATGGATCCGCCACATCCTCTGAATCCCAAAGCTCGCCGGTTCATGTTGGTTCTAGGGGGCTTCAACGGATTTTGCGGCATCGCGACACAGCTAGCGGTGGTAGATCGCAACAATCGCTACACATTTGAGAAAAAGGTGTGGGACAACCGGATCGCCATCAATGTGGGTCAGCATTGGTGCTATTCCTCGTTCATAGGTCCCGAATCCTATTAGTGCCTACAACACCACCTTTTTTTTATTTGAGAAGATAGTGCCTTCAACACCAAATAGTGCTTTCAGTATGCAGCACACTCTCCCCAGCCAAAATGGGCCGGCCCATTTAACACTGTAGCGGTAGTCTTGGTCTTCTCGTGTTTTTTATATGCCCGGTTTTTGTTTCTGTCCATTTTATAGCTGTTTGCCGTTGCTTTTTTTTTTCGTTTCCTTTTCCCTTACATTGTAATTTTCATAAATTTTTCTTTTTCAAATTCCTGAACTATTTTCTTAATTCATGAATTTTTTGTTTCAAATTCATGGACTTTTTTCAAAATCAATGAACTTTTTTCCAAATTCATGATTTATTCAAAATCAGCAAAAAAACTAAATTTGTGAACTTTTTTCAAGTCTATGAACTTTTTCAAATTCACAAAATTTTCAAAAAAAATAAAATTATTCACATTCATGAACCTTTGTTTGCTAACCAACGAACATTTTTCAGAGCCACGGTTTTTTTTAAATTTATAAACTTTTACAAAACAATAGTTCACGATTCGTTTTTCAAAAAAAATCTAGTTTGTGATTTCTTTCTATATTATCTTTTACTGAAAGTCATCCGGTCAACAATTTGACCTAACATCCAAGCAAACAAAGGGTGGGGAGTGACCGCGTGAGCAAACTGCTCATGCAGTTGGGCTGGTGCACACGGGAGGAGCGCGTAAATGCTGATTCGGCCACCCGGCACTCGAAGTGCTGAATAGGATCTCTCCATGCTTGTATCATGTAGGAGGACAAGGGCACCCTTTATGGGCCGGCCAAGTACACTGTACACGGTGATTTCTACAATGTAGGTTTGATATCATCCCCATCATAAATTCTTTATGTGTAGGTTTAATTTCATTGTGCATTTCTTTTCTTCTTCTTTTTATTTTGTTAGATTTCATGTTAGTTTTTACGTAGTATTTGTCATATTTTATTGAAACACACATTTACAAAATTCAAGAAAAATGTGCACATATTTAGGAAATTGTCATGACGTCTAAAGAAAAATATTGGACCATTCAAAATATATGATCATCATGTGCTTAAAAAAATGATCAGCGTGTATTAAAATGTTTTTCGTGTATTTAAAATTTGTTCGCCGTGTAGTTATAAATGTTCAACATGTAATTGAAGAATCTCAATATGAACTTTTAAAAATTCAACACGTATTTTAAAAAAATTAACCTTATATTTACAAAATGTTCACACATTTAAACAATGTTCAGGACATTTTTAAAAATGTTCAAAAGGGTATTGAAAAAAAATGTTTTCCATGTATTAAAATTGTTCAATGTGTGTTTGACAAATGTTCTGCTTGTATTGGAAAAATGTTCATCATGTATCTGAAAATGTTGGACAAATGCACTAAAGTTGATCAACTTGTATTGACAAAGAGTCAATGTGTATTTGGAAAATGAAAAAAAATAAGTAAAAAGAGTAATAAAAACGTGATAAAAAGTACTCCCTCCGTTCCAAAATTCTTGTCTTAGATTTGTCTAAATACGGATGTATCAAGTCATGTTTTAGTATTAGATTCATCCGTATCTAGACAAATCTAAGACAAGAATTTTGAGACGGAGGGAGTAGTAGAGAAAAACGCAAAAAAAGGAGAAAAGAAAAAAAGAAACCGAACGGAAAACCAGACAGAAGGTTCCTAAAACCTGTCCAGCTCTCCCGTGGAATGTTCCTAAAACCACTTAACTTTTTTTAGGGGAAAAACCACTTAACTTGACCGGCTGAGTGAGATATAGTTCTCCTGCATAGGCTGGCCCAGGTAAGTGCCTACTTGCGAGGCGCCGCCTAGATAAATGTGCCCGTGTTCGGTTAACACTATATGGTAAGACCATCACAAATTTACGGGCGTGTCTATGTCTTGCTTATAGCGTGAGTGAAACGGTAGGATGGCTCACCTCATGTGTAGCCTCTAGGCTATAGTGGGCTGGGGAATTATGGATCTTTCAATGTTGTTTTTCTAGTGCAAGTCTTGCGTTTCCTCTTTTCGTTTTCTTTTTTCTTACTTATATTCATATTCTAAAAATGCTCTAAGAACAATTTCTTTACTTAGTTTCTATAAATGTTCACTGTGCATTAAAATACGTTTGGAAATGCAAATGTTCGTTCTCGAGGTTTTGAAAAAATGTTCATACATTAGAGAAAAACGTGTGACATTTAAAAATGTACACATTTTAAATAGGTTCATGATATTTGAAAAATATTCAAGAAAAATGTAAAATTTTGTTCGCACAAATTAAAAAATGTTGTAACATTCAGAAATTGTTCATGCAATTTAAACAAATGTCCATGGTTTTACAGAATATTTAAATGAATTTGGGAAATGTTCATGCAATGTTTAATTTTGTTATCATAGTTTTGAACAAATGTTACAGTACAAAATTGTTCATAACACTTGAAAAAACGGTTACATGTTCCAAAAAACAATCTTCAACATTTTTTTGAAAACATTTCACCGTGCATTTAGAAAAGTATGACTACTCATTTAACAGATGTTCAACATGTTTTGAGAATAATGTCCAACATGTACTTGAAAAATGTTCAACGTACATGTGGAGAATGTTTAACATGGAGCAAAAGAAAACCAGTAAAAACTGCAATAAGTACAGAAAACAAGAGAAGAAAAAAAGACGGTCGCAACCTTTCCAAAACATAGCAAAAGGTTCTTGTGAGCCGTGGTTCTATCTCGCAACAGAAGAGACATGGCACTGACAGCGGCGGCGGCCTTGTTTATATTCTTGTCCAATTTGTTGATTCCGAATTTGGGCTGCTTAACACGTTCGCCACGTGTTCCATCTAGCTCATCATGATGGCAACCAGTTGTGCGGTCGATGGCTCAGATGGTCCAAACGAATCCCTCCCTATTTTATTGTCAACAAAGTGTGCGAGAAATTAAGGTCGGCCACCACCACGTAGAAGAATTGTATGATACTCCCTCTGCTTCAAAATATAAAAACGTTTTTAACACTACACTAGTGTCAAAAACCTTCTTATATTACGGGACTGGGGAGTAGATGCCTGTGTAAATCATTCCGGCAGCGTCCCAATCCTCAAGGCAAAGGCGTAGCAAGCCACGCTAGCATGATTAGCCCGTCACGGGACAAGGTCCCTCAAGGCTTCCCACAATGATCGGCTCGGTGGCGCCACCGCGCGCAACTCAATTAGCGCGGTCGGAATCGAATAATGGGCATCATCACTCATAGCCTGGATCGCTCGGCGACACACTGGCCGCGCTGCTAATTTGCGGCGCCGAGAATGGAATGACCAACCGAATGAACCCACCAGCACCACTGCGGCCAGGCCGACAACGACACCGGCGGCGCGCCCGTGACGCCAGGACATGCCCGGCCGGCACACGCCACCGCCACCGCCACACTAGTAGGCTGCTAGCTGGAGCACGTAGGTACCGAAATGGCGGCGAAAAGAAGGAGCAAAAACGCGTGGCGCCGCTCGGGAGGCCACATTCTGCAGAACGGACCGTACCAACCCTCAAAAAAAAAAGAACGGACCGTACCTAGCAAGCAAAGCGCCGCAGCAATGGCGCGTCGGTACCACGTTCCGTTGCGTGTCCTTGGACTTGAAGGCCCAAGCAACACCAACAACAACGCACCTACGTAGTACTAGGACGTGTCCCGCCCCGTCGTCATTGTATCAGACTGATCCATGGGCCGATCGACCGAGGTCGCCATCATTGCCGACGGGTTGGTACACTCTCCATCGTGCGCCTCCGTGTACGTGCTCCTGTCAGAGTTAATTGAGACAGATATATCGCAGGCAGGTCGTAAATGTGCGACACAAGTTTCACGCTTATGGCAGCAGAAGCGGACAATGCACGGTGCCTCGTTGCTTTCCGGGTAAGGAATCCAGGAAGGAAGCTGCTGACAGGCCGGCCGCGCGCGCGCCCTGTCTTGTGTCGGCGCCAACCGATGGAATTGCAGTGCCTGTCCGTATCGCGACCCCGGAAGAAAAGTGTTTGATAAAGTAAACCGTTCCAGTGGCCAACCCTTGCTTTAAACATTGCACATGGAACCAGATTGCTTACTCATCGTCTTGCTTGCCTGTAATTTCGCGACGGATTCTATTCGGCGTCGCTACGTCCAGATCTAATAACCGGATTAACAATTCATCTATATCGCGATTGAGACGAGCGACTAAACAAGCATAAAGTGATGTTCCCACTCACAGGCGCACCGAAGCTTCCATGATTGATCTCATCGAATCACCCGGGAAAAAGAATCCCCTCCATCACTGATTGCTTCATTGCTTGCTTGCTTGGGGTTGGGATCGGCCGTCTGTCGATGCTCCACCCATCAAGTCTAACAGTAAGCATTCTCCTCTTTGGCTGTAGAGTATACACACTACTCCACATGACTGTAAATAGATAGAAAAAATACTGGCCTGCCCGGTCACTGACCGGTCATGAAAATGTGACTCAGCCGGACGCCTCAATCGGGCCTTAAGCGTTCGCCACGCCAGTCCGGTCTACCCCGACCTCACAAATATGCTCATCTGAAAAACCTAGACACCGGCTAATCTGAGCTCCACTTCACTCCCCTCTCCATCCACTCCACTTCCGATCCCCTCCTCTCTGATCCGATGGTCGGCGAGGAAGCAGCGGTGGATCTGGTGCAGAATCCGACGGCTCGACCGTCCACGTGGAGGAGGTGGCCCTCCGCATCGTCTTGAGGTCACTGATCAAGCAAGGCGGGCCCGACAGCGGCGGATCTTCTTCCTCAACGCCCGTCGACGACGTCGCCGGCCCTTCCCACCCGGCGCGCAGCTCCCCTCTGCTAGGTACGCCGCCACCCCCACCCACTCTAGTCCAGAAGTGGTACCCTAGCACCATCGGGTCCTCGTGCTGGGGCCGGCGCACACGGGGACGCCCGAGTCCGAGGCACGTGCAGCTCGGCGCGAGCTGCAGCGAGCGAGGGAGTGGGGGGAGGCTATGTCCGCATGCCGTTCGCGCGCGAGTGCGCCTGTCGATCCCGAGGCCGCATTCCTCGCGTCGGTCCTCCGCTGCTCGCTTCCGGCAGCGGAGATAGATGCACGACGCCTCCGCCGCAAGAATGCCAAGATGCTCCGACTCGCCATCGAGTTGTCGGAGTGCGAGGCAAATAAAGAGGCGCGAAGGGAAGGCGAAGGAGCAGGATCGCCTGCTCCGCAGGCTGTGAGGCATGAGGTGCAGCTTCGACTCCGACCTGACGAATTGCTCCACCTCCAGCTCCGACGACGACGCACCTCCGCACGCCAACGCCTACACGGAGGAGGGCCACAACCGCACCGACGGCCGGAAGGGGAAGGGTCCGGCGAGGAAATGGCGATTTCCACCGCCCTTTCCCGTTCTATTTATATTTTAACTATGTTTTAAGTTGTTTGTGATATGGATTTGCCGTTGAAGCTCAGACGATGCAACGTTGATCCGTTGAACTGGAATATGACCATGTTTTATGTAGCGTTGCATGAGTTGTATGGTGTTGATGGTTCAGATAGGAGGGGAAGGGCTCTGCCCGGACGGTGCTTGGGAAATGCAGTAGTGCAGAACGGCAGTTGGAACAAGTCAGCAGCGCGCGCGGTGCCCATTCAACACGCCTAGCACGAGCACCGACTGTCTGTACCGCTCAAAGAGAAAATACTAGACGCGTCGCACCGACTGTAGCTAGCAGCACGTACCGTTTCGGGCCAGGGAGTCAAAGGGGGCGAGGACCAATGGCAATGCAACCGCGTCGCCCGCCCGCACATTACACACGACACGAGAGATAGATGCCACATGGGCCCTTCCAGCCAGCCAACAGCCAACCGCGCGGTGCCTTCCGTGCGAGTGCGACCTCCACTCCACCCCCTCTCGTCCCGCTCCTCCTCTCCTGTATTTATTCCCACTCCTCTCCCCGTCCTCCTCACACTCCACCGCCACCGCCACCACCTCCTCCAGAGCCAGCGCCACCGCCTCCCCACCTTCAGCCAGCCCCATCGACCGCAGCACAGGCACAGGCACAGGCAGCACGGTTGAGCCGGCAATGGCGACGTCGCGGGCGGACGTGGAGAAGGGCGGGTCGTCGCCGAGGAAGCAGCAGCAGGAGAAGGGCAAGGTGCCGGCGCCGCTGTACCCGCAGCACGAGGGGGAGCGGGAGTGGACGCCCTGGCTGGTGCCCTCCATCCTGGTCGCCAACATCACCGTCTTCACCATCGCCATGTACTACAACAACTGCCCCGCCCACAACACCAAGCCGGGCCGCGACGGCCAGTGCGTCGCCGGCTTCCTCCACCGCTTCTCCTTCCAGCCCCTCCGCCAGAACCCGCTCCTCGGCCCCTCCTCCGCCACGTAAGCGCCTTAACCTCTTCCCTCCTTCCTTCAACCCCTTCTTCTTAACTACTACGTACCTCTGTCTCTTAATCAACGTCTGTTCATGGAAATGTTACTGCTACTACAGTAGTTGCTGCCTTTGCTTACCTGCCAAGCTAGGTAGTTGGAGTAGGAGGCAAGAATCATGTATAGAAAGTGCTATTCATCAATCCTGCTATTTGCAACATTATTAGTCTGAGTGAATGAATCAACAACCGAACCTGCCAAGATCAGATCCGGCACCCAAATAATTCGTAGGGCAGCCGAGCCAGAGATGGCCCGAAAAAGAAACACGGGTAGGACGCACTGAGTAGGACACCAACCACACGCCAATGCAAGTGCACATGAGCTGGGGTTGCCTGTATCTGGGCGGTATGCCAGTACAGCCGCTGTCCATATACGGCAGCATGGGATTGGGTTTACTTACATGCATGCATCCTTGAGAGAGAGTGATGATGAGCCGGGGCCCGGCCGATGGATCCTGACCGTTGCACTCCTGTGCTGGCTGTGCGTGCATTGCAGGCTGGTTAAGATGGGCGCGCTGGTGTGGGACAAGGTGGTGCACGGGCACCAGGGCTGGCGCCTCTTCTCCTGCATGTGGATGCACGCCGGCGTCCTCCACCTCGTCGCCAACATGCTCAGCCTCCTCTTCGTCGGCCTCCGCCTCGAGCAGCAGTTCGGATACGGTATGTAAATAACTTCTCAGCGACTCAGCCCATGTTCATTTCATCTGGAACTCCATCCATCAGCAAGCAATCTCACCGTCGTCTTCTTGGTTGGTTACCGCATGCAGTGCGGATCGGCGCCATCTACCTCGTCTCCGGCGTGGGCGGGAGCGTGCTGTCGTCGCTCTTCATCCGGAGCGCCATCTCGGTGGGCGCCTCGGGGGCGCTGTTCGGGCTGCTGGGGGCGATGCTGGCGGAGCTGCTGTCCAACTGGACCATCTACACCAACAAGGTGGCGGCGGTGACCACGCTGCTCTTCGTCATCGCCGTCAACCTGGTGCTGGGCATCCTGCCGCACGTCAACAACTTCGCCCACATCGGCGGCTTCCTCACGGGGTTCCTCCTGGGCTTCGTGCTGCTCATGCGCCCCCACTTCGGGTGGATGGAGCGCTACCGCCTCCCCGCCGGCAGCCCCTGCACCGCCAGGAAGTACCTCCCCTACCAGTGGGCGCTCATGGCCGCCGCCCTCGCCCTCGCCGTCGCAGGGTAAGCATCATAGTATAGATATTATTGTGCATTTAAGGTGTCATTAAGCAGCAGCGTTACTTCACCTACGTACTACAACAGTTTAGCCGCTGGAAACATATGAACGAATCCTTCTAGGAGTAGTACGTGGACATTTATTTGTTGTCACCTGCAGAAACTAGTTAACACTTATGGACACCTAAACTGGAGTAGTTAGTGGGGGGAAAAGTGGGGAAGCGAAATGTGGGTTGGGTACAATGGGTGCTGCACATGCGTGCATCCCGTTGGTAGATTAGATTTGATGCGCCAACGAGCCTGCGCACCCAGGTTGCTTCCTCCCATCCCATTAAGAGACTCATGTGAACCGACAGGCAAAGACAGAGCACCATGGCTCTTTTTATATTATACAAGTAATTAAATTAACCATATCATCATCGTAGTCCTAGTGACCCGTAGCTGGCCTTCTTATTCTTCTTCCTCCACAATGTAAAACAAAGTTTCTTGGTCGGCTTTCCGTCATCCAGCCTAACGTGCAGCACCTTGACAGCCACGCCCAACCTGCACACACATATTACCACTTCGCAGTGTATTTTATTTTCCAAGAGTCTCAACAACTAGACGTGTTTCTGTCGGTGAAATAAACTAAGCTGGCGAGACGGCCGGGCGAAGAAGAAAGGAGGCCGTTCTTTCCGTGCTTGATCTGACCGACTGTTGGAAACCCTTTTTCCTGGTGCAGATTCGCGATCGGGCTGGCCATGGTGTTCCGCGGCGCCAACGCCAACAGCAGCTGCGGCTGGTGCCACTACCTCAGCTGCGTCCCCACCAAGAGCTGGACCTGCGCCAACTGATGAGCACCAAGCACCACCACCAACGCGCACCAACACACGCGCATGAGCAGCAGGGTTTTCCCTGTCATAATCAATCCTTCCAGCGGGTGCCCCACAACGTATTGTCCGGTTCATATTTGTAGATAGAGAGATCAAGGGAGGGAAGGAAAGGGGAGCTCTCTCCTGCCTGATTGGTTAGGCACACACACAGACAAGGCTCGTTGGGGTCTTTATCTCCTGTCCATTTGATTCGATTTATTCTTTTGTAATGTATAATGAATGAAATTTGTTTCGAGAATCGTATCTCTCATCTCTCCTGCCATGTGCGAGGTTGCTTTCCTTCCAGCTCGTGTTTATCCCTTTCGAGTCAGCGGCCAAGCAACCAGGCAGCACCCAGCTCGTGTGATCCCCACAACGCTGCCAGTTGCGCCGCGCTGTAGAGTTGAGGCATGGTCTGGCCTGATTGGCACATGCGCAAGATTCCATTTGGCGATTAATGATAATCAAAAGTTCGAAACAAGTCACACAGAGCAGCCAAATTTGCGCAATCAACATGCAAACCACCGCATGATACGCGGTTGACATTTCACCAACCGCGCAACCCGCGGGCGCACCACGACCATGCCGGTTAAAAGAACTTTATAAACCACATGGAACGGCATCAGAATGAGCATGGCAGGCAGGTACTCCGTATATCATATCTCCAGATGCATAACTATTCATAAACCGTTTGTGCCAGCAAACATCATAACCTAAGAGCCAACAGAAAAGGGAAAAAACGAAGTTGATTGTTCACCGAAACCTCGCAATGTGCCATTGCACCCTTTGTCCCAAAACAACTACTGTATTTCCAAGCGGAGGAGGAGACAGACACCTTTTAGTTTTAGCATTAACCCAGAGCTCACAAGTTCATCTTCCTTTGTCCAGGCCAGTTCTTCTGGTTGAAGTCGTGTTTGATGAGGTTGGCTCTCAGGAGCATGGCCTTGATATCTCTCTCAAACTCATTGCCCGTCTGGAGGGCCCGCTGGAAGGTTGCGTTTCTTTGGTCAGCATGCCTTGCATACAGGATCTTGTTGTGGGAGTCTATACGGGCCTTCAAAAAGTTGTTGAAGAAGCAGGTCATCAGAATAATAATGCGAGAATTATTATACAGGGATATGCAACAAGATGAGAAATCTTTTCAGGGGTACCTGTATTTTGTTCTCGGTGATCAGTGCAGCCAGCTCTTTCTCCAGCATGGACACTGAGCTCTTGAAGGCACTGGCCATTGTGTTGAGATCCACAGATATGAACGGAAGCGTGTACTGTATGATAGCCTTGTGGCGGATATCATTGTACAGAGTCCCAAGATGCTCACGGAGATGGATATCCAGAAGGAGATTCGGCTTCAGCTTCTCAAGATGCTCCAAGCATGATCCATAGCGACTAGTTTTGGAGATTTTCATGGTTAGCATATTTATTTGACACAAAAATCGGTTGGGAAAAAAAACTGCAACCTAATCTAGCAGTGACACGAACAAATGACTTGGAGCCCAACTTTGGAAACAAAAAATGTTGTAAAGGTAATCAAGCTTTCATGGTATTTGAAACTGTAAAAACTCAAAAGGCACAGTAATTGACACCATATTGTAGAAAATAAGGTGTAAAATTGAAGGAAACTATTATTATCGCTAATGCATCAAAGAGTCATATCTGAACACACAGGCTAAACCTAAAGGCTAATGACTTTAACCCCATTGCCAAGAAACATCTTTCTATATGATATCTATCTATGCTGAGGCTCAATTAAGTAACTGATGTATTGTACGAGAGTAACAGCATGATACCCCGTAGGGACTGAAACCAATTGTCAGTCCCCTTTGCTTCTAGAAAACTTTGTTTCTCGTTTTAGCGGTTACTGTATTTGAGTTGACAGTGTAAGAGGAGAACGAAAAGAAAAGGGTTGAATACACCATTTTAGTTATACCAGCGCCAATACTTATGAAATAATTATGATTTATGAGTGCCAGTCCTACTGCTTATCACAGGGTTTCCAGTATTGAAAAAAAAAAAACAAAGGATACATTTCTATTTGAGCTCTGATAATATAGTAAGAACAAAAGGTTGCAAAATCTTCCACATAGATCCTATCAGAGCAGCAAGTGTAAAAAAACCACCAGAAAAGGTGGTAAAAAATAATAAAATACTAAAAGCTGTTCCAATAGAAGCATACCTTGCATAAAAATCATTGACCAGCTCCCTTACTTCAGGCACTAGCTCAAGAAAGTTACGGAAGTTTATGTTGTCAATAACTTTGCTCTGGCAAAATAAACAAACATGCATGTTTCAGTGTCAACGTAACCAACCAACCATACAAAAGGCACACAACAAAAGAAGAAGAACAAGAGGTAAACCTTCAGTTCTGAACGATCGAAAGAAGCAAGTGCACAAAGGGCACCATAGACAGCCACATCTTGCGGAGCTATGACTTCAGAATAGTTGCTTCCTAGTTCAGGTCCTGTCTCGAGAAACTTCAGGGGAAGGGGAAATTTCAGCAAAAATACTTTATACTTTATACTCCCTTCGTCCTAAAATAAGTGTCTCAACTTTGTACTAACTTTAGTACAAAGTTGTACTAAGCTTGAGACACTTATTTTGGGACGGAGGGAGTACTAGGCAAAAATAGAAGGCATTGCCTATTTTACTACTCCCTCCGTCCCATAATGTAAGACGTTTTTTGATACTAATGTAATGTCAAAAAACGTCTTACATTATGGGACGGAGGGAGTACTTTTTTTCTTTTGAATAACCCACTATCTATAAATGGGAGGCAATGTGCCTAACTAGTAGCTGTAGGAAACAGCCTCTGTACGTAGTTACGCTGAACATTTGTAACAAAGAGAGTAAACAGAATTCAGTTTTAAAGTGCAGTACCATATTGATAGCTTTCAGGAAATTTTTGTGAGTGCTGTCTAATCAAGACATGACAATTGATAGTTGTAAATTTATTTATAATGATATACTAATAGTAACTTCACAGAATAGTAAAGGAACAAATAAATCACTTGATCTGTCAAGGCTTTTCACTGATATCTTGAAACAAGTGCGGGTTTATCAAGAATATACCACTGGCCCTTGAAAGTGTTACCGCATGAACAGAACTAGCAAGATAGGACTACCAAACATGAAGTTTCAATTTAAGTTGAATTTAAATTCTTGCATACGGAAGACTGACTTACAGGAATCCAAAATCATCTCAGAGTATCAACTTCAAAGTTTACAGGCGCAAGGAAAAAATCAAGAAACAGAACAGGGTTTCTGGAGGACAAACCTTACGGGCAGCAAGTTTGTATTTCTTTGTCTCCAAGTTGGCTAATCCTGCAGCTGCTCGCAACTTTGCAACAACGACAGCATCCAAGGTGTCTGGGGTTTGCTCTGCTTTGCTGACATAGTTGGTAACATGTGCAAACTGACCCAACTCAATGCTGACCAGAATCACATGCATACACATCTGTACTATATGCTTGGAAGTGGTGCAATAGTCCCGTGTCCGGATGTAGCTTTTGAAGGCTTCTGAAAGGTGGCCATGAGCATAGAAGAAGTCACCAATGTCATTATAACCCATTCTGATGCTCTCTTTGATCAGGTTGGTCTGCATTTAAAGAAGCAATATAAATGCAGAGTCACTTGTCTGATACATAGGTGACAACACCATTCAATTCACCAGGGCCACGAACAAATATACTACACCAGAATTCAAATGCCAGAGAACAAAGAATACAACAACAGATATACAAATACTTACACATATGTTATAGATTTTCAACGTATGCTATGCCTATATATATTCAACACTACATACCTTCCTAAACTGTTGTTATAGGCCTATGCATGGAGATTACATGATTAACAGAAAAGTAATATTATAACTCTATTAAGTGTGTTATTAGGAGTCACTATAACAATTAAGTAGTTGTGGAACCTAGACGGCATCTACTGCATACCTAGAGCACACATTATGTTAGACGAAACACTGCCAACACCCCATCCTTTAAAGCAGCAGACCATATTGGCAAGGTTAGGCTCCACTCGGAGTTGCGGAGGATAATGATGAATCCATTTATCTAACTACCTTTTGCCTATTTTACTGCTTGTTTAACCAACTTATCCATACTTCCGTGGTAAAATATAGAAAAAGTTCGACACAACACAATTCGGCAACTACAAACTGGGCCTAAACTCAGGCTCATAGGTAGCTCTGGCAGCACAAACTATCTTAATATTGGAGAATGCAAAGTAAATTGTGAGTGTGCTCACAATCCTATGTTGTACACCATTCAGATGATCCTAATAGCATAAGAGTATTATTAGGTACATTTCACATTTGAATCACAGAACCACACTGCTATTATGGACCCTAGAAACATATACAAAGGCAACAAAGGGTGGGAAGGCATGCCAGAAAAACACAGAGGCGTGAGAAGGCAGAATGCTGAAAAGGTAGCATTGAAGTGAAAATTGGTGATTAGACAGGGTTGTCTATCTTTTACAAACTGCGAATAAATCAGATAATGGCGTGCAAATGTGTGAGCCACGGTTGGCACCAATCAAAGTCTGGGTTCTTGTGTAACGAGAAAACTGATCAGAGGCAAAAAGGTACAATAGCGAAACATACTGGAAAAGAGTTCCCTTAGCCGGTTAGCCCCATATTCCCCTGTATTTTGTGTTTTAGCACAGCTAATAAAAAAATCACTCTATGCACTCCCAAATGGTTGTTTTCATGTAATAAACAATTTAATTGCGCACAAAGATCTTTTCCTAAAAAGATAACCTAATGGGGCAAGGATCGCATTCAGGGACATAGCGCATGATTGACATCCAAAATTACTGGATAACACCTAAAGTTCAGCGCCGCACCCTGATGAAACAATCATCTCCATCAGTTTAGAACTAGCAGCATGCAAGGTAACCACACTTTTCTATCTTATCATCACAGCCTAGAAAATAATGCCCATGCAAGGAACACTATCCTTGAGCATAGTAAGCGAACACACTATCAGATAACAGTAGAAATTCGAGATAAGGACTATAACTCGCACTCCACAGAGTAGGCAGTACATCAAACCAATCCGCCTAAATAATCATATAAACCAGACAGATCAGCCAGGAATACCAACACGGGAGGCCCAATTCCTCGACAGATCAACGCAACCACCACACCCTAGGCAGAAACTAACAGGAACGACGCAGTAAATTCAGAGAAGCGGTCAGAACAGGGGGTCAGTGGAGGGGGTAGGGTTTCCTCACCCTGTAGCCGTTGAGTTCGGTCTCGAGCTTCTCCTTGCGCTGCTCGGCGCGGCGGTTGACGGAGTCGACCCAGGCCTGGTCGTGGCGGTAGCGCGGGCCGAGGCGGCCGTTGATCTTGAGGACGGCGTCGAGGTAGAGCACGGTGTCCTCGCGCGCCCTGGCCTCGTCGTGCGCCATCCGCAGCGCCTCGAGCTGGATCGCCTCCACCCCGCACCGCTCCGCGATGAAGAGGAGCCGCGCCACGCGGGTCCGGCCCGAGTACTGCGCCGCGTACGCCTCCACGTCGAGCTGGTCGGCGGAGACCGGCGCCGCGGCGGCCTGCTCCCCGCCGCCCAGCCCGTTCGTCACCGCCGCCGCCGCGGCTGCCGAGACCTCGCAGTCCACGTCCATGCTGCTGCCGGGGATCGGCGGTGGGGTTCGCCGCAAAACCCTAGAGAGAGGTGGGGGAGGCGGAAGCTTCGGGAGAGGAGAGATGCAGAGGAGGGGAAAAGACGGAGGGCCTGGGTTGGAAATAGCGCAGGTGGTGCGGGCAGATATGTAAAGTTACGTTGGGCCGGGTATGGGTTTGGTTCTCAACTTGGGCCCGAATGAACGCCCCCTTTCTCGGTCACGTGCGTTGGCCCAATAATTCGTATGGGCTAACGGGCCGAAATACCCTCTTTATATGTATGTTATGGTGGGCTGGTCGCGTGCTGTGTTCACTTTTTAGGTCCAAGGTCCCGACGAGCGAGGAGGTCCAGCAGCACCCGAGCGGCGGCGGCGGCGGCGGAGATGAGGGCGGTGAACGGCGAGGTGGTCTCGTCGAAGCCGGTGGGCTTACACAAGGCCGCGCGCGTGTTCAGCCGCTTCGCGGCCAGAGAGGCGTCAAGGCTGCCCGCCGGGGCGGGCGTGCTGGTCCTCTGCGCGGCCGAGGCCGCCGCCGAGCTCCACGCCTTCCGCTGCGCCCGCGTGGGCCCCGATGGTGAGGCGGAGGTGGATGCGGCGCCGAGTGGCCAGGAGCGGCGCAAGAAGAGGAGGAAGACGGGGCGCGAAGGTGTGTTACTAGAGTAGGCTTTCTTAAAAAAAAAGTCCATGTGTTACTGTGGTAGCGACTAGTCCGTTGTTCTTGATGCTGTTAAATCCATTTGTTGTTGGGGTACCGACTAGTAAGTAACAGTTTGTCTTGTGTTCTTCATGATGCGTCATTTGGGACGAGCTCGTTGTGTGTGATGTATGTATCCTGCTGCTGGGGCTACATTTTATTTCAGTGCAATCGACTGAAACTTTCACTGCCACAGAAGACAGAACCATGCACCTGGAGGAAAAGACGTCTGAGCTTGTGTGCTGTGCTCTTCAGTCCATGAGTCAATCCATTGTTGTCCTTGAACTGTTCTTTAAAAAATAAACTCAACTGTTTTAGTTGGATGTTTAGCTTTTCAGTTTAGCTTTTGAGCCACAACCCAACTCTGTAGTAAGGTTCCGTTGTCTGTCAGTGGAGCCTCCCTGATTCCCCAAAACGAATAAAATTTGTCGCCGTTAATTTGGTTCTAAAGTCTGAACTCATGTGCGTTGGAACTTCAGCATCTGATCTCTCACTCGGAGCCTCGAGAAAGAGACGGATGCTCGTGTTGTTTTAACACCTTTCAGCTTGAGCTAGAACGTTACTCCAGCTGCTGGATCGGATCCCATTGGCTCAGACATCACTTATTGCCGACTCGCCGGCACCTCTGCTTCACCTGGCCGTGACCGGCAAGAAGATCCCAACGCAAACACGCAATCACCGTCACGTTCCACAAAGATTACCGAAGTCAGCCACACAATCCACTAAGTCCAGGCAAATTTGGTGCAATCCGCTTCAGTCCAGCTTCAGTCTGCGCTGTCCAACCTTAATTTTGTGCTTGTGCTATAACTCCTCTGCATTGGCAGTTCCACTCCGCGTATCATATCTCTCTTAGATCCCTTGAGAAAGGTATAGAGTATGTATGTAACACTTTTCAACTGAGCTAGCTAGAACAGTAATACCATTAGGTCTGACATTGGTATTGAGATTGCCATGAAAGGTTGCCCAAGTTAACCACTTATTCAGGTGATCAACAGGAGCCTCGTCTCCGGTTTCATTTCATAGAAACAAAAAAACTTGAATATTTGTGGACAAAGGAATAACTATATTGTCTTCCGATTCTGTCCAGTGATGACAATAGACCTCTTTTTCTCTTAAATACCTGCAGAAAAAAACCTACCTCTTTCTATAATACTCCCTCCGTCCCAAAATAAGTGTCTAGTACTAAGTCCCTTCGTCCCAAAATAAGTGTCTCAACCTAGACACTTATTTTGGGACGGAGGGAGTATAAGATTTAATACAAGCTGACAAATTGTAATATAATTGCCTCCTATTGCTTCGTATTGTGGAACATCCGGCTGAAGCTGGAACAAAGACAGAAGCTAAACCATCCTAACCAGACTCTCTCTGTAACTGCGATGCAGGTCCGGTTAGCAATCTCATACCATGAAATTCATATATGCAATCATAAAAACAGCCTCTCTCTGGAAGAGGATTTTGAGGCCAAAATACTATGGATCAGCACCAAAGTACAGACAACATTCGAGCATCAGGAGTGGGTGACATGGATCACATCACCGGCGTCAGGATTCTACTTGAGGAACTCCAAGCATTTCTCCAGCCATGCATGATCTGCATTTCTAGTTAGTGCCTTCAGGAAGGAAATGCAAGCCAGACTTGTGCATCCGCTCAGTCTTGTGATCATCAGCTCCAGGACGCGATCTAGCTCCGCATTCAGGCAAATTCGGTTCAGTCCAGTATGTTCCAGACAGAGGCTGCTTGTGTCACTAGCAGCTTACCGAAGCAGAAACACACGCACTGGACTAGACACCCAGCCAAAGACGCCGCACCTAGCAACCAAGAGGATCCCATTGCACTCACATCTCATCCAGTCAGTGTCGCATTCGGCGAAGGTTGCCAAAGCTAACCACTCATTCAGGCAAAATCCAATTCAATCCAGCATGTTCCAGCCTTAGTCTCCGCTCTGCTAGACCTGAAGTAGACAGAAGCTGCTGGTGTCACTACCAAGTGTAGAATCGACTCACCAAAGCAGAGTCGGAATCGGACCCCTCGAGCTGGACACCCCAGCCAAAGAACACCTCACCCAGCAACCGGACAACACTAAAACTGTCGACTAATTCAGCCACGCAATCATGGCCTGATGCCACGATGTCCCGCCCCTGTGGGTGCTGAGTCGGATCAAGGATGTTTTGGCGCGGCTTTATCCACACCTGAGAGCCGCACAAAAGCGCAAATTGATATTTTGCTGGCGTCGTTTGCTTCCCTTTGTTTGGGTAAAACCTTTTGCTTCTTCTTTTCATTGTTGCAAAAATCTTTTGCTTCCTGGTAGGTGCCAAGCAAAACCAGTGGTTTGACTTTTGTTTGAGGTCGAGTGCAACGGCTGAGAATGACATGTCATTGATCAATATAAGCCGCGATAGTATTACGCATCTGACTCCTCTTTTTTTTGGAAAGGATTACGTATCTGACTCTTAGTTGCTCTGATATAGTGTTGTTGATGAAGGGGGAACAAACCGCGCGTGTTTGCTTTTCCCCGCGAAAACCGGCCACAACATAGCAAATTGCGTTCCGTTGAACTTTTTCACCTTTTTATTAATCTTGTAATGCAGAGCGGATAGGAGCGATTGCAAGATCGAGGAGGGAAGGCGGAGCACGAGGCTGTGTTACTGGAGCAATAGCTTTCCTTTTTCCTGAAGTCCATGTGTTACTGCACTTGGTAGCTAATCTCTCGCCTCTTGGTTCCAAAGTCTGAACTCGTGCGCGCTGCACTTGTGCGTCTGATATCGCTCTCCCTCTTTTTTCATTGAAACGGAGGCAAAAACTTTGCCTCATCCATTAAATAAGAGAGAATAGTGTTTGTTACAAGCCACCGAAATACACGACATGCGGATTACTCGTGCGTGATAAAAGACCCTAATTTCTTAGCTCCGACGATGACCCAAAGGTTTGCCTCGGTGGAGATGGCCGAAAGCAAGATTGGCGGTAGGGCACTCTTATGCTTAAAAACCCTTGCGTTCCGCTCGTTCCAAACTGTTCAAGAGACAAGCATGGTGATGGAGGCCTTGGCTTGACGATCTGGCGTTCCTTCGACGCAAGTGCTTGCCCACCAATCTTCAACCGTCTCAAACAAGGGCCAAGCAGAAGTGTCGAGCCCGAGCATGGGGAATTTCTCAATGACCAGAGACCAAAGGCGTCGGGTGTAGCGGCACTTGTAGAAGAGATGGGGCCCGCTCTTGCACTCTCTTGCAGAGAGGGCAAACATCACAATTAGGCCATCCTCGCTTTGCCAATCTATCCGCCGTCCAGATTCTATCTTGAAGAGCTAGCCAAGCAAAAAAAAAATAACTTTTAGAGGCGCCTAAACCTTCCAAACCATCCTGTCCATGGGCGATAGGACCATCCCTAGGAATTGCGCCCTGTATGCGGAAGTCGCCGAGTACTGCCCATTGCTCGTATGCTTCCAAATGATTTCATCCTCTTTGTCGGCACAATCGGGCGGCTTTGCTGGTCTTGTTTTATTGCTGTCGAAATATCTTGTAGTCCGGGATTCCGAGTTTGATCGGGTCTTCCCGGTAGAAGGAATATCCTTCGTTGACCGTGAGAGCTTATAATGGGCTAAGTTGGGACACCCCTGCAGGTAATATCTTTCAAAGTCGTGCCCGCGTTATGAGGCAGATGGGAATTTGTTAATGTCCGTTGTAGAAAACCCGAAGTTGACCTCAAATAAAATACACATCAACCGCGTGTGTAACCGTGATGGTCTCTTCTCATGGAGTCCGGAAGTGAACACGGTGTTGGAGTTATGTCCGACGTAAGTAGTTCAGGATCACTTCTTGATCGCTACTAGCTTCACGACCGTGCTTTGCTCCTCTTCTCGCTCTCTTTTGTAAGTAGCCACCATATATGCTAGTCGCTTGCTGCAGCTCCACTATACTACTCTGTCCTTCCTATAAGCTTAAATAGTCTTGATCTCGCTGGTGTGAGATTGCGAGTCCCCGTGACTCACAGATACTTCCAAAACAGTTGCAGTGCCGACGATGCGGTCAGGTGACTCAACCGAGCTCAAGTGGGAGTTCAACGAGGAACGTGGTCGTTACTATGTGTCTTTTCACGATGATCGTGAGTGGTGCCCAGTTGGGACGATCGGGGATCTGTGTAGCATTTGGGGTATCTTCTTTTATTTTTGGTTCCGTAGTCGGACCTTGAGTGTACTCTGAATGATGGATGTTTATTTATGTATTGTGTGAAATGGCGACTGTAAGCCAAATATGTATCTTTTTCCCTTATTTATTACATGGGTTGTGTGAAGATTACCTCACTTGCGACATTGCTTTCAATGCGGTTATGCCTCTAAGTCGTGCCTCGACACGGGAGATATAGCCGCATCGAGGGCGCTATGTTGGTAATCGAGCCTTCCCGACTTAGGAGCCCCTACTTGATTGTTCTTTGGCGTTGTTGAGTCTAGAATGGAAAAATGTTTTGAGTCTTAGGATTATATATATCGGAGAGTAGGATTCTTTTTACTTCCCAGTCCCTTCGTCGCTCTGTGAGGTATCCTGACGTAGTGTTTTGACTCTTCTCTCCTCAAATTTCACTAAATTTTTTGAAGCATCCAAAGAGTGAAGAACTGCGTGATGTGCTCGGCGGTTACGTTGATGGGGGTTTTAATCTTGAGGATCCACGCGTTGTGCTTGAGGGCCTCCCTGACCTTCCAACTTTTTCTCTTAGATGCTTCGAAAATGTGTGGGGCAATGTCTTTTGGCGAACGCCCAAGAAGCCAAGGAGAGTCCCAAAAGGGTGTCCTTACGCCGTTACCAACGGTGATGGTGGTTGAGGCATAGAAAAAATTGAGGTCCTCCGCATCACATGGGTTTCCCATCCCCACCCACATCTTGTTGGGCTCTTTCCATTCGTACCACGGCCATCGTAACCGAAGAGCCCTCGTAAACTTGTAGGTGTTCAGGACCCCAAGCCCTCCGATTCTCCCAGTTCACCTTGCATTTGGCCCCCGATGTCTTTTCCGAGCCGGACCATAGGAAGGCTCTTTCAAGCTTGTTGACATTGTGGAGGATGGTTGGCGGTATGACCAACGGGGTGGCGGGGTAGACTACTTGGGAAGTGATAACGGACTTGACGAGGGTCGTTCGCCCGATGGTGGTGATGTTTCGACCATCATACTTTGGCAACTTGCTTGCCACTTTGTCCATGAGGAATTGGAAGTCCACCAATTTCAGCTTCCACACGGAGAGGGGGAGACCCAAGTATCGCAAGGGAAAAGACGCCCGCGCAGCCGGCAAGCTTTGAGTTAGGGAATCCAAATCGAGGTGGTTGCAACGAATGGGCACCACCGAGCTCTTTTGGAAATTGGTGCAAAGGCCCGTGACATCCCCAAATCCCCTCAAAATGCTAGCAAAGTTGTCAACATCCTGCTTGATCGGTGCCAGTGAAGGAAATATGCCCTAGAGGCAATAATAAAGTTATTATTTATTTCCTTATATCATGATAAATGTTTATTATTCATGCTAGAATTGTATTAACCGGAAACATAATACATGTGTGAATACATAGACAAACAGAGTGTCACTAGTATGCCTCTACTTGACTAGCTCGTTAATCAAAGATGGTTATGTTTCCTAACCATAGACATGAGTTGTCATTTGATTAACGGGATCACATCATTAGGAGAATGATCTGATTGACATGACCCATTCCGTTAGCCTAGCACTTGATCGTTTAGTATGTTGCTATTGCTTTCTTCATAACTTATACATGTTCCTATAACTATGAGATTATGCAACTCCCGTTTACCGGAGGACCACTTTGGTGCTACCAAACGTCACAACGTAATCGGGTGATTATAAAGGAGTACTACAGGTGTCTCCAAAGGTACTTGTTGGGTTGGCGATTTCGAGATTAGGTTTTGTCACTCCGATTGTCGGAGAGGTATCTCTGGCCTTCTCGGTAATACACATCACATAAGCCTTGCAAGCATTACAACTAATGAGTTAGTTGTGAGATGATGTATTACGGAACGAGTAAAGAGACTTGCCAAGAACGAGATTGAACTAGGTATTGGATACCGACGATCGAATCTCGGGTAAGTAACATACCGATGACAAAGGGAACAACGTATGTTGTTATGCGGTCTCGACCGATAAAGATCTTCAGAGAAAATGTAGGAACCAATATGGGCATCCAGGTCCCGCTATTGGTTATTGACCGGAGATGTGTCTCGGTCATGTCTACATTGTTCTCGAACCGTAGGGTCCGCACGCTTAAGGTTTCAATGACGGTTATATTATGAGTTTGTGTATTTTGATGTACGAAGGTTGTTCGAGTCCCGGATATGATCACGGACATGACGAGGAGTCTCGAAATGGTCGAGACATAAAGATTAATATATTGGACGGATATATTTGGACACCGGAAAGGTTCCGGAGAAGTTTGGAGCTCGTGGAGGTTACGGAACCCCCGGGAGGTATATGGGCCTTATTGGGCCCATGTAGGAGGAAGGGAGAAGGAACAAGGAGGGGGGCGCGCCCAAGCCCAATCCGACTGGGGAGGGGCCGCCCCTTTCCTTTCTCCTTCCCCTCTTCCTATTCCTACTACTAGTACTACTTCCTAATACTAGTACTCCTTCCTTCCCTCCAAATAAGATATGAAAGAGAGGAAACCTACTTGGAGTAGGTTTCCCCTCCTATGGTGCGCCCCCTTGGGCCGGCCACCTCCTCCCTCCCTCCTTTATATACGGGGAGGGGGCACCCTAGGACACAGAAGTTGATCCTTGAGATCGCTCTCAGCCGTGCAGCGGTGCCCCTCCACCATATTCCACCTCGGTCATATCGAAGCGGTGCTTAGGCGAAGCCCCCGCCGGTGAAACATCAAGGTCGCCACCACGCCGTCGTCGACGGAACTCCCTCTCCCCGAGCTTTCTGGATCGGAGCCCGTGGAGCGCCATCGAGCTGAACGTGTGCCAAGAACTCGGAGGCGCCGGAGTAACGGCGCCTGGATCGGCTGGATCGTGAGGAGAACGACGACTACTTCCTCTACGTCATCATCGACTCGGAGGTGCCGGAGTAACGGCGCCGATCGGCAGGATCGCGAGGAGAACGTATGACTACTTCCTCTACGCCAGATCGCTTCCGCTTACGGTCTACGAGGGTACGTAGACAACACTCTCCCCTCTCGTTGCTATGCCATCACCATGGTCTTGTGTGTGCGTAGGAAATTTTTTGAAATTACTGCGTTACCCGACAGTGGCATCCGAGCCTGGTTTTATGCGTTGATGTCATATGCACGAGTAGAACACAAGTGAGTTGTGGGCGATACAAGTCATACTACCTACCAGCATGTCATACTTTGGTTCAGCGGTATTGTGAGATGAATCGCCCGGACCGACATTACGCCAGACGCTTACGCGAGACTGGTTTCACCGTTACGAGCATTCGTGCTTAAAGGTGGCTGGCGGGTGTCTGTCTCTCACTTTAGTTGAACTGAGTGTGGCTACGCCCGGTCCTTGAGAAGGTTAAAACGGAGTCTATTTGACGAAGTATCGTTGTGGTTTTGATGCGTAGGTAAGAACGGTTCTTGCTCAGCCCGTAGCAGCCACGTAAAACTTGCAACAACAAAGTAGAGGACGTCTAACTTGTTTTTGCAGGGCATGTTGTGATGTGATATGGTCAAGACGTGATGCTATATTTTATTGTATGAGATGATCATGTTTTGTAACCGAAGTTATCGGCAATCGGCAGGAGCCATATGGTTGTCGCTTATTGTATGAAATGCAACGCTTCTGTAATTGCTTTACTTTATCACTAAGCGGTAGCGATAGTCGAGAAGCAATAGATGGCGAAACGACAACGATGCTACGATGGAGATCAAGGTGTCGCGCCGGTGACGATGGTGATCATGACGGTGCCGGAGATGGAGATCACAAGCACAAGATGATGATGGCCATATCATATCACTTATATTGATTGCATGTGATGTTTATCCTTTATGCATCTTATTTTGCTTTGTTTGACGGTAGCATTTTAAGATGATCTCTCACTAAAATTATCAAGTAGTGTTCTCCCCGAGTATGCACCGTTGCCAAAGTTAAATGCGTCTTGAGACACCACGTGATGATCGGGTGTGATAAGCTCTACGTTCATCTACAACGGGTGCAAGCCAGTTTTGCACACGTAGAATACTCAGTTATACTTGACGAGCCTAGCATATGCAGATATGGCCTCGGAACACGAGACCGAAAGGTCGGCGTGAATCATATAGTAGATATGATCAACATAAGATGTTCACCATTGAAAACTACTCCATCTCACGTGATGATCGGTTATGGTTTAGTTGATTTGGATCACGTGATCACTTAGATGACTAGAGAGATGTCTGCCTAAGTGGGAGTTCTTAAGTAATATGATTAATTGAACTTAAATTTATCATGAACTTAGTACCGATAGTATCTTGCTTGTCTATGTCTGCTTGTAGATAGATGGCTCGTACGTTGTTTCGTTGAATTTTAATGCGTTCCTTGAGAAAACAAAGTTGAAAGATGATGGTAGCAATTACACGGATCGGGTCCAGAATCGAGGATTATCCTCATTGCTGCCTGTAAGAGTTACGCCCCGGATGCACCGCTAGGTGCCAGTTCGCCGCCGATGTAACCGACGACGTTAAGAACGTCTGGCGAGCAAAGTTGATGACTACTCTATAGTTCAGTGTGCCATGCTTTACGGCTTAGAACCGGGTCTTCAACGACGCTTTTGAAAGTCGTGGAGCATATGAGATGTTCCAAGAGTTGAAGTTGATATTTCAACAGAATGCCCGGATTGAGAGATATGAAGTCTCCAATAAATTCTATAGCTGCAAGATGGAGGAGAATGGGTGCATCAAGGAGCACATACTCGTAATGTCCGGGTATTACAATCACTTGACTCAACTGGGAGTTGATCTTCCGGATGATTGTGTCATTGATGTAATTCTTCAATCACCGCCACCAAGCTACAAAGGCTTCGTGATGAACTATAATATGCAAGGGTTAGTAAAGACTATGCTCGAGCTCTTCGCAATCTTTGAAAGTCATGGAGGTAGAAATCAAGAAGGAGCATCAAGTGTTGATGGTCAATAAGACCACTAGTTTCAAGAAGAAAGGCAAAGGGAAGAAGAAGGAACTTCAAGAAGAACAGCAAACAAGTTGTCGCTCAAGGGAAGAAACCCAAGTCTGGACCTAAACCTGAAATCGAGTGCTTCTACCGCAAGCATCGGGTCATCGGAAGCGGAACTGCCCCAAGTATTTGGCGGATAAGAAGGATGGCAAGGTGAACAAAGGTATATGTGATATACATGTTATTGATGTGTACCTTACTAGAGCTCGCAGTAGCACTGGGTATTTGATAATCGGTTCTGTTGCTAATATTTGCAACTCAAACATGGACTATGATTGCTTAACACCGGCAAAGGACGAGGTGACGATGCGCGTGGGAAATGGTTCCAAAGTCGATGTGATCGCGGTCGGCACGCTACCTCTACATCTACCTTCGGGATTAGTTTTAGACCTAAATAATTGTTATTTGGTGCCGCCATAAGCATGAACATTATATCTGGATCTTGTTTGATGCGAGACGGTTATTCATTTAAATCAGAGAATAAAGGTTGTTCTATTTATATGAATAATATCTTTTATGGTCATGCACCCTTGAAGAGTGGTCTATTTTAATGAATCTCGATAGTAGTGATACACATATTCATAATATTGAAACCAAAAGATGCAGAGTTGATAATGATAGTGCGACTTATTTGTGGCATTGCCGTTTAGGTCATATCGGTATAAAGCGCATGAAGAAACTCCATCTTGATGGACTTTTGGAGTCACTTGATTATGAATCACTTGGCACTTGCGAACCGTGCCTCATGGGCAAGATGACTAAAACCCGTTCTCCGGAACTATGGAGAGAGCAACAGATTTGTTGGAAATCATACATACGTATGTATGTGGTCCAATGAATGTTGAGGCTCGTGGCGGATATCAAGTTATTTTCTCACCTTCACAGATGATTTAAGCAGATATGGGTATATCTTCTTAATGAAACATAAGTCTGAAACATTTGAAAAGTTCAAAGAATTTCAGAGTGAAGTTGAAAATCATCGTAATAAGAAAATAAAGTTTCTACGATCTGATCGTGGAGGCGAATATTTGAGTTACGAGTTTGGTCTACATTTGAAACAATGCGGAATAGTTTCGCAACTCACGCCACCCGGAACACCACAGCGCAATGGTGTGTCTCGAACGTCGTAATCGCACTTTACTAGATATGGTGCGATCTATGATGTCTCTTACAGATTTACCGCTATCGCTTTGGGGTTATGCTCTTGAGACGGCCGCATTCACGCTGAATAGAACACCGTCAAAATCCGTTGAGACGACACCTTATGAACTGTGGTTTAGCAAGAAACCAAAGTTGTCGCTTTCTTAAAGTTTGGGGATGCGATGCTTATGTGAAAAAGCTTCAACCCGATAAGCTCGAACCTAAATCGGAGAAATGTGTCTTCATAGGATACCCAAAGGAGACAGTTGGGTACACCTTCTATCACAGATCCGAAGGCAAGACATTTGTTGCTAAGAATGGATCCTTTCTAGAGAAGGAGTTTCTCTCGAAAGAAGTGAGTGGGAGGAAAGTAGAACTTGATGAGGTAATCGCCTTCTCCCTTATTTGAAAGTAGTTTATCACGAAACCAGTTTCGCGATATCTACACCAAATAGTGAGGAAGTTGATAATGTTGATCATGAAACTTCAGATCAAGTTACTACAGAACCTCGTAGATCAACCAGAATAAAATCCGCACTGAGTGGTACGGCAATCTTGTTCGGAAGTCATGCTACTAGATCATGATGAACCTACGAACTATGAAGAAGCGATGGTGAGCCCAGATTCCAAAATGGCTTGAGGCCATGAAATCCGAGATGGGATCCATGTATGAAAACAAAGTGTGGACTTTGGTTGACTTGCCCGAGGGTCGGCAAGCAATAGAAAACAAGTGGATCTTCAAGAAGAAGACTGACGCTGACGGTAATATTGCTGTCTACAAAGCTCGACTTGTTGCAAAGGGTTTTCGACAAGTTCAAGGGGTTGACTACGATGAGACATTCTCACCCGTAGCGATGCTTAAGTCTGTCCGAATCATGTTAGCAATCGCCGCATTTTATGATTATGAAATTTGGCAAATGGATGTAAAGACCGCATTCTGAATGGATTTACGGAAGAAGAGTTGTATATGATGCAACCAGAAGGTTTTATCGATCCAAAGGGAGCTAACAAAGTGTGCAAGCTCCAATGATCCATTTATGGACTGGTGCAAGCATCTCGGAGTTGGAATAAACGCTTTGATAGTGTGATCAAAGTATTTGGGTTTATCTGACTTATGGAGAAGCCTGTATTTACAAGAAAGTGAGTGGGAGCTCTGAGCATTTACGATATTATATGTAGATGACATATTATTGATCGGAAATGATATAGAATTTCTGGATAGCATAAAGGGATACTTGAACAAGAGTTTTTCGATGAAAGACCTTGGTGAAGCTACTTACATATTGGGCATCAAGATCTATAGAGATAGATCAAGACGCTTAATTGGACTTTCACAAAGCACATACCTTGATAAAGTTTTGAAGAACTTCAAAATGGATCGTGCAAAGAAAGGTTTTTTACTCAGACATAAGGTGTGAAGTTGAGTCGACTCAATGTCCGACCACAGCAGAAGATAGAGAGAAAATGAAAGATGTTCCCTATGCTTCAGCCATAGGCTCTATCATGTATGCAATGCTGTGTACTGCACTGACGTATGCTTAATGTAAGCTTGGCAGGAAGGTACCAAAGTAATCCAGAGTGGATCATCGGACAGCGGTCAAGAACATCCCGAAATACACGAAAAGGACTAAGGATATGTTTCTCGTATATGGAGGTGACAAAGAGCTAGTCGTAAATGGTTACGTCGATGTAAGCTTTGACAATCGATCCGGACGATTCTAAATCGCAAACCGGATACGTGTTTTTGTTAAACGGTGGAGCTGTCGGTTGGTGCAGTTCTAAACAAAGCGTCGTGGCGGGATCTACATGTGAAGCGGAGTACATAGCTGCTTCGGAAGCAGCAAATGAAGGAGTCTCGGATGAAAGAGTTCATTTCCGATCTAGGTGTTATACCTAGTGCATCGGAACCAATGAAGATCTTCGTGACAATCTGGTGCAATTGCCTTGGCAAAGGAATCCAGATTTCACAAGAGGACCAAGCATATCAAGAGACGCTTCAATTCCATTCGGGACCAAGTCCAAGTGGGAGACATAGAGATTTGCAAAGTACATACGGATCTGAACATTGCAGACCCGTTGACTAAGCCTCTTCCACGAGCAAAACATGATCAACACCAAGACTCCATGGGTGTTAGAATCATTACTGAGTGAACTAGATTATTGACTCTAGTGCAAGTGGGAGACTGAAGGAAATATGCCCTAGAGGCAATAATAAAGTTATTATTTATTTCCTTATATCATGATAAATGTTTATTATTCATGCTAGAATTGTATTAACCGGAAACATAATACATGTGTGAATACATAGACAAACAGAGTGTCACTTGTTGGAGAACGTAGCAGAAATTCAAAATTTTCCTACGTATCACCAAGATCTATCTATGGAGAGACTAGCAACGAGGGGAAGGAGAGTGCATCTACATACCCTTGTAGATCGCTAAGCGGAAGCGTTCAAGTGAACGGGGTTGATGGAGTCGTACTGGCCGTGATTCAGATCACCGATGATCCTAGTGCCGAACGGACGGCACCTCCGCTGCTCAACACACGTACAGCCCGGGTGACGCCTCCCACGCCTTGATCCAGCGAGGAGAGAGGGAGAGGTTGAGGAAGACTCCATCCAACAGCAGCACAACGTGGCGTGGTGGTGGTGGAGGAGCGTGGCAATCCCGCAGGCTTCGCCAAGCACTACGGAGGAGAAGGAGGTGTTGGAGAGGAGAGAGAGGCGCCAGGGCTCGTGTGCTGCTGCCCCTTCCCTCCCCCTTTATATAGGTGCCAAGGAGGGGAGGGCGAGCCTTGCCCCTCCTCCAAGGGAGGGGTGCGGCCAAGAGGGGAAGGAGTCCATCCTCCCAAGGCACCTCGGAGGTGCCTTCCCTCTATGGACTCTTCCTCTCCAAGTGTTTCATGCGCATGGGCCTCTTGGGGCTGGTTCCCCTTGGCCCATGCAGGCCTAGGCGCACCACCTAGGGCCCATGTGGCCCCGGGGCAGGTGGCCCCACCCGGTGGGCCCTCGACCCTCCGGTGGTCCCAGACAATACCGATATCACCGAAACTTGTCCCGATGGTCAAACAGCACTTCCTATATATAATTCTTTACCTCCGGACCATTCCGAACTCCTCGTGACGCCCGTGATCTCATCCGGGACTCTGAACAACATTCGGTAACCACATACAAGCTTCCTATATAACCCTAGCGTCATCGAACCTTAAGTGTGTAGACCCTACGGGTTCGGGAGACAAGCAGACATGACCGAGACGTTCTCCGGTCAATAACCAACAGCGGATCTGGATACCCATGTTGGCTCCCACATGTTCCACGATGATCTCATCGGATGAACCACGATGTCAAGGACTCTACCAATCCCGTATACAATTCCCTTTGTCTAGCGGTATTGTACTTGCCCGAGATTCGATCATCGGTATCCCGATACCTTGTTCAATCTCGTTATCGGCAAGTCTCTTTACTCGTTCCGTAACACATCATCCCGTGATCAACTCCTTAATCACACTGCGTGCACATTATGATGATGTCCTACAGAGTGGGCCCAGAGATACCTCTCCGTCACAAGGAGTGACAAATCCCAGTCTGGATTCGTGCCAACCCAACAGACACTTTTGGAGATACCAGTAGTGTACCTTTATAGCCACCCGATTACGTTGTGACGCTTTGATACACCCAAAGCATTCCTACGGTATCCGGGAGTTGCACAATCTCATGGTATAAGGAAAAGATACTTGACATTAGAAAAGCTTTAGCATACGAACTACGATCTTTGTGCTAGGCTTAGGATTGGGTCTTGTCCATCACATCATTCTCCTAATGATGTGATCCCGTTGTCAACGACATCCAATTTCCATGGTCAGGAAACCGTGACCATCTATTGATCTACGAGCTAGTCAATAGATGCTTACTAGGGACATGGTGTTGTCTATGTATCCACACATGTATCAGAGTTTCCTATCAATACAATTATAGCATGGATAATAAACGATTATCATGAACAAGAAAATATAATAATAACTAATTTATTATTGCCTCTAGGGCATATTTCCAACAGTCTCCCACTTGCACTAGAGTCAATAATCTAGTTCACATCGCCATGTGATCAACGGTGATAGGTCACATCGCCATGTGACCAACATCCAAAGAGTCTACTAGTGTCTTAAACTAGTTCACATCACCATGTGATTAAGACTCAATGAGTTCGAGGTTTGATCATGTTTTGCTTGTGAGAGAGGTTTTAGTCAACGGGTTTTAGTCAACGGGTCCGAACCTTTCAGATCCGTGTGTGCTATGCAATTCTCTTATGTCATATTGTAAATGCTGCTTCCACGCTCCACTTGGATCTATTCCAAACGGTTGCTCCACTATACGTATCCGGTTTGCTACTCAGAGTCACTCGGATAGGTGTTAAAGCTTGCATCGATGTAACCCTTATGCCGAACTCTTTATCACCTCCATAATCGAGAAACATGTCCTTATTTACTCCAAGGACAATTTTGATCATTGTCCAATGATCCATTCTGGATCATTCTTGTACCCCTGACCGACTCATGGCATGGCACACTTCGGTGCGGTACACAAAGATAGCATCTTGTAGAGCCTATGTCTAAGGCATAGGGGACAATCTTCGCCCTTTCTCTACGTTCCGCCGTGGTCGAGCTTTAAGTCTTAACTTCATACCTTACAATTCAGCTAAGAACTCCTTCTTTGATCGATCCATCTTGAACACCTTCAAGATCATGTCAAGGTACATGCTCATTTGAAAGTATTATTAAACATTTTGATCTATCTTATAGATCTTGATGCTTATTGTTCAAGTAGCCTAATCCAGGTTTTCTATTTGAAAAACACCTTTCAAATAACCCTATATGCTTTACGAAAATTCTCGTCATTTCGATCATCAATATGTCAACAACATATACTCATCAGAAATTCTATAGTGCTCCCACTTACTTCTTTGGAAATACAAGTTTCTCATAAACTTTGTATAAACCCAAAATCTTTGATCATCTCATCAAAGCGCACATTCCAACTCCGAGATGCTTACTCCGGTCCTTAGAAAGGATCGCTGGAGCCAAAGATAACTTTTAGCATCCTTAGGATCGACAAAACTTTCTCGATTGTATCACATACAACCTTTCCTTACGAAAACCGGTAAGGAAACTCATTTTGACATCCATCCGCCAGATTTCATAAATGCAGCTTATGCTAACATGATTCCGACAGACTCAAGCATCGCTACGGATGAGAAAATCTCATCGTAGTCAACTCCTTGAACTTGTGAAAAACTCTTCGCCACAAGTCAAGCTTCATAGACGGTGATATTACCGTCCACGTCCATCTTCTTCTTAAAGATCCATTTATCTCAATGGCTTGCCGATCATCGGGCAAGTCCATCAAAGTCCATGCTTTGTTATGATACATGGATCCTATCTCGGATTTCATGGCTTCTAACCATTTGTCGGAATTTGGGCCCACCATCGCTTCTCCATAGCTCGTAGGTTCATTGTTGTCTAGCAACATGACCTTCAAGACAGGATCACCGTACCACTCGATGCAAGACGCGTTCTTGTCGCCCCACGAGGTTCGGTAGTGACTTGATCCAAGCTTCATGATCAATATCATAAGCTTCTACTTCAATTGGTGTAGGTGCCACGGAACAACTTCCTCGTGCCCTACTACACACTAGTTGAAGTGACGGTTCAATAACCTCATCAAGTCTCCACCATCCTCCCACTCAACTTTTCGAGACAAACTTTTCCTCGAGAAAGGACCCGATTCAAGAAACAATCCCTATTGCTTTCGGATCTGAATTAGGAGGTTTACCCAACTGTTTTGGGTGTCCTATGAAGATGTATTTTATCCGCTTTGGGTTCGAGCTTATCAACCTGAAACTTTTCCACATAAGCGTCGCAGCCCCAAATTTTTAAGAAATGACAGCTTAGGTTTCTCTAAACCATAGTTCTTACGGTGTCATCTCAACGGAATTACGTGGTACCCTATTAAAGTGAGTGCGGTTGTCTCTAATGCCTAACCCATGAACGATAGTGGTAATTCGATAAGAGACATCATGGTACGCACCATATCCAATAGGGTGCAACTATGATGTTCGGACACACCATCACACAATGGTGTTCCAGCGGTATTAATTGTGAAACAATTTCCACAATGTCTTAATTATGCGTACAAAGCTCAGAACTCAGATACTCATCTCTATGATCATATCATAGACATTCTATCCTCTTGTCACGAAGATCTTAAACTTCACTCTGAAATTACTTGAACCATTCAATAATTCAGACTTGTGTTTCATCAAGTAAATATACTCAATATCTACTTAAATCATTCGTGAAGTAAGAACATAACGATATTCATTTGCATGCCTCGGCACTCATTGGACTGCACACATCAAAATGTGTTACCTCCAACAAGTTGCTATCTTGTTCCATCTTATCAAACCGAGGCTTTTCGGTCATCTTGCCCATGTGGTATGATTTGCATATCTCAAGTGATTCAAAATCATGCAAGTGCAAACGATCCATCTGCATGGAGTTTCTTCATGCGTATACACCAATAGACATGGTTCGCATGTCTCAAACTTTTCAAAAACGAGTGAGTCCAAAGATCCATCAACATGGAGCTTCTTCATGCGTATACACCAATAGACATGGTTCGCATGTCTCAAACTTTTCAAAAAAGAGTGAGTCCAAAAGATCCATCAACATGGAGCTTCTTCATGCGTTTATGACTTACATGGCGGTGCCACAAGTAAGTGGTACTATCATTACTATCTTATATCTTTTGGCATGAAAATGCGTATCACTACGATCGAGATTCAATAGACCATTCATTTAGGTGCAAGACCATTGAAGGTATTATTCAAATAAATAGAGTAACCATTGTTCTCCTTAATTGAGTAACTGTCTTGCGATAGACATGATCCAATCATGTCTATGCTCAACGTAAACACCAAATAACAATTATTTAGGTTTAACATCAATCTCGATGGTAGAGGGAGCTTGCGATGCTTGATTACATCAACCTTGGAAACACTTCCAACACATATCGTCAGCTCACCTTTAGCTAGTCTCCGTTTATTCCGTAGCTTTTATTTCGAGTTACTAACACTTAGCAACCGAACCGGTATCTAATACCCTGGTGCTACTAGGAGTACTAGTAAAGTACACATTAACATAATGTATATCCAATATACTTCTATCGACCTTGCCAGCCTTCTTATCTACCAAGTATCTAGGGCAATTCTGTTCCGATGGTTGTTCCCCTTATTACGAAGCACTTAGTCTCGGGTTTGGGTTCAACCTTGGGTTTCTTCACCGGAGCAACAATCGATTTGCCGTTTCATGAAGTGTCCCTTCTTGCCCTTGCCCTTCTTGAAACTAGTGGTTTCACCAACCATCAACAATTGATGCTCCTTCTTGATTTCTACTTTCATGTGTCAAACATCGCGAACACTTCAAGGATCATCATATCTATCCTCGATATGTTATAGTTCATCACGAAGCTCTAGTAGCTTGGTGGCAATGACTTTGGAGAAACATCACTATCTCATCCGGAAGATCAACTCCCACTCGATTCAAGTGATTGTTGTACTCAGACAATCTGAGCACAAGCTCAACGATTGAGCTTTTCTCCCTTAGTTTGCAGGCTAAGAAAATCGCCGGAGGTCTTATACCTCTTGGCGTGGGCACGAGCCTGAAATCCCAATTTCAGCCCTCGAAACATCTCATATGTTCCGCGACGTTTCGAAACGTATTTGGTGCCTCTACTTAAACCATTTAACCGAACTATCATGTAGTTATCAAAAAGCGTGTATGTCCGATGTTCGCAACATCCACAGACGGCGTTTGGGGTTGAGCACACCGAGCGGTGCATTAAGGACATAAGCTTTCTTCCGTCCGCATAATCGCCATCATCAACTTTCAACTATATTTTCTCTAGGAACACATCTAAACAGTGGAACTAAAGCGCGAGCTTTACATAATTTGCAAAGATCTTTTGACTATGTTCGGGATAATTAAGTTCATCTCATGAACTCCCACTCAGATAGACATCCTCCGGTCATCTAAGTGATTACATGATCCGAGTCAACTAGGCCGTGTCCGATCATCACGTGAGACGGACTAGTCATCATCGGTGAACATCTTCATGTTGATCGTATCTACTATACGACTCATGCTCGACCTTTCGGTCTCGTGTTCCGAGGCCATGTCTGTACATGCTAGGCTCGTCAAGTTAACCCCAAGTGTTTTTGCTGTGTAAATCTGTCTTACACCGTTGTATGTGAACGTAAGAATCCATCACACCCGATCATCACGTGGTGCTTAGAAACGACGAACTGTAGCAACGGTGCACAATCGGGGAGAACACTTCTTGAAATTTGTGTAAGGGATCATCTTATTTACTACCGTCGTTCTAAGTAAACAAGATGCATAAACATAATAAACATCACATGCAATTATATAGTAGTGACATGATATGGCCAATATCATATAGCTCCTCTTGATCTCCATCTTCGGGCTCCATGATCATCATTGTCACCGGCATGACACCATGATCTCCATCATCATGATCTCCATCATCGTGTCTCCATGAAGTTGTCTCGCCAACTTATTACTTCTACTACTATGGCTACCGGTTAGCAATAAAGTAAAGTAATTATATGGCGTTGTTTCAATGACACGCAGGTCATATTATAAATAAAGACAACTCCTATGGCTCCTGCCGGTTGTCATACTCATCGACATGCAAGTCGTGAATCCTATTACAAGAACATGATCAATCTCATACATCACATATCATTCATCACATTCTTCTTGGCCATATCACATCACATAGCATACCTGCAAAAACAAGTTAGACGTCCTCTAATTGTTGTTTGCATGTTTTACGTGGCTGCTTTGGGTTTCTAGCAAGAACGTTTCTTACCTACGCATAAAACCACAACGTGATATGCCAATTGCTATTTACCCTTCATAAGGACCCTTTTCATCGAATCCGTTCCGACTAAAGTGGGAGAGACAGACACCCGCCCACCTTATGCAACTAGTGCATGTCGACCGGTGGAACCGGTCTCACGTAAGCGTCACGTGTAAGGTTGGTCCGGCCGCTTCATCCCACAATACCGTCGAATCAAGATAAGACTAGTAACGGCAAGCATATTGAACAAAATCAACGCCCACAACTACTTTGTGTTCTACTCGTGCAAAGAATCTACGCAATAGACCTAGCTCATGATGCCACTTTGTTGGAGAACGTAGCGTAAATTCAAAATTTTCCTACGTATCACCAAGATCTATCTATGGAGAGACTAGCAACGAGGGGAAGGAGAGTGCATCTACATACCCTTGTAGATCGCTAAGCGGAAGCGTTCAAGTGAGCAGGGTTGATGGAGTCAGATCATTGCCGTGATTCAGATCACCGATGATCCTAGTGCCGAACGGACGGCACCTCCGCGTTCAACACACGTACAGCCCGGGTGGCGTCTCCCACGCCTTGATCCAGCGAGGAGAGAGGGAGAGGTTGAGGAAGACTCCATCCAACAGCAGCACAACGTGGCGTGGTGGTGGTGGAGGCGTGGCAATCTGCAGGCTTCGCCAAGCACTCACGGAGGAGAAGGAGGTGTTGGAGAGAGAGAGAGGCGCCAGGCTCAGGTGCTGCTGCCCCTTCCTCCCCCCCTTTATATAGGTGCCAAGGAGGGGAGGGCGCAGCCTTGCCCCTCCTCCAAGGGAGGGTGCGGCCAAGAGGGGAAGGAGTCCATCCTCCCCAAGGCACCTCGGAGGTGCCTTCCCTCTATGGACTCTTCCTCTCCAAGTGTTTCATGCGCATGGGCCTCTTGGGGCTGGTTCCCTTGGCCCATGCAGGCCTAGGCGCACCACCTAGGGCCCATGTGGCCCCGGGCAGGTGGCCCCACCGGTGGGCCCAGGGACCCCTCCGGTGGTCCCAGACAATACCGATATCACCGAAACTTGTCCCGATGGCCGAAACAGCACTTCCTATATATAATTATTTACCTCCGGACCATTCCGGAACTCCTCGTGACGTCCAGGATCTCATACGGGACTCCGAACAACATTCTGTAACCACATACAAGCTTCCTATATATCCCTAAGCGTCATCGAACCTTAAGTGTAGACCCTACGGGTTCGGGAGACAAGCGAACATGGCCGAGGCGTTCTCCGGTCAATAACCAACAGCGGGATCTGGATACCCATGTTGGCTCCTACATGTTCCACGATGATCTCATCGGATGACCCAAGATGTCAAGGACAAAGTCAATCCAGTATACAATTCCCTTTGTCTAGCGGTTTTTGACTTGCGCGAGATTCGATAATCGGTATCCCGATACCTTGTTCAATCTCGTTACCGGCAAGTCTCTTGACTCGTTCCGTAACACATCATCCCGTGATCAACTCCTTAATCACACTGTGCACATTATGATGATGTCCTACGAGTGGGCGGAGATACCTCTCCGTCACACGGAGTGACAAATCCGATCTCGATTCGTGCCAACCCAACAGACACTTTTGGAGATACCAGTGCACCTTTATAGTCACCCGATTACGTTGTGACGTTTGATACACCCAAAGCATTCCTACGGTATCCGGAGTTGCACAATCTCATGGTATAAGGAAAAGATACTTGACATTATAAAAGCTTTATCATACGAACTACGATCTTTGTGCTAGGCTTAGGATTGTGTCTTTTCCATCACATCATTCTCCTAATGATGAGATCCCGTTGTCAACGACATCCAATTTCAATGGTCAGAAACCGTGACCATCTATTGATCAACGAGCTAGTCAACTAGATGCTTACTAGGGACATGGTGTTGTCTATGTATCCACACATGTATCTGAGTTTCCTATCAATACAATTATAGCATGGATAATAAACGATTATCATGAACAAGGAAATATAATAATAACTAATTTATTATTGCCTCTAGGGCATATTTCCAACATCACTAGTATGCCTCTACTTGACTAGCTCGTTAATCAAAGATGGTTATGTTTCCTAACCATAGACATGAGTTGTCATTTGATTAACGGGATCACATCATTAGGAGAATGATCTGATTGACATGACCCATTCCGTTAGCCTAGCACTTGATCGATTAGTATGTTGCTATTGCTTTCTTCATAACTTATACATGTTCCTATAACTATGAGATTATGCAACTCCCGTTTACGGAGGAACACTTTGGTGCTACCAAACGTCACAACGTAATCGGGTGATTATAAAGGAGTACTACAGGTGTCTCCAAAGGTACTTGTTGGGTTGGCGTATTTCGAGATTAGGTTTTGTCACTCCGATTGTCTGGAGAGGTATCTCTGGCCTTTCTCGGTAATACACATCACATAAGCCTTGCAAGCATTACAACTAATGAGTTAGTTGTGAGATGATGTATTACAGGCGAGTAAAGAGACTTGCCAAGAACGAGATTGAACTAGGTATTGGATACCGACGATCGAATCTCGTAAGTAACATACCGATGACAAAGGAACAACGTATGTTGTTATGCGGTACGACCGATAAAGATCTTCAGAGAAAATGTAGGAACCAATATGGGCATCCAGGTCCGCTATTGGTTATTGACCGGAGATGTGTCTCGGTCATGTCTACATTGTTCTCGAACCGTAGGGTCCGTGACGCTTAAGGTTTCAATGACGGTTATATTATGAGTTTGTGTATTTTGATGTACCGAAGGTTGTTGAGTCCCGGATATGATCACGGACATGACGAGGAGTCTCGAAATGGTCGAGACATAAAGATTAATATATTGGACGGATATATTTGGACACCGGAAAGGTTAGGAGAAGTTTGGAGCTTCGGGGAGGTTCTGGAACCCCCGGGAGGTATATGGGCCTTATTGGGCCCATGTAGGAGGAAGGAGAAGGAACAAGGGAGGGGCGCGCCCAAGCCCAATCCGACTGGGGAGGGGCCGCCCCCTTTCCTTTCTCCTTCCCCTCTTCCTATTCCTACTACTAGTACTACTTCCTAATACTAGTACTCCTTCCTTCCCCTCCAAATAAGATAAGGAAAGAGAGGGAAACCTACTTGGAGTAGGTTTCCCCTCCTATGGTGCGCCCCTTGGGCCGGCCACCTCCTCCCTCCCTCCTTTATATACGGGAGGGGGGCACCTAGGACACAAGTTGATCCTTGAGATCGTTCCTTAGCCGTGTGCGGTGCCCCTCCACCATATTCCACCTCGGTCATATCGTAGCGGTGCTTAGGCGAAGCCTGCGCCGGTGAAACATCAAGGTCGTCACCACGCCGTCAGGCCGACGGAACTCCCTCTCCCGGAGCTTTGCCGGATCGGAGCCCGTGGAGCGTCATCGAGCTGAGCGTGTGCCAAGAACTTCGGAGGCGCCGAGTAACGGGCGCTGGATCGGCTGGATCGTGAGGAGAACGTCGACTACTTCCTCTACGTCATCATCGACTCGGAGGTGCCGGAGTAACGGGCGCCGATCGGCAGGATCGCGAGGAGAACGTACGACTACTTCCTCTACGTTGTGATCGCTTCCGCTTACGGTCTACGAGGGTACGTAGACAACACTCTCCCCTCTCGTTGCTATGCCATCACCATGGTCTTGTGTGTGCGTAGGAAATTTTTTGAAATTACTGCGTTACCCAACAGCCAGGAAGACGGCCGCGTCGTCCGCGTAGAGAGAGGTCCTCATCATGGCCTCCCTTCCCTGGATTTTATGGAGGAGCCCCTTCTTTGTTGCCACATCAAGGATTTTTTGGAGCGGGTCGATGGTGATGACAAAGAGAAGCGGGGAAATAGGGTCTCCCTGCCGAAGCCCCTTCCCATGCTTTATTGGACAGCCGGCAATACCATTCAGGATGATCCTCGAGGATGAAGAGCTAAGGAGGGTTGCGATCCAATCCCTGAATTTACTTGGAAATCCTCGTCGCTGGAGGAGGTCAAGCAAGTACTCCCACTTCACGGAGTCAAAGGCCTTGCAGATGTCCAGCTTGAAGAGGAGGGATGGGGTCTTCCTCTTGTGTAGGCGCCGGGCAAGGTTGCGGATATACATGAAATTGTCGTGAATGCTTCTTGTTTTGATGAAGGCGCTTTGGGCATTAGAGACGAGATTTTTCACGTGTGGGCCTAGTCTCATAGATAGCACCTTCGCAATAATCTTTGCGATCGCGTGGATGAGGCTGATGGATCTATAGTCGGCGATCCCCTCCGCCCCTTCCTTCTTGGGCAAGAGCACCATATTTGCGGAGTTGAGCCACTGGAGGTTTGAGGTGTGTAGGCAGTCAAAATGTGTGATCACCCTCATGAGATCAGGCTTAATGATGTTCCAACACCTCTTAAAGAAGAGGCCCGTGAACTCATCCGGCCCCGGCGCCTTGTCACTTGGCATGTCGTTGATCGCATCCAGGACCTCACTCTCGGCCATTGGGGAGCCAAGGTCATGCAAGTCAAGAGGCTCCAAATTTAGCTCATCCCAATTGAAATCTTTGTAGCATCGGGGGCCTCTCTTCATGACATTGGAAAAATGATCATGGATTATCTTTTCTTTGGCATCGTGCTCGGTGACCCAACCATGCTCATTTTTAATTTTATGGATATGATTTTTTTCTCCGCCTTGCATTGACTCGCCGATGGAAGAATTTTGTATTAGCATCCCCATCTCTAAGGTTGGCAATTCTCGCACACTGCTTCTTGCGCGATCTTTCGAGCGCCGCCAAGGCGATGACCCTTCTCTTGAGTCTGGCCCGGAGCTCAATTTCCTCGGTGGAGAGGAGCCTATCCTCTTGGGCGATGTCGAGGCGAAATATCACCAAGAGCACGGCCTGGTGGTGAACTTTAGCCTTGGAGAAAAGACCTCTACTCCATTCAGAGAGGCGGAGAGCCGTCTTCTTGAGCTTGTGGTAAAGAATGAGGTATGGCTTAGTGTGGTCGACCCTCTCGTTCCACGCCTTTTGAACCACCTCGATGAACCCGGGCATGGATGCCCAGAAGTTTTCAAATTTAAACACTCGAGGCCTTCTTGGTCCCTTGTCATCGGCAATAAGAAGCGGACAATGGTCGGAGAGAGAGAGGAGGAAAGCGCATTGAGGACGTGAGTGTTGAAAGTTGTGTCCCGCTCGGCGTTGCAGAAAAAAAAATTAAGCGCTCTCCCTCTTTTGAAGTCTCGAGCAAGGTGCGGATGCTTGTGTTGTTTTAACACCTTTGAGCTGAGCGGAGCTAGAACATTACTGATGCTGCTGGATCCCATCGGCTCATTCAGCTATTGCTGGCTTGCCGGTACCTCTGCTGAACCTGGCCGTGGCCGGCAGGGAGATCCCAACGCGATCACATCTCGTCCAGTCAGCCGTCACGGTGCGGTGCACGAAGATTACCCAAGTCATCCACACAATTCAGGCGAATCCGGTAGTATGTTCCAGCTTCGGTCAGGTCTGCCCGGCCCGTAGCAGACAAAGGCTACCCATGTCACCACCATACCTGGACTAGACACCACACCTAGCAACCTTACCCGCCTAGACTCGGATATGCAAATTGTGAGCGGCGTCACGAATAAGCGCAGAGGAACAGGGGGTATAGACCACAAACCCCAAATTTCTAACATTTTTTCTAAAAAAGAAAACTGTAGCTGTTTCTTCGGTTCTGAAGTCTGATCTCTCTCGAGGCCTGGAGATAACTGTGTTGTTTGACCCCTTTCAGCCGAGCTAGCAGTAGAACGTTACTGAAGCTGCTGCATCCCATTGGCTCATTCAGGCATCGGTGAGTGAGGAAGACGTCATTTCCGACTCGCCGGCACCTGGCCGTGGCCGGCAAGAAGGTCCCAGCGCAAACACGCAGTCACATCTCGTCCAGTCAGCCGTCACATCCCACTAAGATTACCGAAGCCAACCGGACGATTCCGGCAAATTCGGTTGCATTCCAGTACTACGTATTTTCCAGCTTCAGTCTGCTCTGCCCGACCTGGAGCAGACAAAAGCTCCTCGTGCCACTTACCAAGTCACCATCCATCCACCCAGCGAAGCAGAGTCACACGTAGCCCCCCGAGGTTTCGGATCAGACGCCGAGCACAGTCAGCAACCAGGCGACACTAACCCTCTCGGCCAATCCCAGCCGCACACTCAACGGCCTAATAAGCGCCAAGGCAACGCCCGGAGCAGTGACGTCGGCCGCCACGTGTGCCGGCCCTGTGCGTGCTGACTCGGATCCACGATATTTACGCCCGGCTTCATCCGAACGGAGGGGACCCACAAAAGCGCAAGTGGATATTTCTGTGGGGGCGACGAAAGGGAAAGAAAATGCAACTTGCTGGCTGGCTGGCGGCTTTTGCTTCCTGGCATGGGCCGGGCAGAACAACATGCGTGCGGTTGGGACACTTGGACTTTTGTGTCCAGGTGGAGTGCAGCTGCGGAGAATGACATGGCATTAATCTAAGCCGCCATGGTGTTTTATATGTTACACCATTAGTTGCTGATGCAAATTAAGTACTAAGTACGTTGAAAATTTCTTGGTTGATGGAAGGGGAACAAAGTAGTATGTTTTCTTCGGTTGCCAAAACTGGCCACGGAGCATGGTGCCCCCCTCTGTTTCTAAGAATTGGCGCATGTATCCCTCCTTCCTTCCCTTTACCGTGAAAGAACGCCGTCAAAGCAGACAAATCAAGAAATAGCAGTTCGCCGCATTTTCGCGGGGCTTGCGTGCGTCCCTGTGTGCCATCGGTTATGAAAATGAGCGGATTATGCCGCGTTTTAGGAGAGATTTGTTTTCGTGCATGCTTAGTTAGGGGTTAAACAGATACGTAGATTTCAACTCTTTACTTTGTTCCTTGTTTTTCGTAATGAAATTTAATGCATTTCTTTCGAATGCGGAGGGAGTAGACTGCGTTCCATTTCATTCATTGTTTTTTCCCTTTGCTTTGTCTTAGTCCATGACTCCTTGGTATGATGTGGAGCCAGATAATGTTCTTGCTCTTTATTCCCCAACTATTATTATATATAAAAGGAGTGCACCGTGCTAGGCTAGATTGGATTCACGATTTAGGTGGCCGCTGCGACGGAAGGATTGGTTAGCCTTATAAACAAAGAGCTCAGGGTGTCGCATGCCTTCTTTACACCAAGGCAGCAGAAATGGTGGTTTTATTAGATTCTCGATTCATCGTATTTTAGCTAGCAAACTTAATTATTTTCATGGTAGATAGAAAGTAGGGATCCCAACTCTTAACAGCTAACAATATCTTATTACACTTTTGGAGCTAGCAAAGGTCACAACAACTTGATTAATTGTTTAGCTTGACCGAAAGCTTCATTAGTTAGTCGTCTCGTTAAACAGAGTCTTGGAAGCGGCAAAGCTGGCAACAAACGATTTTTTGGGAAATTTTTATCGGGTTTGAACCTCACTTTTGGATTATTTCTCCCTTGTTTCTTTTAGTCATTTCTGGGGGACGGGGCTTGAGAAAACTATGATACAAGTTGTTGAAAACTAAGGTTTGGGGATTGTGCTGAAATTATACCATGTAGTTTAAATATGCGGGTTTTTTTTGTAATAAAAGCGGAAAGCTCAGTGAAAATTGATCAATTGGCTAGTGGCATGTGGCTAGTTGAGCGACCTAGCCCACCACTTGCGTTTAATCCTTGGCTCCATTGGGTGTGTGCCTATATTTCTTCTTAACAAAATACCATAGGGGCTTGTTCATGTTGCGATGTTTTTTCTGAAAGCTTAGTGATTTACCATCTGTATTTTTTTCTTGAAAGTTGTCGAAACTTAGTTGGTACTTCTTTCTGCTCACTATGCCTTCAATGGCGGCATCATTCACCGATGAATAGTTATGATTTGATATTCAAAACTCAGTTTTTAGTCAAACACCGTCATGATCTATAAACTTTCTTTCAAAAAAAATTACATTTGCAATATGTTTCCGGAATATAAACATTGAGCCCCTCCTGGCCCAAAGTGGTCTACTCCAATGTAGCAGCACTAATAACTAGTGGTGTGTCGCAACCCAAAACCGTATATGATGTTTCGTTCCCAAAATGAGTAAATTGCCAAAAACACACCAAAATTGCGTCTGACAGTACCAAAAAACACCGTTTTAATTAAGGTTTGCCGGAAACATCGATTTTGAGTAATCGTGTTGCCGTGCGTGCCATCGGTTATGAAAACAAGTGGATTATGTCGTTGTGGTTGAGGAAAGATTAGTTTTGGGCTTTTGGCATAGGCTTAGTTAGGGATTAAACATGCATATTTGAACTCTTTAGTCCATTCCTTGGTCTTCATGCATTTATTTTGAATACGGAAGGAGCAGACTGTGTTCCGTTCCATTCTTTGGTTTCCCGTTTGTTTTGTTTTGTCCTTGGTATAATGTAGAGCCAAGAAATTTTCAAGCTCTTTATTCCCCAACTATAGAAAAAGAGTGCATCATGCGAGGTTGAATTTTTTTTAAGCGTCGATCTGAATATTATTTCGTATCTGGCGTGCATATAAAAATGGTAAGGTTTTGGTGCCTTGGTGTGCATACGACGGCCAGGGAGTAGAGGATTACACCGTTAAAAACATGATCTTTTCCATGAGGGGATGTGAAGTAGTAGCAGAGGAATTTTCTATCTTGAAATTTTAGAGTATATCCGATTAAATTTTAGAGTATATCTTGAAATTTTAAATTAAATTCATGTTTTTTTAGTCAAACATCGTCACCATTTGGTAAACTTTCTTCAAGAAAAATTACATTTGGAATCTGTTTCTGAAATGGAAAACATTGAGCCCAAACTGTACTACTCTTAATGCAGCAGAGTCAATGAAAAAATAGCACGCCATAACAAAATAGCATTGCCCTTGAAATACGCTATTAGCGTGCTATTTCACGCTACAACGTGCTATTAGCAAGACATTGTATACGGATTTATTTAGCGAGGCATTGCCCAGAATGCTATAGCTTGCTATTAGGCCATAGGGCGCTATTTTTTTCACTGAGCAGAGCACTAGTGGCGTGTCGCAATCCAAAACCACCGTATATGACGTTTGGTACCCAAAACCCGTCGGCAGTTTCAACTTTTGAAAGGGGGTTTAGTGACAGAATTAGTGAGAAAGTCGCCGGCGAGGATAATAAATTGGTCCGTTCCGGCCACCCCGCGCTTCCCCTTCCCCGCATTCTTCGCCTCTGGCCTCCGCTCGCCTTCTCGTCCGCGCTCCCGTTTTCGCCACGCACGAGCACCACGAGCGCGCTCGAGCCTCGAACAAATTCCAGCACCCCGGCTCCGACCAACCCGATTCTCCGCATCTGATTCCTTCCCCCTCCTGCAAGGCCGTCCGTCCACAAGCTCCGGCCTGCTTGTTCTTGCTTCTTGGCGCGCTAGCTAGCCAGCTATTTGGCAGTACGAGCTCCATCACCGGAGCTACCAGCTGCCGCACGCACTGGAACCGAACGCGGCGGCATTCCTCGCGTCGCGGAGCCAGGCGTAGGCGGCATGGGCGCCGGCGCGTCGGACCTCGCGGCACCGGCGGAGGCGCCGGGGTCCGGGCTGGGCGACATGCCGGAGCTGTGCGCCGCGGAGGTGCTGCTCCGGCTGGGCGCGCCCGACATATGCCGGCTCGCGCGGCTCAACCGCGCGTTCCGCAGCGCCGCGGCCGCCGACTTCGTGTGGGAGGCCAAGCTGCCGGAGAACTACGGGTACCTCATGGGCTTCGTCCGTGGCGGCGCGGGGGAGGACGGGGAAGGGGGTGGGAAGAGGAGCGCCGTGGGGAAGAAGGAGGTCTACGCCAGGCTCGCCAAGGCCGTGCGGTTTGACGACGGCAAAAGGGTGAGCTTTTTCTTCCTTATAATCACTGTGTGCGTGGATTAATTTCATTTTGATTTCCACATTGCTCTTCCAGCAGTTTTGTCGGAATGAACTGGAATTTTGAGAGACCGTTGGAAATCTATACTTTTCATCAAAAGGAAGAAAAAACTGTAGATATTTCAATTGCCCGTTTAAAAAAGCGACAGGCGTTCTGAATTTGTTCATACTTTCCCCTATGTTTTAACTATTACTCACTCTGTAAAGAACGCTCTTGGATTTCTTTACAGAGCGAGTAGCATGTTTGGTTATCTGAACTGATGCCAGAATTTCAAGGAAAATTGTATATATCTTTGCCAAATTGAATTTGCTATGAACTTACATCTGCTTTAGTAATTTGGGGTTAAAGTTCCATACCTGTTGTAGAAGAAACTGAGAAAAAGCAAGAAGCTATGAGCTGTAAGGAAATAATGATAGGCTCGTTTTAAAAGTTCCCACGCTTGTGCTATGTCAGCATAAACTAATGCAAAATATGCCGTGCATGAAAAACCTTAATCTCTTCTTAGAGAATGGTTTTATAGTCGATTTCTTACACTCGTGTATCTCTGTTTCTTGTTTTTTATTGTTCTTGTTTTGACGAAGAACACTCTTCTGTTTGCCCGGCAGGAATTCTGGTTGGAGAAGAGCACCGGCATGGTTTGCATGGCATTGTCGTCAAAATCATTGGTGATAACGGGGATCGATGACAGAAGATATTGGGTTCACATGCCAAACACAGAGTCTAGGTAATATTTTGAATTCAGATCTTGCTTCCAATCATATGCTTAGTACTACTAATATTTTTCATCTTTTGTTTGGTCTGTACTACTAGTAGTTGTTTTGAGTGTGGCACATCTCTACTTTGTTTAGTTTGTACTAGTGGTACAAAATATCTACCATTAGCTTTATGTAAAAGAAATATCTACCGTTACCATTGATGATGCCAAAAAAAGTGAAACAAAGTGTAGCTTTCATCCCTTTTTGACAAATTTGTATTGCTCAATACCGCGGTTGCCAGCTTGCGTATCGATGAGGTAATCATGGACACCGGCAATAATTGACAGGAGATAGTTCGCGAGTAGAGATATTTTCGACGGAGCTTGAATTTTTCAAATAATATATTTTTGGAGTACTGAAATTTCAAATATGGTGTCAACCCTTGCGTCCCTTTCTTTTGAAATCTTCATCAGATCATGCAACCAAAAAACCGTTGAATACGACCAACAAATTCCTGAAGGAAATCTGAATCTTTCTTTCTCTGCTCGTCCCTGCAGGTTCCAGTCCGTGGCGTACCTGCAGCAAATCTGGTGGTTCGAGGTGGTCGGGGAGATCGACTTCCGCTTCCCGGCGGGGACCTACAGCCTCTACTTCAGGCTCCACCTCGGGAAGCCCTCTTCCTCCAGGCACGCCGGCCGCCGTGGCTGCGCCTCCGAGAAGGCCGATGGCAGCGGCATCCACGGCTGGGACAGGAAGCCGGTGCGCTTCCAGCTGTCGACGTCGGACGGCCAGAACGCCGTGTCGCAGCGCTACCTGGACGACGAGCCGGGGAGCTGGGCGCTGTACCACGCCGGCGACTTCGTGGTCGCCCCGGACACGGAGGAGCACGGTCACGGGCGGCCGGTGAGGGTCAAGTTCTCCATGGCGCAGATCGACTGCACCCACACCAAGGGCGGCCTCTGCGTCGACTCCGTGCTCGTGTACCCCAGGGGGTTCCGGACAGAGAGAGTGGTTGATGCTCAGACGTGACTAGTGAGTGAGTAGTGAGATTAGTTGTGTGTTTGATCGTGTTCGTTTTGTACTGTAAATAGCTAGAGATATATGTGAAGCACTAGGTCGTGAACGTCATTTTTTTTCGAATGATGAGCAGTGCAAGCTTGAGGTTACCGACTGGTTTTTTGTGTTTCTATATTGAAGGTGAAGCTCTACATTCCTACAAATCATGGTTGTTAGAATTTCGTGAACACTCATCTTAAATTTCATGAGCATTTTTCGAAGCGTGCAAACATATTTTATAGTATGCGAAGCAATTTAAATGCCACAGATATTTGTTAAAATACATTTTGAAATTACCTAAACGTTAGTTATTTTTCAAATAAAACTGAAATAAAATTTCGTCACAAATAAAAAAGGAAAAAAGGAAAAAAATCCAGCCCACTTGTGCCAATGAGCCGGCCCTATATATAAGGTAGCGGGAGTTTTATTTTATTTCATTTTTGTACAAGGGAGTTTTTTATTTTGATCGAGTTCATTTTGTACTGTAAAGAGAGAGAGAGAGACCAGAGAAATACATGATCATAGTTCTTTTGGCAAACGGTTTTCGTACAGTTTTCTGGATTTTAGTTTTTGTTCTTTTCCTTTTTTCAGTTTTTCGTATTTAGCTTTTATAATTTTGGGTGTAGTTTACCCCTTTTCCTTTTTGGTTAGTTTCAAATGGTTTCTCTTTACTCTTTTATTTTCCCAGTTTTATCTGTAACTAATCCATATATATATATATATATATAAACCATTTTCGACAAATACCTTTTTTTCTTCAAAAAACACGTGAACATCTTTCACGAACCCATTTTAAATTTCATGACTTATTTTAAAAATACGTGGACGTGTATGGTAAATACATGAATATTCAATTGTATGAAGTTTTTAAACAGTGTATGAACATTTTAAAAAAGTGTGAACACCTTTTCAAATTCGATGAAAACTTCTTTTAGATTTCACAACTTTTTCCAAAATGCATGAACATATTTTTTTTAAATATGTGAAGCAATTTATGTGATGGAGATATTTAAAATACATTGTGAAGTTACTTAAAAAGTATTTGTTTTTAAAATAGAATTGAAATTAAAAATAAGACTACTTTTTGAGACACAACAAATAACACAAATAAAAGGGGGGAAATCCTGCCAACCTGTGCTAATGGGCCGGCCCTATATATAATGTAGCTTGATCGAGTTTATTTTGTACTGTAAAACAGAGAGGGCCGAGAGAAATACATGTAGATCATAGGATTGTCTAAAAAAATGTAGATCATAGATTAACAGTTCTAACTTGAGATTATCAACTGGATTGATGTCTTTCCATATTGGAAGTGAATCTCAACATTCCTAATGTTAGCACAAATCACTGATAGGACCTGCAATAGTACTAGATCACACATTCCTGCTACGCAACCTTCTTCTTGTAGACTCGTGTTGGGCCTCCAAGCGCAGAGTTTTGTAGGACAGTAGCAAATTTCTCTCAAATGAATGACCTAAGGTTTATCAATCAGTGGGAGGCGTAGGATGACAATGGTCTCTCTCAAACAACCCTGCAACCGGATAACAAAGAGTCTCTTGTGTCCCCAACACACCCAATACAATGACAAATTGTATAGGTGCACTACTTCGGCGAAGAGATGGTGATACAAGTGTAATATTTGTGATAGAAATATATTTTTATAATCTGAATAAATAAAAACAGCAAGGTAACTAGTAACAAAAGTAAGCAAAAACGGTATTGCAATGCTTGAAAACAAGGCCTAGGGTTCATACTTTCACTAGTGCAAAGTCTCTCAACAATGATAACATAATTAAATCATATGACAATCCCTCAATGCGACAGAGAGTCACTCCAAAGTTCCTATCGCGGAGAACATAAGATGAAATTGCTTGTAGGGTACGAAACACCTCAAAGTTATTCTTTCCGATCAATCCATTGAGCTATTCATATAAGTGTGACAAACAGCCCTAGAGTTCATAGTAAAAGAACATCATATGATACACATCAATCAACCCTAATGTCACCTAGATACTCCAATGTCACCACAAGTATCCATGGGTCAATTATACGATATGCATCAAACAACTTCAGATTCATAATATTCAATCCAACACAAAGAACTTCAAAGAGTGCCCCAAGATTTCTACTGGAGAAACAAGGACGAAAACGTGCATCAACACCTATGCATAGATTACCCCAATGTCACGTCAGGAATCTGCGAGTTGAGTGCCAAAACATACATCAAGTGAATCAATAGAACACCCCATTGTCACCACGGGTATCCCACGCAAGACAAACATCAATTGTTCTCAAATCCATAAAAGTATTCAATCCTATAATAGTGAAACCTCAAAGGTAGAAACTCAATTCATCACAAGAAGATAAAGGGGGAGAAACACCATATGATCCAACTATAGTAACAAAGCTCGCGGTACATCAAGATCATGCCAAATCAAGAACACGAGAGAGAGAGAGAGAGAGAGAGAGAGAGAGAGAGAGAGGGAGAGAGAGATCAAACACATAGCTACGGGTACATACCCTCATCCACGAGGGTGAACTACTCCCTCCTCGTCATGGAGACCGACGGGATGATGAAGATGGCCTCCGGTGATGATTTCCCCCTTCGACAGAGTGCCGGAATGGGTCCAAATTGAGTTTTCGTGGATACAGAGGCTTGCGGCGGTGGAATTTCCGATCTAGGGTTCTTTTCAGAGGTTTCTATATTTATAAGAATTTTTGGCGTCGGAAACAAGTCAAGGAGGTGCCTGAGGGGCCCACTAGCCCTCAAGGCGCGCCTAGGGGGGTAGGGCGCGTCCCCTGGCTTGTGGACTCCTCGGGACTCTTCTGGTCCAGCCCCGATGCTTCGGGGGTCTCTTTTGGTCCACAAAAAATCACCGTAAATTTTCAGCTCGTTTGGACTACGTTTGATATTCCTTTTCTGTAAAACTCAAAAACAAGGAAAAAACAGAAACTGGCACTGGGCTCTAGGTTAATATGTTAGTCTCAAAAATAATATAAAAATCATATTAATACATATAAAACATCCAAAACAGATATATAATAGCATGGAACAATAAAAAATTATATATACGTTGAAGACGTATCAAGCATCCCCAAGCTTAATTCCTGCTTGTCCTTGAGTAGGTAAATGATAAATACAGATTTTTCATGTGGAATGCTACCTAACATATTTATCCATGTAATCTTCTTAATTGTGGCAAGAATATTCAGATCCATAAGATTCAAAACAAAAGTTTAATATTGACATAAAAACAATAATACATGAAGCATACTAGAAAGCAAAATCATGAAACTTTAAAAATAACATGGCTAAAGAAAGTTATCCCTACAAAATCATATAGTCTTGTTATGCTCCCTCTTCTTAGCAAAAAGTATAAATCATGCACTACCCCGATGTCAGCCAAACAATTGTATTCATACTTTTACATTCTCAAACTTTTTCAACTCTTCACGCAATACATGAGCGTGAGCCATGGACATAGCACTATAGGTGGAATAGAAGGTGGTAGTAGACAAAAGAAGGGAGAAAGTCTCACATCAACTAGGCAAATCAATGAACTATCGAGATGTTCATCAATTGATATCAATGTGAGTGAGTAGAGATTGCCATGTAATAGATGCACTAGAGCTATAAGTGTATGAAAGCTCGAAAGAAAACTAAGTGGGCGTGCATCCTACTTGCTTGCTCACAAAGATCTAGGGCAATTTGAGGAAGCCCATCGTTGGAATATACACGCCAAGTTCTATAATGAAATATTCCCACTAGTCATACATGAAAGTGACAACATAGGAGACTCTCTATCATGAAGAACATGGTGCTACTTTGAAGCACAAGTGTGGAAAAAGATAGTAACATTGTCCCTTCTCTCTTCTTCTCTCATTCATTTTTTTCATTTTGGGCTCTTTGGCCTTGATACGCCTCCGACGTATCTATAATTTTTGATTGTTCCATGCTATTATATTACCTGTTTTCGATGTTTATGGGCTTTACTTTACACTTTTATATCATTTTTGGGACTAACCTACTAACCGGAGGCCGAGCCCGTATTGCTGTTTTTTTTGCCTATTTCAATGTTTCGAAGAAAAGGAATATCAAAAGGAGTCCAAACGGAATGAAACCTTCAGGAGCGATCTTTTTGGAACAAACGTGATCCAGAGGACTTGGAGTGCAAGTCAAGAAACAATCGAGGAGGCCACGACGATGGAGGGCGCCCCCCCCTATTGGGCGCGCCCCCTATCTCGTGGGCCCCTCGAGAGTCCACCGACCTACTTCTTCCTCCTATATATACCCACGTACCCCGAGAACATCAGGGCGACCACGAAAAACTACTTCCACCACCGTAACCTTCTGTATCCGCGAGATCCCATCTTGGAGCCTTCGCCGGCGCTCCGCCGGAGGGGGAATCAACCACGGAGGGCTTCTTCATCAACACCATAGCCTCTCCGATGAGTTGTGAGTAGTTTACCACAGACCTTCGGGTCCATAGTTATTAGCTAGATGGCTTCTTCTCTCTCTTTGAATCTCAATACCATGTTCTCCTCGATCTTCTTGGAGATCTATTCGACGTAACTCTTTTTGCGGTGTGTTTGTCGAGATCCGATGAATTGTGGGTTTATGATCAAGTTTATCTATGAGAAATATTTGAATCTCCTCTGAATTCTTTTATGTGTGATTAAGTTATCTTTGCAAGTCTCTTTGAATTATTAGTTTGGTTTGGCCTACTAGATTGATCTTTCTTGCAATGGAAGAAGTGCTTAGCTTTGGGTTCAATCTTGCGGTGTCCTTTCCCAATGACAGCAGGGGCAGCAAGGCACGTATTGTATTGTTGCCATCGAGGATAAAAAGATGGGGTTTATATCATATTGCATGAGTTTATCCCTCTACATCATGTCATCTTTCTTAATGCGTTACTCTGTTCTTTATGAAATTAATACTCTAGATGCATACTGGATAGCGGTTGATGTGTGGAGTAGTAGTAGTAGATGCAGGCAGGAGTCGGTCTACTTGTCACAGGCGTGATGCCTATATACATGATCATGCCTAGATAATCTCATAATGATTCGCTTTTCTACCAATTGCTCCACGGTAATTTGTTCACCCACCGTAATACTTATGCTATCTTGAGAGAAGCCACTAGTGAAACCTATGGCCCCTGGGTCTATCTTTTATCATATAAGCTTTCAATCTACTTTTATTTGCATCTTTACTTTTTCTATCTATATTATAAAATACCAAAATATATTTATCTTATCATATTATCTCTATCAGATCTCACTTTACATGAAGTGGCCGTGAAGGGATTGACAACCCCTTTATTGCGTTGGTTGCGAGTTCTTGTTTGTTTGTGTAGGTGCGTGGGACTTTTGAGGAGCCTCCTACTGGATTGATACCTTGGTTCTCAAAAACTGAGGGAAATACTTACGCTACTATTGCTGCATCATCCTTTCCTCTTCAAGGAAAACCAACGCAAGCTCAAGACGTAGCAGGCCTCTTTTTTTCTTTTTCTTATTTTGGGCTCTTTGGCCTATTTTATTTGGGCTCTTTGGCCTCTTTTATTTATAACCTCACATGGGACAATGTTCTAATAATGATGATCATCGCACTTTTATTTACTTACAACTTAGAACAAATATATGACTATATGAATGCCTCCGGCGGTGTTTTGGGATGTGCAATGATCAAGAGTGATATGTATAAAAAAATATGAACGGTAGCCAAGCCATGAATATTATGCCAACTACATGATCATGCAAAACAATACGACAATGATGTTATGTGTCATAATAAACGGAGCGGTGGAAGTTGCATGACAATATATCTCGGAATGGCTATGAAAATGCCATAATAGGTAGGTATGGTCACTGTTTTGAGGAAGGGTAAATGGTGGGTTTAATGCACGGACGAAAGTTGCGCGGTACAAGAGTGGCTAGCTAAAAGGATCGATATAGTTGACTAGAGGGGGGGGGGGGTGAATAGGCAACTAAGAATTTTTAAGCTTTTCTTTACCAATTTAAACTTTGCAATAATAAAGGTTGTCTAGATGTGCAACTAGGTGGACAACCTATATGATGCAAACAACACAAGCACAAAGGCAAGCAAGGATAGGAACACAGTAAGCTTGCACAAGTAAAGGGATAAGATAACCAAGAGTGGAGACGGTGGAGACGAGGATGTGTTACCGAAGTTCCTTCCCTTTGAGGAAATGCGTCTCCGTTAGAGCGGTGTGGAGGCACAATGCTCCCCAAGAAGCCACTAGGGCCACCGTAATCACGCCCTCGCACAATGCAAGAGCCGTGATTCCACTATTGGTGCCCTTGAAGGCGGCGACCGAACCTTTACAAACAAGGTTGGGGCAATCTCCACAACTTAATTGGATGCTCCCAACAACACCACGAAGCTTCACCACAATGGAATATGGCTTCACAGTAACCTCAACCGTCTAGGATGCTCAAACACCCAAGAGTAACAAGATCCACAAGGGATAAGTGGGGGGAATCAAATATCTTGTGGTGGAAGTGTAGATCGGGCCCTTGTCACCCAATCCCGAGCAAATCAACAAGTTTGATTGGCTAGGGAGAGAGATCGGCCAAAATGGAGCTTGGAGCAACAATGGAGCTTGGGGAGAGAAGAGGTGGTCAACTAGAGGTTGAAGACGCCCTTATATAGTCGTGGGAAAAATCCAACCGTTATCCACTTATTCAGCCGACGCTGCCGGGTACTACCGCCTGTGGGCGCTGGTATTAGCGAGGCTGCGGGTACTACCGTGGGCGGACCACGGTACTATCACAGCAAAGACAGGCCGGAACTAGCGACTATAAGGGCAGTACTACCGCTTGCGCGGTACTACCGCTCCCCCTTGTGGTACTACCGTAAGGCAGGAGAGTCACGGCCTGGGAAGGGCGCGGATGAAATAAATTACATCCGTGCCAACTTCCGCTGAAACTACGGTAGTGCAAAAATCTGACGCGGTACTACCGCTCCGGAGGAGCGGTACTACCGTAGCGCGTGCCTACTACTGTGAAACTACGGTACTCGGTAGGTGGGCCACGGTACTACGGCTCATAGGGAGCAGTACTACCATGGGCTCCGCGGTACTACCGCGCTGGACGAGCGGTACTACCGTGGTGGGCGCGGATGTAAAAAATTACATCCGCCCCTACTACCGCACCGGAGCGGCACTAGGCCTGGGAACCGCGGTACTACCGCTCCAGGGGAGCGGTACTACCGTGGCACCCCGCGGTACTATCATGAGTACCGCAGTACTACCGCAAGTCTGATAGTAGTTGTCAGATTTCCGCACAACCAAGATAACGAAGGGAAGCTCCAAAGTGCAGGGAAAGGAGGGACCAGTGTACGTGTTGATTCCGCCCTAACCTTTCTGAGGCGGACCCCCTCTTAATAGTACAGCTCTCCTACGACTCAAATCCACCAAAAAGAAACGTAGGACGAAGCCGTCTTCAATAGTCTCCGAGGGGCACCGAATCGTCTCGAGCCTAGAGATGAACCATCTGAGGAACTCAAAGCATACGATTAGTCCGCAAAAGTATCGTCATCAATCACCAAAACATTTACGGGATAAATATGCCCTTACAATCTCCCCCTTTTTGGTGGATTGATGACAATACGGGATTTGCACAAAGATACAATAATATAGAGCAAGGGCAAACCCCTCCTCTCCAAAATATAGACGGGCTCCCCCTAGATGTGTGCACTCTGGATGAATGCTTTGGACTGCATAGCACACGAACTAGGATCACCACTCCCCTATATTTTAGAGACAAAGGTCAGAAGAATAACATCTAAGCAACATATAGCACGATATAACATAAGCTTGCTAAGATAGATAGAGTGCATATGTCTTACACCATATGAAGGAAAAGCAACTAAAGCGAGGTTCAAACGAGGTTCAACCGAAAGCATAATAAACACACCAAACACGAAACACGACACAAGACGCATAAATCCTATGCTCTCTCCCCTTTGGCATCGAGACGCCAAAAGGCGGAGAGGACACCTACACACAAGCGGTGGCTCAAGCGAGAAGGGAACTCGTCCCAACCCTCTCCGTCAGACTCCTCGGCAGCAGGATGGACTCCTCGGCGTCCTCCTCGAGAATCAGTCCACTTGTAGCCTTGCTTCGCCATCCACTCGGCCTCTGGAGTGATGTGCTCCTCAGACCCGCCAGTCACATCCTCACCATAGAGCTTCAAGATCTTCCTGTCCCGGCGACGACTCTCCTTGGATGCCACGTGAGTCCTGTACTGCCCCTTGGCTTGCATGCAGAAAAGAGTCTTCATCTTGTCCTTCAGCTTCGTGGCCCATGAAGGCATAGAGGAGCTCTGGGAAGGCCTAGCAGCATGGCCCTCATCAACATTCTCGGCGCCAGCATCCTCCTCTCCAACAGCAGCCCTAGCAGCAGACGCCTCGGCACGAGTAGTAGTGTTGGCCCAGTTGGGTTTGACACGCAGACAGATGGGATCATGGCGAATCCAGTCAGGGGCAAGGAAGTCCTCATCAGGGAACATCTTCTCCCAGGTCCTCGAGATCAGCAGAAACAAATAGGGCTCGTAGATAGGCACCTTGCGGTTGAACACCGCAAACCGAAGCTCACACCACATGATGTGTGAGACATCAAGTGGCTGAGTCAGGGCAGACGAGCCTCCTCGCAGATGAGCATCATATCCACCATATAGGCATGGACCTTGTCCTTGTCACCGATGCGAGGGAACAAGGAGTTGCGGAAGATGCGGTACATGATATCCAGGAAAGAGTTGAGCACCAACCCTATCTTGCCACTTGGAAGCGTCTTCTCAACATAGTACGGTGCAAGCCTGTCCCTGTTGGCAGAGTCAGGGTTGGCATGGGGACGAACACCCACGGGAGAGTCAAGCCCGTCATCAGGAACTTGGAGCAAATCCATGAACTCTTTCCAGGTAGCAGTCATCTTACGGCCATTTGTCATCCAGGTCATCCTCCTCTCCTCATTGGGGTGAAAGTAGACAGAAGCAAAGAACTGACCAATGAGCTCAGGATCATAGTCAAGATGAAAGGAGATCACATGCTCAATGCCAAACTGCTCCACCAAGTCCAGAGCCTCTCCAAAGTAGGCACGGAACTTCTCCTTCCTCAAGTGATGCATGTCAATCCACTTTACATCCACATAGGTATTCTCGCTTGTTCTTGATGACATCCAGATAGACGTTGGTTTGATGCTTGTTCGGAACAGCTCACAACCCCGACAGAGGAGAGCGAGGGGTCACGCACGGATCCATTTGCCTGAGACGGATGTAGTCAGATTGGGGCATCTCATCCATGCCCTTGGCGGGCTCCTTGAACTTGTTGGCAATTGTCTTGACATGACGCTTGGGGGCAGAGGAGGAGCCCTCTGGTGCTTCACCGGGATTGCACAGACGCTTGGAGCCAATGTCACGGCTGGGATTGGACCGGCGAGAGCCACCACCTGAGACACACACGCAAAGCACCAAAGACGCAAAGAAGATCAATGCAAAGGCCACGATAAAGCACAAGAAACACATAGGAGACATATGAGAACGTTGGCATGCAACAGGTGTGAGTCACGCTAGGACTGCCACTGCTGTGACACTAAAGCGATAATCTTTGCTCCAAACGCTGTAGTACTTGCGTGCGAGGTCACGCAGTACCGTGATTGGAAGCGGAAGTAAACTTTAGTGCCGCACAACATGATAGTACCGCACCCGTAGGGCGGTAGTACCGTGCAAGCGGTAGTACCGCGCCATATGGGCGGTAGTACCGCGTCGTAGCGGATCCAACAATCGGTTTGAATCTGAAAAGAACCACGAAACAACGGCGGTGCTACAGTGATCTGATCTAGCGCATGACAACAATACACATATAAATCCTATGCAATACCACACTCCATCATCCTATTCTTGCAGAGATTAGGCCTATCAATCTCAAGAACACACAAGCCTCCCCCAAAACCTAGAAACACCAAACATCATCAACAAGGAGAGGGAATTGGGGAAAAACCTGGGTCCATAGCAAGAGCACGTGGTGAGAGCGATCCCATCGGTCGGAATCACGGGAGGGCAGCCGGTGGAGGAGATCCGGCGAGACGCCGGCTCCGTTCTTGAGCAAGGGAGAGAAGGAGGCGGCGTGGGGAGAAGACCTGAATGGGTATGGGAGTTAGAACTCCCCTGCCCGTCCTTATCCCCACGCCCTCGAACCGTCATGGTAGTCGCGTATCATCAGCGGTAGTACCGCTCGGCGGAAGTTCCGCACCGAGGCGGTAGTACCGCTCAACCGGCGGCGATAAAAATTACTGCCGTGAGGTTGCGGTAGTACCGATGCACCCATAGCGGTAGTACCGTGGCAGGCTGCGGTAGTACCGCTGGTAGCATGATAGTACCGCCGGCCGCATGATAGTACCGTGAATCTCAAGTCACCGCAGGTTTCAAAAACGTAAAGAGGGCCTTTGAAAGGAAACTTTTCACACACAAGACACCACAAACTCTAGCACAAACCAGAGGCAAAAGACAACAAGAAACCACCAAACGACAAGGACTCTCAAGGAGAGAGGCGGTGGCGAAGCCACCTATGTTTGAGTGGGATGGTATGGCACCGCCAAGAATTATCCTTGGGCCCATGACCAAAACTCGTCTTTGGAACACAAGTACCATAAAAATGGCTAATGTGAAAGAGGTGATCGATTTATGCATAATGGGGGGAGGGAGAGTTCATTGAGAGAACAACACTCCCCATATATCCATGCCTACACCTAAACTAGACAACAAGTTGAGTGTGGTGGGGAGTGCTGCAGGGCTCAAGTCACATTGCTCAAATCAATGATATTTAGCTCATGCCTTAACTCATGAAATCTTGCTTCATCCAAGGGCTTCGTGAATATATACGCAAGGTTATCCCGAGTGTTGACATACTTGAGCTCGATCTCCCTCGCCTAATGTGATCCCGGATGAAATGATACCGAATCTCGATGTGCTTCGTCTTGAAGTGTTGCACGGGTTGAGAGAAATCTTGATGGCACTTTCATTATCACACCAAAGAGGCACTTTGTCACAAATGACACCGTACTCCTTTAAAGTTTGCCTCATCCATAGGAGTTGAGCACAACAACTACCGGCCGCCACATATTCCGCTTGATTGGACGAGAGAGACACACAACTTTGCTTCTTGGAAGACCAACTTACCAAGGAGCAACCAAGAAATTGGCACCCTCAGGAAGTGGACTTCCTATCCACTTTGTCTCCCGCCTAATCGGAATCTGTAAATCCTTCAAGCTTGAAGTTTGCTCCTCTTGGGTACCATAAGCCAAAGTTTGGGTATGAGCCAAGTATCGAAGATTCGCTTGACCGCCACATAGTGACTTTCCTTGGTGCGGCTTGAAACCGTGCACACATTCCCACACTCAACATGATATCCGGTCTAGATGCACAAAGGTAAAGCAAGGATCCAATCATGGAGCGATATACCTTTTGATCCACCGCTTTACCATTGGGATCAATGTCAAGTTGGCACTTAGTGGGCATTGGTGTAGTAGCCGGCTTGACATCACTTAGCTTGAATCTTTTGAGCATGTCTTGAGTGTATTTGGCTTGGTTGATGAAGGTTCCTTCTCTTCTTTGTTTGATATCGAAACCAAGGAAGAACTTCAACTCTCCCATCGAAGACATCTTGAACTTGGAGGTCATGAGAGCGGCAAATTCCTCATTGAAAGCTTTGTTAGGAGAACCAAAGATAATATCATCAACATATAGTTGGCATACAAACAACTCCCCATTGACCTTCTTAGTAAAAAGAGTGGGATCGATTTGCCCCACTTCAAAACCACGATCTTGTAACAACTCGGTAAGGTGGTCATACCACGCACGTGGGGCTTGTTTAAGGCCATATAGTGCCTTATCGAGTTGATACACGTGATCCGGGAAGTAGGGGTCCTCGAACCCGGGGGGTTGCTTGACATAGACCAACTCATTAATGGGACCATTAAGAAAAGCACTTTTCACATCCATTTGTTGCAACTTAAAGTTGTGATGGGAAGCATAAGCAATCAACAAACGAATGGATTCAAGACGAGCAACGGGAGCAAAGGTTTCATAGTAGTCGATACCCTCGACTTGGGAGTAGCCTTGTGCTACCAATCTTGCCTTGTTGCGAATGATGTTCCCATGAGCATCTTGCTTGTTCTTGAAAATCCACTTGGTTCCAATGACGTTGTGGTTCTCCGATGGTCTTGGCACCAATCTCCACACCTTGTTGTACTCGAAGTTGTTGAGTTCTTCATGCATGGCATTGAGCCAATCCGAGTCTTCGAGCGCCTCATAGACCTTTTGAGGTTCAACACAAGAGACAAACGCGTGATGTTCACAATAGTTTGCCAATCGTCTCACGAGTGCTTACCCCTTTTCTTAGGCTTCCAACCACATTCTCCATGAGATGGCCTTTGGTGGTGAGTTTGGAAGCAATCTTGGCAACACGACGCTCTAATTCCTCCTCGGAGGTGAGACGAGGAGGGGTCACTTGATCATCTTGAGCGCCGTCTTGAGCATGATCTTCATCTTGAGCATGCTCGGGGGAGAGAACTTGACCTTGGGCATCATTTGAGGTGATATCATCGTCTTGAGCACGATCTTGCCCTTGGTCTCGTTCATGAGGTTGAGGGCCTTCACTTTGTTCTTCGGAAGCGTGTGGGCCTTGGGTTGGTGATGGCTCCACTTGAGTGGAGCATTGTCCTTCTCCTTCGCCACAAGGGGTTCCTCAATGGGTAGGATAAAGCCAACTCCCATTCTTCTTATGGCATGGGGAGGAATTTCATCACCTACATCACAAGTGCCACTTTGCTCCACTTGGGAGCCGTTATTCTCATCAAACTCCACGTTACACGTCTCCTCAATAAGTCCCGTGGATTTATTGAGGACACGATAAGCATGAGAGTTTGTAGCATAACCAACAAATATGCCCTCATGAGATCTAGCTTCAAATTTAGACAAACGAACACCTTTCTTGAGAATGAAACACTTACACCCGAACACGGAAGTACTTGAGGTTGGGCTTGTTGCGGTGAGTATCTCATAAGGAGTCTTGTTCAAGCCTTATGCGGAGATAGAGCCGATTGGATGCATGACAAGCGGTGTTGATGGCTTGACCCAAAAGTTGTATGGAGACTTGAACTCCGCCATCATGGTCCTTGCCGCATCCATCAACGTCTGGTTCTTTCTCTCATAACACCATTTTGTTGAGGGGTATATGGTGCAGAATATTGATGCTTGATTCCCTCATCACTAAGAAACTCATCCAAGGTGTAGTTCTTGAACTTCGGTGCCGTTGTCACTTCTTATAGTCAAGATCTTTGCATTATGTTGACGTTGAGCTTCATTTGCAAAGTCGATGACGGTTTGTTGGGTCTCACTCTTCCTCTTGAAGAAATATACCCAAGTGTATCTCAAATAGTCATCCACAATCACCAAGCAATACTTTCTACCTCCAAGACTATCAAATGATGGTGGCCCAAAGAGATCCATGTGAAGGAGCTCCAAGGGTCTCTTTGAGTATATGATGGTCGTGGGAGGGTGAAACCTTCTCATGAAGCTTTCCTTCAATACAAGCACTGCAAGCACGGTCTTTGGCAAAACTAACATTTGTTAGTCCACGAACATGGTCCCCCTTGAGAAGACTTTGCAAAGATCTCATATTGACATGGGCTAAATGGCGATGCCAAAGCCATCCCACGTCAACTTTAGCCATTAGGCATGTAGCGGTCTTAGTGGGTCGCTCCGAAAAGTTAATCACATAGAGACCGTTTTCGATATGCCCAACAAAGGCTACTTTAAGAGTCTTGCTCCACAAGAGGGCCACGGTATCAATGTCAAAGAAAGTAGCAAAACCCATGACTGCAAGTTGACGAGCGGAAAGCAAATTGTATGCAAGGGACTCAACAAGCATGACTTTCTCGATCGTAAGATCATGAGAAATGACAACCTTGCCGAGACCCAATACCTTAGAATGTGATGCATCACCCCACTCGACATCGGTGGGCATAGATGGAATCTCTTGCACGTCCACCACCATGTCCTTGCTCCCGGTCATATGATTTGTTGCTCCACTATCGAGCAACCATGATCCCCGGAAGCAAACCCTACAAGAGATCAATGCTTGGTTTTAGGTACCCATTTGGTAATGGGTCCTTTGATGTTAGTAACGAGGGTCTTAGGAACCCAAATAGACCATTCAATGTACTCATAAGAAGAACCAACAAATTTAGCATAAACATGCCCATCACTAGCACGACACAACACATAAGAGGGGTTAAAGTCGCGGCTATGTTCATGGGGATGACGTTGTCCTTCTTGACATTGCCACCCTTTGCACGGTTCTTCTTCTTCTTGGAAGCACCCTCTCCCTCCCTCACAAAAGTTTGCTTGAGAGGGGAGGTTGCTTGGTCTTGTCATTCTTCTTCTTGCTCTTGGGCTTGGGCGAACCCAATCCCTCCTTGGCCACAACTTCCTTTTGATTACTCAAAAGGTCGTTAAGGTTCTTCTCACCTTGAATGCATGTGACAAGGCCCTTTTCAAGTTGCTCCTTCAACTTAGCATTCTCCTCAACAAGATGCACATGCTCACAGCAAGGGTTAGTAGCATTTGCATTATTAATTAATATCATATGAGGAAAGGTGGCTTTCTCCTTGGTTAGCTTCACTTGGAGTTGATCATGAGACTCTTTGAGACTAGCATGAGCACCCTTCAAGACTTTGTGAGCCTTGTTGATAATGTCAAAGTCCTCGTTGAGTCTAGCAAGATCAACTCCAAGCTTTGCCTTCTCGGAGCTAAGCACACGAGACACAACAAGAGCATGATCAAGGTCTTTCTTTAATTTAGCATGATCATCGTTGTATGACTCCTCAAGAGCCAAACGAAGACCACGCTCTTCCTCAAGAGCATTGGAAAGATCCGAAATCTCATCAGCATAGTCACGACTATGCCCTTCCATCTTAGAGATGGTTTCTTCATGAGTCTCGATCATGACATTGGCTTCACCAAGTTGTTCCAAGAGAGCAACGAAGTGCTTCTTGGATTTGCCCTTGAGTTTACTCATAAAGATCTCAAATTCATTTTCCTCCACATTAGTCCCCTCATGTTCATCAATGCAATCCGTCAAAGAAGAATGATTGATGATGGTAGTTTTGATGTTGGGGGTTACCTTGTTGGTGGCTTTAACCATGAGGCACTTGGCGGTGATGCTTTCATTGGGTGAACCGAAGAGAGACACCCGAGGAGTCATTGCAATGGCCACGGAGGCCATGGCAACCGATTCACCATCCTCATCATCATCATCATCCTCATTGTACTCTTCTTGAACAACCAAGGCTTTATGAGGAGTCTTCTTTGGGAAGTTGCTCTTGTTGGGGAAAGACTTGGCCTTGTCCTTACGGATGAGCTTGCCACCATTGTCTTCCCTCTTCTCATATGGACACTCCGCAAAAAAGTGACTCACATTGCCACAATTTAAACAAGTCCTCACTCATTGCTTACCCTTAGTGCCACTTGAGTTGCTCTTGTTGAAGCTGGGCCTTGAGTTCTTCTTGCTCCAAAATTGTCTTGAAGCAAGGGCCATGTGTTCATGATAATCATACTTAGTATCTTCGAGGTTGCTCTCTTCTTCTTCCTCCTCTCCATCTTCTTCGACACAAATCTTGTCCTTCAAAGCGAGGTTGGGCTTCTTTGCTCTTTGGGAGCGAAGCACCGCATTGTCGGCGGTCTTGTCCAATATGCTCATAGCCACAAACTCATCCAACACATCACTTGAGGACAAGGTGTGGAAGTCCGTCGTTAGCGGATGACGGAGGACATGGCTTTGTGGTAGGGCATCATTGCCTTGAGAAATTTGGCGCTTGATCCAGCTTGTCATCGGTGTCCTTACTTCCATGATCCCGGAGGAGACAGCAAGCTTGGTTACTCTCCGATAGAGCTCACGAGGTTCTTCTTCTTCCTTCATTGCAAACTCATCGGCTTCATCTTGGACCACTTCATAATTGGAACGTTGAATGCTTGCGCTTCCTCGATAAAGGGAACCACCTTGAGCCAAGCATCTTTGGCACGGGAGTAAGGCCGGAGATGAGGAAGGTCTTCGGGAAGGATTGCTTCTTGGATGATGAAGAGAGCATTCTCATTGAATTGATGATCCACGACCTCTCTTGGAGAAAAGTTGCTCGGATCATGCGGGTAGAAACCTTCTTCAATGATTCTCCAAAGGTTAGTGTTCACATGATTTAAATGACGCTTAAAACGATAAACCCAAGAATCAAAATCCTCCTTTTTATCAATCTTAGGTGGTGGACCGGCATGATTCAAATGAGTGGAAGGAATCGGTCCACCATAAACGGGAGGTTGCACATGAGCAAAGATGCGGTGCCATTCTTACCACTAGACGAGGGGCTTTCTCACTAGTAGCTTTCCCCTTATCGGAGTTAGCATCCGCTCCCGTGTTGGCGGGATCACCCACTTTCACGGGTGCGGTGGAAAGTTTAAGCCCTTCTAGGAATTCCTTAAACATGTCCTTGACCTCGCTCGTCATGGAGTTTTCAATGTGTCCAACGCCACATTGAATTCCTCACGAGATCGAGGTACCCCCATCTCCCGTAGATGATATCGGATTCACACCGGAGTGCTCCCCCACATCATCTACGACGTCAACCATACTCTTCGGACGGTAAAGTCCTTAAAAAGAGACGAGGCTCTGATACCAATTGAAAGGATCGATATAGTTGACTAGAGGGGGGGGTGAATAGGCAACTAACAATTTTTAAGCTTTTCTTTACCAATTTAAACTTTGCAATAATAAAGGTTGTCTAGATGTGCAACTAGGTGGACAACTTATATGATGCAAACAACACAAGCACAAAGGCAAGCAAGGATAGGAACACAAATAAGCTTGCACAAGTAAAGGGATAAGATAACCAAGAGTGGAGCCGGTGGAGACGAGGATGTGTTACCGAAGTTCCTTCCCTTTGAGGGGAAGTACGTCTCCGTTAGAGCGGTGTGGAGGCACAATGCTCCCAAAGAAGCCACTAGGGCCACCGTAATCTCCTCACGCCCTCGCACAATGCAAGAGCCGTGATTCCACTATTGGTGCCCTTGAAGGCGGCGACCGAACCTTTACAAACAAGGTTGGGGCAATCTCCACAACTTAATTGGAGGCTCCCAACAACACCACGAAGCTTCACCACAATGGAATATGGCTTCACAGTGACCTCAACCGTCTAGGATGCTCAAACACCCAAGAGTAACAAGATCCACAAGGGATAAGTGGGGGGAATCAAATATCTTGTGGTGGAAGTGTAGATGGGCCCTTGTCACCCAATCCCGAGCAAATCAACAAGTTTGATTGGCTAGGGAGAGAGATCGGGCCAAAATGGAGCTTGGAGCAACAATGGAGCTTGGGGAGAGAAGAGGTGGTCAACTAGAGGTTGAAGACGCCTCTTATATAGTCGTGGGAAAAATCCATCCGTTATCCACTTATTCAGCTCATGACGCGCGGGTACTACCGCTTCAGGGCGCGGTACTACCGCTGAGGCTGCGCGGTACTACTGCGGCAGCAAAGACAGGCCGGAACTAGCGACTAAGGGCAGTACTACGCTATGCTGGTACTACCGCTCCCCCTTGCGGTACTACCGCAAGGCAGGAGAGTCACGGCCTGGGAAGGGCGCAGATGAAATAAATTACATCCGTGCCAACTTCCGCTGAAACTGTGGTAGTGCAAAAATCCGACGTGGTACTACCGCTCCGGAGGAGCGGTACTACCGTAGCGCGTGCCTACTACCGTGAAACTACGGTACTCGGTAGGCGGGCCACGGTACTACGGCTCATAGGGAGCAGTATTACCGTGGGCTCCGCGGTACTACCGCGCTGGACGAGCGGTACTACCGTGGTGGGCGCGGATGTAAAAAATTACATCCTCCCCTACTACCGCACCGGAGCGGCACTAGGCCTGGGAACCACGGTACTAACGCTCAAGGGGAGCGATACTACCGTGGCACCCCGCGGTACTACCGCGAGTACCTGCGGTACTACCGCAAGTACAGTAGTAGTTGTCAGATTTCCGCACAACCAAGATAACGAAGGGAAGCTCCAAAGTGCAGGGAAAGGAGGGACCAGTGTACGTGTTGATTCCGCCCTAACCTTTCCGAGGCGGACCACCTCTTAATAGTACGGCTCTCCTACGACTCAAATCCACCAAAAAGAAACGTAGGACGACGCCGTCTTCAATAGTCTCCGAGGGGCACCGAATCGTCTCGAGCCTAGAGATGAACCATCTGAGGAACTCAAAGCATACAATTAGTCCGCAAAAGTATCGTCATCAATCACCAAAACATTTACGGGATAAATATGCCCTTACACTAGCAAAGGTGGAAGGGTGAGAGTGCGTATAATCCATGGACTCAACATTAGTCATAAAGAACTCACATACTTATTGCAAAAAATCTATTGGCCCTCGAAGCAAAGTACTACTATGCATGCTCGTAGGGGAGAGGTTGGTAGGAGTTAACCATCGCGCGCTCCCGAGTTTCACACAAATGAAGACAATCAAGAATAAATTGCACTCCAACTTCGTCACATAACTAGAAGACCATACGTGCATGCTACGGGAATCACAAACCTTAATGCAATTATTTCTTTGACTCCACGATTTACTACTAGCATGACTCTAATATCAACATCTTCATATCTCAAAACAAATGCAAGGAATCAAACTTTTCGTATATTCAATGCTCTTTATGAAAGTTTTTATTATATCTCCTTTGGATGCCTATCATATTAGGACTAAATTCACAACCCTAAGCAAATTACCATGTTGTTTAGAGACTCTCAAAATTATATAAGTGAATCATGAGAGTTCATCAATTTCTTCAAAATAACATCACTGCCGTGCTAAAAAAGAAATAAGTGAAGCACTAGAGCAACTACCCTTGCTCAAAAGATATAAGTGAAGCACAAAGAGTATTCTATAAAATTCTGGTAATGAGCGCAAAAGTTTCTGTTACTTTATTGAAACAAAATCTATAAAATATGATTACTACAATAACATAATCATGTGAATACACCAAAAAAAGTAGGTATAAATATTGGTTTGTCTTCCAACAAGCGCTTTTCTTTAATGACTTTTTAGCTAGGCATGATGATTTCAATGATGCTCACATAAAAGATAAGAATTGAAACATAATGGGAGCATCATGAAGCATATGACTAGCACATTTAAGTTTAACCCACTTCCTATGCCTAGGGGTTTTGTGAGCAAACAATTTATGGGAACAAGAATCAACTAGCATAGGAAGGTAAAACAAGCAAAACTTCAAGATTTTCAACATAAAGAGAGGAAATTTGATATTATTGCAATTCCTACAAGCATATATTCCTCCCTCATAATAATTTTCAGTAGCATCATGAATTAATTCAACAATATAACCACCACATAAACCATTCTTTTCATGATCTACATGCATAGAAATTTTACTACTCTCCACATAAGCAAATTTATTCTCATGAATAGTAGTGGGAGCATCATATGAAACTTGAATACTATAAATTGATTCCGCATTAAAAGAGTAATGTTCAGTACAAGGATATTCAAAATTATGACAATAATTATCACTACTTTTTATAACATAAGTATCATCACAATAATCATCATAAGTAGCAACTTTGTTCTCATCATAGTCAACTGAAACCTCTTCCAAAATAGTGGAATCATTACTAAATAAAGTCATGACCTCTCCAAATCCACTTCTATCATTATGATAAGATTCAACACCCTCCAAAATAGTGGGATAATTATTATCTAAAGTTGACACTCTTCCAAACCCACTTTCATAAATGTTGCAATCATCATAAATAGGAGGCATGCAATCATCATTAAAAATTTGATCATTCAAAGTAGAGGGGCCAAAAAGATCATCTTCATCAAGCATAGCATCCCCAAGCTTGGGATAAACATTAATTGCAGCAAATAAATTCTCAAACATGTTATTCTCATAAAACATAGTATCCCCAAGCTTGTGGCTTTGCATATCATAAGCATAATCACTCTCATCATTAATAATATGAATAGCACCAATAGTATAGCAATTGTTATCATCCCAAAGTTGGTGCCAAAAAGATTTTCAAGATTATAAGAAGTATCATTATTTTCCCAATCATAATCATCACAATGAGTAATAGGCAATACAATAATATGAGCAATATCATTTGGAAGGGATACCTTTTGACCTTTGCTTCTCCGTCTTTTCTTTTTCTTCTCCACATCATGTGTGGGTTTAATCAACTTTTTGGAGCTCCTTATTGATGAGATTTGTTGCATAGGGAGCTCATTTTCGTAACCTGTTTCACCACGAGAGACAATAGGAAGGAAAGTGGAAATCTTTACCCTTTCATTAGTACTTTTATATTCTATTGATTTTCCCATCTTTTTATAGTTGGCAATATAAGCATTTTCCTTTCAATTTACCATGCAATATATATATATTTCTTTAAGAGTAGTTTCAACATGGTCGGTGAATATGAATGCTTCAAACCAACTATTTTTATGTGACAAGTCTTCACACCCCCAAAATAAACAAAGTTCATTATAAAGTTCAAGGGTGATCAAGTTATTGCTATTTTTACCCACGATTCGATCATGAAAAAGTGTGCATTGGAAATTAAGATGATCAAATCTATTGCAAAGTTCACAAGTAATGGGATGAAGAGAGCATAATTTTGTAGCAAATTTAGCTATCACCTTAAGCCACCGATTGGTTTCATCATCTTTATGCTTCTTACAAAATCTATCATCCCTATAAGGCATGTCTTCACAAACTCTATTCACTCCACAAAAATTGACATGCTTAAAAAACATCTTTATCATGACTAGTGCAATCATCATTAGTATCATGAATATTCATAGCAAGCACACTAACAACATTGCAATCATGTTTATCATTCAAAGATTTAGAGCCAAACATTTTATTGACTTCTTCTTCTAACACTTGAGCACAATTTTCATTTCCATCATTTTCACGAAATACATTAAAAAGATGAAGCATATGAGGCAGCATCAATTCCATTTTTTTAGTTTTCTTTTATAGACTAAACTAGTGATAAAACAAAAACTAAAAGATTCTATTGCAAGATCTAAAGATATACCTTCAAGTACTCACCTTCCCGACAACGACGCTAGAAAAGAGCTTGATGTCTACTACGCAACCTCCTTCTTGTAGACTCGTGTTGGGCCTCCAAACGCAGAGTTTTGTAGGAAAATAACAAATTTCTCTCAAGTGGATGACCTAAGGTTTATCAATCTGTGGGAGCGTAGGATGAAGATGGTCTCTCTCAAATAACCCTGCAACCGAATAACAAAGAGTCTCTTGTGTCCCCAACACACCCAATACAATGGTAAATTGTATAGGTGCACTAGTTCGGCGAAGAGATGGTGATACAAGTGTAATACAAATGGTAGAAATATATTTTTATAATCTGAATAAATAGAAACCGCAAACTAACTAGTAACAAAAGTGAGCAAAAACGGTATTGCAATGCTTGAAAACAAGGCCTATGGTTCATACTTTCACTAGTGCAAAGTCTCTCAACAATGATAACATAATTAAATCATACGACAATCTCCCAATGTGCGACAGAGAGTCACTCCAAAGTTCCTATCACGGAGAACATAAGATGAAATTGCTTGTAGGGTATGAAGCTACCTCAAGGTTATTCTTTCCGATCAATCCATTGAGCTATTCCTATAAGTGTCACAAATAACCCTAGAGTTCATAGTAAAATAACACCATATGATACACATCAATCAACCCTAATGTCACCTAGATAGTCCAATGCCACCACAAGTATCCGTGGGTCAATTATACGATATGCATCAAACAACTTCAGATTCATAATATTCAATCCAACACAAAGAACTTCAGAGAGTTCCCCAAGATTTCTACCGCAGAAACAAGGACGAAAACGTGCATCAACCCCTATGCATAGATTACCCCAACGTCACCTCGGGAATCCGCAAGTGAGTGCCAAAACATACATCAAGAGAATCAATAGAACACCCCATTGTCACCACGGGTATACCACTCAAGTGAATGAAATATTCCCTAGAGGCAATAATAAAGTTGTTATTTTATATTTACTTATATCATGATAAATGTTTATTTTTCATTCTAGAATTGTATTAACCGGAAACTCCATACATGTGTGAATACATAAACAAAACACCGTGTCCCTAGTATGCCTCTACTTGACTAGCTCGTTGACCAAACATGGTTAAGTTTCCTAGCCATGGACATGTGTTGTCATTTGATGAACGAGATCACATCATTAGGAAAATGATGTGATGGACAAGACCCATCCGTTAGCTTAGCATAATGATCGTTCAGTTTTATTGCTACTGCTTTCTTCATGTCATATACATATTCCTCCGACTATGAGATTATACACCGAAGGAATGCCTTGTGTGCTATCAAACGTCACAACGTAACTGGGTGATTATAAAGATGCTCTACAGGTATCTCTGAAGGTGTTTGTTGGGTTGGCATAGATCGAGATTAGGATTTGTGACTCCGAGTATCGGAGAGGTTTCTCTGGGCCCTCTCGGTAATGCACATCATATGAAGCCTTGCAAGCAATGTGACTAATGAGTTAGTTGCGGGATGATGCATTACGGAACGAGTAAAGAGACTTGCCGGTAACGAGATTGAACTAGGTATGAAGATACAGACGATTGAATCTCGGGCAAGTAACATACCGATGACAAAGGGAATAACGTATGTTGACATAGCGGTTCGACCGATAAAGATCTTCTTAGAATATGTGGGAACCAATATGAGCATCTAGGTTCCACTATTGGTTGCTGACCGGAGATGTGTCTCGGTCATGTCTACATAGTTCTCAAACCCGTAGGGTCCGCACGCTTAACGTTCGTTGGCGATTTGTATTATATGAGTTATGTGTTTTGGTGACTGAAGGTTGTTTGGAGTCCCGGATGAGATCACTGACACGACGAGGAGTCTTGAAATGGCCGAGAGGTAAAGATTGATATATTGGAAGGTAGTATTCGGACATCGGAAGTGTTCCGAAATGTATCGGGTACATATGGAGTACCGGAGGGGTTACCGGAACCCCTCGGGGAAAGATATGGGCCATAGGAGGGAGGCACACAAGCCCACAAGGGGTGCCCCCCCCCCCCACCAGGGAAGGAGGCCGAATTGGACAAGGAGAGGGGGCGGCGCCCCCTTTCCTTCTCCTCTCCTTTCTCCTCCCCCTTCCCCCGCCGTAAAAAGCCAGGGGGGGGGGGGTTCTAATCCTACTAGGACTCCAAGTAGGACTCCTCCTACTTGGGGCGCGCCTAGGGCCGACCTCCTCTCCCTCCCTCCTTTATATACGGGGGAGGGGGGCCTAGAACACACATCAGTTGTTCTAATCCGTGTGCGGTGCCCCCCTCCACAGTTTACACCTCCGGTCAGATTCTCGCGGTGCTTAGGCGAAGCCCTGCGCGGATCACATCACCATCACCGTCACCACGCCTCGTGCTGACGGAACTCATCTACTTCCTCGACCCTCTGCTAGATCAAGATCTCAAGGGACGTCATCGAGCTGAACGTGTGTAGAACTCGGAGGTGCCGTACTTTCGGTACTTGATCGGCCGGAACGAGAAGACGTTCGACTACATCAACCGCGTTAAGCAAACGCTTCCACTTTCGGTCTACGAGGGTACGTGGACACACTCTCCCTCTCTCATTGCTATGCATCTCCTAGATAGATCTTGCGTAATCGTAGGATTTTTTTTTGAAATTGCAAGCTACGTTTCCCAACAGGCATGAGGCGAGTCAAGGCTAAGAAAAAAGAGAGACATGATCATGATCTCTACAAGAGCTCAGTTGACTTATCGATGGTGATTTCACAATCGACTACTAATAGTTGTTACTAATGTCAGATCAGATTTCTCGTCCTCTTAGCACCTACATGAATCTTGAAGTTTGATCTGATGATTCTCAGTTGTCATTTGGAGATAATCATGTGTTCCATCGTTTATAAATAACAAAACTATGAAAATACTGATCAATGCCATCATTAATACCAAGAGACAAGACATAAATAAACAACTTCACTCCCTTTTTGACAAACTATATTTGTCAAAATAATGTTGTTGATAGTTTTGGTATATTGATAATTTAGTCACGGCTCGTGGACACTAGCAATTCAAGGAGAAAAGATATTGATTCTTTGGTGGAGCTGAAATATTATATATCGTGTCAAATTTATATCATTTTTTTGAGATCTCCATGTTCAGATCATGCAACAACAAAGCCTTTAGTCCCAAACAAGTTGGGGTAGGCTAGAGGTAAAACCCATAAGATCTCGCAACCAACTCATGGCTCTGGCACATGGATAACAAGCTTCTCTTCAATTGGTGCTACCCCAACTCTACCTCGTATATCATCATTCCAGACTCGATCCTTCCTCGTGTGGCCACACATCCATCTCAACATATGCATCCCCGCCACACCTAACTGTTGAACATGTCGCCTTTTAGTTGGCCAACACTCAGTGCCATACAACATTGCGCTGAGAACCGCCATCCTGTAGAACTTGCCTTTAGCTTTTGTGGCACTCTCTTGTCACAGAGAATGCCAGAAGCTTGGCGCCACTTCATCCATCCGGCTTTGATTCGATGGTTCACATCTTCATCAATACCCCCACCCTCCTGTAGCATTGACCCCAAATACCGAAAGGTGTCCTTCTGAGGTACCACCTGGCCATCAAGGCTAACCTCCTCCTCCTCACACCTAGTAGTACTGAAACCACACATCATGTACTCGGTTTTAGTTGTACTAAGGCTAAACCCTTTCGATTCCAAGGTTTGTCTCCCTAACTCCAACTTCCTATCTACCCCTGTCCGACTATCGTCAACTAGCACCACATCATCCGCAAAGAGCATACACCATGGGATATCTCCTTGTATATCCCTTGTGACCTCATCCATCACCAATGCAAAAAGATAAGGGCTCAAAGCTGGCCCCTGATGCAGTCCTATCTTAATCAGGAAGTCATCAGTGTCGACATCACTTGTTCGAACACTTGTCACAACATCATTGCATCCTTCTTTTTATCTTCACCGTCAACGTTCAAAAGTTAGAGAAACAAATTTATGCTACTAGAAAACTACGGTTACTAGTAGTACAATACTGCATTGCATGATCACAAATGAATGTATCTTGGAAAATAATCTTACACAATGACTAAATGGCCAACTTCAAGTTTACAACAAAAACACATCAAACTGGATTGCACGATCAACAAAAATGCATCAAACTGCACAGCCACAATTTTCCAAAGGAACATGTGGGAAAAAACTAAAAGAACACAATGTGTTACAAATCCATTTTTTTTTCTTTTAGAAAAAATATATCTTTTTCCTTGTTTTTATCTAAATCGGAAAAACTTCCTGATGAAGCAGTCCAGACTATGCATATGCTTCGCCTAGCATGGTGTTTTGCACATGCAGCGCCGGTGGAGGCCTTCACACTCCCCGCCAGCCAGGAACCCCTCGGTGATGCACATGTTGGCACAAGTGCTGTCCAGGATGCATATGCCGTTGAACCGGGTGCTCGCTGTCCTACAGTCTACCGCCTGCACCGGCGCCACCTCTGAACAACATAAACACACCCACGCATTGGAAAAGTATGTTAAATACATCAAATCACGCATAATGATGTATCTGCATAAGTTTTTGTCTCACTAGATTACCACTTATATTGTATCAGACATTTTAAGAAACCCCTTTTGTGCTTTTATTTCTTATGAAAATATCGTACCAATTGATATTCATGTCTTGCGAATATTCTTTGTCACATATGATGTGCTCATGTGATTTTCTAGCCTGGTAAAGCAAAAGTGAAAGCTCATATCTGCCATGTTTTAGTTGGCAATAATAATTTGTTATACTGCAACAGAAAGGGAAGTGTATCAAAAAGAAAGGAAAGGAGTAAATCCAGTGTAAATTCTCACCCGTAGCCACGACGAGCAAGGCAAGGACGACAACAACCATGAAGAACTTGCGGGATGAATTCATGGATTGCAAGTTATGTGTAAATTCTTCTCTGGTAAGAAGACAATCATGCGTCAAAATCCTTATGGCAAGTTTATATAAGGGTAAGCATGTCTGCATGGCACGATGGAGAACCACAAGATCGTCTCACATCCATATAGTATATAATTGGCTAAAAATAGTGGCCAGTCATAAGCGGCAACATGTTGCGCTGTCCCTAGGTGTTCTATATATATATATGTCATACTCCGAAGTTAGTGTCTCGTCAAACCGGTCTTCTCGGACTACTATCCAATTCTTTTTTGCGTGTTGGAAAATTACGGGGTTTTGCATGTAGTGCTTAAAAACCTCAGGAAAAAATAGTCGAATGGCGACATGTGAGTCTGATTGGAAAAAAACTATACGACTTACAAAATTTAGAAAAACCCTTGACATTTAAGTCATACCCATTAGATCTAGTAAAAGCTGCAACTACATGCAATATCCGGACGACATGATCATCTTGCCATGCATAGATGCCTCGATAGGGTGACGAGTGCCAACTGAAATAGAACATGACTCGCATGTGTAGTTGTCCACCTCAAAATGCAGTGCAAGACATGTAGCTAAAATATTGAATGAGGTGAGTCACGACTCAACAAAAAGAACAAACAATTCAAAATACGTCGAGTTTTTCAGACCTCCGTGGCGAAGCGGCAGCGGTTCTCCAGGCCGCCACGGTACGCGTCGGTCGGTCGTTCACGCTGTCCTTCATGAATTGGTCGATTAGGTACCCATTGGCCGCGTGGATCTCCACGCCATTGAACCCTTCGATCACAGATGATGATCATTACCATTGCAAACTACTCCCTCCGTTCTATAATACTAGCACATATGCCCGTGCGTTGCAACGGGAGATAAAATGGTATGCATTTAAAGTCACTGAGGATTATATGTGCACGCAAAACCCTGTGTGCACACGAGAAAGGAACATTTAGCTTTCTCGGTTTTGCCGCGTGTGAATGAATCAATCCGCTATTTTTTCATTCATTGATTGAAGACATTTAAGAGTTTTGTTACGTCATCGTACGCCAGAGAAGGCCCATGAGTTATTTAATCTACTCTTCCTTTCAATCCTTTCAAGGTATGTAGTTTCTGAATATTCTAGTAAACATAAACAATTTTTTAAATTCTGGACAATTAAAAAAAATTATGTACACTATAAAAAAATGCAAACAAAATATAAGGGTACATCTTTTAAAATTAACAAACATTTCTGAAAACACCAACTTTTTATAAAAAGATGAACATTATTTGAATTTGCGAACATCTTTTTAAAACTAGAACATGTGTTGAAAATTCAAAAGATTTTTAGAAAATGTGTACTTTTATACATGAATATCATTTTTTCTATTTTGAAAATTTCACTAAAATAAGAATATTTTTTGAATTTGGAGCATTTATTGAAATGCCATTTTCTTTTTAGAAATCTTGAACAATTTTGTAAAACAATAATGTTTTTTTAAATGGGAAACTTTTGCAAGTTCTGAATATTTTTCAAAATAAAATTAATATTTTTGAAAATAAAAATAAAAGTAAAATTTGAAGTGAAAAAAGAGATAGGGCAATAAGAATAAAAATAGAAATAAAACACAGAAAAAATTAAAAATAGGTCAGCGCATTATTGGTTGTCCTGTGTGAAACTTAGACTATTTGTCGCCCTGTGCGAAAAATGGAACTTTCCCAGCTGCTTGGGCAGAAAAATAAGTGGGCTGGCTTCGCTTGTCCACAGCGTGCGGCCCATGTGAGAAATTTCTTTTTCTAGCGACAAATGCTTAAGAATTTAGTACCATCTCGGATAGAAAAAATTCTTTTTGACGATGAACGGATGAATTTTTTTACGAAACACACCTTGCTTTATTAGTAGGGGTATAAATAAGAGCATTTTTGACACTGTAGACGGTGGGAGTAGCAAAGACCAGGACATGGTTAATAGTCAATTACAGGCTCTGATGGCGTTCCTGGCGGCGATCCGAAAGTCGTTGACGACGTGGTATCTCCACCGTGTCCAACCTTCGTGGGGCCGTGAACTCCAGGACACTGCCGTCATGAGCGACTTATGATGTCACTTGCTTGTCCGTGCTCGACACCAGAGCTTGCCAATTAGGCTGGAACTCTGTGAGATGATCGAGACGTAGCACTTTCATCCATCCACTCGAAAAATGGAAAAAATTGAACACAATATTTATGAGGATAATCTTTTTGAAGTGAAAAAGGTACGAGGAAAATGTTCTACCTGTGGGAGAGACGCGACACGCGTGCCCATATATTGAGAATCCAGAAATAAGAGAAGGATGGATGGCTGAGCCTCCTGAGAGCTCAGTGATTCTGGACCGTTGGATGGGATTTCCGGATGCGTTCTCGTCCGTTGGATCAAGATCTGAAGGAATCTGCGCCGTCGGATCTGAGATGAACACTGCTGGAATGAATAGTAATGGCTGCAAAATGTAAATACCGTGCCCCCACCGGAGTATTTTGGTCATTCTGCGTACAGGGTATAAAAGGAGGCTGCCGTGGGTGACCTAGCCCGTCTCCTCACGCGCTCGCCGCCGCCTCCTCTCCTCACGCCCGCTCATCCCGCCTCGCCGCCGCCTCCTCTCCTCACGCCCAGCTCCTCCCGCCTCGCCGCCGCCTCCTCTCCCTCGCCCGCTCCTCCCGCCTCGCGCCGCCTACTCTCCTCCTGCCCACGCTTGCCCAGGCTCCCGCCTTCCCCTCCCTCTTTGCTCCCAACTTTCCTAACCCTAGCCCGTACCCTCGCCCTCCCCTGCCGCCGCCGCCCGTTCCCTCGCCCTCCCCTGCCGGTGCATCGCCGTCGCCTCCCTCCCTCCTTCTCCCCCTGCATAGCGGCAGGTCGAGGTGGTCGTGGCCTACCATGCACTCGCCGCGCCGCCCGTGAGTGCTCCATCGGCGACTTCAACTTCTCCCTCTCCCTGCCCTTGTCGCCGACCTCTCCCTTGGTGGCGGCCAGATCTACCACGGCTGCGACCACGGACACGGGCGGGGCTTCTGGATCCACGCCTCCATCAAGCCGGGCCCCGACGGTCGCCTCCTTCTCCACAACCAGTGACAGGCCCTTCGGTGCATTGATCCGGCACCAGGAACCATGAGAACCAGGCCCTTCTACCCCGCCATCAGCGCCGCCTCCTCGCGAGATCCCGACCATGGTGAGGTCCCCGCCTCCCTCCCACCCCTGCTCCTCCTCATGTGGATCGAGTCCATCAATGATCCATTATCCCAGGCATCATTGACATGTGTTCTTTGTACTGCTCTATCTTGATTGTTGCTCATCCAAGTTGCCGGGCCGGGAAGAGGTGTGGTGCCGCCAAGACGAGAACAAGGGAAGCTAAAGCCCCAGGATGTCCGTGTTCATCAAAGGTGCTCCCTCCTTTCCATCTTTCTTTTACGCACTTCATCCTAGATCGGTGACTACTAATTTCCATGTCTACTGGAAGGAAGAAGGTTGGTGGACGAACCTTTGTGACTATGCTAATCACGTTCTTTGTGTAAAACTCATGAAGTGGATCCCTTTTAAGCTATCAAATCATAAGACATAGTTTTCAGTTGTTGTTTCTTCTAATTCCCAGTTTATTGCTTCACATAGACTATTTGTATTTTATTAGATATATCCTGCTATCAGTGCAGGAAATCATCATGAACAAGAACAAAAGATTTAATAAGAAGGAACACCATGATTTGGTGGAGATGACGAAAGGCTTTGTGTGGAAAATTATGTTCGAAATTCGAACGTAGATTCTAGACTACTCTTTTGGCCGCTACTGCTCTATCCTTCAAATTCCTTTTATGAAAAATTGAAAGATACATACAATAATGATGCATGTATGCAGATATATTACATATTTATGCTAGCCAATTCGAAGTTTTGTCCCAAATGCAAGCAGACCGTTGAAAAAATAAATACATGTATGCACTGACAGATCAGCCAACAACTTGTTGATTTCTGATTCTTTTAAACTTGATGCTTATAACTGTCTATAAGTCGGTATTGTCCAGAGCCAAAGATAAGTAACAACCTATTTGAGCAAGTTTAAAACACATTTGGATCAGGAGTAGTACAAAATTCTTAAGGGCGTTGGGATATTGAACTGCAGGTCTTGATGCGTGTGTTGTTTTTCAACTCAACCCTGCTCTTCCTGCTTGTGTTGGGATATTGAATTTAAGGGTTGTTGTGTATCGGACAATATAGAACTTTTGGCATGATATTTCCTTATGCAGTTTCAAGGTCACATGGATACCGATAGCTCTCATGTGTATGGCCTATTTGCTGCTTGGTATTGTTGCCTTTCTTCCTGGTATGCCAATGTATATTGCTTTAGTTTTCATTTTGAGATTGATACATAATCTAGGCTCCGAAGTGGAGGTTGAGAAGAGGTATGCGGGCTCTTGCCTTTCTTCCTGATACCAGGTTTATACAGTGGAGGATCCTGAATTGATGCATATATTGGCTCAAAAAGTAACTAGGCTCCGAAGTGCAGATTGAGAAGAGGTATGCTTACTGTTGTCTGTGTTACCCTATCTACGCAATCAACTTCATATGAACAAGTACATTGGAATTGTTTATCTCAGTGCATCAGAATTGTTTCTTTGGTGCTGACCCTATACAAAAATATTGGATTGTGTAAATACTGCATCATGTAGTTTTCTGTCGATAAACATATTTTGATGTATAAGCACTACCAAATCAGATTACTAGACTTTTCATTGTAGTATAGGTAATCTGGCCTTTTTGGTGCATATATCTAGCTCCGATTGGTTCTGTGGTTTCTCTAATTATTCTAAATTAACCGAATTAATGTGACATTATTTAAAATTTGGTCGAGAGTAAACATTCGCAGAGACCTAATTAAGATTGATTAAACTGCTCTTATATTATATGTTTGTTAGTTCCTTTATACTCCAAAAGAAAAAGAAAAAGTCTGACCGAGAAAACTCTGTCAATGATTAATAATGCAGTGTATAATAATTTTGGGGCCCTTTTCTTTTTTATTTTTGCTCAGTTAGATTTTTGTGCTTACCTGCTCTTCTGATTAACCATATGATCATGTCATCTCTACTTACATCTCGTGCTCTTCTTTTGACCTTCCTTGGCTGACCAGAGCCCAGAAAGAACATTTTGTGCTATGCACTTTGATCTCTCTATAAATGCTTGATGCTTTGCCTCTTTGAAATAAAAATTCTATGTCATGCTACCATGTATGTGTTGTTTCTTAGGATTCTTGGGAGCATTTAGGGTTAAACTAGATTCTCATAGGAACTGATAAATTGTTTTCATGTAGAAGTTCCTTTTCACTTATTAAAGAGAGACTTCATTGCTGCTACTATGGCTCCGACGACTCCTGGTTCCGTCGACATGATCTACTCGTAGTGCACCATCTAAACTACCATGTGTTGTGCTATCATTCTGGTTTGATAAATGATCTAGCTCTTAGCAAGCCATTTATGTGCATATGCTTCCTCTATCCTGTGCGCACTCGTTTGACGTCACTGCTTGCCCTGCAGCGTGTCTACACCATTATTAAAAGATGAATTCTACATCATTAAAGTTCCAGAAAATTAGTTCGAGCTATAATCCCCTGAAACCTAGGCACAACCATATGTGTACATTGTTCTCTCTAGCAGTTTGGTGATGCCCTGATTACCAAGCCCATGATGGCTATGAGCATATTTGTTGATATATATACTGGAAGTATCAGTTTGCCTGCCTTTCATTGCACTCATTGTTCTCTCTAGCAGATTGGTGATGCCCTGATTAACAAGCCCACAATGGCTATATTAAGTAGAGGTTCAGATGCTGGTGTGCCTGAACATTTTTGTGTCCTCGATCGAAAGTGTCTTGCAGTTAGTTTACTTCTATTGTTTGTTGGCGGTTGTTTTACTTGAAGTGCCTCTATTAAGTAGAGGCTCAGTGAATGTACGGTCTGAAAAGCTTGTGCTATGTCACTGATTTCTTGGTGCGATCCATGGTGGTGCAGGTGCAGAGAAGCGCGGAGGACAGCTCGGTGGTAGAGGCGACATACGAGGGTGAGCACATCCACCTGCGCCCTTTATGACTGTTTAGTTTAGTATTGTGGCATTCCTGGGAAGCTTGCAGGTGCAGATACAGGGAACTAGCTGCTTCTACACATGATCCCTGTCTCTCTTAGATGTCAAGGTCGTTTCTCTCCATATTGTATACCTCTCATAGGTTTTTTCCTGGCTTTTACTTTATGATGTGTAGAGATTAAACGGTATCTGCTTGGAATATTATTGTATTTGGAACTAATAAATCATAAATAATGGTATGAGACTATGAGTATACTCTTACGGTTTTACTTAATTTCTACCTCCGTTGATATAGCATATCTTCTTTGTATTATTTCACATGATTTTTTGCTAGAAGTTAAAATATCCTATATAATCTAGAAAAGAGATAGCTTAAATCGGTGCATGTGTAATTAACTCCATATATTATTTCGAGGAAGAGTTCATACATGCATGTTCTCTCAAATTAGGTTTCCCTTGGCGTGTATATAAATGTGATGCTTCCTTCCATGACTAAACATGTTGATGTTAGGTATGAATGTACAGTCGAGTCATGTTTAACAGAATTGCTTTGTGCACTATCAGATCACCTACAATTATTATTCTTTATTACAATCTCATACTAAAGTAGTCTGATTAGTCATAGTAATTCATAAATATTTCCAGTATATATAGTTCTTATTCGGTTAGTAGGACTTTTTCCAATTGTGATGTTTGAAACATTTTCTTATACTGATAATCATCTAGAATAAAACAGACCAATGATAACTGGTACGTAGCTTTTGAAGCCACTGATATATACAAAATATTATTTGAGTACAACAGGAGAGATGCAATCTTATGGATATTTCCGCATTTGTAAGAAACATGCTTGGCAAGCGGACTTGACTAGCCATGTGTAGGACTCAGCCCTGCTGACTTCAAAATGATTAGTCATTGGTGTTTTCTTAAGTACCTGTTAGACCAAGTGCATCAGTTAAGTAGAGTGTTATGTTGAAAAGAGGAAAGAGACTACTCTTTTGTTACTTGCAGTACAGGTACATGCTATAACATATTACCTTTATGCTCTCTTTGGATTTCAGTATATGCATGTGAACAAATAAGTCACTAACATCAATGCCCAAGAATTATTTGTTTGCTATTCTAATCGTTCCAGCAGAGAGGAATGGATATAGAAGAAATATGTGAACGGTTGTTACAGAGATTGAACTCTATAGATATCAGCTCTTATTGGGTGACTGAATTAGACTCTGGCATGAATTATCATATTTTCTGGTTCTCTGCTCTAATCTAAGCTCTAAGACTACATGAACTACCATATTTTCTCATTTGTTTGGCTACACTACACCGTTCTACCTTGCTGGCTATGAGCATCAGATGTGTTAGACAAAAAATCATTGTTAAATGAATAATAGTGCCAAATGAGATTCACTAATCAAACACCATCGACGAAGTCACATTTATGCGTAGCGAGCCATGCTTCCTATCTGTTCTATGTTATTTTTCTAATCAAGTTGTTTTGACCTGCACCAATAGTTCTATGATTTGAGCTTATAGTTTATTGTCAACTACTTTACGATGACACTTTTTATTTATATTGTGAGCTGCTGATGTTGCTTCCTGTTGGACATAGCTCGTTGTCCAGTCCCCACCTTCGATTTGTGACACAGATTGGTTTATTGTGATGTTGCTTTGAACAAGGAATGGGTGATGCTATCCCACTAGGATTGTGTCATCACCACATACATAATTAGTCCCAGGAAAAATATAAAGCATACCAAGGTATTATTAAGATCGATTGAAATGATTTCCTCTGTCCTGGGGTCTAGATAAGTTAATTATCTTCATATGTAAAGTTTACACCATCAGAGAATGTACTAAGATAGAGTCTAGATGCTAGAGATTTTGCATACATGTGTACTATACCCTATGTCAAAGTTTTACATCATGCTGCAGCATCCAGTAGGGGGTTGTCGTCGTCGTCGTCGCCATTTCGACCTGACCCGTTGCCTCCGGCGTGGCCGATCTGTTGTTCCTAGGGTATGGTGGACGACCAGTTCCGGCAGCTGCAGTCGCTGCAGGAGGATGGCGGCAGCGCGTCGGGCTTCGTCGCCGGGGTCGCCACCCTCTTCATCGACGACGCCGACCGGATCGTCAACGACATCGGCAGCCTCTTTGGGCCTTGGCGGAACCTAGCCACCACTCCCTTGGCGCCCCTCGTTGGTAAGATTCGCCTCTCTCTCTCTCTCTCTCTCTCTCTCCTTTGCTAATTATATACTTAGTAAATATACGTAACATACGCATGGGCATCAGTAATAAATTGCAGAGGGCTACTCATGTTATTCTAGATGTATGGTACATCCTGAAAAATCTTCGGTGCTCATTGTACCCTTGTATTGAGATTCATATTAGTGCCTTGGCCTGGTCTGGCTCTACTTTTTTGGATTGAGACTCATATTGGTGTGTGGCGGAAGCTTTATATTTGACGCGTGGTTTGCACTGCAGGTTACTTGCCGTGCTCGATTTTTCCTTCCACGGACGATTCTGTCATTCGCCTCTACTGCCGGTGGTCGTGCCAGTCATGCTCCTACTGGGTAAGCTCGTTTCCTTCTTTAATTCATGTACTATTTGGCAGGACTGGCTATGTTGCTGTAAAAATGTCTTTGGTTTCTTCTTGTGTGGAGCAGATTCTTTTTAGAGGCCTTGCCTTGGACTTCCTGGATCCTGATTGTTGTTTCGCGTATGTGCTTTGGGCCATTGCTGTTCTTCTACCACTCATACATATATCATTTGACCATTTGCTTTGCTAAGATTCAAGTATGATGTAATTTAGATTTGTTCTCTTCAAACTTGCACCAATCAATATTTCTAGCTCTTAGCATTGTCTAATATACAATTTTATTGTATGCAGGAACATGCATCCTTTAGCTAGATTCATCTTTTTTTGATGTAGTTCTTTGTGATCTGAAAGCAACTGACTACTCAATACCAATCAGTGCATGGAGGGAACTCCTGTCCACCACGCCGGCGACAGGAACATGGAAACCGCAGTCCACGGTGCCACCAATGAACAAGGTAAACACGAGCTGTCAGTCACTTATAAATTCTGTACTTCAGTAGTATCGATCTAGGGTTCACGTGAGTGATCTTACTGTTATTCGGGCTGTGTATAAAAATGCTGCCCTTTTCAGAGAGAATACTCCAAATCTATTGATTATAATTTAGTTGTGGTATTGAGTTTTACTTAGTATGAATACTCACATAATGAATCTATTAAACGATCTAAAGGCCACCTATTCACATATTAACTTGTGCCACCGTTGTTTTCTTACTTATCGTGTCATTCTTGTTTTTGAGCCTGGCCTGACACATCCTGTTTCCAAATATATTATACCTATCGAATCGTTTGGTGTCTCATTAACTGAAGAGCTGATCAGCCCAAAGTCTATGGTTAATGCCATTCTTGATAACATTGGTCTGCCTGATGCAAAACAAACAAGGACTACAAGAACTACAATGGACGTGTGAGTGCAATCATCTTTTTCTGGCTGTTCCTGGCGCATTGTTGAATTAGTCACCTTGCCTCTCTTGCACTTAACATTGTCTAATTAGACTTTTCAAAATGATTATCCAGGACTGCTTGGCCTCTCGTTTCGATTAGCCTATCATTAAAGTTGGAAACACCAGAATTGACGCTATGTATGAGTGTGTACAGGTTGTCCTTAGGATTTTCTTTGTAGCAAACTCGCTGGATTGTGGATTGGTTTCCTAGGCCATTGTTCTTTGTACAATACTTGAAGCGATCTGCTCGTGTGTGTGACTTTGTCCGATGATTAGGCTTTAGATTTTTTGCTGGTTTATCTTATGATTCATGGTAGCATTTGATTTTTTCAATTACTATGTCTCAATTGTCGAACAGGACAGTAAGAATCTAATAAAACTCTTGCACAACAAAGATTGTTGTCCTTTAGTTACCCAGACCTTTGTTTTCATGGTATAAAACCAACTGCTGTCAACTTTAGTACTCTGGAAAATTATATAACCATTCTGAAATTTCCTATGACACAGGCCGAGACAAGCATTGTAAGGATCCCCGTTAGAATGATGCTTGATCTCCTGGTAGAGCATCTTGGGCTTCACAAGGCCATCTGAGACTCGGTCTCAATGAGAACACAATGAGAGTCATCATTCTCTCTGACACTGTTGTTCAAGACGACCGGACCTGTCCATCGTGCATGCCAATTACCGGTGTATGAACATTGCATCCTTTAATTTACCCTGTATATGAACATTCCATTCTTCAAATGTGTTGTACTATCATTCTGGTGGCTATGGAGATGTGTTGTACTGTAGTTTTGGTATCCATTGATGATGTCTTGCTCCCATTACACTTGAATCTGTAGTTTTGGTATCTATTGATGATGTCTTGCTCCGATTACACTTGAATATTTTTTTATCCTGATTGAATACATATGATAAGCCTGGTTTTCTACTAACTTCACCATTACATGTATGGGCACATTGTGAAACCGGCACCCTCGCGCCAAGGCGCGCTGCTCGCGCCAAGGCGCGCTGCTGATCTAGTAGTAGAAGAAGACGACACCCTCGACGTGCACGGCGTCGACTACCAGTGTCCTTGCCTACACCTAATTACACAAGTTTCGAAGTAATTGCACATAATAGAAAAATGGACTCAGGTTCAAGTTCCGAAGTAATTACACATATAGAAATCCAAAAAGAAATCGATACGATCCACGTCATAATCCATATTGGATTCCCAAATTTATTAAAGAAAAAAGGAGCAATCGAAGAATTAGAGAAAGATCTACAAAAGGAAATTAACTCTGTCCCTGGCTCGACAGGCCGGACACGTGTTGGTAGCCCCGAGCGGCCTCTGACACTGCGCATGCCTCTGTGATGATGAGGACGTTCGGCGGCTCGGCGCCGCCCTATGCCTATAGTACACATAGTACAACGCGTTGTGCGGCTGGGCGAGGTTCCCGTACGACCTGCACCACGTCAGCGGCGCGCGTTCGACCATGGCCGCGTTAGTAACTCAAGATTCCAAGGAGACGAGTTTTTTTTTCGAGAAAATTTCCGATCTATTCATCTTTAATCATGGCAATACAACGAATACCAGAAATAATAGAAATCACACCCAGATCGTAGACCACCTAGCGACAACTACCAGCACTGAAGCGAGCCGAAGACGCGCCGCTGTCATCGCCCCTCCATCCAAGGAGACGAGTTACTAGCTAAAATACGTCTAGATACCCCAACAAAAATGATAAAAATTGAAGTATCTGGAACTAAAATATGTCCAAATACACCCATTCCTCCAACAGTATTTCTGGACGGAGGGATGTCACTGTCTTCGTAGGTGGTTTATGAATTCGGATGTAATTTTTATTATTTCTGATGTTCTTTGTACAACTATAATTGAAGATGAATAGATTAGAAGTTTTCTTGAAAAAAAAACAGAAAGTAGGGCTCTCACCTCAGGATCCTGGATACCTTTTGTTTTGCCGACTTCTCTTTCTTTCATTTAGCCTTCAAGTTCACCGTCGAGATCCATGCGTGGCCCAGAATCTTACCTATACACGATCGTACATGGCACACAATTTCCGTCCATTTTCAAGTTCCACTGACAGGGGCTGGAAGTGGTATCCGTAAGTGGTATCCACTTCCACTAATTGTCGGATTCAGAGGGGTCGTTTGTGCGATAGCCCCTTGGGTTGCCCTCCACGAGGGTTCTACTCACAGGCTTTCAAGGACCACCAATTTTTTTAGGGTTATTGGAGAGCCACTGATGGGTCGACCGTCCGTTATTGGAGAGGCACACTTTACTAACTGGGGATTAACAGCGGGCTCCTTGGCATGTCATTGTAGGGAGTTTAGGGCATTTCTAACCGACCCCCTAAAAGTTAGGGAAGTATATACATTAATGGAGTGTATATACTTCACTAAAATTTCGCCGTACCTAGACGATCCTCTAAAGTTAGCGGAGTAAAATAAAATTGCACAAATTCAATCAAATTTGAACCGAAAGATGATGCTTCTAAACATAAGTTCAACACATAAAGTTATTGCAAACGAACAGTAAACATAAATTTAAACTAAAACTAAACTTAAACTAATTTCGGCCGAAGCGGAAGTCGAGCATATCCTTTCGGGTGAGGCCACCCTCGGTGAGAGTTGGGTCCGGGCCGGCGCCACCACCTTCGTCGTCGTCGGGGAAGATGCTCTTCCACTCCTCGACGGCTATCTCGTCACCGCCCACCTCACCGCCCACCTTGCCGCCCGTGTTGCCGCCCTCGTCGTCGAAGATGACGATAACTTCGTTTTCACTGACGGCGAAGACCGCCCGCTCCGCCTCCACTAGCTCCAGTACTGCTGGCGGAGCTCATCCATGTAGGCATCGTCGGCGGCCTCAGCCTCGAGGCGCTCCCTCGCCTCCCGGTCCTCCCGCACCATCCGAGCGGTCACCACCCCCGGCTCTGGCGGGACGAGGTGGACCGGAGTCGTGCCGTAGGGAAAGTTGAGCCTCGTGTCGCGGTCGTGGAATTGGACCCGCTACCGGTCGTACTCCATGGTCGCGAGCTCGGCGGTGTGGAAGGATCCGACCCAATTCTGCTTGTGGGTCTCACGGTCGGTGATTTCGGCCACCCACGTCCCCCACAACCATTGCTGGACACCCATATAGGTCCTTTTCGGCGGCCGCGGCGGAGGGCGGTTTGGGAAGTCCTCAAATCACGTGAGGGGCGCGGCTGCGGCTGGATCGGTCGAGCGGCGACGACTCGAGGAAGCAGTCACTGAAGGAAATATGCCCTAGAGGCAATAATAAAGTTATTATTTATTTCCTTATATCATGATAAATGTTTATTATTCATGCTAGAATTGTATTAACAGGAAACATAATACATGTGTGAATACATAAACCTACAGAGTGTCACTAGTATGCCTCTACTTGACTAGCTCGTTAATCAAAGATGGTTGTGTTTCCTAACCATGAACAAGGAGTTGTTATTTGATTAACGGGATCACATCATTGGTTGAATGATCTGATTGACATGACCCATTCCATTAGCATAGCACCTGATCGTATAGTTTGTTGCTAGTGCTTTTCTTCATGACTTATACATGTTCCTATGACTATGAGATTATGCAACTCCCGTTTGCCTGAGGAACACTTTGGGTGCTACCAAGCGTCACAACGTAACTGGGTGATTATAAAGGTACATTACAGGTGTCTCCGAAGGTACATGTTGGGTTGGCATATTTCGAGATTAGGATTTGTCACTCCGATTGTCGGAGAGGTATCTCTGGGCCCTCTCGGTAATGCACATCACATAAGCCTTGCAAGCATTGCAACTAAATGTGTTAGTTGTGAGATGATGTATTACGAAGCGAGTAAAGAGACTTGCGATGCCGAGATTGAACTAGGTATTGGATACCGGCGATCGAATCTCGGGCAAGTAACATACCGATGACAAAGGGAACAACGTATGTTGTTATGCTTGGTCGACCGATAAAGATCTTCGTAGAATATGTAGGAGCCAATATGGGCATCCAGGTCCCGCTATTGGTTATTGACCGGAGAGGTGTCTCGGTCATGTCTACATAGTTCTCGAACCCGTAGGGTCCGCACGCTTAACAACGTTTCGATGGCAGTTACTATGAGTTTTTATGATGTTTCTGTACCGAAGGTTGTTCGAGTCCGGATGAGATCACGGACGTGACGAGGAGTCTCGAAATGGTCGAGACATAAAGATTCATATATTGGAAGTCTATGTTTGGACATCGGAAGTGTTCCGGGTGAAATTGGGAATTTTACCAGAAATGCAGGGAGGTTACGGAACCCCGGAATGCTAATGGGCCAACATGGGCCTTAGTGGAAAGGAGAAAAGGGGCCCAAGTGCTGGCGCACCTTCCCCCTTCCCTAGTCCTATTAGGACTAGGAGAAGGGGGCGCCCCCCCTCTCTCTCCCTTCCCACTTGGGGAAACCTAGTTGGACTAGGATTGGGGGGAATCCTACTCCTAGTAGGAGTAGGAAACCCTGGTGCGCCTCCTCTCCTTGGCCGGCCAGCCTCCCTTCCCTCCTTTATATCTGAGGGGCAGGGGCACCCCATGACACACAAGTTGATCCTTGAGATCTTTCCTTAGCCGTGTGCGGTGCCCCTTCCACCAAATTACACCTCGATTATACCGTTCACGGAGCTTAGGCGAAGCTTCTGCGTCGGTGGAACATCATCATCGTCACCACGCCGTCGTCTTGTGAAACTCTCCCTCAACACTCGGCTGGATCGGAGTTCGAGGGGCGTCATCGAGCTGAGCGTGTGCAGAACTTCCGGAGGTGCCGTCGTTCGGTACTTGGATCGGTTGGATCGTGAAGAAATGCGACTACTTCCTCTACGTTGCGTCAACGCTTCCGTTGCTGGTCTCACGAGATGCGTAGACAACACTCTCATCTCGTTGCTAAGCATCACCATGATCTTGAGTGATCGTAGGAAAATTTTTGAAATTACTTCGTTTCCCAACATTGGCATCCGAGCCTAGGTTTTTATGGTTTGATGATATGCACGAGTAGAACACAAGTGAGTTGTGGACGATACAAGTCATACTGCCTACCAGCATGTCATACTTTGGTTCAGCGGTATTGTTGGACAGACGATCCAGACCAACCTTACGCGTACTCTTACGCGAGACCGGTTCCTCGGCGTGCTTTGCACATAGATGGCTTGTGGAAGACTGTCTCTCCAACTTTAGTTGAACCGAGTGTGGCATACGCCCGGTCCTTGAGAAGGTTAAAGCGGAGTCTATTTGTGAAGTATCGTTGTGGTTTTGATGCGTGGGTGAGATTGGTTCTTGCTTAAGCCCGTAGCAGCCACGTAAAATTTGCAACAACAAAGTAGAGGTCGTCTAACTTGTTTTTGCAGGGCATGTTGTGATGTGATATGGTCTAGACATGATGCTGAATTTTATTGTATGAGATGATCATGTTTTGTAACCGAAGTTATCGGCAACTGGCAGGAGCCATATGGTTGTCGCTTTATTGTATGCAATGCAATCGCGATGTAATGCTTTACTTTATCACTAAGCGGTAGCGATAGTCGTAGAAGCATAAGTTTGGCGAGACGACAACGATGCTACGATGGAGATCAAGGTGTCGCGCCCGGTGATGATGGTGATCATGGCGGTGCTTCGGAGATGGAGATCACAAGCACAAGATGATGATGGCCATATCATATCACTTATATTGATTGCATGTGATGTTAATCCTTTATGCATCTTATCTTGCTTTGATTGTGGTAGCATTATAAGATGATCCCTTACTAAATTATCAAGAAGTGTTCTCCACAGTATGCACCGTTGCGAAAGTTCTTCGTCTTTGAGACACCACGTGATGATCGGGTGTGATAGGCTCTACGTTCAAATACAACGGGTGCAAAACAGTTGCACACGCAGAATACTCAGGTTATACTTGACGAGCTATGCATATAAGATATGACCTCGGAACACGAGAGACCGAAAGGTCGGCGTGAATCATATAGTAGATATGATCAACATATTGATGTTCACCATTGAAACTACTCCATCACACGTGATGATCGGTCATGGTGTAGTTGATATGGATCACGCAATCACTTAGAGAATTGGAGGGATATTTTTCTAAGTGGGAGTTCTTAAGTAATATGATTAATTGAACTTAAATTTATCATGAACTTAGTACTGATAGTATCTTGCTTGTCTATGATGTGTAGATAGATGGCTCGTCTTTGTTGTTCCGTTGAATTTTAATGCGTTCCTTGAGAAAGCAAAGTTGAAAGATGATGGCAGCAATTACGGACTAGGTCCGTAACTTGAGGATTATCCTTATTGCTGCACGGAAGAATTACGTCTGGAAGCACCGTTAGGTGCCGGGCCTGGTGCAAGGGCTGCGCCGAAGTTGTGAACATCCGGCAAAGCAAAGCTGATGACTACTCTATAGTTGATTGTGCCATGCTTTACAGCTTAGAACCGGGACTTCAACGTCGTTTTGAACACCATGGAGCATATGAGATGTTCCAGGAGTTGAAGTTAATATTCCAAGCGAATGCCCGGATTGAGAGATATGAAGTCTCCAATAAGTTCTATAGCTGTAAGATGGAGGAGAACGGTTCCGTCAGTGAGCATATACTCAGAATGTCTGGATATAACAATCACTTGATTCAACTGGAGTTAATCTTCCGGATGATTGCGTCATTGACAGAATTCTCCAATCATCGCCACCAAGCTACAAGAGCTTCGTGATGAACTATAATATGCAAGGGATGACCAAAACAATGCCCGAGCTCTTTCGGCGATCCGAAAGTCATGGAGGTAGAAATAAAAAGGAGCATCAAGTGTTGATGGTTAACAAAACCACTAGTTTCAAGAAAAGGGCAAAGGAAAGAAAAAGGAAACTTCAAAAGAACGGCAAGCAAGTTGCTAATCAAGAAAAGAAACCCAATTCTGGTCATAAGCACGGCCCAGTGCTTCTATTGCAAGCGGTGGTCATTTGGAAGCGGAACTGCCCCAAGTATTTGGCGGATAAGAAGGATGGCAAGGTTAACAAAGGTATATGTGATATACATGTTATTGATGTGTACCTTACTAATACTCGCAGATAGCACCTGGTATTTGATCTTGGTTACATTGCTAATATTTGCAACTCGAAGCAGGGCTACGGATTAGCGAAGATTGGCTAAGGGCGAGGTGACGATCTTGGCGTGGGAAATGGTTCCAAAGTCGATGTGATCGCGATCGGCACGCTACCTCTACATCTACCTTCGGGATTAGTATTAGACCTAAATAATTGTTATTTAGTACCAGCGTTGAGCATGAACATTATATCTGGATCTTGTTTGATGCGAGACGGTTATTCATTTAAATCGAGAGAATAATGGTTGTTCTATTTATATGAATAATATCTTTTATGGTCATGCACCATTGAAGAATGGTTTGTTTTTACTTAATCTTGATAGTAGTGATACACATATTCATAATGTTGAAACCAAAAGATGCAGAGTTGATAATGATGGTGCAACTTATTTGTGTACTTGCCGTTTAGGTCATATCGATTGTAAAGCGCATGAAGAAACTCCATCTTGATGGACTTTTGGAGTCACTTGATTATGAATCACTTGGCACTTGCGTAACCGTGCCTTATGGGCAAGATGACTAAAACACCGTTCTCCGGAACTATGGAGAGAGCAACAGATTTATTGGAAATCATACATATTGATGTATGTGGTCCAATGAATGTTGAGGCTCGTGGCGGATATCGTTATTTTCTCACCTTCACAGATGATTTGAGCAGATATGGGTATATCTACTTAATGAAACACAAATCTGAAACATTTGAAAAGTTCAAAGAATTTCAGAGTGAAGTGGAAAATCATCGTAACAAGAAAATAAAGTTTCTACGATCTGATCGTGGAGGAGAATATTTGAGTTACGAGTTTGGCCTACATTTGAAACAATGCGGAATAGTTTCGCAACTTACGCCACCTGGAACACCACAGCGTAATGGTGTGTCTGAGCGTCAGAATGTCGTACTTTATTAGATATGGTGCGATCTATGATGTCGCTTCTTGATTTACCGCTATCGTTTTGGGGTTATGCTTTAGAGACGGCTACATTCACTTTAAATAGGGCACCATCTAAATCCGTTGAGACGACGCCTTATTAAGCGTGGTTTGGCAAGAAACCAAAGTTGTCGTTTCTGAAAGTTTGGGGCTGCGATGCTTATGTGAAAAAGCTTCAACCTGATAAGCTCGAACCCAAATCGGAGAAATATGTCTTCATAGGATACCCAAAGGAGACTGTTGGGTACACCTTCTATCACAGATCCGAAGGCAAGATTTTTGTTGCTAAATTCGGAAACTTTTTGGAGAAGGAGTTTCTCTCGAAAGAAGTGAGTGGGAGGAAAGTAGAACTTGATGAGATAATCGTATCTACTCCCTTATTGAGAAGTAGTACATCACAGAAAACAGTTTCGTGACACCTACACCAAATAGGGAAGAAGCTAATGATGATGATCATGAAACTTCAGATCAAGTTTCTCTGAACTTCGTAGATCAACCAGAGCAAGATCCGCACTGAGTGGTACGGTAATCCTATTACGGAAGTCATGTATTCTTTGGAACATGATGAACCTACGAACTATGAAGAAGCGATGGTGAGCCCAGATTCCACAAAATGGCTGGAGGCCATGAAATCTGAGATGGGATCCATGTATGAGAACAAAGTGTGGACTTTGGTTGACTTGCCGATGATCGGCAAGCAATTGAGAATAAATGGATCTTCAAGAAGAAGACCGACGCGATGGTAATGTTATCGTCTATAAAGCTCGACTTGTTGCAAAAGGTTTTCGACAAGTTCAAGGGATTGACTACGATGAGACCTTCTCACCCGTGGCGATGCTTAAGTCTGTCCGAATCATGTTAGCAATTGCCGCATTTTATGATTATGAAATTTGGCAAATGGATGTCAAAACTGCATTCCTGAATGGATTGCTGGAAGAAGAGTTGTATATGATGCAACCAGAAGGTTTTGTCGATCCAAAGGGAGCTAACAAAGTGTGCAAGCTCCAGTGATCCATTTATGGACTGGTGCAAGCCTCTCGGAGTTGGAATAAACGTTTTGATAGTGTGATCAAAGCATATGGTTTTATACAGACTTTTGGAGAAGCCTGTATTTACAAGAAAGTGAGTGGGAGCTCTGTAGCATTTATGATATTATATGTGGATGACATATTGTTGATTGGAAATGATATAGAATTTCTGGATAGCATAAAGGGATACTTGAATAAGAGTTTTTCAATGAAAGACCTCGGTGAAGCTGCTTACATATTGGGCATTAAGATCTATAGAGATAGATCAAGACGCTTAATAGGACTTTCACAAAGCACATACCTTGATAAAGTTTTGAAAAAGTTCAAAATGGATCAGGCGAAGAAAGGGTTCTTGCCGGTGTTACAAGGTGTGAAGTTGAGTAAGACTCAATGCCCGACCACCGCAGAAGATAGAGAGAAAATGAAAGATGTTCCCTATGCTTCAACCATAGGCTCTATCATGTATGCAATGCTGTGTACCAGACCTGATGTGTGCCTTCTTTGTAAGTTTGGCGGCGGTACCAAAGTAATCCAGAGTGGATCCTTTGGACAGCGGTCAAGAACATCCTTAAGTACTTGAGAAGGACTAAGGATATGTTTCTCATTTATGGCGGTGACAAAGAACTCGTCAAATGTAAGCAGTTACGTCGTAAGCTTTGACACTGATCCGGACGATTCTAAATCGCAAACCGGATACGTATTTACATTAAACGGTGGAGCTGTCAGTTGGTGCAGTTCCAAACAAAGCGTCGTGGCGGGATCTACATGTGAAGCTGAGTACATAGCTGCTTGGAAGCAGCTAATGAAGGAGTCTGGATGAAGGAGTTCATAACCGATCTAGGTGTTGTACCTAGTGTATCGGGTCCAATGAAAATCTTTTGTGACAATCTTTGGTGCATTTGCGTTGGCATAGGAATGCAGATTTCACAAGAGATCCAAGCACATCAAAAGACTCTTCAACTCCATCCGGGATTTGGTCAAGGTGGGAGAAATAGAGATATGCAAGATACATACGGATCTGAATGTTGCGGAACCGATTGACTAAGCCTCTCTCACGAGCAAAACATGATCAGCACCAAGACTCCATGGGTGTTATAATCATTATTGTGTAATCTAGATTATTAACTCTAGTGCAAGTGGGAGGCTGAAGGAAATATGCCCTAGAGGCAATAATAAAGTTGTTATTTATTTCCTTATATCATGATAAATGTTTATTATTCATGCTAGAATTGTATTAACGGAAACATAATACATGTGTGAATACATAAACCTACTGAGTGTCACTAGTATGCCTCTACTTGACTAGCTCGTTAATCAAAGATGGTTGTGTTTCCTAACCATGAACAAGGAGTTGTTATTTGATTAACGGGATCACATCATTGGTTGAATGATCTGATTGACATGACCCATTCCATTAGCATAGCACCTGATCGTATAGTTTGTTGCTAGTGCTTTTCTTCATGACTTATACATGTTCCTATGACTATGAGATTATGCAACTCCCGTTTTCCTGAGGAACACTTTGGGTGCTACCAAACGTCACAACGTAACTGGGTGATTATAAAGGTACATTACAGGTGTCTCCGAAGGTACATGTTGGGTTGGCATATTTCGAGATTAGGATTTGTCACTCCGATTGTCGGAGAGGTATCTCTGGGCCCTCTCGGTAATGCACATCACATAAGCCTTGCAAGCATTGCAACTAAATGTGTTAGTTGTGAGATGATGTATTACGAAATGAGTAAAGAGACTTGCCGGTAACGAGATTGAACTAGGTATTGGATACCGACGATCGAATCTCGGGCAAGTAACATACCGATGACAAAGGGAACAACGTATGTTGTTATGCGGTCTGACCGATAAAGATCTTCGTAGAATATGTAGGAGCCAATATGGGCATCCAGGTCCCGCTATTGGTTATTGACCGGAGAGGTGTCTCGGTCATGTCTACATAGTTCTCGAACCCGTAGGGTCCGCACGCTTAACGCTTCGGCGATGCTTACTATGAGTTTTTATGATGTTTCTGTACGAAGGTTGTTCGAGTCCCGGATGAGATCACGGACGTGTGAGGAGTCTCGAAATGGTCGAGACATAAAGATTCATATATTGGAAGTCTATGTTTGGACATCGGAAGTGTTCGGGTGAAATTGGGAATTTTACCAAGCATCGGGAGGTTCTAGGAACCCCGGAATGCTAATGGGCCAACATGGGCCTTAGTGGAAAGGAGAAAAGGGGCCCAAGTGCTGGTCGCACCTTCCCCCTTCCCTAGTCCTATTAGGACTAGGAGAGAAGCGCCCCCTCTCTCTCCCTTCCCACTTGGGGAAACCTAGTTGGACTAGGATTGGGGGAATCCTACTCCTAGTAGGAGTAGGAAACCTGGTGCGCCTCCTCTCCTTGGCCGCCAGCCCTCCCTTCCCTCCTTTATATCTGAGGGCAGGGGCACCCCATGACACACAAGTTGATCCTTGAGATCTTTCCTTAGCCGTGTGCGGTGCCCCTTCCACCAAATTACACCTCGATTATACCGTTCACGGAGCTTAGGCGAAGCTTCTGCGTCGGTGGAACATCATCATCGTCACTGCGCCGTCGTCTTGTGAAACTCTCCCTCAACACTCGGCTGGATCGGAGTTCGAGGGGCGTCATCGAGCTGAACGTGTGCGAGAACTTCCGGAGGTGCCGTGCGTTCGGTACTTGGATCGGTTGGATCGTGAAGAAGTACGACTACTTCCTCTACGTTGCGTCAACGCTTCCGTTCTTGGTCTCACGATGCGTAGACAACACTCTCATCTCGTTGCTAAGCATCACCATGATCTTGCGTGATCGTAGGAAAATTTTTGAAATTACTACGTTTCCCAACAGTCACGAACGACGACCCGCGCGCGTGGCGTCGCGGACTCGCGCTGTCGATCGGTGGAGGGACCGCGTCCGGCCATCGGGAGGAGGGAGGATGGCGGATCGGGGCGGGTGTCGCGACGGCTGCAGGGCGCGCGGGGGGGGGGGGGGGAGGGCGGACACTAGTAGAAAAACGACTTTTAGTACCGGTTCGTAAGGATTTTTAGTACCGGTTCTGGAACCGGCACTAAAGGGTGGGGACTAAAAGTCCCCCCCCCCCCCTTATTCCCGGTTCAACACGAACCGGGACCAAAGGCCCACCACGTGGCACGAGTCACGTCGTGGTCTGGGGAACCTTTAGTCCTGGTTGGTAACACCAACAAAAGGATTTTATTTTTTAATTTTTTTTGAAATAAAGCAAAAACAGCCCACCTACTGGGCCAGCATGGCCTGCATACGACTAAAAACTCAACCTCTAGTTGGGCCAAGATGCAGGCCCATACGTCCCAGTAGGCCCCACAGGGCAGAAGACTTGCAATAGGTCCACAAAGGCCTGCTTAGAGAGGAGCTTGACACGGTAGCTGCGCGGGGCTTATAAACTGGTGCGAGCTCCTCTCAACTAGCGAGGTGGGACTAAACATTGTGCACTGCGAGTGGCAGCGCACCACCTTTAGTATCGGTTGGTGGCTCCAACCGGTACTAAGAGGGAGGGGGTCTTTAGTACGGGTTGGAGCCACCAACCCGTACTAAAGACCACCACCTCTTTAGTACCGGTTCGTGACACGAACCGGTAAAAGGTTCGCCACGAACCCGGTTCGTGTCACGAACCGATACTAATGAGCGCCGCCCGCCTAGCCGTAGGAACCGGCACTAATGGTTACATTAGTGCTGGTTCAATTACAAACCGGAACTAATGAGCTTCACATTAGACCTTTTTAGTGAGAGGTGGGGAAGAAGAAGAGAGTGTGGAAATTTTACTCGACTGCCGCGAGCCGGAGTAAATATAAGGAGAATAATAGAGACGGAGTAAATCGTTTACTCCACTAAACGTTATAAGGGATCGGCTAGGTGCGGTCTAGAGGAGAAAAAAAACCAAATTTGATTCCTTACGTTTTTTTAGGCAATAATCCCTTACAGTCGGATAAGGGATCATCTCGAGGGCTGTATGCAGCAGTGGACGCCCAAAACTGAAGTAAATTATACATTGCTTGACCAAGGGCAAAATATAAAAGTGCAAACCTAAAGTCAACTCGATTGATCCATCCTAGTTGCACATGCATCACTGCATGCATGTTGTTGACGGCACATTGCTAGCTAGGCGGGCGAAGACTTCTGGTAGTATTCTGATCAGATAATTTTCTTAAGTCCTGCCAATAGGTTTAGTTTCTTGAGAATGCCCAATGCCCTGCCAGTATCTACTCATTTAGTTTCTTTTTATTTCGCATATTAGTTTTGTCTTAAGTTAAACTTTGTAAGTTGAACTAAATTTATATTAAAAAAGTCAAGTACAAACAAATACAATATGAAAAAAATATTCCAGGATGGATATATTGATTTGATAACGTGAATACAGCTATTTTTTCTACAAACTTAGTTCTTAGCACGTCTTCATTGTTTGACTTATGATAAAACTAATATGCAAAGTAAAAGAAACGGATGCAATAATATACAAATGATACTAAGAAACAAACACTAGTAGAAAAGGGGGCAATGGCCCAGGCCAGTTCAGCCCATTAGTCCCGGTTCAATCCAGAACCGGGACCAATGGAGCTATTTGCCCCGGTTCGTGAGCCTGGGGGGGCCGGGCCACGTGGGCCATTGGTCCCGATTCGTCCGGACCTTTTGGTCCCGATTGGTGGGACTAACCGGGACCACTGGGCCGGGCTCCTGGCCCACCACCATCAGCCCCGGTGGGTTGCTTGAACCGGGACAAAAGGCTTCCTTTGGTCCCGGTTCAAGCTACCAACCGCTAATATGCTTCTATATATAGCCCCTCATAAGAGCAGAGCAAAATGCTCTGTTTTTTTCTGGCTGAGGGAGAGGGCTTGGTGGTGCTCTAGCTCACCTCCTATGCACACAAGGTGTTCGATGGAATGCCCGAGCCACACTACTTAAGGTTTCTCCTCTCCAAGCTCGACCGCCAAGCTCCATTTTCCTCAATATTTATCTAGGTTTAGCGGTCCGTCACACCCCGTCCCCGTCTTCATCGCCGTCGATCACCCGCGCCGATCTCATCGCCGGCACCACCGTGGTGAGCCTCTTGTTGTTATCTTCTTTCTGAAAGGAAAAATATTCTTACTTGTATGTTTAGATAGATACTTGTATTATTTTCTTACTTTTATTATTGCATCTTATATAGTGCGATGGTTTTGGTATCCGCCCCCGTCGGCTCTCGTCCTGTCTATGATTCGGATGTGGTATATATTATCCTTTCATAACTATTGGTTCATTTATTGTTTATGAAAATTATGCCGACCAACGTGACATAGATTTTATTTATCTAGGAGGTTGTTGAACCGGAAATTCCAACCGACCCTATTGTCGAGAGGTTAAATTTAGTTGAAGAAGAAAACAATTTCTTGAAGGAAAATATAAAATAAACTTGAGGAGGAGAAGATGATATTGGAGTTGCATGTTGCGGATGTAAATCGATGATCACAAGATCAAGATGGATGCAATGCGCTTGAAGATTAGAAAGATTAGAAAATATGCCATTCATACCGAGGCTTGGTATCATTATGCCGTTGGATCAGTTGTTACCTTGGTTGCGATTATGATCGCATTTGTTTTCGCATTGAAATGTTTTACATAGTTTCAGGGTATGGTTTAATTAATTTAGATGCTCTGCAGAGCTTTATGTTGTTAGATGAGAACTATGTATGTACTTTGGTTTTTATGTGATGATGAACTTCTATTAATTTGGTCACTTAATTATCTATTCATGATGTTCTGTAATGATTTTTGACACACTTAATTATATATAATGCACGCAGATGAACCATCAATGGATGTACGGTGACAGACACACTTCCGAGTACACTAAGGGCGTGCATGATTTTCTCGAAGTGGCTGAGGTAAACAAGCAGAATGGTTTTATGTGTTGTCCATGCCCTATATGTGGGAATACGAAGTCTTACTTCGACCGGAAAATCCTTCACAACCACCTACTTTACAAGGGTTTCATGCCACACTATAATGTTTGGACGAGGCACGGAGAAATAGGGGTTATGATGGAAGACGGCAAAGAAGAAGAGTACGATGACAACTATGTGCCCCCTGAATACGGTGATGCTCTTGAACATCAAGAGGAAGCAGACGATGTGCACGATGGTGCTGCAGAACGGCAAAGCTGCTGAAGATCAAGAGGAACCAGACGATGTGCCCGATGATGATGATCTCCGCCGGGTCATTGTCGATGCAAGGACGCAATGCGAAAGTCAAAAGGAGAAGCTGAAGTTCGATCGCATGTTAGAGGATCACAAAAAAGGGTTGTACCCCAATTGTGAAGATGGCAACACAAAGCTCGGTACCGTACTGGAATTGCTGCGATTGGAAGGCGAGAGAATGCTGTGCACGATAAAGGATTTGAGAAGCTCGAAAATAATGAAGAAGAAGCTTCCAAAGGATAACGAATTGCCCGACAGTACATATGCAGCAAAGAAGGTCGTATGCCCTCTAGGATTGGAGGTGGAGAAGATACAAGCATGCCCTAATGACTGCATCCTCTACCGCGGTGCATACAAGGATCTGAACGCATGCCCGGTATGTGGTGCATTGCGGTATAAGATCAGACGAGATGACCCTGGTGATGTTGACGGCGAGCCTACCAGGAAGAGGGTTTCCTGCGACGGTGATGTGGTATGCTCCTATAATACCACGGTTGAAACGTCTGTTCGAGAAGCGGAGGCGTGCCAAGTTGATGCGGTGTACAGTGAGGACCGTAAGAAAGGCGGGAAGTTGAGAGCACCCATCGACGGGTCGTGATGGAGAAAAATTGAGAGAAATCTTTGGGATGAGTTTGCAAAGGACCCAAGGAACGTATGGTTTGCTTTAAGCGCGGATGGCATTAATCCTTTCGGGGAGCAGAGCAGCAATCATAGCACCTGGCCCGTGACTCTATGTATGTATAACCTTCATCCTTGGATGTGCATGAAGCGGAAGGTCATTATGATGCCAGTTCTCATCCAAGGCCCTAAGAAACCCGGCAACGACATTGATGTGTACCTAAGGCCATTAGTTGAAGAACTTTTACAGCTGTGGACTGGAAACGGTGTACGTACGTGAGATGAGCACAGAAAGGAGGAATTTCACCTAAAGGCGTTGCTGTTCGTGACCATCAACGATTGGCCCGCTCTCAGTAACCTTTCAGGACAGACAAACAAGGGATAACACGCATGCACGCACTGTTTACATGACACCGATAGTATATACCTGGGAACCTGCAGGAAGAATGTGTACCTGGGCCATCGTCGATTTCTTCCGACCAACCATCAATGTCGGAAGAAAGGCAAGTATTTCAAAGGCGACGCAGATCACCGAAAGAAGCCCACCATGCGTACCGGTGATCACGTACTTTCTATGGTCAATGATTTACACGTAATCTTTGGAAAGGGTCCCAACGGACTAGCTGTTCCGAATGACGCTGACAATCACGGACCCATGTGGAAGAAGAAATCTATATTTTGGGACTTACCCTACTGGAAAGACCTTGAGGTCCGCTCTTCGATCGACGTGATGCACGTGACGAAGAACCTTTGTGTGAACCTGCTAGGCTTCTTGGGCGTGTATGGGAAGACAAAAGATACACACGAGGCACGGAGGACCTGCAACACTTGCACGAAAAAGAGGGCATGCCTCCGAAGCGGTATGAAGGTCCCGCCAGCTACGCTCTTACGAAGAAGAGAAAGAAATCTTCTTTGAATGCCTGCTCGGTATGAAGGTCCCGACCGGCTTCTCGTCGAATATAAAGGGAATAATAAATATGCGGAGAAAAAGTTCCGAACCTAAAGTCTCATGACTGCCACGTGATTATGACGCAAGCGCTTCCGGTTGCATTGAGGGGCTTCTAGGAAGGCGTCCGATTAGCCATTGTGAAGCTATGTGCATTCCTCAATGCAATATCTCGAGAAGGTGATCGATCCAGAAATCGTACCAACGCTAAGGAGTGATGTGGCGCAATGTCTTGTCGATTTCGAGCTGGTGTTCCCACCATCCTTCTTCAATATCATGGCACGCGTCCTAGTTCATCTAGTCGACGAGATTGTCATTACGGGGCCCGTATTTCTACACAATATGTACCTTTAAGAGGTTCATGGGAGTCCTAAAGAAATATGTTACGTAATCGCTAGGCGAAGGAAGCATCTCCATGGGCCATCAAGCGAGAGGATGTCATCGGGTTTTGTGTTGACTTCATTCCTGGCCTTAAGAAGATAGGTCTCCCTAAATCGCGGTATGAGGGGAGATCGACTGGAAAAACACGCTTGGAAGGGACTCAATAATATGCAGGAAGGATATTCTTGGTCTCAAGCACATTACACAGTTCTCTGAGAACTCTACCTTGGTGACCCCGTATGTCGATGAACACAAGAAACGATCTGCGCTTCAAACACCCGAAGCGGTCGACAATCGGATTACATGTGAACACATCGGGACTTTCAGCAGTTGGTTGGAAACACGTCTCGGAGGTGACATCACTGTTTGTGATGAGCTGTACTTGTTGTCGAGGGGACCATCTTGTTTGTAATGATTTGGAAAGGATCTGAGATAAATGGGAATACATTTTACACGATTGACCAAGATGAAAAGAGCACCAACCAAAACAGCGGTGTCCGCTTTGATGCAGCAACCGGCGGAAAGGACACATATTATGGTTACATAGTAGACATATGGGAACTTGACTACGGAGTAGATTTTAAGGTCCCTTTGTTTAAGTGCAAGTGGGTCAATCTGTCGAGGCGGAGTGCAGATAGACCCACGATGCGGAATGACCACAGTGGATCTGAAAAATCTTGGGTACACCGACGAACCGTTCGTCCTAGCCAATGATGTGGCACAGGTTATCTATGTGAAGGACATGTCTACCGGACCGAGGAAAAGAAAAGATAAGGAAGCGAATACATCATACGATGAGCCAAAGCGCCACATAGTTCTTTTCAGGAAAAGGGACATCACGGGAGTGGAGGGCAAGGCAGGACATGTAAGAAGAGTATGAAAAGTTTCATGAAATTCCCCCCTTCAAAGTCAAGGCTGACCCGAGCATCACGATAAGCGATGAAGATTATCCATGGTTACTGGCGCAATAAGCAAGCGACACAAGCGAATCGAAAGTGAAGACTTTCTCCCGCAACTATTATGATGATACCATGCCAACTTTGTAACAGACGAGTATGATACCATTGTCCGTTTTGTACATGCACATGCTATGCCAACTTTTTCAGAGTTCATTTGAAAGTTATGAATTTGAAAACCTCGCCAACCGAAGGGCGCTCACACCGGTTTATAAGCCCGTCCCTCTACGCCTTGTTGAGCTCACAAACTTGTGATTCACACCGGTTTATAATTGTTCTAAAACAAATGGCACTAACAGAAAGTTTATCATTTTGCTGACCTAAAAGCAAAAAGAATTAAAAAATAAAGCAAAAAACCAAATGAAAATAAATAATCCAGAAAAAACAAAAAAACTTGAAAAAAAATAAAAATAGCAACAATAAGTATTTTGTTGTAAATAGAAACAAAATAAAATAAATAAAGCAACAAAGAAAACAAAAAAAAGTGTTTTCAAATTTTAAAACTAATGGCACAAACAGAAAGTTTATAATTGTTATAAAACAAATGGCACTAACAGAAAGTTTATAATTTTGCTGACCTAAAAGCAAAAAAGAATTAAAAAATAAAGCAAAAACCAAAAGAAAAGAAATAATGAAGAAAACAAAACAAAAAAAATTGAAAAAAAAATAAAAATATCAACAATAACTATTTTGTTGTAAGTAGAAACAAAATAAAATAAATAAAGCAACAAAGAAAACAAAAAAGTGTTTTCAAATTTTAAAACTAATGGCACTAACAGAAAGTTTATAATTTTTCTAAAACTAAAAGCAAAAAGAAATAAAAAATAAAGAAAAAAAGTGCCACCTACTGGGCCCCCACGGTCTGAATACGACTAGAAACCCTATGGGCCAGGATTCAGGCCCGCGGAAGGCCGAGTAGGCCCACAGGCACAGATTGCAGAGTTAGGCCCGAAAGCCTGCTTTAGAGAGGAGCTCGAGAGGGAAGCCACACCGCACCTTATAAACAGGTGCGGCTCCCTCTCAACTAGCGAGGTGGGACTAAACTTTGGGCGCGGGGCAGCAGAAGGCCTTTGGTCCCGGTTGGTGGCACCAACCGGGACTAAAGGGTGCATTAGTCGGTTCGTGGCACCAGCAGGGACTAATGCACTTTAGTCCCGGTTGGTGCCATAACCGGGACCAAACCGCCGCTTCCGCCCTTTGGGCTGCTGAAAAGAGGCCTTTGGTCCCGGTTGGTGGCACCAACCGGGACTAAAGGGGTGCACTAGTCCCGGCTGGTGCCTGTTGGGGAACGTAGTAATTTCAAAAAAATTCCTACGCACACGCAAGATTATGGTGATGCATAGCAACGAGAGGGAGAGTGTTGTCTACGTACCCTCGTAGGCCGAAAGCGGAAGCGTTATGATAACGCGGTTGATGTAGTCGTACGTCTTCACGGCCTGACCGATCAAGCACCGAAACTACGGCACCTCCGAGTTCTAGCACACGTTCAACTCGATGACGTCCCTCGAACTCCGATCCAGCCGAGTGTCGAGGGAGAGTTCCGTCAGCACGACGGCATGGTGACGATCTTGATGTTCTACCGTCGCAGGGCTTCGCCTAAGCACCACTACAATATTATCGAGGAGGACTATGGTGGAGAGGGGCACCGCACACAGCTAATAGATCTCGAGGATCAATTATTGTTGTGTCTGGGGTGCCCCCCTGCCTCCATATATATAGGAGCAAGGGGGGAGGTGGCCGGCCTATGGAGGAGGCGCGCCAAGGGGGGGAGTCCTACTCCCACCGGGAGTAGGACTCCTCCTTTCCTTGTAGGAGAAGGAAAGAGGAGGAGTAGAACTCCTCCTTTCCTTGTTCGAGAAGGAAAGAGGAGGAGAGGGAGAAGGAAAAGTGGGCTGCCCCCCTTGTCCAATTCGGACTAGAGGGTGGGCGCAGGCCTCCTTCCTTTTGGCCTATCTCCTCTATTCCCGTATGGCCCAGTAAGGCCCATATACTCCCGGGCGAATTCCCGTAACTCTCCGGTACTCCAAAAAATACCCGAATCACTCGAACCTTTCTGAAGTCCGAATATAGTCGTCCAATATATCGATCTTTACGTCTCGACCATTTCGAGACTCCTCGTCATGTCCCCGATCTCATCCGGGACTCCGAACTCCTTCGGTACATCAAAACTCATAAACTCATAATATAACTGTCATCGAAACCTTAAGCATGCGGACCCTACGGGTTCGAGAACAATGTAGACATGACCGAGGCACGTCTCCGGTCAATAACCAATAGCGGAACCGGATGCTCATATTGGCTCCCACATATTCTACGAAGATCTTTATCGGTCAAACCGCATAACAACATACGTTGTTCCCTTTGTCATCGGTATGTTACTTGCCGAGATTCGATCGTCGTGATCTCAATACCTAGTTCAATCTCGTTATCGGCAAGTCTCTTTACTCGTTCTGTAATACATCATCCATAACTAACTCATTAGTTGCAATGCTTGCAAGGCTTATAGTGATGTGCATTACCGAGTGGGCCCAGAGATACCTCTCCAGGCAATCGGAGTGACAAAACCTAATCTCGAAATCGCCAACCCAACATGTACCTTTGGAGACACCTGTAGTACTACTTTATAATCACCCGATTACGTTGTGACGTTTGGTAGCACCAAAGTGTTCCTCCGTAAACGGAGTTGCATAATCTCATGAGTTACGAGGAACATGTATAAGTCATGAAGAAAGCAATAGCAACATACTAAACGATCAAGTGCTAAGCTAACAGAATGGGTCAAGTCAATCACATCATTCTCCTAATGATGTGATCCCGTTAATCAAATGACAACTCTTTTGTCTATGGTTAGGAAACATAAATATCTTTGATAAACGAGCTAGTCAAGTAGAGGCATACTAGTGACACTATGTTTATCTATGTATTCACACATGTATCATGTTTCCGGTTAATACAATTCTAGCATGAATAGTAAACATTTATCATGATATGAGGAAATAAATAATAACTTTATTATTGCCTCTAGGGCATATTTCCTTCAGTCTCCCACTTGCACTAGAGTCAATAATCTAGTTCACATCGCCATGTGATTTAACACCAATATTCACATCTGTATGTGATAATACCCATAGTTCACATTGTCATGTGATCAACACCCAAAGGGTTACTAGAGTCAATAATCTAGTTCACATCGTTATGTGATTAACAACCAAAGAGTACTAAGGTATGATCATGTTTTGCTCGTGAGAGAAGTTTAGTCAACGGGTCTGTCACATTCCGAGCCGTATGTATTTTGCAAATATTCTATGTCTACAATGCTCTGCACGGAGCTACTCTAGCTAATTGCTCCCACTTTCAATATGTATCCAGATTGAGACTTAGAGTCATCACGGATCGGTGTGAAAGCTTGCACCGATGTAACTCTTCTGACGGGCTCTTTTATCACCTCCATAATCGAGAAATATTTCCTTAGTCCTCACTAAGGATGTTCTTGACCAATGTCCAGTGATCTACTCCTAGATCACTATTGTACTCCCTTCCCAAATTCAGAGCAAGGTATACAATAGGTCTGGTACATAGCGTAGCATACTTTCTAGAACCTATTACTGAGGCATAGGGAATGACTTTCATTCTCTTTTCTATTTTCTGCTGTGGTCGGGATTTGAGTCTTACTCAATTTCACACCTTTGCAACACAGACAAGAACTCTTTCTTTGACTGTTCCATTTTGAACTATTTCAAAATCTTCACAAGGTATGTATTTATTGAAAAACTTATCAAGCGTCTTGATCTATCTCAATAGATCTTGATGCTCAATATGTAAGTAGCTTTCTTGAGGTCTTTCTTTTTAAAGAACTCCTTTCAAATACTCCTTTATGCTTTCCAGAAAAATTCTGCATCATTTCTGATCAACAATATGTTACTCACATATATTTATCAGAAAGGCGGTAGTGCTCCCACTTACTTTATTGTGAATATAGGCTTCACCGCAAGTCTGTATAAAACTATATGCTTTGATCAACGCATCAAAGTGTATATTCCAACTCCGAGATGCTTGCACCAGTCCATTGATGGATCGATGGAACTTGCATATTTTGTTAGCACCTTTAGGATTGACAAAGCCTTCTGGTTGCATCATATACAACTCTTCTTTAATAAATCCATTAAGGAATGCATTTTTGTTTATCCATTTGCCAGATTTCATAAAATGCGGCAATTGCTAACATGATTCGGACAGACTTAAGCATAGATACGAGTGAGAAACTCTCATCGTAGTCAACACCTTGAACTTGTCGAAAACCTTTAGCGACAATTCTAGCTTTGTAGATATTAACACTACTATCGGTCCGTCTTCCTCTTGAAGATCCATTTATTTAACATGGCTTGCTAATCATCGAGCAAGTCAATCAAAGTCCATACTTTGTTCTCATATATGGATCCTATCTCAGATTTCATGGCCTCAAGCCATTTCGCGGAACCTGGGCTCATCATCGCTTCCTCATAGTTCATAGGTTCATCATGGTCTAGTAACATGACTTCTAGAATATGATTACCGTACCACTCTGGTGCGGATCTTACTCTGGAAGATCTACGAAGTTCGGTAGTAACTTGATCTGAAGTTTCATGATCAGTATCATTAGCTTCCTCACTGATTGGTGTAGTTGTCACAGGAACCGGTTCTTGTGATGAACTACTTTCCAATAAGGGAGCAGGTCTGATTACCTCATCAAGTTCTACCTTCCTCCCACTCACTTCTTTCGAGAGAAACTCCTTCTCTAGAAAGGATCCGAATTTAGCAACAAAAATCTTGCCCTCAGATTTGTGATAGAACGTGTACCCAATAGTCTCTTTTGGGTATCCTATGAAGACACATTTCTCCGATTTGGGTTCGAGCTTATCAGGTGAAAACTTTTTTTACATAAGCATCACAACTCCAAACTTTAAGAAACGACAGCTTAGGTTTACTGTTAAACCATAGTTCATACAGTGTTGTCTCAACGGATTTAGATGGTGCCCTTTTTTTAAAGTGAATGCAGTTGCCTTTAATGCATAGCCCCAAAACGATAGTGGTAAATCGGTAAGAAACATCATAGATTGCACTATATCCAATAAAGTACGGTTATGACGTTCGGACACACCATTATGCTGTGGTGTTCCAGGTGGCGTGAGTAGTGAAACTATTTCACATTGTTTTAACTGAAGACCAAACTCGTAACTCAAATACTCTTCTCCACGATCAGATCGTAGAAACTTTATTTTCTTGTTACGATGATTTTCAACTTCTCTCTGAAATTCTTTGAACTTTTCAAATGTTTCAGACTTATGCTTCATTAAGTAGATATACCCATATCTGCTCAAATCATCTGTGAAGGTCAGAAAATAATGATACTTGTCGCGAGCCTTAATATTCATCGGACCACATACATCAGTATGTATGATTTCCAACAAATCAGTTGCTCGCTCCATAGTTCCAGAGAACGGCATTTTAGTCATCTTGCCCATGAGGCACGGTTCGCAAGTACCAAGTGATTCATAATCAAGTGATTCCAAAAGCCCATCAGTATGGAGTTCTTCATGCGCTTTACACCAATATGACCTAAACAGCAGTGCCACAAATAAGTTGCACTATCATTATTAACTTTACATCTTTTGGTTTCAATATTATGAATATGTGTATCACACGATCGAGATCCAACAAACCATTTTTATTGGGTGTATGACCATAGAAAGTTTTATTCATGTAAACAGAACAATAATTATTCTCTAACTTACATGAATAACCGTATTGCAATAAACATGATCAAATCATATTCATGCTCAACGCAAACGCCAAATAACATTTATTTAGGTTCAACACTAATCCCGAAAGTATAGGGAGTGTGCGATCATGATCATATCAATCTTGGAACTACTTCCAACACTCATCGTCACTTCCTCTTCAACTAGTCTCTGTTTATTCTGCAACTCCCGTTTCGAGTTACTGCTCTTAGCAATTGAACCAGTATCAAATACCGAGGGGTTGCTACGAACACTAGTAAAATACACATCAATAATCTGTATATCAAATATACCTTTGTTCACTTTGCCATCCTTCTTATCCGCCAAATACTTGGGGCAGTTCCGCTTCCAGTGACCAGTCCCTTTGCAGTAGAAGCACTCAGTCTCAGGCTTAGGTCCAAACTTGGGCTTCTTCACTTGAGCAGCAACTTGCTTGCCATTCTTCTTGAAGTTCCCCTTCTTCCCTTTGCCCTTTTCTTGAAACTAGTGGTCTTGTCAACTATCAAAACTTGATGTTTTTCTTGATTCCTACCTTCGTCGATTTCATCATCACGAAGAGCTTGGGAATCGTTTCCGTTATCCCTTGCATATTATAGTTCATCACGAAGTTCTACTAACTTGGTGATGGTGACTAGAGAATTTTGTCAATCACTATCTTATCTGGAAGATTAACTCCCACTTGATTCAAGCGATTGTAGTAACCAGACAATCTGAGCACATGCTCACTGCTTGAGCTATTCTCCTCCATCTTTTAGCTATAGAACTTGTTGGAGACTTCATATCTCTCAACTCGGGTATTTGCTTGAAATATTAACTTCAACTCCTGGAACATCTCATATGGTCCATAACGTTCAAAACGTCTTTGAAGTCCCGATTCTAAGCCGTTAAGCATGGTGCACTAAACTATCAAGTAGTCATCATATTGAGCTAGCCAAACGTTCATAACGTCGCATCCGCTCCTGCAATAGGTCTGTCACCTAGCGGTGCATCAATGACATAATTTTTACGTGCAGCAATGAGGATAAACCTCAGATCACGGATCCAATCCGCATCATTGCTACTAACATTTTCAACTTAGTTTTCTCTAGGAACATATCAAAAATAAAACAGGGAGCTAAACGCGAGCTATTGATCTACAACATAGATATGCTAATACTACCAGGACTAAGTTCATGATAAATTTAAGTTCAATTAATCATATTACTTAAGAACTCCCACTTAGATAGACATCGCTCTAATCTTCTAAGTGATCACGTGATCCATATCAACTAAACCATGTCCGATCATCACGTGAGATGGAGTAGTTTCAATGGTGAACATCACTATGTTGATCATATCTACTATATGATTCACGCTCGATCTTTCGGTCTCCATGTTCCGAGGCCATATCTGTTATATGCTAGGCTCGTCAAGTTTAACCCGAGTATTCCGCGTGTGCAACTGTTTTGCACCCATTGTATTTGAACGTAGAGCCTATCACACCCGATCATCACGTGGTGTCTCAGCACGAAGAACTTTACATAGCGGGCATACTCAGGAGAACACTTCTTGATAATTTTTAGTGAGAGATCATCTTAAAATGCTACCGTCAATCAAAGCAAGATAAGGTGCATAAAGGATAAACATCACATGCAATCAATATAAGTGATATGATATGGCCATCATCATCTTGTGCTTGTGATCTCCATCTCCGAAGCACCGTCATGATCACCATTGTCACCGGCGCGACACCTTGATCTCCATCGTAGCATCGTTGTCGTCTCGCCAACTATTGCTTCTACGACTATCGCTACCGCTTAGTGATAAAGTAAAGCAATTACAGAAGCGTTGCATTTCATACAATAAGCGACAACCATATGGCTCCTGCCAGTTGCCGATAACTCGGTTACAAAACATGATCATCTCATACAATAAAATATAGCATCACATCTTGACCATATCACATCACAACATGCCCTGCAAAAACAAGTTAGATGTCCTCTACTTTGTTGTTGCAAGTATTACGTGGCTGCTACGGGCTTAGCAAGAACCGTTCTTACCTACGCATCAAAACCACAATGATAGTTTGTCAAGTTGGTGTTGTTTTAACCTTCGCAAGGACCGGGCGTAGCCACACTCGGTTCAACTAAAGTTGAAGAAAATGACACCCGCCAGCCACCTCTGTGCAAAGCACGTCGGTAGAACCAGTCTCGCGTAAGCGTACGCGTAATGTCGGTCCGGGCCGCTTCATCCAACAATACCGCCGAACCAAAGTGTGACATGCTGGTAAGCAGTATGACTTATATCGTCCACAACTCACTTGTGTTCTACTCGTGCATATGACATCTACGCATAAAACCTGGCTCTGATACCACTGTTGGGGAACGTTGTAATTTCAAAAAATTTCCTACGCACACGCAGGATCATGGTGATGCATAGCAACGAGAGGGAGAGTGTTGTCTACGTACCCTCGTAGACCGAAAGCGGAAGCGTTATGACAACGCGGTTGATGTAGTCGTACGTCTTCACGGCCTGACCGATCAAGCACCGAAACTACGGCACCTCCGAGTTCTAGCACACGTTCAGCTCGATGACATCCCTCGAACTCCGATCCAAGTGTCGAGGGAGAGTTCCGTCAGCACGACGGCGTGGTGACGATCTTGATGTTCTATCACGCAGGCTTCGCCTAAGCACCGCTACAATATTATCGAGGAGGACTATGGTGGAGGCGGGCACCGCACACGGCTAATAGATCTCAAGGATCAATTGTTGTTGTGCAGGGTGCCCCTGCCCCATATATATAGGAGCAAGGGGAGGCGGCCGGCCTATGGAGGAGGCGCCAAGGGGAGTCCTACTCCCACCGGGAGTAGGACTCCTCCTTTCCTTGTAGGAGAAGGAAAGAGGAAGAGTAGGACTCCTCCTTTCCTTGTTGGATAAGGAAAGAGGAGGAGAGGGAGAAGGAAAAGTGGGCTGCCCCCTTGTCCAATTCGGACTAGAGGGTGGGCGCAGGCCTCCTTCCTTTTGGCCTTTCTCCTCTATTCCCGTATGGCCCAATAAGGCCCATATACTCCCGGGCGAATTCCCGTAACTCTTCGGTACTCCAAAAAATACCCGAATCACTCGGAACCTTTCTGAAGTCCGAATATAGTCGTCCAATATATCGATCTTTACATCTCGACCATTTCGAGACTCCTCGTCATGTCCCAGATCTCATCCGGGACTCCGAACTCCTTCGGTACATCAAAACTCATAAACTCATAATATAAGCATCGCCGAAACCTTAGCGTGCGGACCCTACGGGTTCGAGAACAATGTACACATGACCGAGACACGTCTCCGGTCAATAACCAATAAGCGGAACCTGGATGCTCATATTGGCTCCTACATATTCTCACGAAGATCTTTATCGGTCAAACCGCATAACAACATACGTTGTTCCCTTTGTCATCGGTATGTTACTTGCCCGAGATTCGATCGTCGGTATCTCAATACCTAGTTTAATCTCGTTACCGGCAAGTCTCTTTACTCGTTCTGTAATACATCATCCCACAACTAACTCGTTAGTTGCAATGCTTGCAAGGCTTATAGTGATGTGCATTACCGAGTGGGCCCATAGATACCTCTCCGACAATCGGAGTGACAAAACCTAATCTCGAAATACGCCAACCCAACATGTACCTTTGGAGACACCTGTAGTACTCCTTTATAATCACCCGATTCACGTTATGACGTTTGGTAGCACCAAAGTGTTCCTCCGGTGGCAGGAGTTGCATAATCTCATAGTTACAGGAACATGTATAAGTCATGAAGAAAGCAATAGCAACATACTAAACGATCAAGTGCTAAGCTAACGGAATGGGTCAAGTCAATCACATCATTCTCCTAATGATGTGATCCTGTTAATCAAATGACAACTCTTTTGTCTATGGTTAGGAAACATAACCATCTTTGATAAACGAGCTAGTCAAGTAGAGGCATACTAGTGACACTATGTTTGTCTATGTATTCACACATGTATCATGTTTCCGGTTAATACAATTCTAGCATGAATAATAAACATTTATCATGATATGAGGAAATAAATAATAACTTTATTATTGCCTCTAGGGCATATTTCCTTCAGTGCCACGAACCGGGACTAATGCTCTTGCTATATATACAACACTTAGGAAAATTTGACGAACACATCGCCAGTTGCCCCCCGGCCCGCCCGACGACGCCGAGCTCATCGACGCCGCCAGGCTGCCCAGATCGACGCCGTCCGCTGCCCTGCCGCCGCCAGCCGCCCAGACGAAGTTCGCGCGCCGCCCGGACGCCGTCCGCGCCACCGTCGTCGCCGCCTTGTCGCCGTCAGCGCTGCCCAACGGGCGTGCCCGCCCGGCTTGTCGTCGTCGTCGCCGTCGCCGTCGCCCAGTCGCGCCAGTAGCACCCTGCGCCACGACCCGCCCCCACCGTCGCCGTCGTCGCCGGCCACGCCCTACCCGGCCCGCCGTGGTTGTCGCCGAGGCCCTCGCCGCCCCCGCCGTCGCCCTCGCCGGCCGCCCCCGTTGTGAGCCGCCGCCGTCGAAGCTCATGTTCATCAGTGCTTGCATTTTTTGTGCATTGCATTTTTTATATGTATTTTTTGTTCATTGCATTTTTTCAGATATATAATATATGTATAATGCTCTGTATATGCTGTATAATGTATGTTTTTTTAGTTTAATTTTTTTTCATATATATATAATGTATGTGTATGTATGTGGCTATATGTTTTTGTTCATATGTTGCAATATGTTTTTTTATTTTTATTAGTTTATTTTTTGTTCATATGTGATGTATATGTGTATGTGGCTATAATGTATGTGTGTATGTGATATATGTGATGTTTTTTGGTTCATAGAAAGTTTTTGTTCATATATAGATAGTTACAATTTTAGAAAAGTTTTATATATGCAGAAGTTACAATTTTAGAAAAAGAAGGATAGGAAAGAAGAAAATATAAGAAGAGGAAAGAAAGAAGAAGAGGAGAGGAAAAGAAGAGGAGAAATAAGTAAGAAGAATAAAAAAGAAGAAAAAGAGAGGAGTAGAAGAACGGACTCCACTATTCCTTTCTTATTCTCCTCTTTTTTTTTTCTTCTTTTTTTCTTCGATCTTCTCCTCTAGCTATTCCTTTCTTCTTCTCCTCTTTTTTCTTCTTCTTCTTCTTCTTCTTCTTCTTCTTCTTCTTCTTCTTCTTCTTCTTCTTCTTCTTCTTCTTAATTTTTATCGGGAACTAGGGTAGAGGGTCGTTAAGGGGTCAAGGGTCGAGGGTTTCAGGGTCGAGGGTTCGAGGGTTCCAGGGTCGTCGAGGGTTCGAGGGGTCGAGAGGTTTCGTAGTGTCAAAGTATTGAAGAAATCCATGGCTTCATCATTAGTCGGAAGTAACCAGGGCATGATGGTACGAAGTCCTCCAAAGTTATTCTGGAATGGAGTCCCGGATAGGATAATTTGCCTTTTTGTACGAATTTCAGCAAAGGCCTTGCAGAAGACAAAATATTCGGAAGGTTCTTCCTGAACTTTGTACCGAAAAGCGAATTATCCTATCTGGGACTCCGTTCCAAAATAACTTTGGAGAGCTTCGTACCATCATGCACCTGTTACTTTCGCCTAATGATGAAGACATGGTTTTGTTGAATCCTTTGACACTAGGCAACCTCCCGACCGCTCGGCGATCCTGGACCCCTTGACCCTCGACCCCTTGATAAAAAAAAGAAGAGGAAGAAGAAAAAAAAGAGGAGAAGAAAGAATAGAGGAGTTCTTCTTCTTCCTCTTCTTCTTCTTCCTCTTCTTTTTTTTATCGGGAACAAGGGTCGTCGAGGGTCACCGAGCGGTAGAGGAAACCCTAATTAAATAGCAAGTATCATCGGTGTGAGATACATGTGGCCGTCGGTGTCGGACACTACATCCATGTCCCACAAGTGACGCGGGCGTCGATGCCCACGTCACTTGTGGGACATAGATGTAGTGTCGTCGTTGTTGTTGTCGATATACCCCCTCCCGATAGCTTCAACACGTGGGGGGGTCGATATTACCCCCTCCTTGAAGCGTTCTCGAGGCCACCCCCTAACCCTTGAAGCGTTGTCGAGGCCACCCGAAACCCTAGAGAAGCAGCGTCGAGGCCACTAATTAATATGATTCCTTATTGTGATTAACTAGCTTGTTCTGCGTTTGGCACTAATATATCCATATCTGTCATGTTTGAATAATAATTTGCCATGTTGTAAATATTTGTAGAAACTATGGACACCCCGCCCTGAGACGAAGCAGCAGAAGCGTTGTTGAGGCACATAATCGCAGAAGGAAGTGATGCCCTCAGCTCGTTGATGTATCTCAACGACACCGATGGTCTGGAAGGAGAGGGTGAAGAAGCAGCTGGCTATGCTTATGATGGCTCCGATGACCCAATGCCGGTGGAAGGAGAGGGTGAAGAAGTAGACCGTGAGGACTGCTCCGGTGATCACCGAACTGAGTCCGGCCAGGTATATATATTAGTTAAGCATGTGCTAACTAGCTAATTGATGCATTCATTGTTTTGGTATGTACACATATTAATTAACTCTCGTCTTTCTTCCTTTTCTAGCCCTCGGATCGAGCACAACCCGGTAAAGAGGCGAGGCCGAAGAAAAGTTGAGCTCGGATGAAAGGTTTGAGATCATAGAAATCGCATGACGGCCAACCGATTGAACCCATCCGGACAAAGAAGGCATTTGTTGCTCGGTCGGGGGTTACGGTTAGGGACAAGATCCCGATCAGCATCCAGAAATGGTATAAGCCTAAGAACGAAGAGCCTCAGGTGTCTTATGTCAATGATCTACAGAAAAATGATCTTTGGACTGAGCTGAAGTCAAATTTCACCCTACCGCCAGAGGATGATCCGGAGAAGCCAGTTATAGAGCCATTAATCAAGTCTTTTGCTCTTAAGAAGATGGCAGCGCTATTCATGCATTGGAAGAAAGACCTGAATAAGTTTGTCGATAAAAAAGAGACATCAGAATTCAAGGGCAAATATGAGAAGATCAGAGATGACTGGCCCGCATTTGTGGCCCACGGGACATCGGAAAAGAGTAAAAAGATGTCGGTGACAAACAAGCAAAATGCTGCGAAGAAGAAGCTTCACCATCGCACGGGGTCAGGTGGCTACCTCGTAGCCCGGCCTAAGTGGGCCAAGGCTGAGAATGATCTGCTTGATAAAGGGATCGAACCAGAGACAATGAATCGCCAGCCGTTGCGGACTTGGTTCTTGAGGCTGGCGGAACCTTGGACCCTGTATCGAGGAAGTGCATTTGGACGGATGAGCAATTGGACATACCAGTCAAGAGGCTAAAGCAATATATCGAAGCAGCGCAACAAGGGAATTTCGTTCCAGACAGGGAGAAGGACGAGCTCACAATGGCCCTCGGGAATCCTTAGCACCCTGGACGGACACGAGGCACGCCAGGCTCCGTTTCGTGGAAGGCTGGATTTCCGGACCTTGAGGGTTACAAAACCCATGAGAGGAGGAAGAAAGCGGAAGCAGAGCCAAATGCAGCGTTGCGAAAGGGTAATGGGGCGGAGGAACGAGAAGCGGCAGATCGCAGCAAGCGACCTGCGAAGCTTCCCCCTAAGCTACCCCGCCATCTCGGCGGAGAAGCAGCGTGGCTTCCACCGAGCTGCTTCAGCCGGAGCATGCCTTGACGGCTCCTGCCAGCTATCCCGTGGATGCTATCACGGAGTCTCAAAATTGCCACCTTATGGCGGAATGGAGCAATTTGAAGGTCAAGGCGGCTGTTGGCTCTGTTTATCCTACTAAACCCGACTCAACTTTTCACTGTCGGCCGATTCCAGAAGGATATGCAAAGGTGATGGTGGATGAAATAACGGAGGGATTTGAGGACCTCCGGCTTGAACACCCTACCGGTGAAGGGGAGTATCGGCTGGGTTCTGCTCTGAAGACTCCATGCCTATGGCGGAAGGATCTCATCAACCTTCCGAACTGGACGCCTCCGCCTCCTCCTCCTCCTCCGGCGAGTCAGGCCACTCCGCCTCCTCCACCGCCTCCTCCTCCGGCGAGTGACGATCAGGGCACTCGGCCGGCTCCTTCTCCGGCATGTGGCGGCACTCCGCCTCCTTCTCCGCCTGCACCGGCGCGCCCGAGCAGCAAGCCTCCTCCTTCTCCGCCTCGTCAGCAAGGGCGGAAGAGACCCGCCACCGCTCCGGCTGCTCCGGTGCGTCGTAGTCCTTCTCCTCCGCCTCGTAAGCAAGGAAAGAAGACATCCGCTCCGTCGCTTTCTGCCGGCGTCTATCAGTACAGCCAAAGGCGGGAGGAGATACATATTCGGTCCTTCTCTGAAGAATCCAGAGAAGTTACCGTACGAGAGGACCGACGAGGAAAACGCGAAGAGCGCGCAGACCGAAGTGCATGACTGGTTTGAAGGGTTGAAAGGAAAGAGACATCCACCTCCGGAGGAGAAGGTAGATCCGGTGAAAGCGAAGCGCACTCTGGCTGCCCTGACAAAACCACCCAAGTCTCCGCCGAAAGGCAACTATGAGCGCATTATTGGAAAGGCATTTGCCGAAGCGGAGAGGTCGGGAAGTACTAAAAGTGATCAAAGAATGAAAGAACGACGAGCTGGGAAGCAAATTGCCCAACTCGGCGAACAAGCGAAGCAATCGTGCCCCCGCTCAAGGTGCACGCTAGCGACATCGTCGATCCGAGGATGGTGCCGGTTATGGCAATCCTGAAGATTACCTGCCCGACGATGTACATTATGATTTCTTGGAGGTGTAGATACAAAGATACGAGTACGGAAGCCTCTCGTCAAAGATGAAAGCTCTCTATCAACGATGATGCGAAGATTGCATGATTGGTACATGAAAACCTGCAGAGAGTCTGAGGGGAGGAGTACTTTGTATGTGAGAGTTAAAAAGGAGCATGACCTCGTTGGAATTGAACTGTTGCCTATTCAATTTGAGGAGTTTTATCCGTTTTTCAATCAATTGGCCCTCGATAAAGCAACGGTCACCTGCTACTGTCTGTAAGTAGTACTACTTACATCATTAAGTCTCTCTATATAACTCAGCTCTTTCATTGCATGTATTTATAATTATCCTCACTATATTATGCAGATTGAAGATCACCGAATTGAAGAAAAGACAAGTGGGTTCCATTGGGTTCATTAACACATATCTCATAGATGCAACTGAGGTTGAATTTCATGCCGAAAATACCGAGGCCAACTTGCTACAATCGTTCGTAATAAATGAACACAAGGATATAATACTCTTTCCTTACAACTTCAAGTGAGTGTTACTGTCTTGTGGCATATTCAGTTTCCTTTATTAGTCCAGGTTATAGTAATGTAATTGATGAGTTATGCATGCGTTCGCAGGTTCCACTATATTCTCCTAGAGATTAAGCTTGAGCAGGGAGTAGTAACTGTCTTAGACTCGAGACGAAAAGATCCCAAGGAGTATGCGGACATGACTGAAATGCTCGAGAAGTAAGTTAAATCGATCATTATCCACCATATCAGCAACTTTGTTCATTTCTGATATCAAGTAATTGTTTTCTTTGTATGGCAGGGTTTGGAGAAAATTCACCAAAAAAGCTCCGGGACTGCCGAAAAAGCTGCAATTTAGACACCCGAAAGTAAGTACTATAGTAGCATATTCCACGCATCTCCCAGTGATTCAAGCGCTAGTTTCATCAATACCATTTAACATGCTTGCTAATTATCAGTTTGATTGACCTCTATTTCTTGTAAAGTGGTTGTGGCAGGAACAAGGGAATGATTTCTGTGGATACTATGTTTGCGAGTCCATCCGCCACCACGACCTGTGAGCGGGCTACTCGACAAACAATATGAAGTGCGTAAATAACAATATTCACAATTTTATTTTATTACCATCATTTGTGTTGAGTTTCATTCATTCATATATATATGTATTGACCCCCTTCTTAAAATTAGATGTTTCGGATGCGGGATGAACTACTAGCACCAGATCGCCTGCGAGTAATTCAAGAGGAATTGGCGGCGTTCTTCCTTGACCACGTGATCGCCGAAGACGAGAATACTATGTGGACCACGCGTCCGTTTGTTAGGAGATTATTTTTGTAAAAGATAATTATTGTATATATGTAGCCGGTAGTGTCGGATAGATATACGAGAACTTGTTGTTCGACCAATCTCTCGGAGAAGGAGAGGTGGTCGATATCACTTCCCTCTGTATGCATATATGTTCATGACGATCTTCTGTTTCCTTCGTTGCTTACTAGCTAGCTAGCGTGTCTAGCTAGTCCTCTCTATACGTATGTATAGTACGTAGCGTCGACCAAGCACGGACAAAAGAGAGGACACTTCTCTTTATTAATTAGCTAGCTAACACAATATATGAAACACCTAAATTAACCCCCCAACCCCCCCCCCCCTTTTCAAAAAATAAAAACCCCAGCCACAGAAATCTTGTCGCGTGGATGCCTATTGATCCCGGTTGGTGTCATCAACCGGGACTAAAAGCCCTCCTGCCTGGGCTCAGCGCGCAGGCCACGTGGAGGCCCATCAGTTCCGGTTCTGGATTGAACCGGGACTAAAAGGCCAGGGTATTAGTACCGACCCTTTAGTCCCGGTTCATGAACCGGGGCTAAAGGCCCTCACCAACCGGGTCAATAGGCCCATTTTCTACTAATGAAAGCTTATAAATTAACTGCGGCAATATTGATTTTGTCTGCTCAATCCATGTACTTCTACATGCTTATACTTCTTTTGTCGGGTTATATGACTATTCTTTTGTATGGCGAATAATTATTAATCAATATTCAGTACTATATGTGTTGCAGAAATGCATGCATGTTTCTTTTGAAAATTCAGGGCTGCACATACATTTTCAAATTGCTAGACTATATAATAGGAGTATAGTCTATATTATACGCGCTCATAGGTTTTTCGACAAAGGATGAATTTTATTGTTTCAAAATTAAGCATCAAGAGAGTATAAATACAATGAGCGCCCCTGCATAGTTAGGATACACACTAGTACGTAGCTGTCGGTAGTGACGACACCTACACCGCCACAAGAATTAAACTAATTATCAAGCGGGGCGAAGACTTTTGGCAACTGGATCGGATGATGGGAATATCCATTCTGCCATGCCAATATATAAAGGAGCAATGCTCAGGTAGATCAACCGCAGCAACAGATCATTCGACCAATCATTCGATCCATCCTCAATGGCTTCTGCTAACAAGGAGCAGCTGGTCAGCACCCCGACCGCCGGCCATGCGCGCACGCTGCTGAGCAGCGACGGCGGCCACGGGTACCTCGACGTCAGGATGGGGGAGGACTTCGACAAGGAGCACGCCGCCGGCGCTCGCCACGTCCCCTACTACCTCTCCGTCACTCCCCAGGGTCAGCCTAGCTAGCTCGATCTTCTTATAAGGTTCTTGGCTTCTTGCCGTGATGAGCAAAAATATTTTTACCTTTTCTTGAACTCTTGTCTCAAGGGAAGGAGAAGAACCCACGCTTTGTGGAGGAGGTGACTAGTGATCATTCGATCCATCATCCCTCCCAAAATGCATGGATTTTCCTTTCAGATTTGTATATGTGATCAAGTTTTGTGTGCTCGTGTTCGCGTAGGGTTGCCGCACGGGAGTGCGATCCAAGCTCGCCACCGCTGACCTTATAAACGCGGTAATTAAGGCCTGACCACCGGTCAATCCTCACTCCATCTAGCTAGCAGAAACAATCCATCATGTCTACAATGTTTCTACTACTAGCTTACCTTTTTTCTTCTTCTGGAAATTATTAGTCGTAGCATAGTTTTGATTTGGGGAAACGTTTAAAGCCGGCGCACCGGTTGAAATTTCCGCCGGTCTCCCAGTCACGCTCGCTCTCTCGCATACAGCAGCCACGTGTAAAGTTGGGGCCACCAAGAGTCTACGTCTCCTTTTTATCCTTTTCACTTCCCAGCTTCATACAGCCACTCGTTTGCATCTCGTCTTCTACCGCACATAACGAACGAGATCTCATCTATTCTTCCCCCTTTCTGCTCGCTGGCTACGGGAAGCCATGCCACTACTGTGCCACCGTGTCTCGTTCAATGCCGGCGATGCAGTCATCTTCACGCTCCTATCCGACCGCGCCGCAGACCACTCGGAGTGGCCGGAGGTGCTGGGGACCCGGCGCCGTGCTGCGACGAGCAACGGGAGGTGTTGGACCTCCAGCGGACGAGCTGCGACGGGCTTCTCCGCCGTCTATTGGCAGCTTCGACCCCAGCTGCAACCGTCTGCATCCGGTGCTGGAACCAGCGAGTCCCGGTGCTACCATCGGCTGCAGCGATGCGGGAACCAGCTCGACGACAAGCTGCAACCCGGCTGCGGCAAGTGCTGGAACCAGCGATCTCCGGTGCTACTACCGGCAATGTCGGGTGCTGGAACCAGCTTTATTTTTTGCTGGAACCTGCTACCTTTTTTGCTACATGTCTTCTTCTTTTTTATTTTTGCTTCATGTGATTTGCTGGAACCGGACGCGCCTCGCACCGCCGACGTCCTTTTTTTGCTGGAACTAGCTTTATATTTTGCTGGAACTTGCTACATTTTTTGCTACATCGAGTTCTTCAGTTTGGTAGTGATGGGTAGTGTTTTTGCTACAACCGGCGACTACAAAAGTTACAACCGGCAAGCGTTTTTGCTACAATGGCGACGGGGTGGCAGCACCGGCGAGCTTTTTTTGCTGGAACCACACACTTTTTTTGCTACGACCGGCAATTTTTTTGCTGCTACTGCGAGTTAGTACTTTTTTCCGAGCTTATTGTCGGCGTGTTACGACCAGCGACCAACGCCACCGGAGCTGCGGCCGTCCCCATGGGGACCTGCAATCGCTGGCGCACGCTGCTGCATGGACGACGGCGAGAAACGCAGGAGGCGACAACAGCGACGCCGACCTCTTGGGGATTTACGACCGCCCGGCGGCGAGGGCAGCGACGGCGGGCGGCAACAGGCGAGACGCGCCGGGCGGTGCTTCGAGGCCCCGGGCGCGTCGCTAGTCCATGGCGGCGCGGTGTAAGCTCTTTGTGTCGGAAGGGGAGATGACATCTGGTGGAGGGAGGGGAGAGAATCGTGTGGCTACGTGACGTTTGATCGGACGATGCCGGTGCGACCGGCCCAAATTTCGGCCGGCGCACCGGCGCCTATCACTCGCCTTTGATTTGGGCCTACCTGCAGTATTTCGAGAACGCGAAGAGCCTGCAAGGCGAAAAGTCCATTCTGCACCCGAGCTCATATGCTCCCGCATGAACAGTAAAATTGAAAAAAAATTCAAAAAAATTCAAAAAATTCCATTTTTTTTGAGAGAAACATCGACAAAAGTTCTAAGTGCTTGCAAAAATTCATCATGAAATCACATTTCTGTAAGGCGTGGCAAAAATAAATAAATTCAGTGCTTCAAAATGCGTTTGAAAGTAGCTTTTTCAGAGTACTGTTTTTTTTTTTTTTTTGCCACGCCTTCTAGAAATGTGATTTCATGACGAATTTTTGCAGGCACTTAAAACTTTTGTCAATGTTTCTCTCAAAAAAAAATTGGAATTTTTTGAATTGTTTTCGATTTTTTTTCGATTTTACTGTTCATCCGAGCTCATTTGAGCTCGGGTGCAGATTAGCCGCGTCCCCTGCAAGGTGGCTACCTTGCCTTTCTCCGGAGTGCGGCAGCAGACCAGCAGCAGTGAACTTCCCATCGCTGATGAAGAGGGGGAGCTGGGATTGGGAATGATATTGATGCATGCTGGGCAAGAGGAATACATTAAATTTGAGGTTGTGGAGAAGTTTTATTTATTCATACATAATTGTATATACTTATCCTTCCGATTTAAAGACACAAAAGTCGTCTGGTTGTAAAACTTTTAATGGACTGAGTACAATATATATGTTAACCTGTCGCCTTTTGAAGCTTTTAATGGACCAAAGGCTGAACAAATCATGTACGGTTTATTTCAGCTCTGTTTTGTTCAGCCTTTGGCCCGACCAGATATTTCTACCTCCGATCGCACATGCAACGCATGCCTTGACTAATCTGAATCAAGGAAAACATTATCAAGCTTAACTGCATGTGGAAGTTTAAGCACATATAGAGAATGATTGTATTCATGAACTGTCCACAGATATAGGTGGTACAACTATTCTAAACTATCAATCGAGCAGTCCGCCATTCTGCTACTAGAGAAAGCAGTTGATTCTTTTTTGATCGAAAGGGGTTCCCCCCGCTCCATTTTTATTAAACGGAGCAAAAGCGCAATCAAACATGTACTGTTACAAGCGATCGGGCCTACCCGGATGGCAGACCAGAAACAGGCTGAAGCAAAGAGTCTACGCCTCAAAGCTATAAGAAAGAGAGACTGACGAAAAGAAAGAAGCGCCAGCAAAATAGACTATAGTCCTTGACCAAGCCAAGATAGAAGCACGCTCAACTAGATGCAATTTCCCGCTCCTTTTCTTCTTCACTTTGAGAGAGTCTTCAGGGCCTCGCCTCGGGTCCTCTTCACGCAAGCTCTCAGCCCAACGTCCATGCAATCCTGAGTACCTCGCCTCTTCGTCGATCTAGGAGTTGAATGCACCTTCTCAGCAGCACAGATTGGTCGCCCACACAAAGGATCTTCCATTGATGCAATGACGAGCTGATTTTTGCCAGTATCGCACGGGTGCTTGTCCACTGCGCCCCCTAAAAGCATAAGTCATTACGCATAGTCCAAATGCCCCAAATGGTAGCAACACAAGCAATATTAATAACATACTTTTCGTTATTAAGATTCCAGAAGGAAGATAGTTCATTCATATCATTTGGACTACTGAACCCAAAAGAATCAGACATATCATTCCAGATCTGTTTAGCAACCACACACTCAAAAAACAGGTGATAAACATATTCTTCCTCATCACAAAACAAACATCTTAAATCTTCCACTTCTCTTCTTTTATTCAGATTATCTCTAGTTAGAATCTTGTTATGGAAATCTAACCACAGGAAAACTAAATATCTGTGTGGCACAATAATCTTCCAGAATTTTTCCCAGATGGGGGTAGAAACCCCACCCCAATTAATCATGTTATAGAAAGATTTGACCGAGTAGATTCCTGATGATTCCAACCTCCAAACGGGTTGGTCCACCTCGCTAGTAATGGGCAAGTTAGATATGATACAGATCAATTCTCGCCACCTCTCCATAAACCCAGCCTCCACACATCTGTTGAAAGTAAGTTTCAAGGTGGATCCATCCCAAACCTCAAAAACTGTACATTGCTGTTGTTGGCAGATTTCATAGACATCCCAAAATTGGGTTTTAAGGGAAGAATCCCCCACCCACACGTCATCCCAAAAGCTAATTTTTTTACCATCCCCCAATTTCCATTTGTAGAAAGGTCTAATACCTTCAAACGCCCAGGTAACCCCTTTCCAGAAGGGAGAACCCACCCCCTGTTTAGCCCACAACAGATTTGGTTTGTCAGTTTTGTATTTGTGATCAACTAGCCTCACCCAATCCTGTCACTGTCCATAAAATATCTTTTGGCCCAGGAGGCTAGCAAAGCCATATTAAATTCTCTCAAGTTAGGTACCCCTAGACCACCAAAGTCCTTTTTCTGAGAGATTAGCCCCCAGTTAGCAAGATGATACTTATGCTCATCTCCCAGGTTCCCCCAAAAAAATGAACCATCTGCGAAGTGATGGCTTTGATTGCCCATTTGGGGAATTTGATAACAGACATTAGATACATGGGAACACTGGCAATACAGGCTTTGAGGAGGACTAACTTTGCTTCATAGCTAAGTAGTCTCCCTTTCCAGCCACATATTCTTTTGATGATTTTGTCTATGATGTACTGAATATCTTCTCTCCTCAATTTGAGGTAGTGTAATGGAACTCCCAGGTATTTCAGAGGGAAATCCCCCAACTTGCAGCAAAAAATTTGGGAAAGAAGTTTACCATCATTTTCATTCATTTTGATTGGCACTACCTCACATTTATCATAGTTAATTTTCAAACCAGAGAGGTTTTCAAAGCAGGCAAGTAGCCATTTCAGATTCCTAATATATTCAGGTTTAGGGTCAAGAAAGAGTATTGTATCATCAGCGTACTGCAGACATATCAGCCCTTGTGGGATGATATGGGGAACAATCCCAGAGATGATATTATTGTGAATAGCTTTAGCCAGCATTCGAGAAAATACGTCAGCCACCAAATTTAAGAGCATGGGGGAACTTGGATCCCCTTGTTTGAGTCCTTTCCCACCCACAAAGTAAGGCCCAAGGACATCATTGATTTTAACACAGAAGGAGCTCTGTTGCAAAATGGAGAGGTTCCATCTAATCCATTTAGCACCAAAACCCCTAGAAGTTAGCATTTCTACTAGGAAATCCCAGTTCACTCGATCATATGCTTTCTCATAATCTATCTTGAGAACAATCCCAGCCTCATTAGATTTATGGACTTCATGAATGGCTTCATGAGCAGTGACTACACTTTCTAGTATAAATCTGCCTCTCACAAAAGCAGATTGGCAAGGAGATAAGAGCCTATGCCCTACCGGGCCAACCCTGTTTGTCATAGCTTTACTAAAGATCTTAACAGAGCAATTGCTTAAACAGATTGGTCTAAATTTCCTCATATTCTTGGCATCTGGCTCTTTGGGGATTAGAGTAACAATAGAGTAATTTAGTCTCTGGATATCCAGAGTCCCATTTTCAAAATCTCTAACCAGAGCCATAAAGTCATGCTTGATGACCTCCCAAAAGTGTTGATAGAAGAGAAAAGAGAGGCCATCAGGGCCAGGGGCCCCATTAGCATACGAGCCCATGATGGCTTCCTTGATTTCCTCTTCTGAGAAGGGTTTTTCTAGGGAAATATTCTCAGCATCTGTCACCATCTCTTCCCTCGACCAAAACTGGTCGTCTAAATGGATATTAGGTTTTGGTTCAAACCCAAAGAGGTTTTTATAAAAGTCAGTGGCTACATCTAGCATGTCTTTAGTGGAATAAACAGGCCCATCTGGCCGTTCCAAGACAGACAGCTGATTTTTCCTCCTACGTTGGTTAGCAACAGCATGGAAATATGCTGTGTTCCTATCCCCCTCCTTAATCTTCCTGTCTCTAGATCTCTGCCACATGGCAGTCTCCTCTTTCCTCCAGATTTCTTCCAGTTCCTCTTTAATTTGTTTCATTCTGAGGATATCCCCAGCATCAGTTCTGTTTTGTCCAACAAAGATATCAAGGATGTCAAACTCCTGAAGGAGACTCTTTTTCTTTTTCTTCATAGCTGCTTCAAGGTTTATGCTCCACCCCTTAACACTTTTCCTGAACAGCTTGGTTTTAAATTGCCAGGTCCCAATAGCAGTTGTACATGGGGAAGGTGTGGCCCATATTTTCTCTACTAAGGCTCGAAAGTCTGGTTGTTCCAACCACCATTTTTCAAATTTAAAGGATTTAGATGGGTTACCAGCACTCACCCCTGAATCCAGGAGGATTGGGGCATGGTCACTCCCCACTCTGGGAAGAGCACACAAGGTGGTGAGGGGGAAGTGACTATCCCAACTAGTGGCAGAGAAAACTCTATCAATGGTGGCAAAGATGGGATTGTCCTGATTATTACTCCAGGTATAAACCCTGTTAGATAGTTTGTATTCCATAAGCCCCCATTTATTGACCCAGTTATTGAACAAAAATGTCCAGGAAGGGTTTATATTGCCTGAGGATTTATCTTTAGCTTCTCTAATTAGATTGAAATCACCTCCAAGCAATACAGGATAGCATAGGCTATCCATACTTTCATGAAGCTCAACAATGAAATCTAGTTTGTCTACAGCATTAGCTGTGCCATAAACTACAATCAAATGCCAACAAAATCTATCAGCTTTATTTTTTAAGGTAATGATAATACAGTAATTTTTACTACTAACACTAAGCACCTCAAAAAGGTTAGATTTAGTACCCACAAGGATACCCCCAGCAGAGCCTACAACAGGCAATATATGCCAATCATAGGCAATAGAGCCATCTAGGGCATTGAGAAAGGAGTCAGACAAGGTTTCTGTCTTAATTTCCTGAAAGCCTAAAAAATCAGGCTTATATTTGTTAACTAAGTCAGACAGGCACTGTAGTTTCCCTTTTTGGCCCAGACCTCTAATATTCCAAAAAACACCAATAATGGGATTTTAAAAGGATGGGTCAGACTACAAAGTCCACCTCTCACAGCATTCTCAAGACCACCCACGACCAAAGAAGGTGCCCGGTGTGTTGGTTTTGGGAATGTCTCTTATTGGGGTACAAACCCCATCATCAGCACTAAATCCAGTGTCTATAGTATCAGGTAAAGATATTTCAGGATTTTGGGAAGCAAAAATGAGGCATTTTTCAGTTTCATTTCTGACAATATCAGTAATGATCAGATTTTTTTCCATCTCATTATCACCAATCTTGATATTAACTGCAGAAGCATAAGCCCCTAAACTGGAAGCAGATGCAGTAGTAAAGGACTTACTTTTGAAGGTGGGGGGGATTTCCAGGTTTTGCTTCATCTTATAAGCTGCAGCTTTCTCCATGATATTTTGCCTGCTGTGTACCCTGGTACTCAGTCTCGGGGCAACCACTGGGCCCCATTTGGTCTTGGGTGTAGCTTTATCCTTGGTTTTATCCCCCAATTCCATGATCTTCAGGCCACTAGCTATATGAGCGTCAATAGTAACCATTTCCTCATCGGATTCAACAGCTTCACTGTCAGTATCAGAGGCAGAGTCTTCCAGTTCTTTTAGCAGACCAGAACAATATATCTTCTGCGCAGACACAGGGGAAGTGGTAGTTGCAATGCCATTAGGTGATGCATCAACCATATCAGTCTCATTTGTTCTGTCGTGTGTATCACCAAGGGCTTTGATTGCCTCAGCATAAGGGATTGAAGAGCACACGCCCTGAGTCACAGTTTCTTGATCAGTCTTCTTGTTGACTCTCATAGGAGAGAAGCATGCCTCCAACAGAGTAGGGGGATGGAACAAAGCACCATCATCAGCTGTTTTCTTCCCAGCTGGGGTTTTGGTGGGGGCTCTGTTGGCCAGGTCCAGGGCATCAATGGGTTCCTCTCCATCATCTAGGATATCTTTATCCAGGTCCTCCTCATCTGTTATCTTATTGTCCTCATCCACAGTTATGTCAGTAGGACCATCGTCATCATTAGGATCATCAGCTCCTACCTGATCAAAGCCTTCCACAGAAAAGGATAAGATGTAGAGTTTTTTCCTCATCTCCATAATCCTTTCAAAGGGGATCTTGGTTGGGTCTCTACAAGCAATCTTGATCCTCACTTTCTCATAGAAGCTCTTCATCAGACCATTCCAATCCACGTCCACAAGGATTCCAAAGCAGGAAGCAATCCGAGAAAGGACTTTCCATGTGCACCATTTAGACGACAGACCCTCAACAACCACCCATGCTTCAGTAAGCTCGCTGAACGGGTCAATTGTGCCAGTCCACTTTTCCACAGACACGGAGACTCCATCGATAGGCAGATCAAAGGCAGGGAATTCGATCAGTTCTTCAACATCTTTCCAGGGGGGAATCTAACCAAGAACTTCCTCTCCGACAGTGGCCTGATCTGACATGTCCACTGTTTGTTCTTGCAGAAGATACCAGAGAGATTGTTGGCCAAATCTGACTGGCTGATCTCTCCCTTCATGATCCAAACTTCTCCACGGTTCCTAAAGTTCAACCAGTTTGCTTCCTTTCCCACAGGGGCGTTGATGTGGTAAAAACCCAGACCCAGAGCAGAACTCCCAAAAAAAGTGGCAACTCGATGGGGCTATGCCCAGGCTGCACAATTGTTGACATTGTGCCCCTCCAATCCACATATGAAACATGTTTTTTTCTGGATGCAATTGCCAACGTAGTGGCCAGGCCCCCCACAGGTGAAGCATACCATATCCTTGTAGCGCTCGTCGAGGACTTGCACCGGTGGGGTAGGAGGGTTCGGTGCCGGAGGCGCAGCAGCAGTAGTTTGAGTAGGGGGGATGCACTTTTACCAGGTGGCGCAGCAGCACGCGCACCCCCCGTGGCTTGGCGGCGCCCAGGGATCTTCGGCGGAGCCGGGCCGCGCTGCTTCTGTCCCACCGGCGGCGCATTCTTGTCAGCCATGACAACCTGCGCGAAGGATTTGGATCCCGCCCCGACCCCTTCTCGGATGATTTTGAGTTGCGTCGGAGGCGGATCGAACGGGCGGAGACGCTTGACTGGAAATAAATCAGAGGGAGAAAAACATCCCGACTGAGCTAAATCCTTTCTGAGCCATCCCAAGGTGGTGGTGATCTTGCTAGGGGGAGAGGGGTGGAGCTGGCGACGGCGGGGGGAGGGAATGGCCCAAAGCTGCCCGAAAACCCTAGATATAGACTCGTCAGCGCTATCTCTAGAAGAAGACGTAGAACGCAAAGACGTTTTCACTTTTTCGCAACGAATTGGTGGAAGAGAGGCGACGATGGGTCCCGCATTATCCCGCCCAACGGCAATTCTTCTCTGTTCTGGGGAAAATTCCCCAATCTTCAGGACCTTGGAACCCCCCGTCAATGGTGATTTATAAATTTCCGAGCACAAGCTCAAATTCGATCCAACTGAATCAAAAAACATCACCGATTGTGAACACAGTTGACTAACCTGCCCTTTCGGGATACAAATCCCTTTGTCAGCGCTTGAACGAGTTCCTGGCGGAACCACGCCGCGGTCTCCAAACCACGGCGGCTCCAGCGATCTACGGCGAGGTAGTAGGCCCACCCCAGCCGTAGAGATCCTCAGGCGCTCGGTGGAATCACGCCGAGGATGCACTCCCATCGGAGGGCTTGCCGCGGCTCCGTCGATTTTGCTTCCGCCCTCGCCCAAATCACGAATTCGGCCTGCGGGGAGGACGGAAACGTGGGCATCCTTGCCCTCTCCTCCAGCGTAGCCTCCTCGAAGATTTTCCGTGCTAGCTTCCTTTGTTCCATATCCGCCCTTCCTTGTTGGATCTCGGCGACCCTCACGGCCGCAGATCTCATCTCCGGTGTGGTTGCTTCCGCCACCGCCCGGTCCGCTATCTTCCACTCCTGCACGCACCGGATCCACTCGAAGGTAGCGTCTCGGATCCTGGTCGCGCGCTCCGCCCACCCCGCTGCTCCAGACGCCATGAGCACCGCCTGCGGGATTGGGGAAATCAGCCGCAGGATCTCCGAGATTCCTTCTCAAATGGCCGGCGCCAGCTGCGGAGGTGGGGGAGGCGTGGGTGCCGCTAACGCGAGCACTCCCCGTCGGCGTGGAGGCATGACGCAGGGGCAGATCTGTGGTGGCGGCGGCTATGGCGGGGGGGGGGGGGGGGGAGAGGCGGTGTGGCAGCGCGAGAGCGAGAGGGGGAGCAGTTGATTCTGAAATTTAGGGGTTGTTCGGATCATGGCGGCAGGGAAGTTGCCCTTCCAAAAATTTGGCGGTGACTGAGAGCCTTGGCTCACATTTGGATGGTGGCCCAGTCTTTCAATCCACGCCAATTTTTGGTTGCTAGCTCAGATTTTGCCCCAGCATGAGGGTGAAACTGGGGCGTCCACGGTTTTGACAAGCTCATTTCACAAATTCGCCGCTTTTGTACATTCCTAAAAAAACTGGGGCGGCCGATTCCCTCGCCAAATATTGGCACGTCCAAATTTGGTGTGCCTGGCATGGGTTTGATCCAAACAAACCCTAAATAGGCTGAAGTTGCAGATACAACACATCTGGCTACCATCTCCGACACCAGCACCATGTCATGCCGTCATGCTCGTACAAAATAAACCAAAAATACCGATCCTCTGCTACGTTGGTGCCAGCCATATAGCTTTTATATCGGGTCGGAGGTTGAGGAGGGAGTTGGGATCCAGAGGAGGCAGACAGCACTGTTTTTCTACAATCGCTGGCGATGGAGATTAAGATATTGTGGCGCTGGGAGTGGGAGATGTGATGGATGGCATAGGGATAGGGAGCCTGACATTATCCTCCCTTATTAGTGGCAGTTTTTGTACTAATACACAATGATAATGGACTATTTAATGAAGGTTTTTAATAAAACTCATCCAATGCAATGCTTGTTTTAATAAAACGCCCTAATTTGCGATCCTGTTTTTCGAGCGCTTTTGATTGTTCCAAATTTCAGGAAAAGCCGTTATGCCATCGAGATATATTATAATAATAAAAACGACGACGACGACGACGACAACTGGCTTGTAATTTATTGAAACTCAACCTGTGCTTTTAATATGGGTATACATAGGTACTACTCTTTCTGAATGACAACACTAACAATTGTATTCCTTCAATAATAGTAGTAGAGTTTGCTATCGTCCGTCAACTCTGCACTCATTTCTGGCCCAAGATCCATGGAATATGCTTCCCATGCGTGCATGTTGACAGCTTGTATTTTGTTGATCGTATCAACAAACAGTGAAACTGTATTATTAGCTGATTACAATAGGAGTTGACCAAGAGCAGCAGAGTTGTACCCATAACTTGCTATTTCCAGGTCTCTATTAACTAACTTTAGTAAAAAATTGTATTGAAGATGAGACATTTATTTTGAGACGAAGGGAGTATTTACTATAATTTTTAAATTGCTACTTGAAAGTCTGCGTCTAATTTTGTGGCCTGTGATTCCAGAATTTTTCGGATCATATATAGTTTACGGCATGGCGGCTTTCATTATGATAACTTTGGTTTCAAGACACAATAGAGCCATATTTTGAAGCTATTTTTGACAAAGGTTAATATATGAGAAAGGTATGTTTTTGGTCCCTCAAGTTTCCAAAAAGTATAGACTTGGTCCCTCAAGATTTTTTGATATACATTTGGTCCCTCAAGTCTCAGAACCGGATATGTTTGGTCCTAACGCCGCCCGGTGAACAGTAAATTCAAAAAAAAACTTCAGAAAAATCTGAAATTCTTTTACATCTAATATGATTACATGCGCAAGGTGCGACCAAAAAGAACATAAATATCTACGTCCAATGAACATTAAATTCGAAACAAATTCAAACCAACTCAAAAAAATTGAATTTTTTTGGGATCTAGTATGCTTACATTATCAAGGTGCGACCAAAAAATTGTGGTCTTTCGACACTCGAGGAGCTCGTTGCAGAAAAACAAAATTTTGGGCACAAAAGATAGCCAAAATTTGTTTTGTTTTGCTAGAGCCCTTCCGATGTCATTTCATGACAAAATTTTGGTCGCGCCTTGCGTATGTAAGCATATTGGACCCCAAAAAAAATCAGAAATTTTTGATTTTTTTTAATTTACTATTCATCGGTTAGATGTTTTTGTTTTCTCTGCCACGAGCTCGTCGAGTGTCGAAACACCACAAAATTTTGGTCGCACATTGCGCATGTAAGCATATAGGGTCCACAAAAATTTCAGATTTTTTGAAGTTTTTCCTGAATTTACTGTTCACTGAGCGGTTTTGTGGCGGTCAAACCCAATCAACATGCTCAAAATCTGGTTTAAGACCAAACGTATCCGGCTTTGAGACTTGAGGGACCAAATGTATACCAAAAAATCTTGAGGGACCAAGTCTATACTTTCTGAAAACTTGAGGGATCAAAAGCATACTTTTCTTTTAATATATTGATACCATTATATATGGCCTTTGCAACAACACAATATCGAGATACCAAGAATGGACACCGTCAAAAAGATTGGTGGTACAAAAATCAAAGAATACCAATGTTTGTTATCGTCAAACCCTGCACTCATCCATGGCATGCATATTTAATATGTTGACATCTTGTTTACTGTTGGTCGTGTCAGCAAACAGCAATTTACGGAAGGTAAGGTATTGACCAAGAGCAACAGGACAGTACTATATATGCATATTGTTATCTAGGCAAATCACAGTGCTTGCTTGCAATGGGATCGATGATTGTGCAGATGGAGCCGATCAACCATGTCGATGGCAACGGCGATCCACCACCACCGTCCTCTGAACCTGACTCAACTCATCCTCGGCGGCGGCGGCCTAAATTTCCAAGCATGGCAGCGGTGCCACTCATGAAGAAGGTATCCAGCTCAACCCTCAACTCTTCTGGCCAACACCATTAAAATTCCATGGATCGGCTAAGCAATATTAAGTAGACAGATGTTTCGATCAGGTGACGGCGGAGTTTCTCGGGACGTTCATCCTCATGTTCATCCAGGTGTCCTCCATAATCATGGACGAGCAGCACCAGGGCTTGGTGGGCCTCATGGGCATCGCCGTGTCCGTGGGCTTAGCGGTCAATCATGGTGCTCGTCTTCTCCATCATCCACATCTCCGGGTGCCACCTGAACCCGGCCGTGAGCATCGCAATGGGGGTCTTCGGCCACCTCCCGCTAGCCCACCTCCTCCCTTACATCGCCGCGCAAGTGCTAGGCTCCACTAATAGAAAAAAGGTCATACATGAAGCACATTAATGCCGGTTTGAATTTAAGCCGGTACTAATGTATACATTAGTGCCGGTTCGTGGGGCCGATCAATAGCACCGGTTCGTGGCGAACCTTTAGTACCGGTACTAAAGAGGCTGTGTCAGCCTGCGGTCAGGCTATGGCCCCACCATCACCATTTAGTGCCGGTTCGCACCAATGACATTGTGGCAGGATGTTTTAATTAGTCCCACCTCGCTCCCCTAACAAGCCTTTTATCACCTTAAATATGTTATTTCTCAAACTATTATAAGCACTTGGTCTTCATTGAACTCTATGTGTAGAATTTGTGCCCTCAATATGAGTCTTCATCGATTTATAAATCGTTGATGACTCATATTGACAATTCAGATTGTACACACAAAGATCATTGATGATCAAAGTATTTTTTTGATGTTATATGATCATATTGACAATTTAGACTGTAAAGAAATATAAGATCATGATGTAAATGCTCTTATATTTTTTATGCTCAGTATGCACCATTCAAAGCGACACCATCAACTTTCAATCATTTCTGCCTTCATTTGCTATTTTTCATGCATTCAATGATTTGTTTTGAGAACTAAATGACCTGGAAATTGAAAAGCACTACAAATGAACTCTGAAAAAGTTGAAACTTGGCATGGTATCATCATTTCACCCACATAGATTGTTCAAAAAAGTAGTGAGGGTTACGAAAAAAACTAGATGCACTTCGTTCACAAACTGGACAATCTCTTTCGAAGTATTCAAGTTTCTGATGAAATTAAACTCATCTGTTATACAAAGGCATATAATTTTTTTAAAATTATTACAACTCCAGACTTTTTGTGCATTCAGTATGCACCATTCAAAGCGACGCCATCAACTTTTAACCATTTCTGCCTTCATTTGCCATAACTGTTTTAAGCGCACCACCTTTAGTACCGGTTGGTGGCTCCAACTGGTACTAAAGGGTGACCAGTACTACAGTTGCTTAGGAAGCTGTTTTTAAGTCCCACCTCGCCAAGAGAGAGGGACTAGGAGCGGTTTATAAGCCCTGAGTGCAGAGACGATGAAGAAGAGGCTCAATGCTCACGTTGCTTAGCTTCAAGCCTTCAGGAATATGGTAGATTGCACGGAGCTATGCGCAGTGCAGTTTACACTATTCCGAAAGGCTTGAAGCAAATTAACGAGCATTGCACCTCTTTTTTATTTTTAATAACTTATTACAACTCCGGACTTCTTCTGTTATGGCAAAAACTAATTGCACGTCGACATTTCTTTTTTTTAACTTTGGTTATAACTCCAGACTTTGACCATCAAGTTTTGCAGAAAAGAAAAAATAGCAGAAAAGAAAAAACTATTGCTGAAAAGAAAAAACTATATAAAAAACTACTCAGAAATAAATAGAACAAAATAAATATAGCAGAAAAGAAAAACTGCTCAGAAATAAATAGAAGAAAAAATAAAGCAGAAAAGGAAAAAATTATATTTGCTATTTTTCAATCGTTTAAAAAATGACCGTGAAATTTAAAATCACTACAAAATGAACTCTGAAAATGTTGAATTTTGGCAAACTAGATGAAAAACTACTCACAAATAAATAGAAGAAAATAAATATAACAGAAAAGAAAAAACAATACAAAAAACTACACAGAAAGAAATAGAAGAAAAAATAGCAGAAAAAAAAACTACAAAAAATTTGGGGCGCTGCCCTGTGGGCCTGCTAGGCCACAGGAGTGCAATTACAGGCCTTAAAGGCCCAGCAGACTCACAGGACAGCGTGCAGAATTTAGGCCCACAAGTCTGCTATATAGAGGAGTTCGAAGAGGTAGCCGCTGTTGGGTTTATAAACCAGTGCGGCTGCCCTTCGCCTGGCGAGGTGGGACTAAACTTTGGGGTGGCAGCGCGAGGCCTTTAGTACCGGTTGGTGGCTCCAACCGGTACTAAAGATCACCCTTTAGTACCGGTTATCTTTAGTACCGGTTGGAGCCACCAACCGGTACTAAAGGCCTGCTCTTCCCGTCTCTTGGCGTGGCCAAAGTTGTTTTTAGTACCGGTTGGTGGCTCCAACCGTACTAAAGGCTCACCCTATATATACAAAGACTTACGAATTTTCGATTACATCTCCCCACTTTTTCGTCAACCTCTCGCGCGCCGCTCCCGCTGCCGCCCGTCGCCCGTCGTCGTCATCGTCGTCCCTCGCCGCCCGAACGTCGCGCCGCCGTCCGCCGTCGTCGCCGCCGCCGTCCGTCACGTATCTCGCTCTCTCTCTCGCGTACCGCCGCCGCCGCGTCCGCCTGAACGCCCTCGTCCGCCGCCGCCCAACGCCGCAACGCCGCCGTCGTCCCCGCCCGTCTTGGCGCCCTTTCGTCATGGCGGCGACGTCTGGCTGGCCGCACACACACACACACCCACACATATACCACACACGCATACACACACATACACACATACGTACTAGATTAATGTCGAATGTTAGATTAATGTCGAATGTTAGATGAATTAGCTAGCTAGATGGAAAAATTGTCGAACTAGTGATTAGAACTAGTTCAATAATTAATATAACTAGTTTATTTTTAGTAAGAAAATTTAGGTATATGAGATTTGAACTAGTTCAATAATTAATATAACTAGGTTAATGAGTTTTTTGTTTATTTAATTTTTATATATTTTGAGTTTATATAAATATTAGATTAATGTCGAATGTTAGATGAATTAGATAGAAAAGTTAAATATATAGTAATGTCAATTGAATATATAGTTAGATGGACTAATGGACTACTTAGAAAGTGTTTAATGGACTTAGTTAGAACTAGGGAAACTTGTTTATTTTTAGTAAGTACTACATTATTCTATTTATAGTAAGTGCTTAGTAGTTGAACTAGTTGATTTAAAACTGGTTCATTTTACTATAGAAGTAGTTTATTTTACTATATGATTAGTTGAATAATAATGATCTAATTTAGTCTTTGAATTATGAATGTATAGGAAATGTCATCATCGGAGGACGAAAGTCTCCCGGGGGAGTGCGACTGGTGCCATGACGATCGAGGTGAGTGCGACAGGCCTCACCGGACGATGGTCGGCGCTCAAAGATTAAGCTCGAGGAGACCTTGAAGTTGAAGCAGTGCATAGCGTCGACAAGTGTTTTTTTATAATTAAGCATGACTTCAACTATTTCAACATGTAATTTTCATCTTTTACAATTCGAGTATAGTTAATCCCATGCCATGTAAGACGCTATGTCTTGGAGAGGATGGATTTTGAAGACCATGAAAATTTTGAAACAAAGAAAATTCACCTAAGGACCCATCATGATGTGGATTTCGAAGTAAAGTTGTATAATGCTGAGAGCGTAACCCATTTTGGTTGCAAAAATTGGGAAGCATTTTGCAAATTGTATGGTTTTGATGAGGGTATGCTTGTCACCATGGATCTTGGTGATCCTGAAATCGAGCAAGACAATATGGACATTTGGGTCCTTGTTGATACTCCTCCAGTTCTACCGCTATGTGAGTTTCTCAAACATAGTTAATTATTAATAGAACTTATATTGTTCATTTCAAAATAGTTGACAGCTTATTTCCATTGACAGCTTATTTTGAAGTATCAAAGAATGTGCAGAAGATGGTAGATAGAACTTACTACACCGATGGCTCTGAGTTAACTTACAAGGAGAAAACTCATCTGGTTGGATTTTGTAATGATATTGAGAATTACAATATCTACAATCGAACTCCTCAACATTATGGTCAATACGCGCCACTAGTGCACGTGTTGAACTCTGGTTACTACCTTTGAGATACTCTGGTAAGTTTTATTACTATTACGTCATCCGTTCATCTTTTTTAATACTTCTAATACTAGTACATCTTTGCTAACTACGATGTTTTTACTAGGTTTTTCAACAGAGAATCCCTGAGGATTGTGTGCCTCATTTGATGTATCGAGAATGGCGGCAGCCTTCGTGTTTTGAACATATATCCAGGTCATCCTACAAATCTCAACTGTCCATACCGGATTTCTAAAACAAGTGGAGACATGACAATCAAAGGATGGAAAAATGTATGGACAGTCGTAAGGAGCTTCTTGGAAGCAAAAGGAAGCGAGGCGCAAGAATTGGAGACAGGATGATCTCCATTCTTCATAATGGAGAGTCAGGGTCTATATTGTTTTATGCTATTTTACCTTAAGTGTGTTTAGGTCCGATCCTACCTGATACTGATGATCATGTGCTAAGAAAAATTATGTAGGGTTGGGTTCGATGACTATGAGGATGATGATCGTATGACTTGTTATTAATAACGAGTAGAAGTTGTATGATGATGCTTGATTAATTAGCTAGTAGGACTTGTTATTATATATGATGATGTATGATGCGAGCATGCATGAGTTATTATATATATATCTACGGGTGAAACGAAAAAGAATTAAAATGAAAAACATAAAATTAAATGAAAAAGAAATCATAAAAACCAAAAACCCCCTAAACATTTTAGTACCGGTTGGTGTTACCAACCGGTACTAAAGAGCTCCCGGCCCCCGGAGCTGGCTCGTGCCACGTGGTTGCCCTTTAGCACCGGTTCGTGCTGAACCGGTACTAAAGGGAAGGGGGGGGGGGGGTTTAGTGACCACACTTTAGTGCCGGTTATGTAACCGACACTAAAGGGCCTTACGAACCGGTGCTATTGCCCGGTTCTGCACTAATGCTCTACCGCCGCGTCCTTCACCGGCAACGCAATTTACCACCCCGTGAACCCCGGGATCACCACCATCCCGAGGGTCGGCACGGTGGAGGCGTTTGCCGTGGAGTTCATCATCACGTTCATCCTTCTCTTTGTCATAATAGCCGTTGCCACGGACCCTCATGCGGCAATATACTCTATATTAATTCTTCTAGCTGGTATTTCTTTCTTACCTTCTGCTCCCTCCGTCTGAAAATACTTGTCATTAAAAATATTCTTTTTTATTCATTTTGATGACAAGTATTTCGGGACGGAGGTCCTTCCTACCCAAAGTAATCCCGATTTTATTATATTGGTGAAAAAATTGATAGCAGTGGCGGTCGGTGCGACAGTAGTGATGAACATTCTCATCGCGGGGTAAGTAGCTAGAATGTGTAGTAGTACTACATGGCATTCTTATTGTGGTTCATTTTTGTTTCTGTTCCAAGTAAGTTCACAAACTGTTATTTATCTACGTCGACTGAAAACTATGAGCAGGCCGTCAATAGGAGCATCTATGAATCCAGCGCGTACCATTGGACCGGCCATTGCCACTTGGAGATACACCAAGATTTGGGTTTATCTAGTGGCTGAACCACTGGGAGCTATTGCTGGAGTTGGATCCTACATGGCAATTAAGTTGTAGTCAGAAACATCGACAACCTCAACAAAAAAAAATGAAAGTTGAACCGCAAAAGGAGAAAAAAATTAGGCTAATTGGGTGCGTATTGCTGAAGTTTTGATTGATATGAACAGGTCCATGAGAGCGGAAGGCTGTTTCTAGTTTCAATAAAAAAAAATTGAACGGTCACCGGGGGGGAGAGGATCCCCACCTGAATATATTGCTCAAAAAGCTGCCAAAGTCAAGAGTCACCCCTTAAGCTTTGGCTGATCCAGTTTATAAGGGAAACCGGATCAAAAACCTAAATATTGACCCCGTTTATGAGGGAAACCGGGCCGAAAACCATACAGGTAACAAGGTTACAGAAGATGAGGAAAAAGTGCCACCCAGAAAAGGGCATGACCTAGCTAGCAGGCAGAAAGACCAACACCACGAGAGACACAACTAGATGCGGGGTTCTGCCGAGGGATCACAATACCAAGACTCTGCAAACAACCTAACGCACCGCACCGGCGTGCGTACCGAGCCCCACGGCTCAACAGAGGATCAACCATAATCAACAAGTGCCAAACCATAACACGAACCTTGACTGGAAGATCCGCTACGGGCGGTCATAACGATTAGCAGGTTGGGGAGGCATCATTGCGTCGTCAATGAGCAAAGATGAACCAAGACAACACCAAGAGCCCAAAGCTCGCCGCAGCACAACGGTAACCATGGGAGGGTCTTGAGCATGCACAGCAACAGGACGGAGACCACGCGAAGGACAGCCAAAGAGAAACACACCACCGTCGGCCCCAAGCTCGCCGCACCACCACCACCAAAACGCACCACCCTCAACCACACGCCGCATCAGGAACCGTCGCTTTGGGCCCCCAAGATGACGCCTCCAAGGAGGAAGTGTTGTCGAAGACGCAACACCATCATCCGATCCGGCGAGCCTGATCTTAGGTTTTCACCCGATGACCACAAAGCAGAGTACCGTAGGTGCTGGAGCTCCACAGCAGCACCTCCTGCGAGGAAGGCGACGTCCATAGACGCTGCTGCCGCCGGCATCGACAAAGTCGATGCAAGGTTCTCACCCGGAGTTTGAGCACATCCCTACAGCAAGTAACCACGCCGAAGCAGATCCACGCGACATAGCTCGGAGACCACGCCTCTAGGAAGGTATTCGACGTCGGTGTGGCGCCGTCGTGGTCGGCTCACACAATGGGTGAGCAGGGATTTTTCCCAGAGCACAAGCGCACATGACCCGAATCGGCCCAGTGAGGTCAAGATCGCCAGATCGGGGACGGGAACGTCGGCAAACTCCGACCACTACCAAAACTGGAGCCGGCACGCCGGCCGCTCCAGTCCCACCTCGCCCCACAGCTCCCCATACTCGTGCCCACCCTGATGCAGCACCGCAGCAACCCCCAGGAGCCAGCAGGAAGCCGACCCGCGTGGAGACGAAGGACCCGAAGGGAGGAAGGGGGGCGCCACCCCACCCCCACTAGCTGGGAAGGAGCCGCCGGGCCGCAGCCCCGGATCCAGCCAACGACGCCCTCGCGGCTGCCACCCGCCGGAGGCGCAGCCTTGAGGTCACCACTCACGGAGCCGCAGGCGCCAGATCCAGCGCCGCCAGAGGCTGGCGCCAAGCCGCGCCTCAAGACGCCCACTCGGGCCACCTCGCCCTCCCGCGCCTTTCCCGAACGCGGACGCCCATGCTGCACACAGACCATGAAGCGCCACGCCGAGCTCCCGCCAAGGCAGACGCCCGCGCCGCCTCCCGAGTCAGGAAGGACCCGCCGCTGAGCAGCTGGCTTCGCCCGGCGACTTTCGCCGGCGGCGGCGAGGGAAGGTGGGGACGGAGGGGAGCTTGCTGGCGACGCCTAGGGTTCGCTCCCGGGCCGCCCGCCTTCAATAAATTTTACAAACACCGACTGTCCCGGTGGCTAGCTAACACTATCAGCCGTGTATGGCATAAATCTGACAATTGGATAGGAAGTGCGCCCTCCATTTCTAAATGTAAGTCTTTTTTGAGCTTTCACTATGGACTACATACAAAGCAAATGAGTGAATCTACACTCTAAAATATGTCTACATTTATCCGTATGTAGTTTATAGTGAAATCTCTAAAAAGACTTACATTTAGGAACGGAGGGAGTAGCATGCATATCTATTGTGCATATCAATTTCTGTCTCATTTCGATATATGGCATTTTGTACAGTTTTGTATTGGGAATTGAACAGTTCAGCACATTAGTGACATACTCTCTCCGTTCTAAATTACTTGTCGTGGTTTTAGTTCAAATTTGAAACGGAGGGAGTACTTGTTTTGGAAGTTATTTCAAATTTCCTCGGCTGACAGGTATTATGCTAGTTGGGTAAAATCTTGGTGTGAGTACATTCGACATGGATAATTACGCATATGCAGTTAACAAAAATAAATTAGTAGTGTCGGTCTTGACCTCCAGTAGTCACTCAAAATGCTGTTATTCGATCCTTTGTAGTATGTCCTACTGCCTCAGGAAGTAAATTTGTTTATTGAATCATACTCCCTCCATTTCAAAATTCTTGTCTTAGATTTGTCTAAAACTCTAAATACTAATGTATCAAGTCACGTTTTAGTATTAGATACATCCGTATCTAGACTAATGTAAGACAAGAATTTTGGGACGGAGGGAGTACTATATTTTAGTCTGATATTGTATGCTCGAGTAATCTCCAAGGGCCTTCTCTTCTAGTCAAGTGACAACATCATCTCTAAGGGGATAGTGGCATAGGCTCTTGGCATGCCTCCTCTCCTTCACAACCAGTTAAATAGTGGAGCTGCCGGCTTAGATGCAGTATCTGTGAACAAGAAATAGACTTCATATTATGCGTACAAAATAGTCTGTTTCCGGAATTCATAAAAGAGGTGTTTCAACATGTTGCTAAGGAGAAAAAAAAAGGTGAAATAGATACTCCTACTTCGGTAGAATCACCGTACCTCCCGTTTTAGAAGGTCAGGAAGGTCCTCTGTTGAAACAAGACTCTGAAATTCAGATTTCACTGTCTCATCTCTTATGCCAAACCATGTGCTCGGATGCAGAACCAGCAGTAGGACAGTTAGGACACCTGTGCTTGATGGATATTTGACAGCCTCGTTCATCGAATTTGAATTGCATAAGCTTTTTTCCGATGGGGATGTCGGTAAAAGCAAATCAACACTCTGTCCATTCCCTTCAGACACCACGGTGCCTGAGATAACTACAGTCTTTTGCCCATCACCATTTGCTTGTGCCTGACAAAGCCTCTTGGGGTATTGCAGTTCCTGGACTATTCTGAAAAGCCTGGTATCACGGACTTGCTGTAATACTTTCTCCTGTAAATTAAACTATGGCGTGTTAAGGAAGGGGGCAGCAGCACAACAGTACATCAGCATCAGCAAAAGCAAAAGGAAACTGAAACTGACCTTCAGAAGAAGCCTCTCTTTCTCCTCTTTGCTCAAGCATGATCCACCTTCGTCCTTCCTCCTGACTTCAACGACACATTTGATGAGATCTCCGGCATTGGCTGGGAGAGATCCCACTAGGCGGGACAGAAGCGTTGTGACATTGTCTGGGCTCTCATCCTTCAAAAGATTGGGGGCGTCTTCCACACAATACTTCGCCATGCTTTTCCAACTTTCATCCCCGCAACTCTGCACAAAAATTGGAAGCAACAATTAGAAGATGTTAAATAGCAAAGGTGTCCATTTGCATTTGATGCAGCATATAGCATTGTGCTTACCACTGTGTAGAGCAATGAAGGAGCTGAAGTTTGCCTTGAGACAAGCATGAACCTATGAAATACAAAGACACCATCATTCAAGAAGCTGTCATGCAACACTGCAATAATGTACTCTGTTTTATGCATAGGGGAAAGCAGGAACAAGAGTACTCCAAAAGAACAGGCAGGGCTACAGTCACTTTCCTGAAAAATCTGAATGTACAGGAGATGAAAACATGTCTGATGTGATGTCAAGGTCTGGAATACAGCTAGCTGATTAAAAAGTAAAACGGTCCAAATGCAGTTGCTTAGTCCAAGGTTTATAATTTCGGAAACGAAAAACTTTCGGACGTCACTGAAATATACATACTTTCGGAAATTTTGCATATTTCTGAAATTCTTTCCAATTTTGAGTTTTCAAAATTCAATAAATTTAACCTAATTTAAATTTTGGATTGAATCTCCCTTGAAATTTCAGGGTTATAAGTATGGGAGTACCTAGAACTCATCTAGATGAGATATAATTTGGTCTCATTCACTTTGAAAACAAAAAGAGATACACTCCACGTCAGCACACACACATCTTATAGTATCACATCCAATGGCTATAAAAGGTGAATGAGACCAAATTATATCTCATCTAGATGAGTTCTAGCAAAACTGTATAAGTATTCAGAAATTTCATTCTGATTAAGCTAATCCCAGATCTTCTGTTTGGCTTTGGCTAGTCTCAACTTTAGTAGAGGGCGTACAAGGTAACAAGACAGCAAATTAAACTGTATTGAGCATAACAGCATCTTATACGGCATACAGCGCCGACTAAAAGAAGTTTAAAAATTAAGATAGATACCCCCTGGGAAATCCAGTTGCTTTGTCAGTGGTATTCATGGCTTCCCAGAGAAGTGTCAATGGAACCCAATGAGGAGGGTATTTGAAGCGCGCCACATCCAAGATGAACGCCATGTCTGTCCCGGCATGGTAGCCGCCGATTGGTGAGAAATGGCCACCCCCAGTCTGCACAACGCCGCCGCATCAGATCAGTCCCAATGAGGAGGGGATCTTGAACCAAACAAGAAGAAGAAGAAGAAGAAGAAGAAGCAGAGCATACCTGCTTGAAATGGCCCCTGTGGTAGGAGGCGATGAGATGGCAGTCGCGCGAGGAGGCGCAGCGGGCGAGGTGGGCGCGGAGGTCGTGGACGGTGGCGTGGTCGGCGCGGAAGCAGCGGACCCTGGCGCCGGCGCAGCGCGCGAGGCAGACGACCTTGCCGAAGGTGATGCCCTGGGAGCGGACCACGTGGAGGGGCTCGCAGCAGTCGAGCATGGACTCGTCGAACCACCGCCAGGGCCCCTTCCAGCGGCGGCCCGGGTCGATGGCGAGCGCGTTGAGGACGACGGCGATGGACGCGAGGCCGCAGAAGGCCGGCTCCGACTGCGTCTGGAAGTGGGAGACGAGGCTGAAGAAGCCCTCCATGGTGCCGCCCTCCAGCGCCTCCGCGAAGAGCCGCCGCCCCTCCGGCGACGCGAACTCCACCGCCGGCGGCGTCGGGAGCACCCGCCGGTACAGCGACGCCGCCTCCATTGCTACCACTACCACGTGCCGGGCCGAGTATTTTATTCCTCCTCCGTTTTTCAAACCGGGAGTCGTCGTCGTTTGGAATCCACGAGTGCGTGCGCGTGCTGCCCACTCCTATTTTTTTCGATTCTAGCGTAAACTTTACTCGAAGTTTTCCCACCACCTTTCTGGATTTCCCCGTAGGTGTAGAAATTCGTGTGGAATGTAAATTGCAGATCCCTTACGGCAGAGTATAAATTCGTGGCTGTGTCCCTGGGGCGGCCGGCACCTAGGCAGGGTTTACTGCTGCTCTCAAGTCTCAACAACCTTCGCCTTCCTCTCAAAAAAAAAAAAACAACCTTCGCCTTCCTCTTCCAAACATTGGCACTTCACCGGCAGTGATGCCGGCCGCGGTGTCCCTGTCCCGGGTTCGGCCGGCTGTCCAATCCGAGCGGCGATCAAAAGTGAAAGGCCCTCTATCCGCACCGGTGAACCTGCTTTCCCTCCTTCGTTGGGATGCCGCAGCCTCTATGTTGCCTTGCTCTCACACGCGCGACTGACCGTGCAAAAAGAATTCATCAGGGAGTAATAGCAAAGGCGATCAAAAAAATAACAGAGAATTTGCTGAGTGTAGGACTCGCGCACGCTCTCCGACTTGTGCCCCATCCTTTCAGACTCGAGTGATCCATCGAGTAAGAGCATCTACAGCGACGTATGACACATAGGACCCGCATACGTCTGCGGACACGTCCGCGGAGAGAATTGAGATCAGGTGACTGGCTGTGGGCAAGTCTTCGGTGAAGACTGGCTGTGGGCAAGTCACCGGTGAACATTACGGTAACTTGTCCCCCTCTCCACACCGTCCGATTTAAAACCGACGGGCAGATCTGCGTGAACAGTACCACGTCTATAGTGCTTTGGTCTACAGTGTCCCTTCTACCGTGTTTTGGTCTATAGTGCGGTCCACAGTACTTTTTGCTACAATATTTAAATCTGGACCGTCCCCCTGCATCCAACGGCTGCCGGCCCGCCAGTTACGGCGTGACTGGCTGTGGGCAAGTCACTGGAACCCTGTCCTCGCGGAGAGAACCCGGTCACCCTTCATTTTGTGTCAGTTGCAACCGCATACCTTAAATCTAGACTACGTCATGCAACCCAAAAGTTACATGCTAGTAAACAGATAAAACGAGCCTAAATTGACCGTCGTCGGAGATTGTACACAACCTTTGTGCCGATAGTGTCGAACAGACCTACCTTCTGGTGGATGGCCGCCTCCCGCAGCTCCGGCTCGTCGTCGGACTCCATGTCCGCGAAGAGTGCGCGCACCTCACGAGAGCCTCCCGATGGTTTGCCTCCATCTCCGCCTCCGAGTGGATGAGTCAAGGCTGGCTTACCGCTCCGTCGCCTCCTTCGTTTGGGTGACCTCGAACGCGCCCAACGTGTCGGCCATCCCAAATCCGGTAGCCAGATGTGCTGGATTTGTCTCGCCTTCCTCCTCCTCGAGCTCCGTGTCATCCATAGCCGTGTCCGGTGCCTTCTCATGCTCCTCCTTCTCCGGCTTCGACGAGTCTGGATGCAAGCTGGCTACAATCTGAGCGGTGCACCTAGCCCGGATATCCTCCAGGAGCTCCAACCGAAGCTTGAGTATGAGCATCATGTACATGGTGATCCGCTGCCGGGCCAAGACTACCGGCGGACTGCAAGCTCGGGCGAATTGGATGGGGGCGGCCCAGAGGGGAGGAAGAGGGTGGAAATGAGCCGACTAGGATTGGGGTGCCACCGTCCGACTTAAATAGCTAGATTTGAAGTCTCGGGCGGTGCACTGGAGTGTCGACATGAATGTATCCTCATCGGATCGCTGTGTTTAGACCTGTGTTCATGTCCGTCCTGCCTGTCAGTCTAATGTGGCAGACGCGCCCAGACCATGGAGTAGTGATGTGAAAGTGCTAGTTATCGACTAGAGGGGGTGAATAGATGGTTTTTATGAAAGTCTTCGAAACAAGCAATGTCTTAGAAGACAGACAAACAAATAACACCTAGATAGGAGGCAGCGGAAGATGAGCTACACTAGTCAAGCCATAGTCAAGGAAGCAATGCAAAGAAAGCTCAAGTACACATAGTTGCTAGGTAGAACAGATCAAAATAGGAAGACAGTATGAATCCAAATATGCAACCAAAGGAGAATGTCTTCACACAGTGAATTCGGTGAGAGCAGGCAAGCAATGACTTCACAAAGCTAAACAGTAAGTAAAGGGTGAAGTGATAGAACTAGTTGCTTGACGAAGACACGGATTTGGTAAACCAATTTCAGTTGCTGTGACAACTGTACATCTGGTTAGGGAGGCTGAGATTGAACTCAGAAGACCACGTCTTCACCTTATTCCCCTTGAGCTAAGGTCACTTAGTCCTTGCCCAATCACTCAAGTAAGTCTTCAAGGTAGACTTCCAAACCTTCACATAATTCATTCACCCGCAATCCACAATGACTCTTGGATGCTCAGAACGCGACGCCTAACCAACTGGAAGATCACAGCCTTCAAGTGTAATAAGTTTTCAGATCATGCGGAACAGAAAGACTTCAGTGATGCCAAACACTCTTTGGGCTTTGGGTGGCTTGGGTTTTGTCCTCACGAGGTTTCTCTCTCAAAGGCTCCGATGGTGGCTTGCTCTCAAACGACAAAAGCCATGCACTAATTATGAGCCGCCACCAAATAATGGCGGAAGGGTTGGCTATTTATAGCTAGGGCCAACCAGATATGATCTGTCTGAAATGACCCTGGGTCATTAAGGAACCGACACGTGTTCAATGGTCGGATTTCAAACACACGCGACAGCTTGGCTTGGGCTACAAGCAAAGCTGACTCATCCAACTCAGGATAAGATTTACTCTCATTTGTCTTCGCTGGAAGACATAGGATTGGAGTTGAGCATCACGTCAGTTTTCTGACTTTGTTCACCTGGACCCCACTTAACAGTTTGGTGGTTCCTATGACTCAAGAAAGAAGAAAATGAAACTATGAAAGAAAATATATCTTCGCACGCCATTATCTTCAAACGAATGTCTTCACGTGTCATTATCTTTGACACAAACCACCATTGTCTTCAATGTCTTCATACATTTTTAGGGGTCATCTTCGATGAGTAAACCGAATCAATAGGGACTTCTAATTGTGCTCTCCTGTGAATCTCACAAACACATTAGTCCCTCAGCCAAGTTTGTCGTCAATACTCCAAAACCAACTAGGGGTGGCACTAGATGCACTGACATGATGAATGTTACTTTTACACTCCCGTAATCCGACTTTAATTCGATATATTTCCTTAAAACTGAGATATTCCTCCAATATTGCCACTAATGACTAATGAATGCATAGGATTTCAAATATCCTATCTTTATTTTCTTTCCACATGAAATGGGCTATTTATAGACGAAATCGAGCTAAAAATATGGAAAGGAGTGAAGTGGAGATATATTAGATCAACTGGGGGCGCACCAAGGGAAACATAGCAAAAACGATGTTCCATGCGTCCATGCCCGCTCCTATGAGCGATTGTATGGCATGGAAACCGAGGCAACTCGTCCACCTGAACAACCTTTATAAAGGGGTCGATGCCAAATAGATAACAGATCATCAAGAGCATCGAAACATCGAGTACATCGTGAGGGGAGCGCAGAACAGACCACTCATAATCATCCCCATCCCCATCAACCCTAGGTGCTGTCATTTCCATCTCCATAGCCACCATCTTCACCATCACCATAAATCTCAATAATCTAGTCATACTTGTAATCATGTATCACACATGGCATCCATTGTAAGACATATTATCAATCAATTTTCATGATGTGTTCTTCGTGTGATTTGATCTCCAAGTGTGAGTAGTCCGGTAAGGTACGGATTGAGGCAAGAGCCTTGTAACTCTATGTATTTGTTGGAGGGATCAATGGAAGTGCTTTGGATTAACGTCATGTATGTGTGAAATAAAATTGTTCCATAGTTTGTCTCTTGTCTTGTTCGCGTTCTTCATCCCTACAGGTACTCAGAATCATGGAGAACGATCCATCGAGAGGGTAAGCGAAGGGAGACCGTGAAGTGTTATTCTAAACACCAGCAACAAAAAGGTTTAGTAGGGTAACATAGATCCTAACCCTGGGGATTCAAGAGGTGTAGTCATTAAGCGCCAATCATTTTGTTTGATTATTGCAATCTTAACTATCGAGGCAACCCCGCGCGATGGATAGGGCCTTTGGTTGGACAACGACTCTTGATGCAAGACGCATGCTGGTCAAGATGTAATTTGGACACACACCCCACTTTGATTCGTAACAAGCACATCTCGAAGGGTGACTTCTAGCGCACAAATTAAGATCATATTTGGTCCCGTCACAAATATATGGTTGTCAACATTAATACCTTATACCTATGCCTGTTTTCATTATAAGTGTTTTCAGTGTCAAGTTTGATTTATGATCCAGTCAAGAGCTGGAATTAATTCTTTAGCGAAAGCTTGTTTGAGACCCTAGATTAAAGGGCACCGTCCTCCCGTGGGTTCGATAACTCAGGATCACCTCTGGGGATAAAAGCGAGAATCCTTTCTGCTCCATTCCGGGTCACCAAAGGAAGTTGAGGGAATCCTGGACTAGGGGGTGTCCGGATAGCCGAACTATCATCTTTGGCTGGACTCCTAGACTATGAAGATACAAGATTGAAGACTTCGTCCCTTGTCCGGATAGGACTTTCCTTGGCGTGGAAGGCAAGCTTGGCGTCTGGATATGTAGATCTCCTACCATTGTAACCGACTCTGTGTAACCCTAACCCTCTTCGGTGTCTATATAAACCGAAGGGTTTTAGTCCGTAGGACGAACAACAATCATACCATAGGCTAGCTTCTAGGGTTTAGCCTCTCTGATCTCGTGGTAGCTCTATTCTTGTACTACCCATATCATCAATATTAATCAAGCAGGAGTAGGGTATTACCTCCATCGAGAGGGCCCGAACTCGGGTAAAACATCGTGTCCCTTGCCTCCTGTTACCATCCGCCTAGACGCACGATTCGGGACCCCCTACCCGAGATCCGCCGGTTTTGACACCGACATTGGTGCTTTCATTGAGAGTTCCTCCGTGTCGTCACCTATAGGCCCGATGGCTCCTTCAATCATCAAGAACGACGCAGTCCGGTGAGACTTTTCTCCCGGACAGATCTTCGTATTCGGGCGGCTTTGCTGCGGGCCAATTCGCCAGCCATCTGGAGCAGATCGAAAGCTACGCCCCTGGCCATCAGGTCAGATTTGGAAGCTTGAACTATACGGCCGATGTCCGCGGAGACTTGATCTTCGACGGATTCGAGCCACAGCCGAGCGTGCCGCACTGTCTCGATGGGTACGATCTAGCTCTGCCGCCGAACAAAGGTTCTCGGAGGCCGCACCAGTGCTCGCTCCGACCCTTAATCCGGAGCCGGTTACGCCGATCAAGGACGGTTGGTTGGACACCGCCTCGGGGGCTGAAATCTCTACGGCGATTGAGCCGAACACCATCCCTGTCCTTTGCAAAGCTCGTGACTCCCAGGTGCCGGACTCCTTTCCGGACTCTGAACCTCCCGCGCCCGCGGTCGAATCCTCTGGGCGCCCGGTTATGGAGTTCACCACCGCGGACATCTTTCAAAGACTTTTCGCCCTTTGGCGATATCCTGAACTCATTAAAGTCTCTCTCTTTGTCAGGGAGCCTGGCGAACTACGGTCAAGAAGGTTGGGATTCGGACGACAAAGAAATTCAACGCCCACCCACCACCCACTTTGTAGCCACTGTCAATGACTTAACAGACATGCTCGACTTCGACTCCGAGGACATCGACGATATGGACGACGACGCCGGAGACGACCAAGAACCAGCGCCATGTGGCAATCGGATGGCCACCTCAACTTGCGATATATATATGGTGGACACACCTAAGGGAAGCGATAACGAGGAACGGCGACGCTATGAAGAAAGAAAATTCCCTTGGGAAGCGGTCAAAGCGGCGGCGTAAGCGCCGCTCAAAACCCCACCTCGACAAAGATAGTGCCCACACGCACCCAGCCATAGAGCAGGTGAGCCGCCGACGCATTTAACATGCCATTGAGCAACCATCCGAACAGGCCAACTTGGAGAAACAACCCGTCCCCAAGAAGGACAACAGTCCGGACGATCTCACGCCGGACACGTCATTGGATCAAGAACCTCCACAAAGAGCTCCTCGCATCTGCGTAGCTTGAAAAAAAGCAAACAGAGGCTCAGAACAGCGGAAGACGCACTCCGAATTAGATGGAGTAAATTACTCAACACCGCAGACAAATATGGCGACAGCCGCCAAGCAAAGAGCTACCCAAAGCGCAAACTACTGCCCGAATTCGATGAGGAGGCTGTAGAGCCCCCACGATCAAAAAACAAAGAGGCCGCCGGGTCGGATAGACGACCACATGGCAAACGTAGAGTGGCAAGCGGCGCCGCACACAAGCCGGCACGCGATCCGCATAAGGATTCACACCAAAAGGATGGCCCGGTTAGATCTATCTACGGGCCAAGGAAACAAGTTCTGGCGAGCAATATAACACGTCAAATATCCGAACATCACGGCACACCCAAATACAGGGGCGCCGCGCACCCTCTATGTTTCACCGATGAGGTGCTGTATCATGAATTTCCAGCGGGATTCAAGCCCGTAAACATAGAGGCATACGACGGAACAGGCAGACCTCGAGTGCGGATTGAGGATTATATCCTCCACATACACATGGCGAGAGGAGATGATCTCCACGCCATAAAATACCTACCCTCAAGCTCAAAGGGCCAACCCGGCATTGGCTTAAAAGCCTCCCCGAAAACACCATTGGTAGTTGGGAAGAGCTTGAGGATGCTTTTCGGGCCAATTTCCAGGGAACCTATGTCCGACCTCTGGACGCAGACGATCTAAGTCACATAACCCAACAGTGCGGAGAGTCAACTCGAAAATTTTGGAACAGGTTCCTCACCAAAAAGAACCAAATAGTCGACTGTCCGGACGCCGAAGCCTTAGCAGCTTTTAAACACAACGTCCGAGACAAATGGCTCGCCAGACACCTTGGCCAGGAAAAGCCAAGAACAATGGCCGCAATAACAAGCCTCATGACCCGCTTATGCTGGAGAGGATAGCTGGCTAGCAAGATGCAGTACCAGCGACCCAAGTACATCCTAAGTCAGGGATGGGAATGGGAAACCACGACGCAGCAAGGACCAGCGCCGGATTAAGGGGAACGGTCCAAAGAGCGCGGCAGTCAACGCCAGATTCAAAAGCTCACGGCAGAACAATAAAAAAAATGCCCCTTAAGGACAATAGCGATGAACTATCCAACTTAAACAAAATCTTGGACAAGATATGCCAAATCCACAGTACTCCCGGGAAGCCTGCAAACCATACCCACAGAGATTGTTGGGTCTTCAAGCAGTCCGGCAGACTCAATGCCGAACACAAGGGGCTCGACACACCAAGTGAGGATGATGACGAGCACCACAAGCAGAGCCCCAGAAAACAAAAGAATTTCCCACAAGAGGTCAAAACAGTAAACTTACTTCAAGTAACAAAAGGGGAAAACAGAGGGGCATCCATTGAATTACGCGCCGCACAATCTACCCCAGCGGAGTCCCAACGCTGGTTGTCAAAACCAATTACCTTCGACCATCAGGACTACTCCTAAAGTATCCGTAACTCAGTTTGGACTGTCTTGATACTAGAACCTATAATCGACGGTCTTCAATTTACGCAAGTCCTAATGGACAGCGGCAGTGATTTAAACCTGCTATGTCAGGACACAATCCGCAACATGGGGATAAACCCAAACAGGATTAGCCATAGCAACACTTCCTTCCAAGGAATAATGCCAGGCACATATGCCCATTATACGGGCTCCCTACTATTGGAAGTTATGTTCGGCTCACCCGACAACTTCCGTCGGGAAAAGTTGGTCTTCCACATCGCCTCATTTAAAAGTAGCCATCAAGCACTACTGGAACACGAAGCTTTCGCCCGCTTTAACGGAATACCGCATTATGCATCTCTTAAACTTAAAATGCCCGGTCTACGAGGCATAATTTCATTAAAGGGAAGCTGCGCGTGTCCCTCAAGGAAAGAATGTGAGACTGCCTTAACAGCCTCACACTAATACAACCTTGCTGGCCAAAAGCGTCTAAAGCAGGTCGTTCAGACCCCGGACACAGTTAGGCGAGTCCGGCATAAATAAACATGATGCTTACTAGCCGCGTACCCTCCTTACAAGGGGCTCCACGCATGTACAACAAGAGACAGTAAAGCTCAATTTTACTCATTTTTGAATCATACTCTATTTTGTTTCCAATTACATTTTAGCGCGATCTTTTTCAAACTAAGTTCCTCTCTTTTACAGATGAACATCGTGCTATACCCGTCCAGGATACGGCACAACGGAGACACAAAGCGCAGACGCAGCAGGGACCCGTTGCAAGGATTCTTTTCAGATTAAGACCTTGCGTAAACCTTTTTCACTGTCTCTTGTTGTTACTCATCCCCCGGTCTCTTATTATAACCGAGGAGGAGGCTGGCGTTTTGGCATCGGCCGCATTAGAAGTTTGCACGTACCTGGACACCAGGGGCTTGTTACCAAGGGCATTGTTCAGCCCGCTTTATAAAAGACCGAATACCTTAGGGAGTGTTCGGCGTCTCGAGTTAGGCCTTATATGCATCAGCTCCGAATCATGTCTTTGGTCAAATGTTGGGTTTGCCCGGCTCCTGTGTTTTGCTGCCTTACGTTCCGTTCTATCGGCTAATGCGGCACCAGGAGAACTACTGCGATTGTGCCCCGGTTCGGCCGGGCGAGCACCTCAGTAGAGAAAGCCGAAAACTGACTGTCATGATATAGCGAGAGACTGGTCAACCACTCGATGACTCACCGGAATGTTTAGAATTCCTCCGCATTAACGAAGGACCGTTTTCCGGTCAGGCACATACGCACCCCGAATTCGGGAGAGTGCGGTGCCCCCAGGGGCTATATAGTAGCCCCACCATCGAACTCCTATGGCTAAGTGAAAGTGATAAAGCATTATAGTCCGGTTGCCTCGTTTGCTACGCTACCACCTCCTTTATAGGACCAAGACATTGGATTAAGTATGAAAGCACGACTTCTTTGCAAACACCCCCGCACTATGTGCGTGGGGGCTGAAGCCGAAGACTGCCATCTTTCAGGTTATATACATATATACATCAACAGCCGCACAGGAGGTAGTTTGCTACTTGAAGGCACAAGTATAAAAAGCTCTTACATTAAATTGAAACGTTGTTTCATAAAATTATACATGTCATTCAAACATAACATCCTTCGAGCATTGCGTCTCTATTAAACGAGCGCCGGAAGAACTTCCTCAAAATAGCGCCGACCGGTACTCGGCTGCCGTCCGAATCTGGGACGCAATATCGGTGGCCTTCATCTCAGCCAAGGTATGCCTTGACACGGGCAAGAGCCATCCGCGCCCCTCAATACACGCCGACCGCTTCATTGCGTCGACACGCAGTACCGCATCAAGGAACTGCTGCACTAAGCCAAAATAACTCTTGGCTGGGGTCCGCTGGCCACAAATGAGTCATGACATGCTTCATGGCAAGTCCGGATAATCGATTCAGCTCAGCCCATTCGCCAACCGATCGGTCAACGGAAGAGGACGCCCGGACTATGGAATTGCGACCAAAATAGCTCTTCCTTCGTGCCCCTTCCGGCCTCGGAAGTGCTCAATCGCGTCCGCAACGCCGCCGCTAAGTCCAGATAAGCATCCTTGAACTCCACAGCTTGTCCAAGCGAGCATACTTCGGATCCGTATATTTCCTCCGCAGCGAAACAGTTTTCGGCCGCAATATCCCGGCTGACTCAGCTCCTCCTTGGCAGCTCTCATAGCGGAACAGGCATCCTTGGATTCGACGGTGGCCTTTTTCAGGTCCTCTTGTTCCGCTTGACGTTCTTTTCAAGAACCTCGCAGCGGTCGGTAGTATTCTTCAGTTTCAGGCCAAATCGGCCATTTCCTCTTTGCTTCGGCGATGAGCAGCCCGTTCGACTTTCAGCTCTTGGCCGCCTTTAAAGCGACCATATTACTCTTCGGGCTTGCTCTTTAGCTCGGGCAAGTTCCGCCCGCAGCCTCTCCACAAAGCGGCACCGTCTGCATCAAAGCATACAAGTAGTAAGGCATGGGCGTCAAGCTCCCTTACTGTGTGTCCGCGGAGAAGTCGCATACCTTGTGACTCGTCAAACCGTTTATTGACCAGCGCGATGTCCGCATCCGCCTCGTCAAGTTGCCGCTTTAGTTCGGCAAATTCGTCAGTCCGGCTGGCCACCGGACACCCCGCCACCTACATAGGAACGGCGACATGTTAGTACTGAGATTATGATCCTCGGCACGCTGCCGCCAGACAGCATACCGAGTCCTGTGGGCTACTATCTATCTGGGCGCATTCTATATGCATAAGCGCCGGAAGGTACATCATTTTTTACGTACCTCAAACCCCGTCAAGAACTGGCGGCTTCATGCAATCCGCTCTCGGCGGATGCAATTCTTTCAATTACCGTAGCCATTAGCGCACGGTGATCTTCTGAGATATACGCCGCCCGAGCAGGTCCTTGACTCCTCCGATCAAGACGCCCGATTGGCGCTGGACCATCCGGCCCCGCTGGACTGGGGGAAACTCTCCGTGACGACACTTCAGGGTCGCCCGCCTCGCACGAAGGCGTGATAGGTGGAGGCGTTTTGCTCTCTATCATCTCCGGACGAAGATCCCCCGAAGACGAGCTTTGCTGAGAAGGGCTGATATCCGAACTACAAGGTACAATTTCGGTTATTTTCAGAAATAAATACAGGGATGTTCTTTATTCACAGGACCCCTTCTTTTTACTTACGGCTCGCTGGAGGGTTGATCCCCTTGGGGAAATAGTGCGGCGTGGGTACTTCCCGGCGCCGGACTTTCTGACGAAGACTTCTTTCCCCGTTTTGAGGCCTTGGCTTCCGGGTCTTCGGAAGCGGTCCTCTTCTCCCCTTGGAGGGGAGGATCCCTGATCCCCTCTTCCTTGAAAGCCTCCTTCGCGGAGGCAGTTGCTTCCCTGCTCCCCCCTTCGTCTTCTTTAAAAGGCGCAGCCTTCAACATCTTGGTCAGCATGGGATCCGGCGTGGTCTCTGGGAGGGAGCGGACACCTTATCAACTTTGCCTTGGCTATCCACTCCTGTTCAAGAAACGGCTCCCTTAAAGGGCATATATATGATAAATGAATGAACAGCCTGTCCGGTTACGGGGTTACTTACTTGAGTATCTGGGTGATTGCAGCTTAGACCTACGTCCTCGGTCAAGTCCGGACACTTCTCTTGTGATCCGAAGAACAGTTTGTACATCTCCTTGGGCGTCACGCCCATAAAATGTTGGAGAGCTCGTGGTCCCTCCGGATTAAACTCCCACAGACGGAGGGGGCGACGTTTGCAGGGCAGAAGGCGCCGAATCAGCATAACCTGCGCCGCCACGACCAGATTGATCTCTCTTTCTTGGAGTTCTCGAATACGGCCCTTTAACAGAGGAACGTCCTTGGACGACCCCCAGTCGAGCCCCCGATTGACCCATGATGCCAGCCGCTGTGGTGGACCTGAGCGGAAGGCGGGTGGCGCCACCCATTTGGTGCCCCTGGGAGCGGTGATATAAAACCACTCCCGTTGCCACAAACCAAGCTCCTCTTGAAAAGAGCCCTCGGGCCACGAAGCATCAGCACACTTGCTTATGACCGCCCCTCCGCACTCTGCTTGTTGCCCCTCGATCATCTTCGGCTCCACCTTGAAGGTCTTGAGCCACAATCCAAAGTGAGGGGTAATATGGAGGAAGGCTTCACATACGACAATGAATGACGAGATATGGAGGATGGACTCGGATTCAAGTCATGGAAATCCAGCCCATAATAAAACATGAGCCCCGCACAAAGGGATCCGTCGGGAAGCCTAAACCCCGAAGGAAGTGAGACACGAACACCACGCTCTCGCCGGGCTCGGGAGTGGGAATGACCTGCCCTGGAGCAGGCAGCCTATGCGAAATCTCGCCGGTTAGATACCTGGTGTCTCGCAGCTTTAGCACATCTTCTTCTGTAATGGAAGAAGACATCCATCGGCCGAGCTGGTCGGAGCCGGACATCGTCGAAGGTCCGTAGCGCCTAAATCTGAAGCTTTGGGTGTTAGAACTTCGAGCGGTAATTCGATGGAGGGTGGAAAAAGAAGAGGGCCTTGGTCTCATTATAAAGAGGTTGAATACCAAGAGCCCTCCCGTGGTCGATTGGGACTCGCCTTCGATAGAGGCGTGCCAGCGAACGGCACGGTTGGGTTACTACGTCCGTATTGATGAGAATCCCGGAATAAGGGGCACGATCTACGCTTTGATAAGGCGTGCCAAGAAACCGCCTCGCTAAACCCGCTGAGGTGGGCGGTAAAAAACGGTTCGAATAAAGGCTTGGCGTGGTGGTGTGATGTCACGCCGCTGAATACGTCGGCAGATCTGTGCAAAAGTTATTCTCTCTCACGGTGGTATGTGGAACTTGTTTTGAGAGCGGACACTATCCCTCTGTTCAAAACCTTCTATGAAGTATTCGGAGGAGGAACCCGCCTTGCAATGCCGAAGACAATATGCGCGCGGACTCGTCGTCATTGAAGCCTGGTTCAGGGGCTCTTGAGGAGTCCTCGACTAGGGGTGTCCGGATAGGCGAACTATCATCTTTGGCGGACTCCTAGACTATGAAGATACAAGATTGAAGACTTCGTCCCTTGTCCGGATAGGACTTTCCTTGGCGTGGAAGGCAAGCTTGGCGATACGGATATGTAGATTTCCTACCATTGTAACCGACTGTGTAACCCTAACCCTCTTCGGTGTCTATATAAACCGAAGGGTTTTAGTCCGTAGGGACGAACAACAATCATCACATAGGCTAGCTTCTAGGGTTTAGCCTCTCTGATCTCGCGGTAGATCTACTCTTGTACTACCCATATCATCAATATTAATCAAGCAGGAGTAGGGTATTACCTTCATCAAGAGGGCCCGAACCTGGGTAAAAACATCGTGTCCCTTGCCTCCTGTTACCATCCGCCTAGACGCACAGTTCGGGACCCCCTACCCGAGATCCGCCGGTTTTGACACCGACAGAAGTAATCAAGATATTTCTAGCACTGTTGCCGAGGAGGCTTTGTGTGCCTAATCTTCATGTTTAGAGTTTTGTTAAAATTTTGTTTTAGTTTTTAGTTTACTTTTTGTTGCAAGTCTTTTGAATAGAAAACCACAAAAAATTATCATGGCTCGTAATCTTGGAAGCTTTGCTACTCCTACCAATAGTTTCATGTGTGAACTTATAGGACAACCTGATGTTGCTGCCGCTGAGTATGAGATAAAACCAAACCTAGCCTCTATGGTTCAACATGACCAATTTGGAGGCTCTGCTTTTGAAGTTGCCGGTATGCACTTGCATAATTTTTCTGAATTGTGCAAGATGACATGCATTAGAGATTATGATCTAGATGCTTTGAAATTGCGTCTTTTTCCTATCTTCGAGAGGAAAGCAAAAGAATGGTTTCTAGATTTGCCTAGAGGCAGTTGATGAGTGTTATTTTTACACTCCTGTAACCTGAGTTTAAACCGATATATTTCCTTAAAACCGAGATATTCATAACAATATTGCCACTAATGACTAATGAATGTATAGGATTCCAAATATCCTATCCTTATTTTGTTTCCACAGGAAATGAGATAGTTATAGCCGAAATCAAGTCAACACATGGAAAGGAGTAAGTGGAGATAGAGGAGATCAAGTGGGAGTCGCACCAGAGGAAACAAAGCAAAAGACGGTGTTCCATGCGACCACACCCGCTCGTATTTGTGGTCGTATGGCGTGGAAACCGAGACTCATCGTCCACCTGAAAAACCTTTATAATGGGGCCGACGCCAAACGGACAACAGATAGTCGAGAACATCGAGAACATCGTGAGGGGAGCGCAAAACAGACCAATCATCATCATTCCCATCTCCATCAACCCTAGCTGCTGCCAGTTCTATCTCCATAGCCACCACCTTCACCAGCACTATAGTTCTCAAAAATCTAGTCATACTTGTAATTATGTATCACGCACTGCATCCATTGTAAAACATATTATCAATTAATCAATCTTCATGTATAAATAGTCTGGTAAGGTATGGGTTGAGGCAAGAGCCTTGCAACCCGATGTATTTGTTGGAGGAATCAATGAAAGTGCTTTGAATTAACGTCCCATATGTATGAAATAAAATTGTTTCGTAGTTGTCTCTTGTCTCGTTCACGTTCTTCATCCTTGCAGATGCCCAGAATCACGGAGAACGATCAACGGAGTGACAAAGGGCAGGGAAACTGTGAAGTGTTATTCTAAACACCAGTAATAGAAAGGTTTAGTACGGTAAGATGGATCCTATCCCAGGGGATACAAGCGGTGTAGGCATTAAACGCCCAATGCTTTTGTCTGATTATTGCAATCTTTATTATCGAGGCAACCCCGCACATCGAATAGGGCCTTCAGCTGGACAACTGACTCTTGATACAAGACGCGTGACGGTCAAGATGTAATTTGGGCACATCCCCACTTTTATTCGTAACAAGCACATCTCGATGGGTGACTTCCAGTGCACAAATTAAGATCATATTTGGTCCCGTCACAAATATATGGTTGTAAGCATTATGATCTCTTTACCATGCATGTGTTTTATTATAAGTGTTTTCAGTGTCAAGTTCTATTTACAATCTAGTCAAAAGCTGAAATTAATTCTTAACCAAAAACTTGTTTGAGACACAAGCTTAAAGGACACCGTCCTCCCGTGGGTCTGATAACTCAAGGTCAGCTCTTGAAAAAAAGATGAGAATCCTTTCTGTTTCATTTCCGGATCACCAAAGCAAGTAATCAAGTAGTCCTCGCCAGATCCGCATCACGTTGAGGGGAATGCGATCTGTTGGCCGCAATATTCATATTTTCCATCGCCAGCGCCGCCATGTTGGCCGCCACCTTGGCCTTCATTTGACGGTCCCTTTTGCAGTCGGCTTGGCCAAGGTAGATATTGTGCTCACTCCGGAGGAACTACCGACGAAAGCCGTCGACGCCCTGCTGCCGATGAGGTTCCTTCCTTGCCGTCGTCTTTCTAGTGGCCACGCCACCAAATTCATGGCCGCTGGTGGGTCTCCGACATTGGCGCAAGGGGTGTAGCGGGGGGAGGGCCTACCCATTCCGCCCATCAATGGGGAGGGGCCGGCCGACAGAGGCTATTGCAGCGGCGGTGATGGGTGGTGGCAGGAAGCCGTGGGGTAGGCGGGAGGGGGGCGGGAGTTTTACTCGCTACCAAATATAAGAGAGATAAAAGTTCTTCTCTTCTGCAGGTTATCTATAGATGTACCGGTACACTCTGTTTATGGCCATTTCTACAACGTGTAGAGAATCGAGACCTGTTTAAGGAGGTGTTTACATGCTTGGAGGCCACGGCGAGGGATACTTTTACCTGAAATGGATGGCAACATGATCTTTGGATTGGCCCTCCTACGTCTTAGGCGTTCTACAGTCATGCTTACTTGTATCTCGCCTTTTATTTTATTTGGAACTGAACTTAGTTATGGCTATGTGCATCTTAGTTATGCAGGGGCTGGGTGTAATGCTTAAACATTTTAAGTAATATAGCGCACTATATCAAGGGGCAACTTGGCTAGTTTAAATAACATAATTTTCACAGCCTCCTCCTCCTCAAGAAAAGTCTAGGATTCCCTTGTCTCCCATCGCCGTCGCCGTTGATCCGCCTCGTCTCCGGTGGCCTTAGGGCCATGGCGGCGCGGTGGATCTCGGCCCTTGCCGGCGGGAGGGCTCTGTTTTCAATTGTTTCTTCGCGTTTTGTTAGGGTTTGTGTTCTACTCGGGAAGGCGAGATGGCAGCGGCTCCCTGAAGATGGAATAAGGTTCTCCCCGCCTAGCCCCCGTTCCAATGGTGTGTCTAGCATCATTGGTGGGTGTGTGAAGGTGTATCTCCGGCGGATCTGTCCTCGGTGGATTTGCTCAGATCTAGTCGTAGCTTGTCTACGTTCATGTGTTTTCAGGTTGGATCCATCCGATCTATGTTACTCTTCATCAGCGACGGTTGCTGTTCTGTCGCGTTGGTCCTATGGGGCCTTAGCACGACGACTTCCCAACTGTCTACTACAACAAGTTTTGCCTGGCTCCGTCGAGGGAGGAGCAATGGCAGCGGCGCGCCTTCGACTCGCTTCAGTGTTTGTAGTCATCGCTAGGTGATCTACGAATCTGGATGTAATTTTTGTTATTTCAGATGTTCATTGTACTATCATGATTGAAGATGAATAGATCAGAAGTATTCTTGCAAAAAAACGCACTTTATCAAAAAATATATAAGAAAGATACGGGGCAAATTTTAGGGGTCAAAAACTCGAATTTAGTTAAGTTTTGGCCTTTTGGGTATAAGGTATTTGCAAGTTGGCTCTCTTTTGTTCAAAAATCATGTTCGCTCCTTAAATACGGGTTCTAAGGGGACTGCTAGAGATGCCCTACCATAATACAATCCGGAGCTAACACCACATAAAAACTTTCCCCTAGCCTGATTTTGTGTGCTATGCAAGGTCGAGCGTGAGCCTTGAGTTACTTCTCAATCAACGATGATGGCACAAGCTCCCAAATCCCAAGCACGACAAGAGTGAACTAACCAATTAGGATATGTACAATGGTGCTATCTTAAAATTGTTACATAGGATAAATGTTGAGGTGGAGGAGAGAGAAATCATAAAAAAAGACTCGTTTTCTCTTACCCCCGTCACGGTTTAGAGGCGCACTTAGAAATTCTCTGGGACCTAGATGATTATTTATTGGCTGTGAGATGCGCTAAAAAATAGCATTCACACTACACATGCATATAGGAATAGTATATCAGAGTACTACTTAGCTACTAAAAATAAATGCAATGCGCCCTAAACCTTGTCTATTATGAAAACGCACGCAAATTTAACTGTGCCTTTTAAACTGTGACGGAAGGAGTATTTAAAAGATGATCTCTTAGCACAATATGTCTCATTATATTTTTATGAATAACTAGTTATTTATAAGATAAGCCTAAGACATACTCCATAGTAGACATGATTTTATTGTCATCTCTAAATTGCATGAAAGGATTAAGATACGAATGTCTTATCAATCACTCTTCATGCCCTTAGCTAATCCTCCGGATCAAGAAAAGGGTAATCGGTGTAGCCAACAACAGGATCAGAGGTGTAGAACGTGCTCCTGTCATACTTATTCAGAACCGCGTTCCTCCTGAACCTCTCCGGCAGGTCGGGGTTGGCCAGGAAGAGCCGCCCGTACGCCACAAGATCGGCGTAGCCATCGGCGACGGCCTTGTCCCCTTCCTCCCGGTCATACCCGCCGTTCACCATGAAGGTGCCCCTGAACGCCTTCCTGAACGGCAGCAGACGGCGCGGGATCATCCGCTCGTTGACGCACATCCGCGGCTCGATCATGTGGCAGTAGAGGACGCCGAGCCCGTTCATGACGCCGATCACGTGCAGCGCCAGTGCCTCCGGATCGGAGTCCACGCAGTCGACGTAGTCGGCGAACGGGGAGAGGCGCACGCCGACGCGGCCCGCGCCGGCCTCGTGGCACACGGCCGCGATGACCTCCGCGGCGAAGCGGCAGCGGTTGTCCAGGCCGCCGCCGTACTCGTCGGTCCGGTCGTTGACGCCGTCCTTCATGAACTGGTCGATCAGGTACCCGTTGCCCGCGTGGATCTCCACGCCGTCGAACCCTTCGATCACCGATGATGATCAGCGTTGCAAACTACGTACGTAGCAAAGATGGGGACTGTTGGGGACATGGATGGTCGATCGTTAATTACCGGCTCTCATGGCGTTCCTAGCGGCGATACGGAAGTCGTCGACGATGTGGGGTATCTCCTCCGTCTCCAACCTTCGAGGGGGCGCGAACTCCAGGACACTGCCGTCATGGGCGACCTCAGGCGGCACTTGCTTATCCGTGCTCGACACCGGAGCTTGCCCATTAGGCTGGAACTCTGTATGCAACATGATTGAGACTTGACACTTCGATTCATCCATTCGAAAACGAACACGATACGTACGAGGATAATCCTTTTGAAAAGAAAAAGGTACGAGGATAATGTTGTACCGGTGGGCGAGACGCGGCCCGTGTGCCATATCTGGCAGAAGAAGACGGCGCCCTTGGCGTGCACGGCGTCGACCACCGGCCTCCACGCCTCCACCTGCTCCTGGCTCCACAGGCCGGGGACGTGCGGGTAGCCCCGCGCGGCCTCGGACACGGCGCAGGCCTCGGCGACGAGGAGCACGCCCGGCGCCGCCCTCTGCGCGTAGTACAGCGCGTTGTGCGGCTGGGCGAGGTTCCCGTACGACCTGCACCGCGTCAGCGGCGCGAGAACAACCCTGCGTTGCGTTGTCGACCATGGCGGCATCACTGACCCAAGATTCTAAGGGAACGGGTTACTAGCTATAGCTATAGTAATCAACTGACCTGTGCGCCAGGTTGAAGTCGCCCATCTTGTATGGAGTCAGGAGCGCAGTCGTCGTCTTCGTCTCCATGCTTCCTTCAACGGAAGTGGATTTTTCAGCACCACGACCTTCTTCTACGGTTCTACCTATGTCAGTAAGAGTAGTGGCGAGCTCGGGTTGCTCGATGGACTATATAGCCGATGAGAGGAGACGGAGTAGTCCCGAAAATCCACGTCCAGTCCCGGAGTAGTCCACCTTCAGCCCCGTGTTGTCTAGCTTCTATTGCGTCAAATCTCTACTCCTAATGGAGCAATTGGTAACCTCGTACGGTTTATTTTTGTCCCATCACTTTCAACCGTTTTATTTTGCTGGTTTTTTTTTTCGTCCCTCCCCCACCCCACCGGTTTAGTTTCGCGTCACCCTCTCACTGGCGAAAAAAAAATCTTAACGGATCATAACTTTTCATGCTGGTGCAAGTTATTTTTAGTAATGTCTTTATGTGAAAGAATCAATCACGATCAATCTCTAAATATCAAATCTAAATTAATTAACCTTACCTTAAATAATCACATTAATTAGGAAACAAAATAACCGATTTTAAAAAAATATCTACTCTTAATGAAGGGTATTACATACCAAACATAGGTACGTCATTAGCTCGCTTCCTTCCCTTCTCTTCCCTATGTCCCTCAGTCCCATGCTCGTGGCGCTGAAGTGGCATCGACAGGCGATGGCGGCAAGGACAGCACGTAGCAGCCCCTGAAGCACGAACACGACTGCACCTCGGTCTGCCGTCTCCCAAGATATGGGTGAGTTCTCGTGATGCCCACCCTAAACCCTCACGTCCTACAAATTCCTCAACCTCTACCATCTCGATTTCGTCCATGCTCTGATCCAAATGACGATGCAGCTGCGGCCGATTGACAATGGTGGTTTACCATCCTTCCTCTCAGCACCCACTCCTGAAGGAACGACACGCCATGCCGATCGAACCCGGTCGAGATCACTCACCAAGATTGTTATTCGGAAGTTTTTTGTCAAAAAGTGAAGAGTGAGCCACTTGTGCAGGTGCAGATTTTGTTTTAAAAATCCAATTTGTTTATCCTTTTGTCGCTGAAATTGTTTACTAATTATGTCATTCGTCCCATCTTCTATGGTTTTTTTTTTGCTACCTCCTCCCACCTTTGCTGGTTTTTTTTTTAGATTTTTTTCGTCCCCTCCTCCTACTTCATCGGTTTATTTTCGCGTCACCCTCTCACACAATGAAAGAAATCTGAAAAGATCAGAACTTTACATACTGGCGCAATTTATTTGGTAATGTAGAATCAATCACGAACAATCTCTAAAGATCAAATCTAAATTAATTAACCTCACCTTAAATCACTCAATCACATTAATTAGAAAACAAATAATTGATTTTCAGAAAAGTCGCTCAATCACATTAACCTTACCTTAACTCACGGATGATAATCAATCTCCAAACAAAGGAAACAATACATCGAGGAAGCAGTAAATAAACTCCCTTTGTTATGACATGTATATGATCTTCCCTTCCCTCTCCGTTGTCGAGCGTTCTTGATTCTCGAGTCCGATGCTTGGGCTGCGTCACTGGGTCGCGGCGGTGCCGGGGGACGAGGACGGCGAGGCAGTGCCCATGGCACCGCTGCTGGCAGCGCCGTGAAGAAGCGAAGAAGGGCGGCTTCCTGGCCCTAGGAGTTGGTGCGGTGGAAGCGGCACTTGAAGGATCCGGCGTGGGTGGCGGCGCATGAGCCTTGGAAGCGGGCCCGTGGCGTGTGCGGACGGCGTCGATGCCGACCGTGCCACCTCCTCCACGTATTCTTGGAGCTGTGGCTGACCCATTTACATGAAATTAATTTTCTCAGTTGTGGCGGCAAATATAATACACATAATCCATATTGTTATGCACTAAGCGGCGTGTGTGTTAAATAGATGTATTATGGTCGCGTATCTAATATGATGGTTTTGTGTGTGTGTTAGAGAGAGAGGAGAGGGGGAGAGAGAGTGAGGAAGAGGGAGGGAGAGAGAGTGTGTGAGAATTTGATGGTAAAAAAGGTCGCCAATGTCACTTAATATATATGAGTATATTAATATTGAACTCCTAAAGTTAATGTGACTCCGTTGCAACGCACGGGCGTTCTTCTAGTTAAGTTAAGTGGACTAGTGGTAATGCACGTGATTGACCTTTCTGGCTGTGTAATTGTCAAGATTTGTTCAACTTTGTTGTTGTTTTACGGCTACTTTCGTGCGTGCCTGTGCGACCGCGTAAATTTCGACCAATCAAAGCAAGGCAACGGAACTCATATGTACAGCGATTGCACCTAAGAGCATCTCCAACAGCCGCGTTAAAGCGCCCGTAGCATAAAAAACCTGTTAGCGGCGGCGCTGCGGCTGGTTTCTTGGCGCCGACAGCGCTAAAATGCAGCAGCGACTAGAAATGTATGCATTTTAAAATTTTAATTTTTTAAAAAAACTATATAGATTGCATATATTAAACTATAAAAATTTATTTTACATCCGAAACATAAATTGCATAAAATAAAAACGACAAACGATAAACATAGATTGCATTAACAAAAAAAAACTACTCTAAGTCGCTATCATCATCACCACTATCATCCTCGGCGGTGTCGTCCGAGGTAGATAGTCAGATGTCCAGCCACCGCTCATCGTTCGGCGTGAAGAACGACCGCCCACCTGCTGCAACGAGGTCGGACTGCGCATTAGCCAACGCCTTCCGCCGACGCCTGTCCAACCGCGATGCGCGTCGCCTTTGCGTGTCCTCCTCGCGGCGCCTTGCCCAGTAGGCTTGCTCGTAGGCGACGTCCTCCGGGTGGCGCTGGCGCCAGTCCGCCATGACCCTCTCGTCCTCCTGGCGGCGAGGCGGCGTGCCGCTTCGGCGTGCTCCGCACGGTCTTCCGCCGTGTTCGGCGAGGCAGAGGCGAGGTTGGCGCTTGCTCGGCGTGTACAAATCTTGGGCGTTCATCGGCCGCGGCGGCAGCCTAAGCGCCACGCCGCTGCGTGACGCTGTGGCCTGTCGCGCCGTCCGTGCGTGCGGCGAGCCGGAGTTCGCCGGGCGTATCTCCGCGTGTAGCTGCCGTTGAGCGCGGCGGACGCCATGATAGCCGGACGCGCTCCTCGGCGGCGGCGGCATGGCGGCGTCGGTGGCGAAGCGCCGAGCGGCGCGTGGCGAAGGGAGAGGAGAGGGAAGAGATGTGTGTGGAGAAGAAGCGGCGTGGCGCGCAGCTTTTAGGCGCGGCGCGCAAAAACCTGCGCGCGAGCTGGCGCTTTTCCGTCTTGTAGCATAAACAGTTCAGCGTGCGCTTGTTTCCTACTGACGGCTGGGCTGACAAACCGCCCCGCGCACGCTAAAAGCTGCGTTTACCGCGCGCGCGCGTCGTTTGGGGCGACTGTTGGAGATGCTCTAAAGAAAAGCATGTATCAACCAAAGTGCAGAGGAACCCAGACCCAATGTTGAGGAACGTAGTAATTTCAAAAAAATTCCTACGCATACGCAAGATCATGGTGATGCATAGCAACGAGAGGGGAGAGTGTCGTCCACGTACCCTCGTAGACCGTAAGCGGGAGCGTTATGACAACGCGGTTGATGTAGTCGTACACCTTCACGATCGACCGATCTTAGTACCGAACGTACGACACCTCCGCGATCTGCACACGTTCAGCGGTGACGTCTCACGAACTCACGATCCAGTAGAGCTTCGAGGGAGAGTTCCGTCAGCACGACGGCGTGATGACGGTGTTGATGAAGCTACCGACGCAGGGCTTCGCCTAAGCACCGCTACGATATGACCGAGGTGGATTATGGTGGAGGGGGGCACCGCACACGGCTAAAAGATCAATGATCAACTTGTGTGTCTATGGGGTGCCCCCTCCCCCGTATATAAAGGAGTGGAGGAGGGGGAGGGGCCGACCCTCCTAGGCGCGCCCCAAGGGGAGTCCTACTGCCACTAGGAGTAGGACTCCAACCCTTCCAAGAGTAGGAGTAGGAGAGAGGAAATGAGGGAGAGGGCGCGCGGCCTGCCCTGGCCGCCCCTCATCTTCTCCACTAAGGCCCAATAGGCCCATTACACTCCCCGGGGGGTTCTGGTAACCCCCCCCCCCCCCCCCCGGTACTCCGGTATTTGTCCGAACTTGCCCGGAACCCTTCCGAAGTCCAAACATGGTCATCCAATATATCGATCATTGTGTTTCGACCATTTCGAGACTCCTCGTCATGTCCGTGATCATATCCAGGACTCCGAACTACCTTCAGTACATCAAAACACATAAACTCATATTACCGATCGTCATCGAACGTTAAGCGTGCGGACCCTATGGGTTCGAGAACTATGTAGACATGATCGAGACACGTCTCCGGTCAATAACCAATAGCGGAACCTGGATGTTCATATTGGCTCCTACATATTCTACGAAGATCTTTATCGGTCAAACCACATAACAATATACGTTGTTCCTTTTGTCATCGGTATGTTACTTGCCCGAGATTAGATCGTCGGTATCTCAATACCTAGCTCAATCTCGTTACCGGCAAGTCTCTTTACTCGTTCCGTAATGCATCATCCCGCAACTAACTCATTAATCACATTTCTTGCAAGGCTTATAGTGATGTGCATTACCGAGAGGGCCCAGAGATACCTCTCCGACAATCGGAGTGATAAATCCTAATCTCGATCTATGCCAACTCAACAAGTACCATCAGATACACCTGTAGAGCACCTTTATAATCACCCAGTTACGTTGCGACGTTTGGTAGCACATAAAGTGTTCCTCCGGTAATCGGGAGTTGCATAATCTCATAGTCATAGGAACATGTATATGTCATGAAGAAAGCAATAGCAGTAAACTAAAACGATCAAGTGCTAAGCTAACGGAATGGGTCGAGTCAATCAAATCATTCTCCCAATGATGTGATCCCGTTTATCAAATGACAACCCATGTCTATGGTTAGGAAACTTTAACCATCTTTGATCAACGAGCTAGTCAAGTAGAGGCATACTAGTGACACTATGTTTGTCTATGTATTCACACATGTATTATGTTTCCGGTTAATACAATTCTAGCATGAATAATAAACATTTATCATGATATAAGGAAATATAAATAACAACTTTATTATTGCCTCTAGGGCATATTTCCTTCAATCTCCCACTTGCACTAGAGTCAATAATCTAGTTCACATCACCATGTGATCTAACACCAATATTCACATCTGTATGTGATTAACACCCACAGTTCACATCGTCATGTGACCAACACCCGAAGGGTTTACTAGAGTCAATAATCTAGTTCACATCGCTATGTGATTAACACCCAAAGAGTACTAAGGTATGTTCATGTTTTCCTCCTGAGAGAAGTTTAGTCAACGGGTCTGTCACATTTAGAGCCGTATGTATTTTGCAAATATTCTATGTCTACAATGCTCTGCACGGAGCTACTCTAGCTAATTGCTCCGAGTTTCAATATGTATCCAGATTGAGACTTAGAGTCAACTGGATTTGTGTAAAAGCTTGCACCGATGTAACTCTTTACGACGGACTCTTTTATCACCTCAATAATCGAGAAACATTTCCTTAGTCCTCACTAAGGATATTCTTGACCGTTGTCCAGTGATCTACTCCTAGATCAAAATTCTACTCCCTTCCCAATCTCAGAGCAAGGTATACAATAGGTCCAGTACACAACATAGCATACTTTATAGAACCTATGACAGAGGCATAGGGAATGACTTTTCATTCTCTTTCTATTTTCTGCCATGGTCGGGTTTTTGAGTCTTACTCAACTTCACACCTTGCAATACATGCAAGAACTCCTTTGACTGTTCCATTTTGAACTACTTCAAAATCTTATCAAGGTATGTACTCATTGAAAAATCTTATCAAGCGTCTTGATCTATCTCTATAGATCTTGATGCTCAATGTGTAAGCAGCTTCACCGAGGTCTTTGTTTGAAAAACTCCTTTCAAAACACTACTTTATGCTTTCCAAAAAAATTTACATTATTTCTGATCAACAATATGTCATTCACATATACTTATCAGAAAGGTTGTAGTGCTCCCACTCACTTTCCCGTAAATACAGGCTTCACCGCAAGTCTGTATAAAACTATATGCTTTGATCAACTCATCAAAGCGTATATTCCAACTCCGAGATGCTTGCACCAGTCCATAGATGGATCACTGGATCTTGCACACTTTGTTAGCACCTTTAGGATTGACAAAACCTTCTGGTTGCATCATATACAACTCTTCTTTAATAAAACCATTAAGGAATGCAGTTTTGACATCCATTTGCCAGATTTCATAAAATGTGGCAATTGCTAATATGATTCGGACAGACTTAAGCATAGATACGAGTGAGAAACTCTCATCGTAGTCAACACATTGAACTTGTCAAAAACCTTTCGCGACAATTCTAGCTTTGTAGATAGTAACACTACTATCAGTGTTCGTCTTCCTCTTGAAGATCCTTTTTTTTTCTATGGCTTGTCGATCATCGGGCAAGTCCACCAAAGTCCACACTTTGTTCTCATACATGGATCCCATCTCAGATTTTATGGCCTTCAAGCCATATCGGGAATCTGGGCTCATCATCGCTTCCTCATAGTTCGTAGGTTCATCATGGTCTAGTAACATGACTTCCAGAACAGGATTGCCGTAGCACTCTGGTGCGGACTGTACTTTGGAAGACCTACGAGGTTCTGTAGTAACTTAATCTGAAGTTTCATGATCATCATCATTAGCTTCCTCACTAATTTGTGTAGGAATCACTGGAACTGATTTCTGTGATGAACTACTTTCCAATTCGGGAGAAGGTACAATTACCTTATCAAGCTCTACTTTCCTCCCACTCACTTCTTTCGAGAGAAACTCCTTCTCTAGTAAGGATCCACCTTAGCAACGAATATCTTGCCTTCGGATCTGTGATAGAAGGTGTACCCAACAGTTTCCTTTAGGTATTCTATGAAGACGCACTTCTCCGATTTGGGTTCGAGCTTATCAGGTTGAAACTTTTTCACATAAGCATCGCAGCCCCAAACTTTAAGAAACGACAACTTTGGTTTCTTGCCAAACCATAGCATAAGGCGCTGTCTCAACGGATTTTGATGGTGCCTTATTTAAAGTGAATGCAGCTGTCTCTAATGCATAACACCAAAACGATAGTGGTAAATCGGTAAGATACATCATAGACCGCACCATATCCAATAAAGTGCGGTTACGATGTTCGGACACACCATTACGATGTGGTGTTCCATGTGGCGTGAGCTGTGAAACTATTCCACATTGTTTTTAAATGAAGGCCAAACTCTTAACTCAAATATTCTCATCTACGATCAGATTGTAGAAACTTTATTTTCTTGTTACGATGATTCTCCACTTCACTCTGAAATTCTTTGAACTTTTCGAATGTTTCAGACTTGTGCTTCATTAAGTAGATAGATAGTCATATCTGCTCAAATCATCTGTGAAGGTCAGAAAATAACGATACCCGCCACGAGCATCAACACTCATTGGACCGCATGCATCGGTATGTATTATTCCCAACAAGTCAATAGCTTGTTCCATTGTTCCGGAGAACGGAGTTTTAGTCATCTTGCCCAAAAGGCACGGTTCGCAAGCATCAAATGATTCATAACCAAGTGATTCCAAAAATCTATCTTTATGGAGTTTCTTCATGCGCTTTACACCGATATGACCCAAACGGCAGTGCCACAAATAAGTTGCACTATCATTATCAACTTTGCATCTTTTAGCATCAATATCATGAATATGTGTATCACTATGATCGAGATCCAACAAACTATTTTCATTGGGTGTATGACCATCGAAGGTTTTATTCATGTAAATAGAACAACAATTATTCTCTGACTTTAAATGAATAACCGTATTGAAATAAACATGATCAAATCATATTCATGCTCAACGCAAACGCCAAATAATATTTATTTAGGTTTAACACTAATCCCGAAAGTACAGGGAGTGTGCGATGATGATCATATCAATCTTGGAACCACTTCCAACATACATCGTCACTTCACCCTCAACTAGTCTCTATCTATTCTGCAACTCCTGTTTTGATTTACTAATCATAGCAACCGAACAAGTATAAAATACCCAGGGGTTACTACGAGCACTAGTAAGGTACACATCAATAACATGTATATCAAATATACCTTTGTTCACTTTGCCATCCTTCTTATCCACCAAATATTTGGGGCATTTACGCTTCCAGTGACCATTTTCTTTGCAGTATAAGCACTCAGTTTCAGCCTTTGGTCCAGCTTTGGGCTTCTTCACAGGAGTGACAACTTGCTTGCCATTCTACTTGAAGTTCCTTTTCTTTCCCTTTGCCCTTTTCTTGAAACTAGTGGTCTTGTCAATCATCAACACTTGATGCTCTTTCTTGATTTCTACCTTCGACGATTTCAGCATCACGAAGAGCTCGGGAATCGTTTTTGTCATCCCTTGCATACTATAGTTCATCACGAAGTTCCAGTAACTTGGTGATGGTGACTAGAGAACTCTGTCAATCACCATCTTATCTGGAAGATTAACTCCCACTTAATTCAAGTGATTGTAGTACCCAGACATTCTGAGTACATGCTCACTACTTTAGCAATTCTCTTCCATCCTTTTTAGGCAAAGTACTTGTCAGAGGTCTTATACCTCTTAACACAGGCATGAGTCTGAAATACCAATTTCAGCGCTTGGAACATCTCATATGCTCCGTGACGTTTCAAAAATGTTTTTGAAGTCCCGGTCCTAAGCCGTAAAGCATGGTGCACTAAACTATCAAGTAGTCATCATATTGAGCTAGCCAAACGTTCATAACGTCTGCATCTGCTCCTGTAATAGGTCTGTCACCTAGCGGTGCATCAAGGACATAATTTTTCTGTGCATCAATGAGGATAAACCTCACATCACGGACCCAGTCCGCATCATAGCTACTATCATCTTTCAACTTAGTTTTCTCTAGGAACACATATAAAAACATAGGGAAGCAACAACGCGAGCTATTGATTTGCAAAATACTATCAGGACTAAGTTCATGATAAATTAAAGTTTAATTAATCAAATTACTTAAGAACTCCCACTTAGATAGACATCCCTCTAATCATCTAAGTGATCACGTGATCCAAATCAACTAAACCATGTCCGAGCATCATGTGAAATGGAGTAGTTTTCAATGGTGAACATCACTCTGTTGATCATATCTACTATATGATTCACGCTCGACCTTTAGGTTTCAGTGTTCCGAGGCCATATCTGCATATGCTAGGCTCGTCAAGTTTAACCCGAGTATTTTTGCGTGTGGAAAATTGGTTTGCACCCGTTGTATGTAAACGTAGAGCTTATCACACCCGATCATCACGTGGTGTCTCAGCACGACGAACTTTGGCAACGGTACATACTCAGGGAGAACACTTATACCTTGAAATTTAGTGAGAGATCATCTTATAATGCTACCGTCAATCAAAGCAAAATAAGATGCATAAAAGATAAGCATCACATGCAATCATTATAAGTGATATGATATGTCCATCATCATCTTGTGCCTTTGATCTTCATCTCCAAAGCACCGTCATGATCACCATCGTCACCGGCGCGACACCTTGATCTCCATCGTAGCATCGTTTTCGTCTCGCCAACTATTGCTTCTACGACTATCGCTACTGCTTAGTGATAAATTAAAGCAATTACATGGCAATTGCATTTCATACAATAAAGCAACAATCATATGGCTCCTGCCAGTTGCCGATAACTCTGTTACAAAACATGATCATCTCATACAATAAAATTTAGCATCATGCCTTGACCATATCACATCACAACATGCCCTGCAAAAACAAGTTAGACGTCCTCTACATTGTTGTTGCAAGTTTTACATGGTTGTTATGGGCTTAGCAAGAATAGTTCTTACCTACGCATCAAAACCACAACGATTTTTTGTCAAGTATGTGTTGTTTTAACCTTCAACAAAGATCGGGCGTAGCCACACTCGATTCAACTAAACTTGGAGAAACTGACACCCGCCAGCCACCTGTGTGCAAAGCACGTCGGTAGAACCAGTCTCGCGTAAGCGTACGCGTAATGTCGGTCTGGAGTGCTTCATCCAACAATACCGCCCGCCGAATCAAAGTATGACATGCTGGTAAGCAGTATGACTATTATCGCCCACAACTCACTTGTGTTCTACGCGTGCATATAACATCTACGCATAAACCTAGATCGGATGCCACTGTTGGGGAACGTACTAATTTCAAAAAAATTCCTACGCACACGCAAGATCATGGTGATGCATAGCAACTAGAGGGGAGAGTGTCGTCCACGTACCCTCGTAGACCGTAAGCGGAAGCGTTATGACAATGCGGTTGATGTAGTCGTACGTATTCACGATCGACCGATCTTAGTACCGAACGTACGACACCTCCGCGGTCTGCACACGTTCAGCTCGGTGACGTCCCACGAACTCACGATCCAGTAGAGCTTCGAGGGAGAGCTCCGTCAGCACGACGGCATGATGATGGTGTTGATGAAGCTATCGACGTAGGGTGAGGGAGTTCCGGACTAGGGGTTGTCCGGATAGCCGAACTATCATCATCTGCCGGACTCCAAGACTATGAAGATACAAGATTGAAGACTTCGTCCCGTGTCCGGATGGGACTTTCCTTGGCGTGGAAGGCAAGCTTGGCGATACGGATATGTAGATCTCCTACCATTGTAACCGACTCTGTGTAACCTTACCCTATCCGGTGTCTATATAAACCAGAGGGTTTTAGTCCGTAGGATGAACAACAATCATACCATAGGCTAGCTTCTAGGGTTTAGCCTCTTTGATCTCGTGGTAGATCCACTCTTGTAACACACATCATCAATATTAATCAAGCATGACGAGGGTTTTACCTCCATCAAGAGGGCCCGAACCTGGGTAAAACATCGTGTCCCTTGTCTCCTGTTACCATCCGCCTAGACGCACGATTCGGGACCCCTACCCGAGATCCGCGGTTTTGACACCGACATTGGTGCTTTCATTGAGAGTTCCTCCGTGTCGTCACCGATAGGCCCGATGGCTCCTTCGATCATCAACAACGACGCGGTCGGTGAGACTTTTCTCCCGGACATATCTTCGTGTTCGGCGGCTTTGCTGCGGGCCAATTAAGCAGCCATACATGGCAGATCGGAAGCTACGCCCTGGCCGTCGAGTCAGATTTGGAAGTTTAAACTATCACGGACGACATCCGCGGAGACTTGATCTTCGACGGATTCGAGCCGCAGCCAAGCGCGCCAGACTTGTCTTGATGGGCATGATCTAGCTCTGCCCGAGCGATTGCCACTGGAGGCGCACCGAATCCGCTCCGACCCTTAATCCGGGCCAGATTCCCGATCGAGGGCGAGTGGTTGGACACCGCCTCGGGGCTTTAATCTCTACGGCGATCGAGCGAACTCCATCCCTGTCGCTGCGAAGACCTCGACTCCAGGGTGCGGACCTCTCTCCGGGACTCCGAACCCTCCGCTCCCTTACCAATCGAATCCGATTGGGCGCCCGTTATGGAGTTCACGGCGCGGACATCTTCGGCACTACGCCCTTTGGCGACATCCTGAATTCACTAAAGTCTCTCCCTTTATCCGGAGAGCCCTGGCCGGATTACGGTCAGGAAGGTTGGGATGCGGACGACGAAGAAATTCAACGCCCACCCACCACCCACTTGGTAGCCGCTGTCGACGATCTAACCGGCATGCTGGACTACGACTCCGAAGACATCGACGGTATGGACGACGATGCCGGAGACGACCAAGACCAGCGCCTACGAGAATCGGAAGGCCACCTCGTCATATGACATATATATGGTGGACATCCCAAAAGATGGGAACGACGATGGAACAACGGAGGATGACCCTCCAAGAAGCAGCCCAAGCGCGCGGCGTCGTGACGCCGCTCTAAATCCCGCCACAAGAAGAATGAAGATTCCGCACCGGAGATAACAATACACCAGATAGTGCCGAAGACAATCCACTCCGGCAAGATCCGGTAGCGGGGAGGATGGAGACGCCAGCCCTCACGAGAGAGCGGCAGAAGAAGAGGTAGAGGATTATATGCCTCCCTCCGAAGATGAAGCAAGCCTCGACGACGATGAATTCGTCGTGCCCGAGAATCCCGTCGAACAAGAGCGTTTTAGACGCAGGCTTATGGCCACGGCGAACAGCCTCAACAAAAAGCAGCAACAGCTTAGAGCTGATCAGGATCTGCTAGCCGACGGATGGTGAAGTCCTCGCGTCAAGAGCATGAGCTCGAACGCCCCTCCAAAAGCTACCCTAAACGCAAGCTGCTCCCCCGATTAGAGGAGGAGGCTTACGAACCCGCATCACCAGGAGACAATACGGCTGACCAACCACCCCGTGGTCGCGACAGAGAGGCCTCTAGGCCCTTCACCAAAACCATACCCCGGCATCGCTCAAAAAGCACACGGCCAAAGGGGAACGCTCCGGACCTGCGAGATATATTGGAGGACAAGGCAATACAATCAAGATCGATCTACGGATCGCGTGCGCCCACGATGCGTGGCGACAACCATCGCGCGGACACGTAAGTTCGGCCGGGCGAACAAAATGCAGACAAAGCTCTTTTGAGCTCCGTCGAGATATCGCCCGATCTGAAGCGCCAAGACACCCACTATGCTTCACAGACGAAGTAATGGATCATCAAATCCACGAAGGGTTTAAACCCGTCAATATTGAATCCTATGATGGAACAACAGACACCGCGGTTTGGATAGAAGACTATCTCCTTCACATCCACATGGCCCTCGGTGACGACCTTCACGCCATCAAATACCTCCCCTCAAGCTTAAAGGACCAGCCCGACATTGGCTCAACAGCTTGCCGCCAGAGTCAATTGGGAGCTGGGAGGACCTGGAAGCCGCATTCCTAGATAACTTCCAGGGCACTTATGTGCGACCACCAGACGTTGATGACCTAAGCCACATAATTCAGCAGCCAGACGAATCGGCCAGACAATTCTGGACACGGTTCTTAACCAAGAAAAACCAAATTGTCGACTGTCCGGGATGCGGAGGCCCTCATGACCTTCAAGCATAACATCCGTGACGAGTGGCTTGCCCGGCACCTAGGACAGGAAAAGCCAAAATCCATGGCAGCCCTCACATCACTCATGACCCGCCTGCTGGTGAGGATAGCTGGCTAGCATGCAGCAACAACCTCAACAAAAATTCTGGCAGTCCGGACTTCAAGGACCGAAATGGCAGGCCGCGTCGTAATAAAAACAAGCGCCGCATTAACAGCGACAATACTGAGGATACAGCAGTCAATGCCGGATTCAGAGGCTCTAAACCCGGTCAGCGGAAAAAGCCATTCAAAAGAACTATTCCAGGTCCGTCCAATTTGGACCGAATACTCGACCGCTTGTGCCAGATACACGGCACCCCCGAAAAGCCAGCTAACCACACCAACAGGGACTGTTGGGTCTTCAAGCAGGCGGGCAAGTTACTTGCCGAAAACAAGGACAAGGGGCTGCATAGCGATGACGAGGACGAGACCCAACCGCCAAACAATAGAGGATAGAAGGGTTTCCCCCCACAGGTGCGGACGGTGAACATGATGTACGCAACGCACATACCCAAAAGGGAGCGGAAGTGTGCACTCAGGGATGTCTACGCAATGGAGCCAGTTGCCCCGAAGTTCAATCCATGGTCCTCCTGCCCGATCACTTTTGACCGAAGGGACCACCCCACCAGCATCCGCCACGGTGGATTCGCCGCACTGGTCTTAGACCCAATCGTCGATGGATTTCACCTAACCAGAGTCCTGATGGACGGCGGCAGCAGCCTGAACCTGCTTTACCAGGATACAGTGCGCAAAATGGGCATAGACCCCTCAAGGATTAAACCTACCAAAACGACCTTTAAAGGCGTCATACCAGGTGTAGAAGCCAATTGTACAGGCTCAATTACCTTTGAAGTGGTCTTTGGATCCCGGATAACTTCGAAGCGAGGAGTTAATCTTCGACATAGTCCCGTTCCGCAGCGGCTATCATGCCTTGCTTTCGGACGTGCAGCGTTTGCAAAGTTCAACGCGGTGCCGCACCACGCATACCTCAAGCTCAAGATGCGGCCCTCGAGGAGTCATTACGGTCAACGGAAACACCGAGCGTTCTCTCCGCACGGAGGAACATACTGGCGGCTCTCATGGCGAAGTGCAATGCAGCCTCTTGAGCAATTCTCGAGTCCGGCCATTAAGCGGCGGACACGCTAAGCGGCGCCGGAGTAACTTACAACAAGACCACAGGCACGTTGAGCATGCGTAGCGATGCGGCTAACCCCAACCCCTGCGAAGCGTCAGCAGGTCCTTCGGCGTACACCATTACGCTCACGAAGATACCATGGGCATGGGGAGAGGGGCACGACCACGATAAACCCAGGCTGCGGCTCAACCACACCAGGGGCTCTCACCTGTCGTTCCTTTTCTTTTCTTTTTACCTTTTACTTTTTACCCACAGGACTCCGTTTGTCGAAGCCTGTCGGCATAGACACTGCCGAACTAACGATGCAACAGCCAGGGGAAGGATAAAGGCTACAACGAATATACAGGTGGTCTCCATTACGAGCATTTTCATACACCAATCTGCAGCCTACCCACGGAGGGGACATGTTTAACAGTCTCATACCTTGCTTATCGCACTATTTGTATCGTTACGCATTACGTAGCAGCACTTATTGAATAAAACAATGCAGCACCTTTTTGTTTATAATTGCATTTTTTTTCATACATATGTTCATTCACGACATGTTGCATACGTACACTTTGGTACGGCTAATATACACCAGGGGCTTATGTTTCCCACGTTATGGTGTGATGAGTACTAAAACTTTCACAAGTGAGGCACACCGAACATATAGCACTATATGCATCGGCTCCGAATCATGTCTTGGGTCAATAGTTGGGTTTGCCCGGCTCCCGTGTTTTGGTACCTTACGTTCCGTTATATCGGCTAAGATAGCACTGGGAGAACCACTGCGATTCCGCCCTAGTTCGGCTGGGTTAACGCCTCAGTGGAGAAAGCTAAAACTGACCGTCATGATGAGGCGAGAGACCGTCGCTGTTCGAGAGGTTTTTTGCGAGTCCTTAAAGACTTATGCCGCTTAGAGCGAGGAGCCGGATTATGTCCGGCCAAAGGCGTGAATAGCGCCCCAAATTGACCTTCCAAGACTAGGGGCTTCACGAAATTTAAAATTATAGAATTCTATGGCTAAGTGAGAGTGTTCAAGCATTATAAGTCTGGTTGCCTTGTTCGCTGTGTTGAGCGCCTCCTAGATGGACCCAAAAATGGGAACAAGAGCGCTCAAGTTTATCCCGAACACCCCAGCACTCGTGGCATGGGGCTGAAGCCGACGACTTGCCATCTCTCAGATTTGATAAACAGCCGCACAGAAGGTAATATTTTAAATTAACAAGCGTTGCTTAGCGCATATGAAGTAAGTTTTCAGCGCACAGGATAACAAAATGCGAGTCTACTCAAATATTACATCTTTGGATCACTCACCCGCAATAATGCGGGCGCCCTTCAGCACACTCTTATAATACATCTCGGGCGTGCGATGCTCCTTGCCCTCTGGTGGCGGGTCCGTCACAAGCCTCTGGGCATCCATCTTGCCCCAGTGCACCTTCTTGTGGCAAGGGCCCGACAGGCACCCTCAATACAAGCGGAATGCTTGATCACTTCAACCCACGGGCACGCATCCACCAGCCGCCCTGGGGCCGAAGTAGCTCCCAGGCATGGCCTCCTTAGGCCACAGCCGAACTATGAGGCCCTTCATGGCCTGTTCGCCCGCCTTGTGGAGCTCGACCAGCTGCTTCAGCTGGTCTCTAAGGGGCACCGGATGTCCGGCCTCAGCATACTAAGACCAGAAGACCTTCTCCGTCGAGCTCCCCTCCTCGGCCCGGTAGAATGCGGCAGCATCGGACACGCTGCAAGGAAGATCTGCAAATGCCCCTGGAGAGCTCCGAATTCGGATAAGCAACAGGTAATTAACACTCACATGCTTACTCTGCATGAAAATGCCTTACCCGCTGCTATTTTCTTCACCGCCTCAATCTCCTGGAGGGCCTTGTAGGCTTCGTCCTTAGCGGCTTTGGCACTCTCAAGAGCCGTTGCAAGCTCAGAATCTCGAGTCTTCGAGTCACGCTCCAGGTTCTCATGTTTTTTCACGAGATCCTGGAGCTCTTGTTGTACCTCCGACACCCGCGCCTCCTGCTTCTCTTGCTCGGTGCGTTCCGCGGCCGCATTACGTTCGGCCGCGGCCACCGCCTCTCCTTCTGTGGTCGCCACCTCGTTAGTGGCCCCTACAATACCCACGTTATCCTTGTCATTTTTCTTGCAACCAAATCCTTTTCTGTAAGGTACAATTTTCATAAGGTATTACTCACCTTCTTTTTCCTCAAGCTGCTTCTTGGCTTGGCCGAGCTCGTTCTCGGACCGCTCAAGGTTTTCCTCCAAAGTATTGACCTCCATGATCGGTCGACGGAGGTCGGCGATACAACTGCAATCCCATATTGACATATTTTTTATATGACTCCTGCGTTTATCTTTTTAAAAGATCCTCAGTCCGGCTTTTCTTTCCGAACACCGAACCGAGCATCAGGGGCTACTGTCTATGCGGTACCATTTTACATATATTGAAATTCTTACCTCAAAGCATGTTAGAAGGCTGCTGCAGGCTTCGGTCAGCCCGCTCTTGGCGAGCTGAACCTTCTGAATCACCGCACTCATAACAGTGCGGTGTTCCTCTTCGATGGAGGCGCCGTTGAGCACCTCCAAGAATTATCCGGCACCTCCGGTTGGGCGGAGGCAGCCGGCGTCACGCGATCTTGCCCTTCTTACAAAGGGGTCGCCACGGACTCCGGAGCCACTGTGGCCTCGGAGCTGAGTCCGTGCAAAGTCCGGGAGGGTGTCTGTGACACCTTCGGGCCTCCTCCTCCTGGTGGGTCCTTTCTTGGGATCTCACCTCGGCGTAAATCCGCGGCACGGGGTGGAGGCAGTCGGAAGGAATCCATATCCGACGACTCCAAGGACCCTTCGATGAAACGGGAAGATCATCCTTGGGCGGACTGCAGGGGTTGTATGCGGCATTAGAAAAGACATTATGTGGCGAAAAAGAAAAACCTTGAAGTTATTCGAGTCCGGATACTTACGATCTCGCCAGGCTTGGCCCTTGGGGCGATCCTCGTCGTCGTCACTTTGGCGTTGGCGGAGCTGTCCGGGGAAGAGTTTTTCCTTCTTGGACCCTTGGCCTCCTTGTTGGGGAGGCCTTCCTTTCTTCCCTCCTTCACTGGGAGAGGCTTTCTTCTTCTCCTCCTCACCTTGGTGGGAGGAGTCGGCCTCGGATTCGTCGTCCGATAGCACCTGAAAACGGGAACTCTTCCGAGTCCCCGTGGCCGTCTTCTTGGCCTTCTTCTCCGGCACCACGTGGGGTGCCGGAGCCAGCAGCCCCGTTAGACGGGCGTCCGCTGGGTCCTCTGGCAATGGGGCCGGACAGGTAATCCGTTCGGCCTTCGCCAGCCATTCCTGTTAAAGGTAAAGGGAGTTTAGATCCCGCATGGAGCCAAACTATGGAAAACAAGTGGTGAAATCACTTACCTCGTCGACCGACGCCGCGAGCGGTATCCGCGATCTTCGGTAGCGGATGCGGGAGCTTCGGCGCCCTTGAACAACACCTTCCAGACATCTTCGTACATAGTGTCGAAGAGCCCGCTCAGGGTCTGGTGCTGCGTCGGATCAAACTCCCACATATTGAAGCCCGTCGGCCGCACGGGAGAATCCGGCGGATAAGCATGACACGGACTACGTTGACAAGCTTGAGCTTCTTGTCCACCGGCACGGATCTGAGGCTTGGAGTCGGTCAGCTCCTTTGAATCCCCAAATTCGCCACTTTCTTTCCGGGAGGTGAGCCGTGTAGGGATTCCAGATCTGAATTGGGGCGCTGCCCAATCAGGGTCACGCGGCTCGGTGATGTAGAACCACCCGATTGCCACCCCTTGATGGTTTCCACGAAAGTGCCCTCCACCACGTAACGTGGGACATCCTGCCCACCATGGCGCCTCCGCACTCCGCTTGGCTGCCCTTCACAACCTTCGGCTTGACATCAAGGTCTTGAGCCACAAGCTTGAAGTGGGGCTGGATGCAGAGGAATGCCTCGCACACGCATTTATAAACGCCGAGATGTTGAGGATGAAATTTGGGGCGGATCATGGAAATCTAGGCCGTAGTAGAACATGAGCCCCGGACAAAGGGATGAAAGGGAAGCCCAGTCCGCGGAGGAAATGGTGAAGAAATACTACCCTCTCATGGGGCCTGGGGTTGGGGACGAGCTCTCCCTCGTCGGGGAGCCGATGCATAATGTTCTTTGGACAAATATCCGGCGTCGCAGCTTCGGATCTGCCCCTCCGTGACGGAGGAGGCCATCCACTTGCCTCCCACTCCGGACATAGTTGGAGAAGGTCGAGGTGAGAAGTGCGGACTTGGGCGCTGGAGCTCGAGTTCGCGGAGATGGATAAGCCAAGGAGGAAGAAGGCGCAGGTAAAAGGGTTGGATCTTTATCTCCTTATATGGGCGGATGAAACATGTGTCCCCACCGGCACAGTAAAACTCGCTTATCCCTCAAGCGTCACAATCAATGGCGCGGTTGGGTTACCCACATCCGTATTGATGGGAATCCGGAATAAGGGGAACACGATCTACTGCTCGACAAGACGCGTGCCAAGGAAACCGCCGCTAAACGCTACCGAGGTGGAACAATAAAAACAATTTGAGTGAAGGCTTGGTAGTGGTGCGACGTCACGCCACAAAATACGTCAGCAGATTGATCTTGTGTAATATTATTCTCTCTACGGTGGTATGTGGAATTTATTTTTGCAGAGCCGGACACTATCCTGGTGTTCACAATCTTCTATAAATTATTCGGAGGAGGAACCCGCCTTGCAATGCCGAAGACAACGTGCGCGCCGGACTCGTCGTCATTGAAGCCTGGTTCATGGGCTACTGAGGGAGTTCCGGACTAGGGGGTGTCCGGATAGCCGAACTATCATCATCGGCCGGACTCCAAGACTATGAAGATACAAGATTGAAGACTTCGTCCCGTGTCCGGATGGGACTTTCCTTGGCGTGGAAGGCAAGCTTGGCGACACGGATATGTAGATCTCCTACCATTGTAACCGACTACGTGTAACCCTAACCCTATCCGGTGTCTATATAAATCGGAGGGTTTTAGTCCCAGAGGGCGAACAAGAATCATACCATAGGCTAGCTTCTAGGGTTTAGCCTCTTTGATCTCGTGGTAGATCCACTCTTGTAACACACATCATCAATATTAATCAAGCGGACGTAGGGTTTTACCTCCATCAAGAGGGCCCGAACCTGGGTAAAACATCGTGTCCCTTGTCTCCTGTTACCATTCGCCTAGACGCACAGTTCGGGACCCCCTACCCGAGATCCGCCAGTTTTGACACCGACATAGGGCTTCGCCTAAGCACCGCTACGATATGACCGAGGTGGATTATGGTGGAGGAGGGCACCGCACACGGCTAAAAGATCAATGATCAACTTGTGTGTCTATGGGGTGCCCCCCTCCTCCGTATATAAAGGAGTGGAGGAGGGGGAGAGGTCGGCCCTCCTTGGCGCGCCCCAAGGGGAGTCCTACTCCCATCGGTAGTAAGACTCCAACCCTTCCAAGAGTGGGAGTAGGAGAGAGGGAGGAAGGAGAGAGGGGAAAGGAAAGGGGGTGCCACCCCCCCTACTTGTCCAATTCGGACTAGAGGGGGAGGGGGTGCGCGGCCTGCCGTGGCCGCCCCTCCTCTTCTCCACTAAGGCCCAATAGGACCATTACACTCCCCGGGGGGTTCCGGTAACCCCCCGGTACTCCGGTATTTGTCCGAACTTGCCCGGAACCCTTCCGAAGTCCAAACATGGTCATCCAATATATCGATCTTTGTGTTTCGACCATTTCTTGACTCCTTGTCATGTCCGGATCATATCCAGGACTCCGAACTACCTTCAGTACATCAAAACACATAAACTCATATTACCGATCGTCACCGAACGTTAAGCGTGCGGACCCTATGGGTTCGAGAACTATGTAGACATGATCGAGACACGTCTCCGGTCAATAACCAATAGCGGAACCTGGATGTTCATATTGGCTCCTACATGTTCTACGAAGATCTTTATCGGTCAAACCGCATAACAATATATGTTGTTCCTTTTGTCATCGGTATGTTACTTGCCCGAGATTCGATCGTCGGTATCTCAATACCTAGCTTAATCTCGTTACCGGCAAGTCTCTTTACTCGTTCCGTAATGCATCATCCCGCAACTAACTCATTAGTCACATTGCTTGCAAGGCTTATAGTGATGTGCATTACCGAGAGGGCACAGAGATACCTCTCTGACAATCGGAGTGACAAATCCTAATCTCGATCTATGCCAACTTAACAAGAACCATCGGAGACACCTGTAGAGCACCTTTATAATCACCCAGTTACGTTGCGACGTTTGGTAGCACAGAAAGTGTTCCTACGGTAATCGGGAGTTGCATAATCTCATAGTCATAGGAACATGTATATGTCATGAAGAAAGCAATAGCAGTAAACTAAAACGATCAAGTGCTAAGCTAACGGAATGGGTCAAGTCAATCACATCATTCTCCCAATGATGTGATCCCGTTTATCAAATGACAACTCATGTCTATGGTTAGGAAACTTTAACCATCTTTGATCAACGAGCTAGTGAAGTAGAGGCATACTAGTGACACTATGTTTGTCTATGTATTCACACATGCATTATGTTTCCGGGTAATACAATTCTAGCATGAATAATAAACATTTATTATGATATAAGGAAATATAAATAACAACTTTATTATTGCCTCTAGGGAATATTTCCTTCACCCCAGAGTCCAGATCCTGCCTGGATCCAGCCCCACAATAATTGATACGTTCGGGGACAGGGATCATTGGCTCCTACCCACACCACACTGCCAAAGTAAGACCAAAATACTTCGAGTTGTCGTGGCAGGGGGGCTTCCATGGGCCAGATTTGCCCTCTCCAGATCTGGCCAAGGATGCATCCAATGGACCGCCATCCTCACCCGAAGATCCACCAAACGCCACACCACCCCTGTCACCTAGCTGACACACCCCTGCGCGGATGCACACTTTAAGACCGTTAAGAAATTGGCCATCCATCATCGACCATGCGAGACCAGACCATATGCCCGTGCCACGCTGGACACCGTCGACTATTCCCGCCACCTCTCGCGCCCCGTCGCCACGCAGCAAGTGTCACCACCAGATCCTCACCACCATGCGTCGTACCGCCATGACAACAAAGGCGAGTGCACGAGCCCCACCGCCACCTTCTCATGCATCACAAGGGCTTTGCCGATGACCCCTCTAATGATGGCAGAATGTGAGAGAGAGGAGGAGAAGGAAGAGTGTAGCGCCGGTTAGCGTTCGCGTGATTTTTCATCAGAACTCATGTGACTTAACCAATACAACAAATATAGGCGATGAAGGAGAAGAACTTGGTTCTGTCATGAGTTTCTTCTGGTTCCCATTGTTTCCGGCGCACCATGAGGCGAGGGGAACCGCACATTGATGTTATAGAGCAGTTATAGTCGATTCTTCTTCTTTCTATGAAAAAGGGCCCAGATCTATTAAAAAGGTTCATAAGAAGTACAAAGCACCTTAACATAATAAAAATTATATTAGGGACCATGCACCGCGGAACGACCACTACTGTCGCTAGAACGAGTCGTCAGCGCGTCATTGTTGCCGCTCCCGTACTGGAGACGGTTTGACCTTGTCGATGATAGACAGGAAGTCTTTATGCATGTGCCCCTAAGTACCAGCGCCCCATAGCCGTAGGCATTGCCATTGAACCCTTGAATTGATAAAAGAAGAGTGGCACCAAAATCTCACCGGTGTGCACACACAGTAAGAAACCCTAACCTCACCTTCCGAAGGAGACAACAGGAATCAATGACAGAGCTCCGTCGATTCCATTGCAATGGACAAACTCAAGGAAGATCATGTCCTGAAAGACCAAATCGGAGATGAAGCGCTGCCACTGTCACTGGCCGGAACGCCCCTGCGAGAAAAAAATATCCTAATCTAAACTACTAGCTGAAGCTGAGGCACCTAGACCCCCTCCTCGGCACGGGCTGTCTGAGCGGTAGGCTGTGGGGAAGTGGATCTACGGTCTTCCCAATGAAACTTGGAGGGGATGGGTGCCCTAGCCACCACAAACTGGAGAGGGAAAGAGAAGCCCTAATGGAGATCTAGTACTTTATAATATGTTATGTTCATGTGTTCTCGGCGTCGCCAATGCGTCCGACACCAAAGAATGTGTGATATTGGAGCCCCGCGGATCGGCAAGCCCCGATCTTGAAGTTCGGTGTCTTATGCTTTGACCTGCCTTAGGGGTTGGTGGGCAGCGAAGAAGTGTCATGTGGGCTTTGATTAGATTCCCGCTTCAATCTTATGTATTCCCGATCTTGTTGACTGACAGTTCGGCCATAAATCAATGGTTTGACAACTTGCCTTTTGAGGGGTGTATCCCCAACCACAACATGTTCAATGATGATAGATTCTGGCATGGACTTATGCGGCTCTTCAGAACCTTCGATATTATTTCAGTCTGTGGCTCAATGTAATTTCCGACTTCTTTGGATTCATAACCCAAGTTATGGTGGAAAGTTGAGATGCAAAAGGTGAAGCTAGAGATGACTGACTTCGAAGAATCCGAGTGTAACTTTTAGTTTTATCATTGATCTTTGTATTTAATTTATATTTCAGTTTGTTCGATATGATGTACTTTACTTAATAAATTGATAAATTTGGATCATTTGCTAAAAGAACAATTCACGATTTACCCCAAAAATTAACACTTCACGACTGCTCAAAGGGGTATTAAATAGATATACAAACTTGTGAAATTAATACCTCTTTGAGTATATAGCAGGTCATCAGCTGCAGTTCTACATGACATAAGAACATTTGACCAACTGATCAGCAGTTCAGTTCAGCCAACGTAACAGCATGCCTACCTACCAGGTTCGTCATGGAGTTCAATCTCAGCCTCACTCACTCACTCGTGCTATCTTAATAAATCAAAATTCCCTTATTTTCCTGATTTATCTGTCTTGGTTGTCGAGCGTTTCATATGTATCAAGCCGGGCACCCTCGATCAGAGGCAGCACGATGATTCTCTTGGCATGCCCATCTCTTCCACTGGAGGCGCATCGACGATGGTCATCTGCACTCCATCCTCCCGCTCCGCGAGGTGGCCCCTCCTCTCCCGATGCTCCTGGCAGTTTGCGCACCAGTGCAGGCAGCAATGGACCATACAAGGGTCGCATGGCGAGTTCTAGTGGAAACAATTAGGAGGTAAAATCACTAGAATCAAAGTAGCAAATTTTGACCCAACATATGAGGACCAGACATAACCGCAGAATAATGTAGTGAAGGGTTTCATATTTCCACCTTGAGATGGTACTTTTTCTGGAGCTCCTGACGGAAAATGCCGGTATAGGTACCACACAGCCACCAGCTGAACAGTAGACCTTCTCCAATAAGAAACGACGATCTTGGATCAACCCCATGGAATATTGCTGTCAGGATCGCAAGGGCGATCCCTCCTTCCACAAAGACGGCATGGCAAACACACGGTGCTGTCCATGGGGTATCCTCTTTAAGAGCCGCAACATTGCGCCCGAACAACACGCATGGACAGAAGCATCCAGTTCGGCCTAACACATGAAGAAATGCACAGTTTTTCAATCAGCTAGCATTCTGTGGAAACAACATTCTAGACATAGCCTCATCAAGAAGGATACATTAGTTTAAGAATGGAAGACAAAAAGAAGACGTATGTTTATGTTCGACGGCTCGATGAGTCAGCTTTCAACCATTCCTTAAGCAGGATGACCATGAGATCATTATATATGAACTAAGAATGTATACAGACACAACACAAGCTTACCTAATAATAGAGTATAGTCAAGTCAAAGACACTACAGCTATGGCAAATGTCAGCAGAAATAAATAGATTTAAAACAAGCGAGGCAACTTGACAGTGCACACCTTGTTTTCTCGATAAAGGGAACTTTTATTAACTCATATTGTAGTATCAAGCGGTACAAAGCATATTGAGCAGCCATCCGGCCTCGGCATGACTAGGATGCAAATAGTCAAACGAACAGTCTCATAGTGTAAAGAAGACATTAAGGCAAAACGAAAGTCATATAAGACTGAAACTTTGAGTATGTAGGAGAGGGTGGAGGTTCTCTCTGACGACTATGCCACCACACATGTTGGCTAAAAAGATATATTCTCTTATACGATCCACTTATGTTCAAGAAGGGTGTGGATATGCATAACTGCTTACAATAGTAAAGATTTGCAGGTGACACACAAGAGGCAAAAGAAAATATACGTAAACATCTTTTGAACACAGTACAGACAAAAGATGTTTACTTATATTTAAATATACAATCAACCAACATAAATTTATCCTGATCTGCATTGCAATACAAAATTCAAGAAAGAATATAATACTAATATATGGGCGAATGGTGAAGAGATAGGTGAGGCGCTTAATATAACATAAGTCAGAACAATTTACTACTCAAGGTTGCTTAGGAACAATTTCAGACATCGTAAGTATAACATTTATTCCATGATTTATGAAAAATAAGCACTGTTCTTATTCCTATTATCTTCACAGATGGGAAGTTAATGTCCCCCCACTCTCTGAGCATACAAAATGAAATGTAGTGTTAAACATAGTTAGTTCTACTCTAAACTTGTATATGTATATGCTCTCAGTGGGGAATTGGGGATTCGGGACCTTGATCCAACAAAATAAGTGCCGTCTTATGAAAATGTTGCTCAAGCTAATTACGGAGGAAGTTTTTAATACCTACAGAATAGATATGCCACTATGGTCTCTGGTTTTTTTTTTGAACACCCAGAGAGGGACGGGGAATACCTTCATTGCATTATAGAAGAATAGAATTCCCCAGTTAATCAGGGATAATCGGGCAAAAACCCGATACAAAGGCACGGTTAATTGAGAAAAAACGGCAAAAAGCGCACACACACACCACACGATGGATAAAGGAACAACCATGCAAAAAAGAAAAAGCACCCCCACGATTGATTAAGGGACAACATGCAAAAACCCCGACCACACGATTGATTAAGGCACAACATGCAAAAACCCCCACAACCATGATAGACCCCACCGCCCATGAAGCGCCGGAATGGCACCAACATGGAGCGAAGCCACGGCCACCACGGCACCGCAGCCCGGGTCGCCCCAGGCTGGGCCTCCAAAGGCGATTCCCCAAGGGGGGAAACGAAAAAGACTCCACCATCAACTCTGTTTTAGATTGAGTATCGTACACTATTGATTTTCGACAAACAATTATTGGTCAACTTTGACCTATTGGCATAGGATAGATAGTACTCAAGGTAGCGGGCATCGAAGTCTTGGTAAACCAGGGTCTATTTAATGGGGTTCACATACTAGAGGGACTTTTTCTGCACATAGTATGTAAGTATGTCACGTGTCTTGGGGTCTTCTTGACTTCTTTGCAATGTGTTGATAAGTCTCTATACTCTCAATTTTTGTGGGAACGGCGATGTTATTTTGGTCTATCTTGTTTTGTCGGAGTGACCTCATCTTTCCAAAGAATGAAACTACATCTTTTATGTGATTGTTTCTCTTATGTACCAATTCCGTGTGGTCGTGGGCTGTTCTACAACGTCTGCGACACAAAGATCAAATGGATCTTCGCGCCAAGACTATGTAATGACCTAGTGGAGAATTTATGTCCTGGCTTGGATCCTGTGCTTCTCATAGTATTCTTAGTGCTTAAGCTTGCTTTTCCTTTGTGGCATGTCTCACACATTTTTGTCCAGGCTGCATTTTACTTGATTATTTTTTTTTTGAAACGGAGGCAAAAGCTTTGCCTCATCCATTAATTAAGAAGAAAACGGACAAGAGTTTGCAACACATTTTGAATCAACACATTTTACTTGATTCAAATAAGCGCCGTAATAAGATTTAGGCGGCATGCATCAAGATGCAGAGGGCGGGGTAAGAAAAGCCTCCATTTTACAAGAAAAAAATGCAACCCAGTGCATTGGTTTTACTACAATCATTAAGCTTTGATAATAGAAAGTCAAGTATTTGCACAAAATTAAGGAATTACACAACTTAAAGATGAGCGTTCCTCCTGTTCAAATTCCTTGAAATTGCGTTAAACAGTCAAAATTATGATGGTTATAAACTCAAATGTAGGAATTTTACTAGTCGGTCTACTGAGAATCTCTGTGGCTGTGACAGTATGCTGATTCAACATGAATGGAGAGGATTATTCTGAAAAACAGCGTGTAGGAAAAATGCTGAAAATGAAGGAAAGGGACAATGCAGCGTGCCATCAGATCGATGGGCACGTGCATGACCACATCATTTTTGTTTTCTCCGATCAATCGAGTAGCCGAGACAACGGATCAGAGAATCGAAATGGGAAGGCAGGTTTAATTACGTACAGCTCGCGGGGTCGGCGGTGCATCCGAAGATTCCGGTGCTCCAGGGCTCGTCGGCCGGCAGCTGGTAGGACTCCGGCAGGACCTGGCCGCACTCGGCGCACCACCTGCACCCGGGCTGTGCATCGACCAGATCAAATCATAGGCAAGGGATCAGTCGATTGAGAATCAATGAGGATGGAACGAGATGGATCGAGGAAGGAGAACGTACCCGTGGGACGTGGACGGGCTGGTTGAGCTCGCCGGGGCAGATGTCCTCGGCGGGCGCCTCCTGGTCCCGGGTGAGCTTCACGTAGCGCGGCGCCTGGCTCTCCTCCGCCATTGGTCGCTTTCCTCGCCGGCCAGGCACGATGGGCCCGAGTCCAAGGGAAGGATTGGACGATCAGATTCATGCAAAGTAGTTTTGGGCGAGACAATCCGGACCGCTCGCGTCGCACGGCTCCATCCCAGTGCGCCATTGGGCTCCGTTCGCGTCGCACGGCTCCGTCCCGATCATACTGCCCGCGGGGAGTTCATTCTGCCGTTTAAGGCGACTATCAAACCATCGGCATCCCTTCGCGCCGAGCTGCCCGGACGTATTTTGTCATTCAATGCGGTATTTCATCCATCCACGGACTGGTCCGAACGTCCGTTTTTCCGCAAACTGCAAGCAAAATTAGGGAAGCTGTGCGGGAGTCCGGACATTAGCCATATAAGACTCTGACGACGCCACCCCACTCAAATCCCCTCCTAGTCCCTTTTTCTTCCACTCCACCCTGCTCCCTTTCTTTTCATCCGCACTCTCGTGGTCTGACGCCGCCAATGTACCTCTCCGGCTGCCGCTAGGCATCCTTGGACATCTGCAGACCCCACCCACGTGATTGCCCACCTTGGACTACGCCGATGTCCACCCAAGAATCCCTCCGCAGCCAGGTACCCTTCTCACCCCTGTCGGCGCCGTCCATGGCGGATACCGCGTCTGGCAGGTGTTTAGTCAAATGTCATTGAGGTTTTTTTTACTTCTTGCTGTTTTTCAGAGAAGCACGATGGCAGGGTACTCGGTGTTTAAGGGTGACCTTGTTGTGCGATGCGAGGTTGACCGTTTTTGAGACAAGGGTGTGTCCTTTTGGCAAAGCTTGCATGCTTCGTTTCATGAGCGAAAGAACTTCGCGCCTTACGACATGCATGTTATCCATGCACGCATTGTGAAGTCACTAACGCATCGGCGGTACACCATCTGCATGAAATAAATATGCCCTAGAGACAATAATAAAGTTATTATTTATTTCCTCATATCATGATAAATGTTTATTATTCATGCTAGAATTGTATTAACCGGAAACATAATACATGTGTGAATACACAGACAAACATAGTGTCACTAGTATGCCTCTGCTTGACTAGCTCGTAGATCAAAGATGGTTAAGTTTCCTAACCATAGACATGAGTTGTCATTTGATTGACGGGATCACATCATTAGGAGAATGATGTGATTGACTTGACCCATTCCGTTAGCTTAGCACTTGATGATTTAGTATGTTGCTATTGCTTTCTTCATGACTTATACATGTTCCTATGACTATGAGATTATGTAACTCCCGTTTACCGGAGGAACACTTTGTGTGCTACCAAACGTCACAACGTAACTGGGTGATTATAAAGGTGCTCTACAGGTGTCTCCAAAGGTACTTGTTGAGTTGACGTATTTCGAGATTAGGATTTGTCACTCCGATTGTAGGAGAGGTATCTCTCGGCCCTCTCGGTAATGCACATCACTATAAGCCTTGCAAGCAATGTAGCTAATGAGTTAGTTACGGAATGATGCATTACGTAACGAGAAAAGAGACTTGCCGGTAACGAGATTGAACTAGGTATTGGATACCGACGATCGAATCTCGGGCAAGTAACATACCGATGACAAAGGGAACAACGTATGTTGTTATGCGGTTTGACCGATAAAGATCTTCGTAGAATATGTAGGAGCCAATATGAGCATCCAGGTTCCGCTATTGGTTATTGACCGGAAACAGTTCTAGGTCATGTCTACATAGTTCTCGAACCTGTAGGGTCCGCACGCTTAACGTTACGATGATAGTTATATTATGAGTTTATAGTTTTTGATGTACTGAAGGTTTTTCGGAGTCTCGGATGTGATCACGGACATGACGAGGAGTCTCGAAATGGTCGAGACATAAAGATTGATATATTGGACGACTATATTCAGACACCGGAATAGTTCCGGTGGTTATCGGATATATATCGGAGTACCGGGGGTTACCGGAACCCTCCCGGGAACTAATGGGCCTTGTTGGGCCCTAGTGGAGAGAGAGAGGGGCCGGCCAGGGCAAGAGGCGCGCCCCCTCCCCTTGAGTCCGAATAGGACAAGGAAGGGGGGGGCCCCCTTGCCTTTCCCCTCTCCCACTCCTTCCTTCCCCCTCCTTCTCGGACTAGGAAAGGGAGGGGCAAACCTACTTGGAGTAGGTTTCCCCCTCCTAGGGCGGGCCACCCCCTTGGCCGGCCCCCTCCTCCTCCCCCATTTATATACGGAGGAGGGGGGCACCCCATAGACACACAAGTTGATCTTCGTGATTGTTCCTTAGCCGTGTGCGGTGCCCCCCTCCACCATATTCCACCTCGGTCATATCGTAGCGGTGCTTAGGCGAAGCCCTGCGTCGGTAGAACATCTCACCGTCACCACGCCGTCGTGCTGACGGAACTCATCCCCGACACCCTGCTGGATCAGAGTCCGGGGATCATCATCGAGCTGAACGTGTGCTGAACTCGGAGGTGTCGTACGTTCGGTACTTGGATCGGTCGGATCATGAAGACGTACGACTACATCAACCGCGTTATTCTAACGCTTCCGCTTTCGGTCTACAAGGGTACGTAGACAACACTCTCCCCTCTCGTTGCTATGCATCACCATGATCTTGCGTGTGCGTAGAATTTTTTTTGAAATTACTATGTTCCCCAACAGTGGCATCCGAGCCAGGTTTTATGCATTGATGTTATATGCACGAGTAGAACACAAGTGAGTTGTGGGCGATACAAGTCATACTGCTTACCAGCATGTCATACTTTGGTTCGGCGGTATTGTTGGATGAAGCGGGCCGGACCGACATTACGCGTACGCTTAAGCGAGACTGGTTTTACCGCCATGCTATGCACACAGGTGACTAGCGGGTGTCTATTTCTCCAACTTTAGTTGAACCGAGTGTGGCTACGCCCAGTCCTTGCGAAGGTTAAAGCAGCACTAACTTGATGAACTATCGTTGTGGTTTTGATGTGTAGGTAAGAACGGTTCTTGCTCAGCCCGTAGCAGCCACGTAAAATTTGCAACAACAAAGTAGAGGACGTTTAACTTGTTTTTGCAGGGCATGTTGTGATGTGATATGGTCAAGACGTGATGCTATATTTTATTGTATGAGATGATCATGTTTTGTAACCGAGTTATCGGCAACTGGCAGGAGCCATATGGTTGTCGCTTTATTGTATGAAATGCAATCGCCCTGTAATTGCTTTACTTTATCACTATGCGGTAGCGATAGTCGTAGAAGCAATAGTTGGCGAGACGACAACAATGCTACGATGGAGATCAAGGTGTCACGCCGGTGACGATGGTGATCATGACGGTGCTTCGGAGATGGAGATCACAAGCACAAGATGATGATGGCCATATCATATCACTTATATTGATTGCATGTGATGTTTATCTTTTATGCATCTTATCTTGCTTTGATTGACGGTAGCATTATAAGATGATCTGTCACTAAATTTCAAGATAAAAGTGTTCTCCCTGAGTATGCACCGTTGCCAAAGTTCGTCGTGCCCTGACACCACATGATGATCGGGTGTGATAAGCTCTATGTCCATCTACAACGGGTGCAAGCCAGTTTTGCACACGCAGAATAATCAGGTTAAACTTGACGAGCCTAGCATATGCAGATATGGCCTCGAAACACTGAGACCGAAAGGTCAAGCGTGAATCATATAGTAGATATGATCAACATAGTGATGTTCACCATTGAAAACTACTCCATTTCACGTGATGATCGGTTATGGTTTAGTTGATTTGGATCATGTGATCACTTAGATGATTAGAGAGATGTCTATCTAAGTGGGAGTTCTTAAGTAATATGATTAATGGAACTTAAATTTATCATGAACTTAGTACACGATAGTATTTTGCTTGTCTATGTTTGTTGTAGATAGATGGCTCGTCTTTGTTGTTCCGTTGAATTTTAATGCGTTCCTTGAGAAAGCAAAGTTGAAAGATGATGCTAGCAATTACACGGACTGGGTCCATAACTTGAGGATTATCCTCATTGCCGCACAGAAGAATTACGTCATGGAAGCACCGTTGGGTGCCAAACCTGCTGCAGGAGCAACACCAGATGTTGTGAACGTCTGGCAGAGCAAAGCTGATGACTACTCGATAGTTCAGTGTGCCATGCTTTATGGCCTAGAACCGGGACTTCAACGACGTTTTGAACGTCATGGAGCATATGAGATGTTCCAGGAATTGAAGTTAATATTTCAAGCAAATGCCCGGATTGAGAGATATGAAGTCTCCAATAAGTTCTATAGCTGCAAGATGGAGGAGAATAGTTACGTCAGTGAGCATATACTCAGAATGTCTGGGTATAACAATCACTTGATTCAACTGGGAGTTAATCTTCTGGATGATAGCGTCATTGACAGAATTCTTCAATCACTGCCACCAAGCTACAAGAGCTTCGTGATGAACTATAATATGCAAGGGATGGAAAAGACAATTCCCGAGCTCTTCGCAATGCTAAAAGCTGCGGAAGTAGAAATCAAGAAGGAGCATCAAGTGTTGATGGTCAATATGACCACCAATTTCAAGAAAAAGGGCAAAGGGAAAAAGAAGGGGAACTTCAAGAAGAACAGCAAACAAGTTGCTGCTCAGGAGAAGAAACCCAAGTCTGGACCTAAGCACGAGACTCGAGTGCTTCTACCGCAAGCGCACTGGTCACTGGAAGCGGAACTGCCCAAAGTATTTGGCGGATAAGAAGGATGGCAAGGTGAACAAAGGTATATGTGATATACATGTTATTGATGTGTACCTCACCAGAGCTCGTAGTAGCACCTGGGTATTTGATACTGGTTCTGTTGCTAATATTTGCAACTCGAAACAGTGACTACAGATTAAGCGGACACTGGCTAAGGACGAGGTGACGATGCGCGTGGGAAATGGTTCCAAAGTCAATGTGATCACCGTCGGCACGCTACCTCTACATCTACCTTCGGGATTAGTTTTAGACCTAAATAATTGTTATTTGGTGCCAGCGTCGAGCATGAACATTATATATGGATCTTGTTTGATGCGAGACGGTTATTCATTTAAATCTGAGAATAATGGTTGTTCTATTTATATGAGTAATATCTTTTATGGTCATGCACCTTTAAAGAGTGGTCTATTTTTGATGAATCTCGATAGTAGTGATACACATATTCATAATGTTGAAGCCAAAAGATGTAGAGTTGATAATGATAGTGCAACTTATTTGTGGCACTGCCGTTTAGGTCATATCGGTGTAAAGCGCATGAAGAAACTTCATACTGATGGACTTTTGGAATCACTTGATTATGAATCACTTGGTACTTGCGAACCATGCCTCATGGGCAAGATGACTAAAACACCGTTCTCCGGTACTATGGAGAGAGCAACTGATTTGTTGGAAATCATACATACTGATGTATGTGGTCCAATGAATGTTGAGGCTCGTGGCGGATATCGTTATTTTCTCACCTTCACAGATGATTTGAGCAGATATGGGTATATCTACTTAATGAAACATAAGTCTGAAACATTTGAAAAGTTCAAAGAATTTCAGAGTGAAGTTGAAAATCATCGTAACAAGAAAATAAAGTTTCTACGATCTGATCGTGGAGGAGAACATTTGAGTTACGAGTTTGGTTTACATTTGAAGCAATGCGGAATAGTTTCGCAACTCACGCCACCCGGAACACCACAACGTAATGGTGTGTCCGAACGTCGTAATCGTACTTTACTAGATATGGTGCGATCTATGATGTCTCTTACCGATTTACTGCTATCATTTTGGGGTTATGCTTTAGAGACGGCCGCATTCTTGTTAAATAGGGCACCATCAAAATCCGTTGAGACGATGCCTTATGAACTATAGTTTGGCAAGAAACCAAAGTTGTCGTTTCTTAAAGTTTGGGGCTGTGATGCTTATGTGAAAAAGCTTCAACCTGATAAGCTCGAACCCAAATCGGAGAAATGTGTCTTCATAGGATACCCAAAGGAAACTGTTGGGTACACCTTCTATCACAGATCCGAAGGCAAGACATTTGTTGCAAAGAATGGATTCTTTCTAGAGAAGGAGTTTCTCTCGAAAGAAGTGAGTGGGAGGAAAGTAGAACTTGATGAGGTAACTGTACCTGCTCCTTTATTGGAAAATAGTTCATCACAGAAACCGGTTCCTGTGAGGACTACACCAATAAGTGAGGAAGCTAATGATGATGATCATGAAACTTCAGAACAAGTTACTACAGAACCTCGTAGGTCAACCAGAGTAAGATCCGCACCAGAGTGGTACGGTAATCCTATTTTGGAGGTCATGTTACTTGACCATGGCGAGCCTACGAACTATGAGGAAGCGATGATGAGCCTAGATTCCGTAAAATGGCTTGAAGCCATGAAATCTGAGATGGGATCCATGTATGAGAACAAAGTGTGGACTTTGGTTAACTTGCCTGATGATCGGCAAGCCATCGAGAATAAATGGATTTTTAAGAAGAAGACTGACGCTGATGGTAATGTTATCGTTTCATTAAAGCTCGACTTGTCGCAAAAGGTTTTCGACAAGTTCAAGGGTTGACTACGATGAGACTTTCTACTTTGTAGCGATGCTTAAGTCTGTCCGAATCATGTTAGCAATTGCCGCATTTTATGATTATGAAATTTGGCAAATGGATGTCAAAACTGCATTCATGAATGGATTTACGGAAGAAGAATTGTATATGATGCAGCCGGAAGGTTTTGTCGATCCAAAAGGTGCTAACAAAGTGTGCAAGCTCCAGCGATCCATCTATGGACTGGTGCAAGCATCTCGGAGTTGGAATAAATGCTTTGATAGTGTGATCAAAGCATATGGTTTTATAAAGACTTTTGGAGAAGGCTATATTTACAAGAAAGTGAGTGGGAGCTCTGTAGCATTTCTGATATTATATGTAGATGACATATTGTTAATTGGAAATGATATAGGATTTCTGGATAGCATAAAGGGATACTTGAATAAAAGTTTTTCGATGAAAGACCTCGGTGAAGCTGCTTACATATTGGGCATCAAGATCTATAGAGATAGATCAAGACGCTTGATTGGACTTTCACAAAGCACATACCTTGATAAAGTTTTGAAAAAGTTCAAGATGGATCGTGCAAAGAAAGGATTCTTGCACGTATTACAAGAGTGTGAAGTTGAGTCGGACTCAATGCCCGACCACTTCGTAAGATAGAGAGAAGATGAAAGATGTTCCCTATGCTTCAGCCATAGGCTCTATCATGTATGCAATGCTTTGTACCAGACCTGATGTGTGCCTTGTTATAAGTTTAGGAGGGTGGTACCAAAGTAATCCAGGAGTGGATCACTGGACAGCGGTCAAGAACATCCTGAAATACCTGAAAAGGACTAAGGATATGTTTCTCATTTATGGAGGTGACAAAGAGCTAGTCGTAAATGGTTATGTCGATGCAAGCTTTGACACTGATCCGGATGATTCTAAATCGCAAACCGGATACGTGTTTATATTAAACGGTGGAGCTGTCAGTTGGTGCAGTTCTAAACAAAGTGTCGTAGCGGGATCTACATGTGAAGCGGAGTACAAAGCTGCTTCTGAAGCAGCAAATGAAGGAGTCTGGATGAAGGAGTTCATTTCCAATCTAGGTGTCATACCTAGTGCATCGGGACCAATGAAGATCTTTTGTGACAATACTGGTGCAATTGCCTTGGCAAAGGAATCCAGATTTCACAAGAGGGCCAAGCACATCAAGAGACGCTTCAATTCCATCCGGGACCAAGTCCAAGTGGGAGACATAGAGATTTGAAAGATACATACGGATCTGAATGTTGCAGACCCGTTGACTAAGCCTCTTCCACAAGCAAAACATGATCAGCACCAAGACTCCATGGGTGTTAGAATCATTACTGTGTAATCTAGATTATTGACTCTAGTGCAAGTGGGAGACTGAAGGAAATATGCCCTAGAGGCAATAATAAAGTTATTATTTATTTCCTCATATCATGATAAATGTTTATTATTCATGCTAGAATTGTATTAACCGGAAACATAATGCATGTGTGAATACATAGACAAACATAGTGTCACTAGTATGCCTCTACTTGACTAGCTCGTAGATCAAAGATGGTTAAGTTTCCTAACCATAGACATGAGTTGTCATTTGATTGACGGGATCACGTCATTAGGAGAATGATGTGATTGACTTGACCCATTCCGTTAGCTTAGCACTTGATGATTTAGTATGTTGATATTGCTTTCTTCATGACTTATACATGTTCCTATGACTATGAGATTATGTAACTCCCGTTTACCGGAGGAACACTTTGTGTGCTACCAAACGTCACAACGAATCGGGTGATTATAAAGGTTCTCTACAGGTGTCTCCAAAGGTACTTGTTGAGTTGACGTATTTCGAGATTAGGATTTGTCACTCCGATTGTCGGAGAGGTATCTCTGGGCCCTCTCGGTAATGCACATCACTATAAGCCTTGCAAGCAATGTATCTAATGAGTTAGTTACGGAATGATGCATTACGTAACGAGAAAAGAGACTTTCCGGTAACGAGATTGAACTAGGTATTGGATACCGACGATCGAATCTCGGGCAAGTAACAGACCGATGACAAAGGGAACAACGTATGTTGTTATGCGGTTTGACCGATAAAGATCTTCGTAGAATATGTAGGAGCCAATATGAGCATCCAGGTTCCGCTATAGGTTATTGACCGGAAACAGTTCTAGGTCATGTCTACATAGTTCTCGAACCCGTAGGGTCCGCACGCTTAACGTTACGATGATAGTTATATTATGAGTTTATAGTTTTTGATGTACCGAAGGTTGTTCGTAGTCCCGGATGTGATCACGGACATGACGAGGAGTCTCAAAATGGTCGAGACATAAAGATTGATATATTGGACGACTCTATTCGGACACCGGAATAGTTCCGGGGGTTATCGGATATATATCGGAGTACCGGGGGTTACCGGAACCCCTCCCGGGAACTAATGGGCCTTGTTGGGTCCTAGTGGAGAGAGAGAGGGGGAGGCCAGGGCAAGAGGCGCGCCCTCCCCTTGAGTCCGAATAGGACAAGGAAGGGGGGGGCGGCGCCTTGCCTTCCCTCTCCCACTCCTTCCTTCCCCTCCTTGGACTAGGAAAGGGAGGGCAAACCTACTTGGAGTAGGTTTCCCTCCTAGGGCGTCCACCCCTTGGCCGGCCCCCTCCACCTCCCCCCCTTTATAGACGGAGGAGGGGGCACCCCATAGACACACAAGTTGATCTTCGTGATCGTTCCTTAGCCGTGTGCGGTGCCCCCCTCCACCATATTCCACCTCGGTCATGTCGTAGCGGTGCTTAGGCGAAGCCCTGCGTCGGTAGAACATCATCACCGTCACCACGCCGTCGTGCTGACGGAACTCATCCCCGACACCCTGCTGGATCGGAGTCCGGGGATCATCATCAAGTTGAACGTGTGCTGAACTCGGAGGTGACGTACGTTCGGTACTTGGATCGGTCGAATCGTGAAGACGTATGACTACATCAACCGCGTTGTTCTAGCGCTTCCGCTTTCGGTCTACGAGGGTACGTAGACAACACTCTCCCCTCTCGTTGCTATGCATCACCATGATCTTGCGTGTGTGTAGGAATTTTTTTGAAATTACTACGTTCCCCAACACTGCAGCTGCATCATGAACTTTTGCGATGCACCATTGGGCTCGTCAACCATGGAGATCATAAGTGTCGGTTCTAAAACCGGCAGACCTCGATTAGGGGGCCCCGAGCTATGGATCTCAGATCAATGGCTAACAAGAAATGAAGGGGACAATATTTACCTAGGTTCGGGCCATCACGAAGAGGTAAAACCTACGTCTTGCTTTGATTGTATTGATGATGATGTATTGAGTACATGCTTGATCTACCTCGAGATCGTATGTTATGTTCTAAAAGGTAAGTAAAGATGAATCTGTCTCTACGGACTAACCCCCCCCCCCCCAACTTATATAGGCACCGCGGGTATGTAGGGTTACATATGATCGGTTGCTAACTGTAGAAACACATGCCAATAGCCGGAGCAATCCTTGGGGTACACGCCAAGTCTTCGGCAGAGTCCATCTTCACCACGCCAGGGTTCGAGGCCTCCGGAGTCCTTCATTATGCAATTGGTGGGCCATAACCTCGGCCCATGGACTGTGGGCCAACTAGGTTGGTACCCCTTAGTCCAGGACACCGTCAGTAGCCCTTGAACTTGTCTTCGGAGTTGGGGCCTGAAAGTGCGTTATATCGACTAGAGGGGGGTTGAATAGGCGTTCTTTATGAATTCTTCACTGAGGAATTTGCCGGTGAGGAAATTCCTTAGCGAAGAACTACTTGCAGCGGAATAAGTACTCAGAAGTAAGCATAACAGAATACAGGCATGGTCATCATGATGAAATGAAGACAATCACAGAGTACAGAAAGCGTAATCACATGATAACACAAGATGAAGACAAACAGACTGAAGAAATTGAACTGAGGAAATTGAGAAAGTCTTCAGTCAAAGTCTTCAAACACAGATATGAACAAGCACTCAACACAGTAATGAGGAAATGAAAGAGATGAGGAAATAGAACCAGTAAGCTTGGTGAAGACAATGATTTGGTAGACCGGTTCAGCTGCTGTCTCGGTTATGCGATACGGTTGGAGCGGTGAGTATTTAAACTCGAGGACACACAGTCCCGGACACCCAGTCGTTGAGCACGCAACTCAGGACACCAAGTCCTCACCGTATTCTCCTTGAACTAAGGTCACACAGACCTCGTCCAATCACTCGTGGTAAGTCTTCAGGCGACTTCCAAACCTTCACAGACTCGGTCACTCAGCGATCCACAATTCCTCTTGGATGCTCTAGACCATGACGCCTAACCGTCTGGAAGAAGCACAGCCTTCAAAGGTAACAAGCGTCGGATCCACGCAGGATCAATCTCTTCAGTGATGCTCAATCACTTTGGGTTTGTAGGTGTTTGGGTTTGGGTTTTCCTCACTTGATGATTTTCACTCAAAGTCCTCAGAAGATGGGATGCTCTCAAATGACAAGTGTCAGTTTCTCTCGGAGCAGCCAACCAGCTAGTGGTTGTAGGGGGCGGCTATTTATAGCCTAGGGAGCAGCCCGACATGATAAGACATAAATGCCCTTCAATGATATGACCGTTAGGTGGATAAGATATTTTGGGACAGGCGGAAAGACAAAGAACGGTCGGAAATTTGACTCTCAAATTCCTCGGGGCTATCATGATCCTCACTGTAGGCAATCCGTGACTGGCGAATTCCTAACTCCTCGGTCAGGACAAATTCCTCGTGACCGGAAGAACTTCGTCCTCATCCTTTGAAGAAATTGACTGAACTATATGAGATTTCCAAAGGCTTCACTTGAAGGGATTGGTAGGTGTAGGATTTTGAGTTGAGCATCACATGGAAATTTTTCCTTAGTATTTCCTCGACCCCCTTAAACAGTACGGTGTTTCCTATGACTCAAGAAAGAGAAAACGAAACTACGAAAACAAAACTCTTCACGCTTCATGTTCCTCAAATGAATATCAAGTCTTCAAGGTCACACCGATTTCTTCACTTTCAAAGTCTTCAGTCTTCAGAATATCAAAGTCTTCAGTCGAAGAACTTCATTTTTAGGGGTCGACTTTCTCTGTAAATATCAAACTCCTCATAGACTTATAGACCTGTGTACACTCATAAACATATTAGTCCCTTAACCTATAAGTCTTCAATACACCAAAATCACTAAGGGCACTAGATGCACTTACAATCTCCCCCTTTTGGTGATTGATGACAATATAGGTTAAGTTTTCAACGAGGATAAACATATGAAGTGTAAATACTGATATTGAGGAATTTGATTGCAAGATATAGAAGAACTCCCCTAAAGATGTGCATAGTGAGGAATTTGCTTTTGAGGCAATGCACATTTGAAGAGTTGAATCATGGAGATCTCCCCCTATATCTTGTAATTCATACACGCAGTTGACATATAATATGTAGAATTTGAAATGCATGATGAAATATGGTGACTGATGTAATTCAGCATGCGTGTATTAACATATAATGAGGAATAAGCATGCAGAGGAACACATCAAAAGTATCAGAGCACCATCGGGTTTAAGATTACAACTCGATCCAATAAAAGTTTCAGAAGAGCTAGAGTTGTAACTTAGCAAAAAAATGCCCATAACGCCCATATAATAGACCCGCTTGAAGACTAACTCAAATTTCTCCCCCTTTGTCATCGAATGACCAAAAGGATCGAAACTGAGGACTAACGCCCCTGAAGAATATCAAGTTGATGGAGGAGCGCCAGCGTTGTCGGGGTCGGTTGTTGAAGTAGGGCCTGCCGCAGTGTCGTCCAAGTCTTCATTTTCATCAGTGTCGCGCGATGAGGAATAGGAGCTGGCTACCAAGGAAGGAACCTTGACCTTCTTGTATTTCTTCGGTGGAGGTGCAGACCAGTCAAATTCTTCCTTCAGACCCATTTTCTTGAGATCTTGTTGTAGACATGAGACAAAACAGCCAGTGCACGGTTGAAGGTTTCATGGAGGTATTATTGGTTTTTCTTCAACGCATTGTGTGTTGAGGTCATGTTGTGAACAATGGAACCAAAGCGACGCTTGACCCATTTATGATTGCGATCAACTTTACGATGAAGACTGAGGAGTAACTCACGATCAGTCATCACCACAGAGTCTTTGTGGCTTGAGGATTTTGCTTGGCAGAGTTGTTGGCGGCAGAGTCATGTGTGGCAGGGTCATCATTGGTGGAGTAGGATGCAGCCTTGCGAAATTGACCATCCAATGGACGAATGCCTTCATCTATCACAGCAATTGCCTTGCCTTTGTCATCAGCTGAGAAATATGTCCGTTTGAGGACTTCAATCGGAGGCAAGTAGCTGCAGTGGTTCAGAGTATCAGCCTTGTAATTGAGTGAAGACCTTGTCCTGATGAACCTCATAATCCATGGTGCATAAGGCTTCGGCTCAAATGGTGACATAGCAATATTCGCCAGAGTCCTCATGAAGAAATCATGGAAGTTTATGGGAACGCCATGAATGATATTGAAGAGCATATTCTTCATGATGCCAACGACTTCTTCATCATTTGAGTCGTGGCCTTTGATAGGACTCATTGTCTTCGTCAGAATGCGATAGACGATCGAGGCACATCTGATAATTCCTTGACGAGGAATTTGGTTCGAGGGGCCTGCCCTGGCTTCAAAGGCTTCATCAGCACTTGCATGTAATGATTTGTAAGCTCAGGTTCATTGTAGACGCAACGAGCACCATCAAGGGGAGGACTGAGTGGGAGGGCACGAAGAAATTCAGTTGCTGGTGCCTTGTAGTGAGTATTTTCTGACATCCAGTCCAGCACCCATGAGTTCACATCTTCAGAATTTCCTGTGATGTGCAGCGTCGCATAGAATTGAAGAATGAGTTCTTCATTCCAATCACAGATGTCAGTGCAGAAATTCAGCAATCCAGCATCGTGAAGAACGCTGACGACTGGCTCGAAGCCTGGCAGAGATTCCATGTCCACGTGTGGAATGTGTGCATGATCGAAGAATTTGTCTTTGTCAAATAGCATAGAGGAATAAAAGTTGGCTTGACTAGCAGTCCAGAAACGCCTCTTCCTTATGCGAGCAGAGTCATATGGGTTGTAATCAGTGAAGAAAACATGCTCGCCAAAGAAGTCTTCAGCCTTGAATTTTTGCTTGCGCGAGAATGGATCCTTTGGTTTTGGCAGAGGAGTGTTAGTGAGTTGCATCAGTACCTTAGGAATCGCAATCTCAGGTTCTTCAGGCTGAGGAATTTTTGGTTCCTCTTCATTTGCAGTCTGCGTGTTCAATGGATCAGCAACAGCAGAGTTCTTGACACTAGTGGCTGGAATTTCTTCATGCATGACGAGGTGGGATGAGTTTCTTGAGCCCAGTTGAACGGTTGGTGCAGGGGACTGAGGTATTTGTTGTATTGGGGTGAAGAGTGGAGAATTGGGATGTTGACTTTCCCAAAAGTCATCATTCATCACAGGCGTAGTGCATCCAATATCCACGTCTTCATCTTCAATTTCTTCAACGCCAGCCTCTTCAGCTATGAACTGAGGCATTGGCGAGGAAACAACAGGTGGTGAAGGGATCACATTCACTTCAATTTCTTCATCAACCTGCTCTGATGAAGCAGAAGAATGATTTTCTTCATCAGATCCGCTAGGGATCACATATTCTTCACCAAAAGGAACAAGGTCCTTTGATGGCATGGTGGAAATCGGAACAGCATCAATCGGATTTTCAAACGAGCTGGTCATAGGCTTCATCTTCTTTGGAGCTGAAGATTACAAGCGGTGATGCTTTCCTTTTCTTCCGCAGCTCTCTCGCAGCCTTGGTCTTCTTCACATCTGATGCAGATGGAAGGATAAGAGTTGGTGTAGGCGGGAGGAGCCGAGGAATCTGTTTGAATTTCCTCGGTATGGTGATGCAGTTGCCCTGACTTCTTCAGTTTCTTCAGGTAGTGGATGCCCTGACAATTTCTTCAGCGGCTGGAATGGAGTCATGAGCCCTGGAACTAGCATTTTCTTCAGCAGCCTGAAAATCATCAGCGGTTCTGGCATGTTCTTCAGTAGGCTGAGCAGAGGCTCCAGCCTGAGGAACTTCTTGTTGCGTTTGAGCTGCAACATTGGTGAACTTCTCAGTCAGTTTAACAAACCTGACTTTGGCTCCTTGCCAATCAGCATAATAAGCATCAAAGTCATCGCTGAGGGCTTTGATTTCAGACTGGATCTTGATGAGTTCATCAATTGTCATTTTGACAACGTTTTTCCTCGTGAACTTCTCTTTCTGGCCCGAGCCTTCTTGATCTGCCTAGCCTTCTCAAATTTTGATTTCTCTTTAGTGATGAAATGGGTCAGCATGTGACTTTGGCCAGGAGTCAAATGAAAATCAGGCATAGGGGTGTTTGGGTCCTTGTGCCAGAGATCAATGTAATCGAGGATCGCCCTTGGATCCAAAAGCAGTGGCACAGGTGTGCCTTTGGCTCTAGCGGCCCTAACTTGCCTGTCTCTGATGATTTCTGCAAGTTCATCATCATCAGCTTCATCGTCAGATGGCACTTGGAAGGCAACCTGTTTCTTCTTCGGACTTGGCCGAGGACCTCGTCCAGCCGTTGCCTTTGTCTTCAGCAGTGTGGGGCCTGATGAAGAATTTGGTGCAGCAGAGGAACTCGCTGAGACACCAGAGGCAATAGAGATGCCTGCAGTCCTTTGGCACGTGGCCAGATGCACAGGTGCTGAGAGCTTTGCCAAAGCTGCTGAGGACTTTGGAGGAGGAGCTGAAGATTTGGGAGGAGCAGGAGCAGCACGAGGAACTGGCCGTGAGAGCTTTGAATATTCTGGCCGTGAGGGCATTGCTTAGGAACTTGGCCGTGATGGCACAGTTGTTGAAGCACTTGGCTTGTGCGCGGGCATATTTTCCATTGATTTTCTAGGCTTGACAGAGGCCTCAGTGGCAGCAGCAGTAGCAGAGTCTTCATTGAATTTCCTCACTGCTTCTTTGGCTTGTCTCGCCAACTTGGCTTGGCGCTTGGCCCATTCTTCAGAAAATCCTCACCACGCTTGATCTTTGGTGGGGTCACTTCTGGCCAGGTGCCAATGGAGCTCTTGGGCATGGAGGATTAAGTGCGAACTTCTTCATATATTTTGGAGTTACATACTTGTACTCCCTCCATTCTCTTGCCCATCTCATTTCAATCCTCTGTATGCGCACCTTGCGCTGATTTTTGTTCTCCTTTCCGAACTTGGCCTCATCAGGAGTGCAATAGTCAGCATAGATGTCCTCGGGTATTTCAAAAGCAGTCATGACCTCAGGCCTCTTTCCTCCTTTTTGTGGCTTCTTACCGTCTGCCATATTCTTCAGTTGAGGAATTTGAACAATCGAATTCCCTGAAGAAGTATACAACTTTTCTTCAAGGAACGCTGCAAATGAGTTAAGTTCATGAGAACCTAGTGATTCAGCAGCGGACATGAGTACCTGTGAACAGAGTATAGTTGCGAGGAATTTGGAGAGGTCATATGCGTTCAGAAGGTTTTTTCAAAAAGAACAAGTTTGAGGAATTTGACCAGATGAGCCTTGAAGAATTTCACTAAGCGCTCTTTGTCTTAGGTTCCAGAGTTGTATAGATCGAGGATCCACACAATTGAGGAATCTTGAAGAAAAAATGATGCTTAGAGAAACGAATCAAGAACAGATAACTAGTGAGGTGTTTTGTGTGCGAGGATTTGAAGAATAAAACACCTTTGAAGATTTTGTAGAGAAAATTTGGATCAAAGAGGGCAGTAAAAGTAACTTTTAATTACCCTAGATGAAGAACACAACGAACTGAGAAGTGTAGATTTGAAGCTCGTCAGTTCAGATCTTCCACGCCCTAACTCGGTGGAGGAAGACAGCTACGGCGGCAGCGGAGTGAAGATTTCCGCGGCCGGCGAGAGTACGACGGCGACGAGGTCGAGGCAGTGAAGCTCTTCCTCACCGACGACGATGGAGTAGCGGCGGCGCTAGGGTTTGAGAAGCTCGAGCGAGAGAGAGAGAGCGATCGAGCAGAGTAAAGGAAGTGAGGAAGGGGAGAGGGGGTATTTATAGTCGCAGTGAAAAACTGTTCGCCCGAAGATTTAGGATGAACGTGCCCCTGACCCTTCTCATTCGCTTGACATGTGTCACCCACATACTGAGAAGTGGAGATCGTGTTAGATCGTGGGTGAATAGATAAGTCTATTGTAGGAAGCGGAAAGGTTTGAGCGGCAAAGCCAAAAATTTGGATAAGATAAGTTAAAAGTTTCGTTCGCAATTTCTTCAGCTGACAAGGACACAGTGAAGATTTTGAACGAGTTTCAAATAGAACGCACATGAAGAATTTGTGAATAGATTGGGTTGAGTATAGCATAGAGGGGGAAGGTTCCGACCACATTCACTTAGCAGAAAATGCAACTTGAAGAAATAGCCATAAGTGAATGCTGTAGAGGACATAAACTCATATATATATAGCCAATGAAGAAAAACGACGGAAACAATGAAGATTTTGCAAAGTTGAAGAATTTGAAAAACTGAAGAATTTCAAAACTGAGGGAAAACTCAAATTGAAGATTTTCAACTTTGGTGGTGGCGTGACCCACCGTATAATAATGATGATCTCAGACACCGCGTACAATTATCATAGGGTTCTGAGAATCAAATTCTTCATTAGTTTCTTCACACTTAGAGTGTTATTCTTCATTGATTGAAGAAAAACATTTCTTCGTGTGTTGCACATCTAAGTCATAAATTTTGCATAAGTGTCAGGATGTGTGTCCTTTTCAAAGAACACTCGAAGATTCTAAGATATTTAGCTCACACCGCAACTTGCTAAATCTCTTCTCATCCAAGGGCTTTGTGAACATATCGGCTAGCTGTTCTTCAGTCTTCACATGATCAATAAATATGTCGCCCTTCAACACATGATCGCGAAGAAAATGATGACGAATCTGAATGTGCTTCGTCTTCGAGTGCTGAACTGGGTTGTGAGCAATCTTGATGGCACTCTCATTGTCACAGTAGAGAGGCACATTCTTCACATTGATGCCGTAGTCCTTGAGAGTTTGCTTCATCCACAGCAATTGAGCACAGCAAGAGCCAGTAGCAATGTACTCAGCTTCCGCAGTAGACAGTGATACGCAGTTCTGTTTCTTCGAGGACCAACAGACTAAAGATCGTCCGAGGAAATGACAAGTACCAGATGTTGACCTGCGGTCCACACGATCACCAGCATAGTCAGAGTCAGAATATCCGATGAGATCAAAAGTAGAGCCCTTGGGGTACCATAATCCTAGTATTGGTGTGTGAGCTAGATATAGAAGAATATGCTTCACAGCCTTATGATGTGATTCCTTCGGTGTAGCTTGAAATCGGGCACACATGCAAACACTAAGCATTATATCTGGCCTAGATGCACATAAGTACAATAAAGAACCAATCATGGAGCGGTGTACCTTGTGATCGAAGTCAATACCATTTTCATCAGTGCATAGATGGCCATTTGTGGGCATAGGAATTTTGACGCCTTTACAATCTTGCATGCCGAATTTCCTCAAAACATCTTTGAGGTATTTCTCCTGAGATATGAATATGCCATTCTTATTTTAATTTGAAGACCTAAGAAGAATTTCAACTCTCCCATCATAGAAATTTGATATTCTTCACTCATCATATAGGCAAATTCATCACTATAACGTTGGTCAGTACAGCCAAAGATAATATCATCAACGTATATTTGGCACACAAACAGTTCACCATCATAAGATTTAGTAAAGAGAGTAGGGTCGAGTGAACCGGGTGTGAAGCCATTCTTCACGAAGAATTCCTTCAAGGTATCATACCACGCCCGAGGGGCCTTGTTGAGTCTGAAGACTTTGTCAGAATTCTTTGGATCTTCAAAACCTGGGGGTTGAGCAACATATACTTCTTCCTCAAGCTTACCATTGAGGAATGCACTTTTCACATCCATTTGATATAAAATGATATCATGATGGTTAGCATAAGCAAGTAATATCACGAATAGCCTCAAGTCTAGCAACAGGTGCAAAAGTTTCATCGAAATCAATTCCTTCAACCTGTGTAGCCTTGAGCTACAAGTAGTGCCTTATTCCTCACCACAAGGCCATTTTCATCTTGCTTGTTGCGGTAGATCCACTTTGTGCCAATGATATTATGCTTGCGAGGATCTGGGACGTTTGACGGTTCAGGACATTGTTGAGCTCGAATCGATGTAATTCTTCTTGCATGGCCTGAATCCACTCAAGCTCCGAAATGCTTCATCTACCTTAGTGGGCTCTGTAGACAAAAAGCATAGTGCCCACAAAAGTTAAATAAATGTGAAGCTTTTGAGCGTGTGAGAGGACCTGGTGCTTCAATGTCATCGATGATCTTGTCAACTTGCACTTCTTTTGCAACACGAGGATGAGCTGGTTGTCATTGAGGAATTTGATCAGCATTTTCTTGAAAGACCATTTTCTTGACATTATCTTGGTGCATCATCTCGACGTTCTTCATGTTGGGAATGAATTCTTCAGCAGATTCTTGAAGAGGAATGACATCCTCAGTCGCCTTGAACTTGATAGAATCCTCAGGTGTTGGTTCATCTATCACAGAAGGTAGGTGCTCTCTTTGCGAGACATTAGTTTAATCGAACCGCACATCTACAGTTTCAACAACCTTGTGAAGAGCGTTGTTGAAGACTGTAGGTGTGCGAGTCCTTTCCGTAACCAAGCATAAAACCTTCATGTGCTTTCGGTGCAAATTTAGCATTGTGATGAGGATCTCTAATCCAACATTTAGCAATCAAGACTTTGAAATAACTCACATTGGGTTTCTTGTCAGTGAGGAGTTCATAGGCAGTCTTCTTGAAGAATTTGTGAAGGTATACTCTGTTGATGATGTGGCACGCGATATCAATTGCATCAATCCAAAAACGACGAGGCGTTTTGTATTCATCAAGCATAGTGTGAGCCATCTCAACAAGAGTTCTGTTCTTGCGCTCCACGACGCCATTTTTCTGAGGAGTATAGGGAGCAGATAACTCATGAGTAATACCAAGTTCGTCAAGATAGTCATCAAGACCGGAATTCTTGAACTCAGTTCCATTGTCACTCCTGATGTGCTTGATCTTCACACCAAAGTTGGTTGAAGCCCTCGAGGAAAATCGTTTGAAGACTTCCTGCACTTCATGTTTGTAAGTGACAATGTGTACCCATGTGTAACGGGAGTAATCATCAACAATAACAAAGCCATATAGAGATGCATCATTAGTGACTGCTGAGTAATGATTAGGACCAAAGAGGTCCATGTGAAGCAATTCGTATGGACGAGTAGTGGTCATGATAGTCTTCGCTGGATGCTTGGTCTTGGTCATTTTTCCAGCTTCACAGGCTCCACACAAGTGATCCTTGAGGAATTTGACATTCTCAATGCCAATGACATGCTTCTTCTTCGCAAGCGTGTGCAGATTCCTCATGCCTGCGTGACCAAGCCATCGATTCCATAGCCAGCCTTCTGAAGCTTTTGCAAGTAGACACACGGCTAGTTGTGGTCCTGTAGAGAAATCAACAATATACAAGTCTCCTCTCCTAAAGCCTTCGAAGACTTTGGAATGGTCAGCTTCCATAATCACAACACAACAATACTTGCCAAAGACAACAACCATATCAAGATCACAAAGCATTGAGACTGACATGAGGTTGTATCCTAAGGACTCAACAAGCATGACTTTGTCCATGTGTATATCCTTAGAGATCATGACCTTACCAAGACCCAATACCTGACTTTTGCCTTTGTCAGCAAAGATGATATGCTTCAGATGTGATGGTGATAAGGGAGCATCCATCAATAGATTCTTGTCACCAGTCATGTGATTTGTACATCCACTATCGAGGACCCACTCAGTGGCTTTGGGAAGATCATCCTGCAGATGAATTAGTGCAACTTACGAACTCATATACTTCATCAGTGAAGAATATGATATCAAATTCATCAGATGAAATTCATCAAACAGTAAAATAGATATAGCAGTATGAGGACGTGTGAAATGAAAGTTCATTTCTTCATGATTAGCCTGCGTCCTTTCAGGCAATTTTGTCAGGCCCCCAACAAATTCTTCAGACGTTAAAGCATGTCTGGAGACCTGACCCTGCAGAAGAGATTAGTTCTTTTCTTCACCACCCACATCTGAAGGGGTGCAAAAAAGTTCATCACTCTACGAGCTCCATATGAGAATGGTGGCATAGAGGCCAATCCATTTCGTTTCACATAAGAGGGGTTAGGGTAAGCATATGAATAAGCAGAGAAATTCTTCGAGGACTTATGAACATAATGGTTTGAAGAATAATGCACATATTCATAGCCCTTAGCTCTACCCTTGAAAGCAGAGTTGTTAGCACGATGATAATCATATGAGGACTTCGATCCTTTTGAGGAATTTGATCCATGTGAAGAATTTGGTCCGTATGAGGACTTGGCTCCATATGAAGAATTTGGTCCATATGAAGAGTTTGATCTGGGGTTCCTATTCTTCACGGTGGTGTCATGAGGACATTCACTGAAGACTTTCAAGGCACTTCTTGGGAACCCAGATTTTCTTCATAGGAGCACCGTTCTGCGATTAGTGCCAACATATCTAGCAAATACTTCACCATTTTTATTTTGAATAGTTTATAGTTGGAGTCAAATGACTCATCAGAAGAATGAGGAGATTCACATGTAAAGCCAGATAAAGTAGATGGATCAACCGGAGGTCCCTTTGCGGCAACCCATGAGGTTTTGGGGTACTGCTCAGGCTTCCAATATGTTCCATCAGCATTAAGTTTCCTCTCAAAGGCAATACCCTCTTTTCTAGGGTTCCTGTTGAGGATCTGCTTTTTAAGCACATCACAAAGAGTCTGATGCCCTTTGAGGCTTTTTTACATGCTTGTCATGTACAATTCCTTCAGCCCTGCATTATCAGTGATACTAGCAATGTCCTCAGATAAGGAATTAGTGATAGCAGAGGCAGGTGAAGAATTTGTAACAATTGAAGCATTTGAACATTCAGGTGAAGAATTAGCAGATTCACGTTCAATGCACTTTAAGCATGGAGGAACAAATTCTTCCCGAGAAGCGCTGATTTGTTGAGCAAGTAATGAATCGCGCTCCTTCGAAGATCTTCATAACTCACTCTTAGCTTCTCAAAATCTTGCTTTCTTTGAAGAAATTCATAAGAAAGCTTCTCATGATCGAGATAAGAGAGTGTTATGATGACCTTGAAGGTTGTCGAACCTAGACCAAGTCTCTGAAGATTTTCACCAGTGGCTTTAGTGCCATCCATTTCTTCACCCAACATATCATCACTTTTGTCTAGCATGTTTTGAACCTTTTCAAAGGCCCTTTGTTGTTTCTGACAATCTTAGCAAGTTTAGAGTAGCTGGGCTTGAGATCTTCATCGATTCATTCTCACTAGATTCAGAGGAGGTATATTTGAGTACCTTTGCACCCTTTGCCATGAAGCAATAGGTGGGAGCGTAGTCATCATTATCTTCATCAGCCTTGTTGGTGAGGTCGGTTTCTTGAGTTGAAGATGGACTTGGCGATTTAATGCGATGGCGAGAGCCAGACTCGCCACACCAGACTCGGACTCCTCAAATGCCTCATGTTCCTCAGATTCAGCTTCAGAGTCCATTTCCTAGCCAATGAATGTCCGAGCCTTCTTGGAGTTGCTCTTCTTGTGAGATGAAGACTTCGAGGATTTTGATGATGAAGATTTTGATGATTTCTTCTTTTTCTTAGCGTCATCAGAACTGTAATCCTTGTATTTCTTCTTCTTTAATTCCTTTTCCCACTGAGGACAATCTTGAATATAGTTACCAGGTTTCTTGCATTTGTGGCATAGCCTTCTCTTATAGTCACTGGATGAGGAATCACTGCTCCTTGAGTATTTTCCAAAGCGACCACGTCTTGAGAACTTCTGGAACTTCTTCACGAGCAGTGCTAGCTCCTTGCTCAATTCTTCAGGATCACCAAGGCTACTACCAGAATCTTCACATTCAGATTCAGACACGGCCTTGGCCTTCAGGGCACGTGATTTGCCATAGCTTGAACCATAGAGATCTCTCTTTTCAGCAAGCTGGAACTCATGAGTATTTAGCCTCTCGAGGATATCAGCGGGATCAAGTGACTTGTAGTCGACGTTCTTGTATCATCGGTGCGGAGTATCAAATGAGGAATCAAGCGATCTCAACAATTTCTTCACCACCTCATGGTCGGTGATGTCAAGGCACCAAGTGCTTGAAGCTCATTTGAGATGTCGGTGAGGCGATCGAAGGTTTGTTGAACATTTTCATTGTCGAGTCTTTTGAAGCGGTTGAAGAGATTTCGAAGAACATCAACTCGAGAGTCACGCTGAGTTGAGACTCCTTCATTTACTTTGGACAACCTATCCCAGATAAGCTTAGCAGTTTCCAAAGCACTCACTCTTCCATACTGTCCTTTGCTCAGATGGCCACATATGATATTCTTCGCTTGAGAATCGAGTTGCTTGAATATCTTCACATCGGTAGCGTTCAGTGAGGGTGAGACAGTGGGAACACCAATTTCCACAACATACCAGAGATCGTTATCAATTGCCTCAAGATGCATTCGCATCTTATTCTTCCAGTAAGGGTAGTCTGTCCCATCGAAGGTAGGACAGCCAGCAAAGACCTTGATCATACCTGCGGTCGACATAACTAAAACTCCAGGTGGTTAAACCAAAATCACACAGAAGAAGGGAGTACCTTGCTCTGATACCAATTGAAAGTGCGTTATATCGACTAGAGGGGGGGTGAATAGGCGATTTTTATGAATTCTTCACTGAGGAATTTGCCGGTGAGGAAATTACTTAGCGAAGAACTACTTGCATCGGAATAAGTACTCGGAAGTAAGCATAACAGAATACAGGCATGGTCATCATGATGAAATGAAGACAATCACAGAGTACAGAAAGCGTAATCACAGGATAACACAATATGAAGACAAATAGACTGAAGAAATTGAACTGAGGAAATTGAGAAAGTCTTGACCAAAGTCTTCAAACATGATATGAACAAGCACTCAACACAGTAATGAGGAAATGAAAGAGATGAGGAAATGGAACCAGTAAGCTTGGTGAAGACTGATTTGGTAGACCAGTTCCAACTGTTGTCTCAGTTGTACGTCTGGTTGGAGCGGCTGAGTATTTAAACTCGAGGACACACAGTCCCGGACACCCAACATCGAAAGCACGTAGCTCAGGACACCAAGTCCTCACCATATTCTCCTTGAACTAAGGTCACACAGACCTCGTCCAATCTCTCGTGTTAAGTCTTCTTGCAACTTCCAAACCTTAACAGACTTCGGTCACTTTCGGCGATCCATAATTCCTCTTGGATGCTCTAGACCATGACGCTTAACCGTCTGGAAGAAGCACAATCTTCAAAGGTAACAAGCGTCGGATCCACGCAGGATCAATCTCTTCAGTGATGCTCAATCACTTTGGGTTTGTAGGTGTTTGGGTTTGGGTTTTCCTCACTTGATGATTTTCACTCAAAGTCCTCAGAGGATGGGATGCTCTCAAATGACAAGTGTCAGTTTCTCTCGGAGCAGCCAACCAGCTAGTGGTTGTAGGGGGCGGCTATTTATAGCCTACGGAGCAGCCCGACATGATAAGACATAAATGCCCTTCAATGATATGACTGTTAGGTGGATAAGATATTTTGGGACAGCTGGCACGCAGCACAGCAATGGTCGGAAATTTTACTCTCAAATTCCTCAGGGCTATCATGATCCTCACTGTGTAGGCAATCCAGACCTTTGGCGAAGTTCCTAACTCCTCGGGCCAGACAAATTCTCGGCGACTGTAAGAACTTCGCCTCTCACATCAAGAAATTGACTGAACTGTATGAGATTTCCAAAGGCTTCACTCGAAGGGATTGGTAGGTGTAGGATTTTGAGTTGAGCATCACATGGAAATTTTTCCTTAGTATTTCCTCTACCCCTTTAACAGTACGGTGTTTCCTATGACTCAAGAAAGATAAAACGAAACTACGAAAACAAAAGTCTTCACGCTTCATGTTCCTCAAATGAATACCAAGTCTTCAAGGTCACACCAATTTCTTCACTTTCAAAGTCTTCGTAAAGTCTTAGAATATCAAAGTCTTGATCGAATAACTTCATTTTTAGGGGTCGACTTTCTCTGTAAATATAAAACTCCTCATAGACTTATAGACTTGTGTACACTCATAAACATATTAGTCCCTTAACCTATAAGTCTTCAATACACCAAAATCACTAAGGGGCACTAGATGCACTTACAGGGACAGCAATCTTCCTCGGATGAAGGACTTCGGGTTGGGTCCTCGGCTTGATAGGCGAGTTCCTCCCTCCTGGTGTTTATTCATATGAACCTTGGGCTTTCTCTGTGCAAAGCCTCCCTCCGAGCTCTCCTTCTAACGGGGCAGTCCATCAATAGTATATGAAAGTTTTAGAATATTGGCGTGAAACAATCAAAAATTATAGATACGATGAAGACGTATCACGTATCACAGGGTTTGGATGCACCGATGAAATTTGCACCGACTCTCGAGGTGAGAAAGGGCAATTCATGATACCAAAGAGGCTATCAAATGGTGGAAAGGTAAGAGTGTGTATAATCCATGGACACACATTAGTCATAAAGAACTCACATACTTACTGTAAAAGTTTATTAGCTCTCGAAGCAAAGTACAACTACGCATGCCCATAGGTGGATAGATTGGTAGGAAAAGACCATCGCTCGTCCCCGACAGCCACTCATAACACTAGTAGAAAAAGGGCCATTTGTCCCGATTCATAAGGCCCATCTGTCCCGGTTGGGGAACCGGGACTAAAGTGTCGTTACTAATGCCCTAGGCCTTTAGTCTCGGTTCTTATACGAACCGGGACAGATGGGCCTCCACGTGGCCGCCCGGCGAGCCCAGGCAGGAGGCCCTTTAGTCCCGGTTGGTGGCACCAACCGGGACCAATAGGCATCCACGCGTCAGCTGTTCAGGGGCTAGGGTTTTTGTTTTTTTTCTGAAAGGGGGGGGGGATTGGGGGTTTTGTATGGTTAATTAAGGTGTTTCATGTATTGTGTTAGGTAGCTAATTAATTAATAAAGAGAACTGTCCTCTCTTATCTCCGTGCTTGGTCGACGCTACGTACTATACATATAGAGAGGCCCTCGACACGCTAGCTAGTAAGAAAATGAAGGAAACCATTAAGTACAGAAGTTTGTCATGCATACCGAGAGAAGTGATATCGACCTCTCCTTCTACAAGAGATTGTGCGAACAACAAGTTTTCGTATATCTATCCGACGCTACTGGCTACATATATACAATATTAAGATCTCTTACAATATAATCTCCCCTAATTATATATGAAGTCAGCTTCAACATGGTATTCTCCGGCTTTATTGATGATGTGGTCAAGAAATAATCCCGCCAATTCCTCTTGAATTGCTTCCATGCGATCTTGTGGTAGGAGTTCATCTGCCACATCTAATTTGAAGAAGGTGGTCAATACATATATATGAATGAAACTCAACAGAAATGATGGTGTAATAAAATGAAATTGTGAATATTATTGCTTACGCACCTCATATTGGCTTTTAGAGTAGCCCCGCCTATTTTTGCAAGTCGCGTTGTAGATGAAATCGCACACGTAGTATCCACAGTAATCATTCCCTTGTTCCTGCCACAAGCACTTTACGAGAAATAGAGGTCAATCAAACTGATAATGAAGCATTATAAATGGCATTGATGAAAGTAGCTAGAATCAACGGGAGATGCACAGAACTAGCTAGCTAGTAGTACTTACTTTCGGGTATGTATATCGGAGCTCCTTCGGCAGTCTTTGAGCTTCAAGGGTGAACTTTTTCCAAACCCTGCAAGACAAAGAAAATAATTAGTACTTGAGATATCAGGAAATGAACAAAAGTTGCCGATATGGTGCGATAATGATCGATTGAACTAACTTGTTGAGAATTTTAGTCAGGTTAGCATAGGTCTCGGGATCTTTTCGTCTCGAGTCTAAGACGATTACTAGTCCCTGCTCAAGCTTAATCTCCAGGAGAATATAGTGATACCTGCGCACGCATGCATAACTCATCAATTACATTACTATAACCTCGCTCGAGTAATAAGGGAAAGCAAATATGCACAAGACAGTAACACTCACTTGCATTCGTAAGGAAAGAGTATTTTATCTTTGTTTTGATTTATTACAAAAGATTTGAGCAAGTTGGCCTCGGCTTCTTTGGCGCTCTTTTTAACCAGAATTCATCTATGAGATTTGTGTTAATGAACCCAATATCATACATTTCGCTTTTACGCATTCGACGATCTTCAATCTGCATAATATAGTGAGGATAATTATAAATACATGCAATGAAAGAGCTGAGCTATATATAGAGACTTAATGACAGAAGTAGTACTTACAGACAGTAGCAAGTGACCGTTAATTTATCGAGGGCCTTTTGATTGAAAAAGGCGAAAAACTCCTCAAATGGAATAGACAACAAATCAATTCCAACGAGGTCGTGCTCCTCTTTAACTCTCAGCGTCAAAGTATTCGTCCCCCCAGACTCTCTGGAGGTTTCCATGTACCAATCATGGAATCTTCGCATCATCATTGTTAGAGATCTTTCATCTTTGACGAGAGGCTTCCCATAATGGTATTTGTGTTCGTCCACCTCCAATAAATCATAATGTACATCGTCGGGCAGGTAATCTCCAAGATTGGTATTGGGCAAAATCTCCGGATGATTATTGACGATATCACTAGACACCTTGAGCGGGGGGGGCACGATTGGTTCGCTTGTTCGCCGAGCTGGGCAATTTTCTCCCAGCTCGTCGTTCTGCTAACCTTCGATCACTGATAGTACTTCCCGACCGCTCCGCTTCCTTATATACCTTTTCAGTAATGCACTCATAGTTGTTTTTCGGCGGAGACTTTGGTGGTTTCTTCAGGGCATCAATAGTGCGCTTTACTTTCACTGGATCTGGAACAAACTCCGGAGGTGGATGTTTCTTTGCTTTCACCCCTTCAAAGAAATCCTTCACTTCTTTTCTCACGATCTTCGCGTTTTCCTCCAGTCCTCTCGTATGGTAACTTCTCTAGAGGCGTGAGAGATAGACCGTATCTGTATTGCCTCCCGCCTCTGGCTGTACTACTAGACGCCGGAGCAGACGGAGCGATTGCGGCTGTCTTCTTTCGTGCTTGCTTACGAGGCAGAGGAGAAGGAGTACGACGCGCCGGAGCAATCGGGGCGGGTCTCTTCCGCCCTTGTTGGCAAGGCGAGAAGGAGGAGGCTGGCTGCTCGGGCGCGCCGGTGCAGGCGGAGAAGGAGGCGGAGTGCCGCCACGCGCCAGAGAAGGAGGCTGGGTGCCCTGATCACTCACCGGAGGAGGAGGCGGATGAGGAGGCGGAGTGCCCTGACTCGCCGGAGAAGGAGGAGGAGGCGGAGGCATCCAGTTCGGAAGGTTGATGAACTCCTTCCGCCATAGGCATGGAGTTTTCAGACAAGAACCCAGCCGAGTCTCCCCGTCACCCATAGGGTGGTCAAGCTGGAGGTCCTCAAATCCTTCTGTGATTTCATCCACCATCACCCTAGCATATCCTTCTGGAATCGGCCGGCAGTGAAAAGTTGCGCCAGGTTCAGGAGGTGCAACAGAGCTAACAGCCGCCTTGACTCTCAACTCCATCCACTGTGTCATAAGGAGGCAATGCTGAGACTCCGTGATAGCATCCACGGGGTAGCTAGATGGAGCCGTGAAGACAGGCTCCTGAAGCAGCTCCATGGAAGCCACGCTGCTTCTCCGCTGAGATGGCGGGGTAGCTTCGGGTGTAGCTTCGGCAGGTCGCGTGCTGCGAACTGCGTCTCGTTCCTCTAGCGCTTGTACCCTTGCATGCAGCGCCTGTAGTTGGGTCAACTCCTTTTTCTTCTTCCTCTCCCGGCGTTTGTAACCGTCTGCTCGGGAAATCCAGCCTTCCATGAAAGGGAGCCTGGCGTGCCTCGTGTCCGTCCGGGATGCTCAGGATTCCCGAGGGCCTCTGTGAGCTCGTCGTTCTCTCTGTCCGGAACGAACGTCCCTTGATGCGCTTTTTCTATATACTCCTGAAGCTTCTCGATGGGTGTGTTCAGCTGCTCGTTGGTCCAAACGCACTTTCCTGTTACAGGGTCCAATTTTCCCCTAACCCCGAAGAACCAAGTCCTGCAACGGTCTAGCCAGCGTCGCGTCTCTGGTTCGATCCCTTTAGCAATGAGGTCATTATCAGCTTTGTCCCACAACGGCCGGGCTTTCAGGTAGCCACCTGACCTCGTGCGATGGTGATGCTTCTTCTTTGCAGCATTTTTCTTGTTTGTCGCTGACATCTTCGCCGCTCTCCCAGATTTCTTTGTGCTGACAAATGCGGGCCACTGATCTTTGATCTTCTCAAATCGGCCGATGAATTCTGGAGTCTTGTCTTTGTCGACAAACGATGATTTCAGCTCATTCTTCCACCTCCTGAATAGCTCAGCCATCTTCTTAAGAGCATAAGCCTTGATCATTGGCTTTTTAACTAGATTCTCCGTATCCTCCTCTGGCGGGAAGGTGAAATTTTCCTGCAGCGCGGTCCAAAGATCAGCTTTCTGCCTATCGCTGACATAATACACCTAAGAGTCTTTGTCCTAAGGCTTCAACCATTGCTCGATGCTGATCGGGATCATGTCCCTAACTAGAACCCCGCACTGAGCATTAAATTTTTGCTTGGTCCGGAGGGGTTCAATCGGTTGGCCAGCGCTATCAATTTTGATGATCGTGTACCTTTCATCCGTATGCGCAACTTTCTCTTCGGGCCTCGCCTCGCTATCAAGTGTTGCTCGACCGGAGGGCTAGAAAAGAAGAAAAAGAAGAGAGTTAATATGTGTACATACCAAAAACAATTAATGCATCAATTAGCTATATAGTCAGCACATGCTTAATTAATTAATATATATACCTGGCCGGACTCGCTCGTCACCGAGCCGTCATCACGGTGTCCTTCCTCCTTCATTCGGTCACCGGAGCCGTCATCACGGTCTCCTTCCTCCTCCATTCGGTCACCGGAGCCGTCATCACGGTCTCCTTCCTCCTCCATTGTTTGATCATCGTCGTAGCCTGCTTCTTCATCCTGTATTTCCATACCATTGGTGCATGTGTCGTTGAGAAACGACAAGACTGCTTCACTTCCGTGTGCGATTATCTCCCCCAACACCGCTTCTTCTGCTTCATCTCGGGGGTGCGGATCCATAGTTTCTGCAAATATTTACAACATGGCAATTATTATTCAAACATGACAGATGGATATATTAGTGGCAAACTTAGAACTAGCTAGCTAATCACAATAAGGAATCATATTAGTGGCCTCGACGCTCTTTTAACTTGGTAAATTTGGGTGGCCTCGAGAGAGTTTGTCGGGAAGGGCGCCATGGAGGGGGTAGGAGACCGACATCGTTTTTTTTCTAGGGTTTGGGTGTCCTCGAGAGTTTTGGTCGAGCGAGAGGGCCGGGGGGTGCTCCCGTGGTATAAGTTATCGCGGTCGAGAGGGGGTATATATATCGACCGCCCCTCATGTCGAAGTTATCGGGGAGGGGGTTATTTTGACAACGACAACATACATACATGGGAAGGGGGTATATATCGACCCCCCCCCTCATATTGAAGTTATCGGGAGGGGGTATATCGAGAACGACATATCCGATAAAAAATAAGAAGACGAAGAAGAAACAAAAAGAGGAGAAGGAGAAAGGAATAGAGGAGAACATCGAAGAAAAAAAAAGAAAAAAATAGAGGAGAAGAAGAAAGGAATAGAGGAGAAGAAGAAAAAATAGAAAAAATCGGTTTCTTCTTCTTATCCTCTATTCCTTTCTTGTTCTCCTCTTCTTCTTCTTCTTTTTTCCTCTTCTTGTTTATTTCTCCTCTTCTTCCTCTCCTCTTCTTTTTTCTTCCTCTTATTATTTTCTTTTTTCCTATCCTTCTTTTTCTTCTTCTTCCTTCTTAATATCACTTAGCAATTTTTGCAACGATAGGGGGGTGCTCCCGTGGTCTAAAATCGGTCTATGCACGATAAGAAATTCTGAAAAATTACATCTATGATCCCTCGATGTCCCCGCCTGTCTCATGAACAAAAAAATCTATGAATAAAAAAACATCATGTTGTATGAACAAAAAAACATCATATTTCATCCACATCCATGCATACATCATATATGTGATCATCTATGAAAAAAAACATCATATTCTATAAAAAAATCATTACATATATATATGAACAAAAACAATTATGATAAGAAGAATATATATCATCATATATATATATATGAAAAAACAAGCCGATATATGAAAAAAACTGCTAGGTCGGGCGTCGGCCGGACCAAGGTGAGGAGGAGCGCGGGGTCGGCGGCGAGGACGGCGACGGGCATGCAAGGCCGTAGGGGGCGACGGCGATTTAAGGGCGGGACAGGGCGACGACGGGCGACGGGCGGGGTAGAAGCGTTGGGGCAGGGGCGCAGCGACGGCGAGGGCGCGGGCAACGGCGGGCAACGGCGAGGGCGCGGGCGACGGCGATGACGGGCACGGGCGACGGCGACGGTGACGACGGGCGGCGGGCGGCGGGCAGCTCTGGCGGTGTGTCAAGGGCGGCAAGTGCGAGATGAGAGTGAAAATTTCTTAAGTGCGAACTTATATAGCAAAGCCTTTAGTCTCGGTTGGTGCCACGAACCGGGACTAAAGATGGGCATTAGTCCCGGTTGGTGCCACCAACCGGGACCAAAGGCCGCTGTGCCACCAACCGGTACCAATGCCCCCCCTTTAGTCCCGGTTGGTGCCACCAACCGGGTCCAAAGGCCTTGTGCTGCTGCGCCCGCGTCGAAAGTTAAGTCCCACCTCGCTAGTTGAGAGGGGCGCGCAGTGGTTTATAAGCCCCACTGCCGCACCCCTCTCGAGCTCCTCTTCTTTCCAGGCTTACGGGCCTAATTATCATTGCTATGCCAGATGGGCCTACATGGCCTTCTGCGGGCCTGAATCCTGGCCCATTGATGGGTTTCTAGTCGTATTCAGGCCGTGGTGGCCTAGTAGGTGGCAATTTTTTTATTTTTTCCCATTTTTTTTCTTTTTTGTTTTGTTTCTACTTACAACAAAAAACTTATTTATTTTATTTTATTTTATTTTGTTTCTAATTACTTATTTGTTTTATTTTATGATAATTCTTTTTGCTATTAAAGTTTCTAACAAAAAAAGTTCTTTATGAAAATTCTATTTGTTTTTAATGATTTTGAACAGAAAATACTTTGATAATTTTAGTTGCATGAATTTTATATAATTTTAGTAGAGGTTGCTTATAATGTTTTGAACAGAAAATACTTTGATAATTTTAGTTTCATAAATTTCATTTATGTTATTAAAGTTTATTATATTTTATTTTATTTTGTTTCTACTTATATATTTTATTATACTTTATATTATTTTGTTTCTAATTACTTATTTATTTTATTTTATGATAATTCTTTTTGCTATTAAAGTTTGTGATAAAAAAGTTGTTTATGAAAATTCATTTTGCTTTTAATGATTTTGAATAGAAAATACTTTGATAATTCATCATTTCACCCACATAGCATGTGCAAGAAAGTAGAGAGGCTTACGGCAAAAACTAGATGCACTTCGTGTACAAAACGAACAATCTCTTTCAAAGTATCAGGGTTTCATACGGAAACTCGTGTGTTACAAAGGGATTTCATTTTTGTTTACTTATTTGAACTCAATAGTTTTTCTGTGTTCAAAATGCACCATTCAAAGCCACATCATCAATTTTCAACCCTTTCTGACTTCATTTGTTATTTTTCATGCATCTACTGATTTTTTTTCAGCTATAAGACCCTGAAATTGAAAAGTACTACAAATGAACTCTGAAAAGGTTGAAAGTTGGCATGGTATCATCATTTCACCCACATAGCATGTGCAAGAAAGTAGAGAGGCTTACGACAAAAATTGGATGCACTTCGTGTACAAAACGGACAATCTCTTTCGAAGTATCAGGGTTTCATACGGAAACTCGTCTGTTATTTTTCATGCATTTACTGATTTTTTTCAGCTATAAGGCCCTGAAATTGAAAAGCACTAAAAATGAACATGGATAGATAAGTGACCAAATTAATAGTAGTTCATCATCACATTAAAACCAAAGGACATACATACTTCAAATTGAACAACATATAGCTCTCCAGAGCATCTAGTAAAACCATACATTGAAACTATGTAAAACCTTTCAATGCAACGACAAATGGGATCATAATCACAACTAAGGTAACAATTGATCCAACGGCATAATGATACCAAGCCTCGGTATGAATGGCATATTCTCTGATCTTTCTAATCTTCAACCGTGCTGCATCCATCTTGATCTTGTGATCACCGACGACATCCGCAACATGCAACTCCAATATCATCTTCTCGTCCTCCTTTTTTTATTTTTTCCTTCAAGTAATTGTTTTCTTCTTCAACTAAATTTAACATCTCGACAATAGGGTCGGCTGGAATTTCCGGTTCAACCACCTCCTACATAAATAAAATCTATGTCACGTTGGTCAGCATAATTGTCATAAACAATAAATGAACCAAATAGTTATAAAAAGATAATATATACCACATCCGAATCATAGACAGGATGAGGGCCGACGGGGGCGGATACCAGAACCATCGCACTATATAATAACAAGGAATAATAAAAGTAAGAAAATTAGACAAGTATCTATCTGAAGTAAGAATTTTTTTTCTTTCAAAAAGAAGATAAGAACAAAAGGCTCACCACGGTGGTGCCGGCGACGAGATCGACGCGGGCGATCGACGGCTATGAAGACAAGGACGGGGCGTGGCGGACCGCTAAACCTAGACAAATCTCGAAAAAAATGGAGCTCGGAGGTCGAGTTTCGAGAGGAGAAAGCTTAACTAGTGTGGCTCGGGCATTTCATCGAACACCTCACATGCATAAGAGTTGAGCTAGAGCACCCAAATGCCCTTCCTCACTGGCCAGCAAAAAACAGAGCACTGTGGAGTGCTCTGCTCGCGGGCGATGGGGTATATATAGGCAAATAATTTGTCCCTGTTCATGGCTGGAACCGAGACTAAAGGCCAACCTTCTGTCTCGGTTCCTGCCACGAACCAGGACCAATGGTTGTGGGCCAGGAGCGAGGCCCATTGGTCTCGGTTCGTGCCAAGAACAGGGACAAATGGGCCTGCATTTAACCGGGACCAATGCCCACGAGGCCCCGGCCGGCCCCCTGGGCTCAAGAACCGGGACAAATGCCTCCATTGGTCCCGGTTCGTGGCAGAACCGGGACTAATGGGCTGGCCAGGCCCGTACGAAAGCCCCTTTTTCTACTAGTGTAAGGTAGACACTCGATAATAAATCATTCTCCAACTTCATCGCATAACTACAGACTATACGGGCATGCTTCGGGAATCACAGACTTTAACACCAATACTCGTACTAAACCATAATCATTCACTAGTACCCCCCACATATTACCATCTCAATAACACAAAACTATCATACTCAATGATTTACAAGAAAGTTTTTATTATATCCCTCTTGAATAACTATAATATTAGGATCAATTTTATAACACGTGCATATCGCCATTATATTATTTATTAGACTCTTAAAAAGATATAGGTGAAGAATGAGAGTGCAACTATTTCTTTAAAATATAACAATCGTCGTGCTCTAAAAGATATAAGTGAAGCACTAGAGCAACTGTCTAGCTCAAAAGATATAAGTGAAGCACACAGAGCATTCTAACAAATCATGAATAAATGTGTGTCCCTCTTAAAAAGTGTGTGCGGCAAACAATGATCATGGCAAACTAAAAAGAAAACAAAGCAAAGATTACTATAATACAAGACGCTCCAAGCAAAACTCATATCATGTGATAAATAAAAATATAGCTCCAAGTGGTATACCGATGGATTGTAGACGAAAGAGGGGATGGCATACGGGGCATCCCCAAGCTTCGATGCTTGGGTCTGCTTGAATATTACCTTGGGGTGCCTCGGGCATCCCCAAGCTTAGGGTCTCATACTCACCACCCCAATCTGTTTGCATAGCAAGGATTTGGGAGTTTAGTTGGCGTTCAACAAGATTTTTGAAATTGCTAAAGACTTGAAATATGAGAATCCAAGTAAACTTACTATAATCATCAATAAAGCTTACATAGTATGAGAATCTAGCAACTGATGTAGGAGCTGGTCCCCATACATCCAAAAAATAAGTTGCAAAGGAGCAGTGGATACAATGGTAGAGATAGGATATGGCAATTGATGACTCTTAGCTTGTTAACACGCATCACAAACTGACTCAACACTAGACTCATAAGGAAGTTTATTTCTACTAAGAACATGTTGAACAATAATTGAAGAAGGATGATCCAAGCGACGATGCCACTATGCCGAAGATGGTTTGGTGACACTTCATGCTTGTTTATTGGACCATGAAGAAGAAACCCATGATATGAGTGGGTAGAGGCCTCCTCACATTTTCCTCTAAGAATGACTCTCCTCGCTGCCAAGTCCTTAACCACAAACTAATGAGGATAGGATATTATGAGAACTTGGTTATCAAGAGTAAAATGATGAACTGAGACAAGATTGTTTGATGCATGAGGAACATATAAGACATTATTGAGATGAAAATTTTTCTCGGTGGTTTTAACAATTCAGTTACCAATGTGAGCAATTTTCATACCCGTTCCAATTTTCATATGCACTTGGTCACCTCTGTGGTATCTTTCTCGCATCCTCAACTTGTCAAGTACCCCCGTGATGTGCCCGGTAGTGCCGGAATCTACATACCAATTTGTGGCAATCCCATAGGAGTTAGTGATGAGGTTGGCCTTCTTCTCTTCATGGCCATCCTAATAGCGGTGCCAGCGGACCATTGCACCTCCGGCGTGATATTTGTAGCAAATTTGGCCCTCGGGATAATCCCATTCATGTTGTTGTTGTTGCTGCTGTCGAGGTTGTCGGTGGCGTTGCTGGTAGCCGCCGCCTCCACCGACGCGAGCAGGAGAGGGAAAGGCGAGATCGCGGCGGCCGCGGCCGCGCCCTCTGTTCCCTCGCCTGCGACCTCCTCTGGTGTGGGCCTGCCCACGACCTCTGTACATGGCATTTGCGCATCTAACAGTTCGATGGTCCGTCGCCCAACATCTCCATCCTCTGATCGAATGCTGAAACCTGTGATAAAAGGTCATCAACAGTGATCGAGCTCTTTATTGCGTCGACTACTGCAACGATGGGATCATAATCCCGACCAAGGTCCGCAAGGATGTAGTCGACCATTTCCCCATCGGTTGCTGGACCACCCGTAGCTGCAAGTTCGTCTCCAAGTCTCTTCATCTTGGCGATTAAGGAGTTGCTTGACATATTGCCTTTCTTGGTGTTGGAGATGGCGATTCTCAGACTATTATCCGAGATTGAGACTGCGCGGCGAACAATGTGGTAAGAGAGATCCATAGATTAAAGGTACTCTCCTTACCGATGACTTGTGCAAGGATTTCTTGGGTCGGCGAGTTCAGCAGGTAGCTCAGAACATGCTGATCCTTCGCCAACCACGGACCGTATAGAGGGTTGGGCTCCATAACCATGGTCTTGTCGGCCATCGTGACCTCCATCATTTTCGGCGGCTCGGCATCGCTTCCATCAAGGAGTCTGGTCACTTGCGCGCCTCGCAGTGCTGGCATCACTTGTGCTTTCGAGAGAAGGTAGTTCCCCCTTGCGAGTTTCTCTGTTGGTGGAGTAAGGGTGAGGGCGACGGTGCTTGAGCTTGTAGCCATGGCTAGGATTTTGTTTTGGTGTTGGCTAGATGATAGGGAAGAGGCTAGGCTCTGTATACCATGTAAGATTGGTGTGATGAAGTGTTCCTACTCTCATCGAGGGAGAGCCGCAAGTGTTTATTTATTGAGGCGGAACCTTGCCGTGATGTACAAGAGATGGATTAGGAATCTAGCTATTACAAGGAGATAGAAACAGATACGAGAGAGAAGAGGTAGAGAGATAGTTGAGATTACATGAAGAAGTGAGACAGATACAAAGAGGGGTGATCAAAATTGATCCATCGGGATCACATGACACTTGGACGTGCATTTGGGGAGATGCCAAATTTAAAACCATAACATATTATAAATTCTACTTCAGAGATGTAGTTGCTCATGATGCCTTCAAGTGGTTACGGAAATCCAAAATTATGCCCAAGATCAAAGTCTTTGGCTGGTTCTTACTGGCTGGCCGACTCAATACCAGGAACATGCTCAAAAGGAGAAGACACTACAATATTGGAAACAATCTAGACTACCTGCTATGTGGTGATCACATTGAGGAAACGGGTGAACACTTATTCTTCCAATGTAAATTCAGCCAGGACTGTTGGAGAATCCTCAATATCCAATGGGCCCCTCATGACCATAGACTGGAACTAATCAAACAACAGAAGACGCAACACCCCTACAAAATGATGATTGATATCTTCCTGGTGTCTGCTTGGAGCCTGTGGAAGGAGCGCAACAATAACTATTTTAGGAATGTGACACCCACCATTTCATCCTAGAAGCAAAGATTCAAGATTGATTTTTCCAATCGAAGATATATGGTCCACCACACCAAAGTGCAGTTTGTTACTGCCTTTATAGACACCATTACATAGCTAGACCCTCTTGTACAGTGCCCTCTTCTCCAAACCTCCTCCCCCCATCACTTCTTCACTGTACAAAAATGTAACTTGTAACTTGTTTATCATTTTAATATATATGCAGTAGAAGCCTTTCCTATCATTTCTGTTGTCGAAAAAAGATTACATGAAGAATATTTCTCAAACTCAACACAGAGGAGCAGAGTTGTGCTCTCCCGCGACTGTCATGTGCTCGGATGGCCGGAGCCAGGCTCCAGGTTTGCTAGGCGGATGTCCAGACTCCGGCAAAGCCTCCAGGTTTGCTATCACTTTGCCGGTTCCAACGTCTGAAAGCGTCCACAAAACGGTTGAGGATAGCACTCTATTGGAAAGAAAAAATTCCCTCAAAAAAGAATTGGAAAGGAAAAATGTCGAGACTCCCGAAGAAATGACATACACCAGTCCCTGTCCGGCCGGGTCAGCGTCAGCGTTGGCGGGTCGCTCTCGCACGACTTCTCTTGATTGGCGGCTTGCCCAGTCCCGGCCGCGGATCGAGTAGCGGCGGCGCATGCGACCTCGTCCAGGAAGCGCCCAGCCTACCTACCTTCCATGGTCCGGATTCAGCTCCAGCCCCAACTACTCCACGCGTCCAACGTTTTAGACCACGCCGGTCCGGTCGCCTTGGTGCTTCTTCCCTTCCTTCGCTCACGGCCACACTTGTTTATATACCGACGCCGTGCAAGTGTGCAACCAACTCGCTCCACTCACCCACCGGCCATGGCGATTCTCGAAGCCACGCTCGTTCTCCTCCTCCTCCTTGTAGCACCGGCGGCCGGCTCCGACGACGCGCTCGCCGCGTCCTGCTCCGGCGCGCGCAGCTTCGCCGCCGACAGCCCCTTCGCCAGCAGCCTGCGCCAGCTGATGTCGCTCCTCGAGACCAAGGCCCCGGCCATCGGGTTCGACATCGCTAGCTCCGGCGGCGTGCACGGCCTGGCGCTCTGCCGCGGGGACGTCGCCAGGGCGACGTGCGCCGAGTGCATCCGCTCCGCGGGCGCCCAGGCCCGGCGCCTCTGCTCGTCCAAGAAGGACGCCGTCGTCTGGCTGGACGCCTGCATGCTCCGCTACTCCGACGGGCACTTCTTCGGCGAGGTCGACGCCGACCACAGCGCCGTCGTGCCGGGCGCCGTCCTGGGCGCGGCGAGGTCGGCCGAGTTCGACAACGAGGTCGCCGGCATGATGAAGAGGCTCACGAGGACGGCGTACCTCTCGCCGCTGCTGTTCGCCGCCGGGGCGGCCGAGGCGGTCGCCGGGACGCGGAGACTGCACGGGCTGGCCCAGTGCACCAAGGACCTGTCCGGTGGGGACTGCAAGCTGTGCCTAGAGGCCGCCATTAGTAAGCTGCTGACCAGAGGGTGCGCCAAGGAGGAAGGGATGGTGTTAGGCGGAAGCTGCAGTTTGAGATACGATCTGTATCCCATTTTTGATTCCTAGCTTGGTGGCGGTGCCTCTAATTTGTTGTTGTAATTAAGGTGTCAGACTCTTATACCCACATGCATTGTTCATACAAATTCTCATGAATATGTTCAGATACAAGAAATTTCAGTTTATGTTTGTAAATAAAACAAGGGTGGGAACTAGGAATACTATCTGCCGAATATAAATCACTTTGACATTCTTTGCTTTCATGCGATTCCCTAAGATCAATATTAGTTGTCACTGTTTTAGTACAACTTTAGTATCAAAGGATGCTGTAGACATTATACAGAAAATAAAACCACTGAATTCAAACAGCTAATCTTTGTTCAATGGTTGATTGAATTCAGATTTGATTTTTTTTATTTTGTAAGGTAGAGTACATCTTGTGCCAACCCTCGAACAATTCTAATGGATTTACAACTTTCTGATATGCTCCCATTTATGATATGTTTCCTCCACCAAGTGGATGAAGTGTGGTGAACATACTTTGAGCAATTCAATTTTGCGTTAATACTTCACACAAAAGAAAAGGTTTGCTTCATTCAACATTTTTTAGTTTATTTTCTGCATGGATAAAAAAGAGTTGATTGTGTCTTCGAATCTAACAAATTAATTGGTTTCCATCATACTTTACCGTTGATCATTGTACGACCTATTTTTTCCGTTCGCGTACGTAAATGACCTCTCGCCTAAAAGTGGCAAAATAGTACTGACATCTACAGCCGCACCTACCTCGTTCTCAAACTTCCGCAAAGGCACTCTGTCAGTGCTCGAGTGCATCCGTTTTGATCCCCCCCCCCCCCTCCCTTTTTTGAATTAGAAAGAATGGGGTGAATTAGAAGAAAGAGATCTGGTCATTTATGATCGGAGAAAAGGTGCACTGGGCAAAGGGATGGTTGAGCAACTGAAGCGAACCGCCCTACCTGACTTTGGATAAAGCCATCTGGGCCTGGAGCTGTATAGGTTTTCATCTCTTTAACTACTAACTCTATTTCCTTCATAGTGAAAGGCTTAGTCAACTTTTCATTGTCTAGGTTGCAAAATAATCACGCGATAATTCAAAACGGTGCCCAGGCTCATCTGCTCCCGGTGAACAATAAATTCGAAATAATGGCAAACAAATTCAAAAAAAAAATCTGAACTTTTTACACATGAAAGATGAGAGAATTTTCTAGGTGCTTGCAAAATTTCAAGGTGTTTGGACATTTGACAAGCTCATGATGAAAAGAAACAAAACTCGATCTACACATTGCACTTTTTGAAAGTTTCTTTGACAAACCAAATTTGTTATTTTTGCCACGAGCTTCTCAAAAGTCCAAACATCTTGAAATTTGGCACGCACATACAAGACTCTCTCAACTCTCATGTGTAAAAATTTCAGGCTTGTTTGAACATTTTTGTTATTTTATTCGATTTTACAGTTCACCAGCATGTCTAGCTGAGCCCGGATGCAGAAACGCTGCACTCACAATCACGCTTCTACTTTGAGCCATCATTTGTTTTCTACACGTGACATTTCATCGAACATGTTGAGCGCGACATTGCCGGAGCACGTGGAGAACACGCACAACAGCGACACCACCTGAAGAACGCACTGCAGCTACAGCCGGCCAAGGTAGTAGTAGATAGCAGCAAATAATCACCAAGTTACGAACACAAGTCCATGGCGAAGCCTCCTTCCCATAGACAGCAACAACCTTCTTCTCGAATACTACATGGCAGCCAAAACCAATGTGCGGCTCAGTAACACGTGAAAGACAAACACCGTCCGCTCATCCCCGGTACTATATCATCATACATGTGCACGATCGTGCAAAGAACCACATGCGCCTAGCGACCTCCCCTTAATCAGTAGAGGACACGTTTTTATACCTCCCACTAGTAAAAAAATAGCTAGCTGCAACTTAGGGCATCTCCACCGCGGCAACAGACCCTCAGCCACTTTTTTTCGGGCGCCGCCGAAAAACGGCCATCGCGCTTCAGACGCCGAAAATCGCCGGTTCGGACCTTTTTTCCACCCGGCGGTCACAGGCCGAACCCGGCGCGCTGTGGAGCCGTTGGGGGCTCCGGCGCTAGGGAAAAGCACGCCTGGCCCACACCAACAAGGGAAAAGTCAAGGTTTTCTTCTCCCGACTCGCCTTGCACCCCCTGCGCCCTCGGCCACCACTAGCTATATCCCGGCGACGGCCGCCGGCCTACTCCGCTAGATAGCCATTCCCCGCCGGAAAATAGCGGCTGCCGCGGCAGCCCTCCCGCAGCACTGGGCGTTTCCGGCCATGAGGCGCGGTTTAACGGCGGGTACACGCCCACCGAGCGCAAGGTGTTCGGGCGTTTGACTGTCTCGGCGATGGACTCGGATGAGGAGGAAGAGCTCGCCCGGCGCTTTGGAGGAGGAAGCCGCGGCCGACGCCCGTGAAGAAGAGCATCCGATGGTGCTCGCCGCCCTCGCCAATTCTTGGCGAGCAATGAAAAGCAGCGTCGAGGTGGCTCGGCGCGGGCGGGTGAAAGCAAAGAACCGGCATCGTCGCAAGGCTATTGCATGCTCTACTCCGACTTCGCCCGATGTTCCACTTCATGGCGAGAGAACATTTCGGCGCCGTTATCGGATGAGCCGAAAGCTCTTCCTCGTGATTGTGAATTCCATCCGGAGTTCGACAACTACTTCAAGTGCAAGATGGATTGCACCTTTGGCGCTCTTGGATTCACCTCCATCCGAAGTGCACGACAGCGATGAGGATGCTTGCATATGGAGCTCCCAAAGTGATTCACTCGACGACTATGGGCGCATGGCCGAGTCCACCAAAGCATAGAGTGTTTCTACAAGTTCAGCCGGGCGGTGGTGGCGGTGTTTGGGCCACAATACTTGAGAACACCCAATGCGGAAGACATCGCCGGATCCCAGCCTGAATGCGGCAAGAGGATTTCTGGGATGCTTGGAAGCATCGATCGCATGCATTGAAATGGAAGAACTGCCCATTTGGTTGGCGGGGGATGTACAAAGGCGCCAAAGGCGGTTGCAGTGTGGTGCTTGAGGCGGTAGCCACACAGGACCTCTGGATTTGGCACTCCTTCTTTGGTATGCCAGGAACTCACAATGACATCAACGTGCTGCAGTGCTCTCCTGTTTTTGCCAAGCTCGTTGAGGGCCATTCTCCTCCAGTGAATTTCGAGATCAATGGGCACCAATACAACAAGGGGTACTATCTAGCTGACGGCATCTATCCGAGAGGTTGACATTTGTGAAGACGATCTCAAACCCTGTGGCAGGAGGCAAGAACGCCTGGTTTGTAAGCTTCAGGAGGCTTGCGGGAAGGATGTCGAGCGGGCATTTGGTGTGCTCCAATCTTGATTCGGCTGTTGTTCGCACCCGCTCAGACCTGGTCGAAAGATCAAATGTGGGAGATCATCACTTGCTATGTCATCTTGCACAACATGATCATCAAGAGCGAGCAAGAAGACCCAAAGAGTTTGACATCGAACCATACTACAGTGAGGTCCTCTAGCGAAGTTGATCACCAGCTACCAAAGAACTTGGACTGCCTATCTCAAGATAAGGCCAGAGATCCGAGACCCACAGGTGCATCATCAACTGTAGAAAAATCTGATTGAGCACCTATGGAGGCTCAAGGGGGACGCCGCGTGATGAAATACGAGTTTTTATTTGTTGAACTATATAATTTGTATTGAACTATTTGTTGTTGTAGTATTTTGTTAAAGTATTTGATTTTTCTGTAATAAAATATGTGATAAGGAATAATTGTGTTGATAATTGAACGCCGAGACACGGCAAAACCACGCCGAATATGGGCCTATTCTCGCCCATATGGGCCGTTTATTCGCCAAAATTGGGCTGCAAAGTGGGCCAATTTCGACGCCTGGGGGCGACGACTGGGCGCAAAACCGCCCCCAGCGCCGAGTGTATCGCCGGCTCGTCCCCAGGGGGCGATTTGTATGCGTCCTTGGGGGGCCAACGGCTGGAGATGCCCTTAGTCGGTGGCGCGGCATTTCTCAATCAATCAAATAGTGGTGGTGTTAGTATATTTGGTACGTCAGCTTTATTTCTTTAGTGGTGGCGTTGAAAATTATTGGTACGTCATTTGTGTTATCTGTGTTGTTTGTGTTGTTTGTTTTGGAATGTACTTAGTTATGGCGTGGCCTGTTAGACCCATGCCAGCACTGGTTCATCTCATTTACCTCTCACACTCAGTAAAAAAACCTAGCCATCTCACATTCTTCTATCGTTTTAACCCCTCTCTCTCTCGACCATCTGCCGCCGCCGCCTTCTGACCTCGCCGCTCCTCGCCGCCGGGACCTAGACGCTCATCGCACACACCACCGGTGACAACAGGTTCGATCCCTCCCCTCGCGCCTCCTCCATCCGTGAACGTCATGTAATCCATGGATTAGGTTTTTGTTGTTGTTGTTGAATTTTACTAGGGTTTCGCCCATGGATTGCTTTGTGTATTAGTGTAGAATTCATGGATTGCTTTGTGTAGAAATTTTAACAGTGTAGAATCCATACTTAGTAGAAATTTAGTAGTGTAGAATCATGGATTGCTTAGTAGTGTAGAATCCAATTTAGTAGTGTAGAATCCACGGATCACTTTGTGGGGAGAATATCGTACGGAAACCAACATTCTGTGGAAACCCACCATGAGAAAAAGATATTTTAAAGTTTCTAAAAATTCTGGAAAAAAACACACGGGATTTTAAGAGGATGATTTTTTATTGCCACGCAAAATTTCAAGTTGAAACACATTACGAGATGTGAGCTATGAAAAAGAAAAAATCGACATTTAATAGTGCCGAACAGTAATGTCACTATTCAGGGCTGAATTTGTCTTTTTCATAACTCACATCTCGTAATGCGTCTCAACTTGTAATTTTGCGTGGCAACAAAACATCACCCTCTTAACATCCCGTATTTTTTTTCTTCAGATTTTCTCAAAACTTTAAAATACGGTTTCCACGAAGTTTTCATTGAATATTGGTTTTCGTATGATATTCTTCCCGCTTTGTGTAGAAATTTTAGTAGTGTAGAATATTTTTTAGTGTAGTATCCATACTTAGTAGAAATTTAACAGTGTAGAATCCATGGATTGCTTAGTAACATAGAATCCATACTTAGTGGAACCCGATTTAGTAGTGTAGAATCCATGAATTGCTATGTGTAAACGAATTAGTAGTGTAGAATCCATATACCGTTGTTCCTCCTACGCCTGCTGGAACACCGATAAAGGCGTCGGTGTAGGTTGCACCTCCGTCGTGGCGGCGTTGTAGTGCGTTTGCGCCTGCTCCATGGTGAAGTCGGAAACCACATGAGGCTCGGGAGCTGGGGCGATGTTGTCGGAGCCCGTCTCCATCGTAGTGTCGTCCTCGTCGTCGGAGACCTCGAGCGAGCTGGCCGGCAAGCCGGCCTCGATCTTCCTGGCATTGCCGGCTCTGCCAGGCGGCCACGACATGCTTCATCTTTTGTGGAAAGGCTCTCCCACAGAGCTTCGCCGCCTGCAGCGGCGTGAATGCGGGCAGCTGGCGTTGGACGGGAACGCATGCGGGCAAGGGATGAGGGATTTGGGTGGGCCAGGGTGGTCAAAAGCGGGCATGGGAGCGGTCCGGACTCCCGCAAAGTCCCCCTCCCCCACAGACACACGTTTGTCTTTGGTTTGCGGGAGAAATTACGTCCTGACCGCGTGCGGACCGATACAGGCCCGCGTTAGATGGCTTTCGTAGTCCGGAAAACACGATCTAGACGGATACGGTAGGTTTGAGGGTGGGCGTCGAAGATGCCCTAACACCAACAAAATGTTGTTGGCGGGAATCACCCACACCGAGAAGAGCATCGCTGCAGCAAAAAATCACCTGCACTGCCAAGTGGACTCAATCAAGGGAATCCTCCTTGGTTTCTAAGCCGCTTGAGCCACCCGGGTTGTCCGAAATCTTACACTGATGAACTAACCCTGGCCAATATGGCAAAGCCCTTGAGCCAACGAGATCTTCGTTGGCGAAGAAAGAAACCGTCACCCACAAACCATTGTGAAGGAAGAAGATCATTAACCGTTTTGCAAAAAGAACCACACACCAATTTCCGAGATTTGAAGAGAGGCCATGGATCGGGGGACACAATGAGAATGCCCTTCGTTGGCGCCGGATCGGACGTCGTGAGGGAGAGGCGTGAGAATTCGATGCGCCGGCGTGGGAAGAGCCCTGGCAGCGACGGCCGCTGTTGAGTACTCATTGGGTATGTCACAGTATTGCGGGGAGTTTCACGATAACCCCCCTATGAACCCTTTGCCATCTTTCTCCCCCCACCGAGCGCGCGGAGTGACGGGGAGATGCGGTACACGCCAAGGGCGCGGCGCGGGCCGCCCGGGCCGAACCGAAACGGCAAAGGAGGCAGGCGGAGACGGGCGAGGACCCGCGCGGACGGGCAGGCACGAGCACATCGCGGCGCGGCGCCGTGCCCGGGACCGCCAGCCAACCCGGCGTACCACGTGGCGTGCGGACCGGCGGGCGGGCGCAGCCGGACACGACACACACGCACACGCACACGCGCACGCGACGCGCCGCAGCAAAAGGCGCGGGGCCCTCCCCCTCCCCCTCCCTCCCCCGCAAAACCACCAAAAAAAACCAGCGGCCGCCTCCCCCTCCGCAGACGCACAGGCGAGCAACGGACGGAAGCAAACGCAAAGGGGGAGGTCGGACGCGCCCCGCCGTTCCATCCCACTCGCCGCCCCTCCCTTCCTCGCCGTGGTCGGGCGCGCGCGGCGCCACCGCCATGGCCATGTCCATGTCCAAGCCGCAGCAGGGCGACCCCGCCGCCTTCCTCGACCTCGTCGGCCCGGACCTCTCCGCCTGCGTCTTCGCCCGCCTCCACGACCCCGCCGACCTCGCCCGCGCCGCCGCCGTCTCCCGCCCCTGGCGCAGATTCGGTCCGTTTCCGTACCCCCCCCTCCCCTCCCCCTCCCCCTCCACAAACAATTACTATCTTGCTATAAACCGAATGGATGGATGAAAACCTCGCCCTTTCTTCTTCCTCCTGCGCGCAGTGGAGGGGAACGGCTTCCTCAAGAAGGTGTGCGTGCGCAAGTTCCCGGAGCTGGCCGTGCTCACGGCCGCGGTGGAGGTGCGCAGGTCGCCCGCCCCCGACCCCGGGCCCGTCGACGCCAGCGCCGCCGCGCAGGCGGAGCACAGGATCTACTCCCACCTCTACGGCGCGCTCGTCGCCGCCGGGCCCCCCGCCGACTGCATCCTGCACTGCGTCGGCGCCTCCAGCACCGACAACTTCCCCGACGAGACCATCGACAACACGCTCGAGCCGCAGGACCGCGTCAACAACCGCTTCTCCTACTGGTCCAGCGCCGGCCAGGACGACCCCGACGTGCCCGAGACGCTCACCTACAGGCTCGCCTCCGACATCTGCGTCGTCGATGAGATCAGGATACAGCCCTTCAAAGGTACTCTTCTCTCTTCTTATTATATATAAACAACTATATAGTATAAGGTGACTCACATCTGAAATTGGCTGTCAGGTTAATGTTGCGCCGTCAGTCATTTCATTTCCGTGTGTGCTCATGCTGTCGGATGCTTTCCGACAGTGAATCCGACCATTTCGTTGTGCCGGGTTCTTTCGGACCGTGAATCCGATTCGGACCGTTTCGTTGTGCCGGGTTCTTTCCAACAGTGAATCGGACTGTTCGTTGTGTCAGATTCTTTCCGACCGTTTAGTTGTGTCGGATTCTTTCCAACGGTGAATCAGACCATTTCGTGTTGTCGGATTCGTTCCGACCGTGAATCTGAACATTTCGTCGTTGGCAATAAATAACCTGTTGATGGTTGTTTCGTAAAGAACAAATCGGTCCAACGGGTCATCTAGGTCGACACTTGCCGACAAATGAGTCCGTGGCGTCATCGAAGGCGCGAAATTTTAGGTTTGAAACTTAACGTAACTCTACATCCAAAACGTCACGTGTAAAGGGGATTTTAGAAAAGACTAGCAATCTTGTTCCGCAAGTTGACGCAGCTACAGGATCTGGTGAGGATAATTAGGCAATTTCCAGAATGATAAGGAATATAGGCATTGATGTCAATAGGATTCTGAAAGTCGACGGATCTAGTTTGATGGAAATTATGGGGTGGCCAAACCAAGGATATACAGTTTTCAGATCTGCCTATAAATGGAACAGTATATTAAGTATAGAAAACTTCTTAGCTAGCCAGGACAATCTACCCAATGACGTTACGTGGATCGGTGACTAAGTGGTTTACCTATTATAGTCTTAGGTAGAGCTAAATTAAGTTAAAAGGAGGTCCATAACGCCACGTAAATTGATGGCTATATTTGGTTAATACCCCCAGGTGGTTGAGCAATGCAAAGTAATGTATTTTGTTAAAACATATATGATATTGTAAATTTTCTCCCTTGGTTATATTTATCTTGTCAGATGATTGATCACATTGCCTTTTGTTTCCAATTGCCAGCATTCTTTCAGATTGGACATCCTATATACTCTTCAAAGATGGTGCGGTTCGGATGGGCCATTGCAAGCTTCCTCGCCAATCAGAGTCATTTATCACAGATGATGATGATAACCAAGCAGTAATTGCTGATGAAAACTACATCTGGACTTACACCTCGCCTGAGTTCCTTATGTTACAGGTGATTTTGTACCTTCCTCTCTCTTGTTGACCTATCTACAGATTAGCGAATTGACGAATTCTATTATTAAACTATTTATAGCCATTCCGCCATGATCAATTTCTTTAACTAGAAGATATTATTGACTTCATTTCATGAATACTGGTTATATCTTACCAAAGACAAATCATGAACTACTTTCGCATTTTGCGCCTGCACACTTTCCCTCAATATTTCTGTAGCTTCACATCAACCCAATCACATTAACATTTTTTAACCTACACCAACCACACAATCAGGAGGGGCATGAAGCTCTCAAAAAAGATTGCCTAGATAGACACACGTTGTTAAAAATGCCAAGTACTGTGAAACTGAGAAAGCTACAACCTGCATCCTGGTGTAAATAGCAAAATGGTATGGTCTCAGAGCCCAGCTTTGAAAATGGTTTTGTTTCACAATTTCACTGGGATTTACTATTGCTTGAGAGATCATTCCTGTAACCATCTTGCAAGCTAGATGAAGTTGATTTGGATGTATATTGGGGCAAGCAGATTGAGGAAGAAGGCCAGGAGGAGAGATTACTGTACTAAAGCAAAGGATCTGCTGATTAGTTCAGTTCAGACATGGTAACTGCAGAGCGCAGCAGTTGCACCTGCCGGACCAGAATAGGAATATGCAGAATTAGGAAGGGTCAATTATATGTAGAATCTAAGCCAGGTTTGGTGCCAGAGCACGAGTTGGTTTAGAGTAAGTTTAAGGCAATGCTATACAAGCATGGCGTCTCTTGTAAGTTCTGGTCAAGCAATACTGCAATACCAATCCCATCTTGTAGTTGCCATTCCTGAACCATTGTGAGTATACTCTGTCTAACCCCTGTCATACTTCTCAATTGCCGGCAGCGGTGCTTAGTCGCAGAGGGAGAATCTATCTTCCTGTCTCGCACCCCTACTACCTTAGGAGCTCTATTTGGCCATAAAACAGAATTGCTGCTACAAGGTTTCCTTGCAATTCAGGACAAATTGGAAAAATAAAAAATAAACCCATCAATTTTGATCTATCATATAATGATGGAATGATTTCAATTGGCTCCATAAAATGAGTAGGTTCCTAGAATTTGACCGCTTCACACGAAAACCAGTAAAGGACCGGCCTGGTACCCAATATCAAGCATGCTTTTTTTCCACAGCTTGATTCATTTTTTGCGTTCTGCTATCAGTGATATTGTATTGATAAACTATATCAACATGCTGTATTGATGTTGCAATGACCTTACTAATGCCATCTAATTTGGTTTTACAGGAAAATAAACTGCAGACGTTTAAACTCCCGCGCCCAGCCCTGTGCATTGGTGGTGTAGTAAAGATTGAGCTGCTGGGAAGAGTGCAGAAACAAGCAACAGATGATAGGTATTACATATGGTAAGTTGAAAATGATATTATGCAAAGAATATGGCACGGTTATTCAAATTTGGAGATTAGATGTAATTCCACTACTGCCAGGCTGGGTGATGGCAAGTTTTGGCTTATTCAAACATTGGCCAGCCAAATTTTGGCTGCAGACCAAGAATGTCAAGCTTATTATTGTTTGGTGCCACCTTAAACAATGAAATCGTGCACCTCGCGGCCTTATTTCTGCTAAATGATGATTACCATGCAATTTGTCCTTGCACTCTGTTCTTTTCCGCATATAAACTTTTTGTGGAGCTTGGATGTGCAGCATTTAGAACTTAGAAGACGCACTTGACTATTGGTTGCCTGAACACGAAAACATGCAAATTCCCAATGGTGTATATCTTATGACATGCTATCCTGACACCCTGAAGTAGAATTTGCTCTAAGTATATATGTTCTTGGAACATTTTCTTCGGTATGTAGTATATGTACATCCACAACTGCTCAATGACCTATCTCCATTTTACCTGTTCACAGCGTCTGCCATGCTCAAGTGGTCGGGCGTTCGCTCTCACCAGTGTTCATGGTCGACATCAACGACTCGGCTGGCCACTCCATCCTCAAGCACCTGCCAGAGGCCAAGAACCTCAGCGTGGAGGAACTGATGCAGGACAGCGCTAGCGACTCGCAGGAGTGGAAGGACGCGCTGGCCAGCTACAGGGAGACGGGGCATCTGGCCACCGCCCTCATGAACGTGCTCCACGAGGGGGCCGCGCACCCCGCACAGGACCCGCAGGGGGACGCGCCGCACTTCCCGCACGGAGCGGCGCTTCTGCAGGAGATCCAAGCAATGCAGGGAGACGCGAACCTCATGCAGCAGCTGCAGGTGGACGCGCAGCTCCTGTATTTGCTGCAAGACGGTGTGCTGCAGCTGCAAGATGAAGATGGTCTACAGGCCATGGAGGAAGATGATGATGCGGACGGCGGCGGCGGCGTGTCGGACAACGACCCCTTCGCCTAGGCTAGGCGCCCCATTGCTGGCCGGGGTCGCCGCGGCTGGTGCAGAGAGAGTGAGAGAGACCGTTCGTTTGTTGTTGTGAACTTGTGAACTAGTGAACTTGTGAACCCTTATGTGAACTAGCCGGGGGTGTATAGTTGAGAGTATACAGACAGCTGTTGTGAACTTGTTGTGGTCGTGAGTGGGTTTAAAAGAGTTTGAAGTCATGGTTTGCGACTTTGGTCAGTCTTGGTGCTTCTGACAAGCTGTGGTCCGTTCTATGTTCTTGCCTTCTTGGTTTGTTGTTTCGTCGATGATGCTGCATCCGTGTGATGGTTCATAACGCAAGAGCAATGGAACCTGTTGCTCCGGCGAACTAGCTGGTTGGTTTGCCGGTGGCAGTCGTCGGCCAAGTTAACATGGTATAATTGCACACTTGAATCCTCCTCGACCTACCTCTCCTGAGGAAGGAAATATCTAGTGCTACCACCCCTTATTTGTTGCCATACTACTAATTGAAATTGTTCTTTTTATGAGAGAACTACAAATCTATTCGTCTTTAATCATGCAGTACAACGAACACCAGAGATAACAAAAATTACATCCAGATTGATCGACCACCTAGCGACGACTACAATCACTGAAGCGAGCCGAAGGCGCGCCGCCGTCATCGCCCCTTCATCAGCGGAGTTGGGCACAACTTGTTGTAGTTGACGGTCGGGAAGTCGTCGTGCTAAGACCCCGTCGGACCAACACCAGAACTGCAACCACCGCCGATGAAGAATAACGTAGACCGGAAGAATCCAACCCAAAGACACACGAACGTAGATAAACAACGACGATATCCAAGCACCGGAGACACACCCTCACACGCCCACCAATGATGCTAGACACATCGCCGGTACGGGGGCTAGGTGAAGAGACCTTTATTCCATCTTCAGGCAGCCGCCGCCGTCTCGCCTTCCTGAGCAGGACACAAACCCTAACAAAACGGAAAGGAACGACTAAAATCGAAGCCCTCCTGCCGTCCATTGTCATGATCCACCGCGCCCCCATGGTCCTAGGGCTACCGGAGACAAAAGGGCCATACTACTAATTGAAACTATTATTTTCTAACAGAGACAAAAGGGCCATACTACTAATTGAAAATGTAATTTTTTTTAGGAGAGACAAAAGGCTTGCCTAATTCATTATTTGTTTTTTTAGAAGAAGGATAACCCCTGGCCTAATTCATTAGTTGTATGATGTGCTCAAGTACCTGCCCCCGAGGTGACCCAAAACTTGACCTCATCATGAACAAGCATGAGAATGTAGAAAGGTTACATAACTTTCTTTCTAAAAACCCTAGCACCTCTCTTGTTGCAAATGACTCAACAGACAATCATAGTGAGAGAAGCCATGGCCAACCGGTTAGCAGTATTGGGTCTCGACATGTTGGTCCACCAACTCTTGGCAATGTGCCCGACCGCCATCGATTCATTTCTAGAGCCCCTAATCCGAGGCAACCCTTGACCATTCTCCAAATGCCAAAAGTGAACCGACATTTTGTAGAACAGGTGAGGGGTTTCCTCGTTGGCCCTCTTGTAAAGGGTGCAAAGGCCACAATTTGTCCATCCCCTCTTCTAATATATATGTCGTCTAGTTTGAAGCAGCAACCACGAGAAGAACTTGACCTCGGGAGGCCCCAGACCTTCCAAATGGTTTCATTCATGGTGGTCGACGTGGAACCCAACAATTGGATCTTGTAAGTGAAGTCGTTGTGTACTCTCTATTCGCCTGAAACTTCTAAGAGATGGCATCTTCTACGTATGTGTGGAGTTGAAGCTGCTCAAGGCAAACCCAAAGGTTCATGAACTCAAGTGTTGTCCTGCACTGGCGGAGCTATTACAAGGCTGAATGGGCCGTGGCCTGCCTAGCCCATGGGATTTGTACACTATACATCTATTTTCCGGGTCTTGAAACAATAGCCCGTAGGCTCCTTTCTTCTGTTTGGCCCGCCCACCTTTTGATGGCAAGCTCGGCCACTATTGTCATGCATGGCATCCCGCACCATCCACCTCTTGTGCTTGGAGGCCGCGAAAATGAGGGGGGTGTTGATATCCTTTGGTCCTTTTTGTCATAACCATGGTGCTTCCCAAACTAGTTGAAACTATAACAACTAGAAAGTAACACTAAATTATATTTTTTTGGCAACATCGACATGATGATTATATCATACCAAAACATTTAAAATATATGTTCAAGTTTCAAAGAAAGAAAAAAAAGAGGAATTCTATTGTGAATAGTACCTAATGAAAAAAATTTGTTGTTAATAGAGAACTCGATCAACTACTATTGACAAGACGATTCAAATTTGTTCCTTACAACTGTAGATCGAGTTTGGATTTGATTTCTTATGTTAAGATGTGTACACATTGTATCGCCGTTGCAACAAAACAAAAACATGTTTTCAATTTTTGTTAATCCGATGATGTAATGATGCCACATGTAAAAGAGTGGCATCATTGGACCCTCTTACCTTGTAAGTGCTAAATCCACATCGTCAATTTTTTTATGGGTGTGGCCAGCTCTCATCTAGAAGGGAATTAACTAAGTCTCATCTAACTCGTGCATTATTTGATTTCACGCTCATATGCATTTTTTTTCTTGTCTTGTCTTTTTGTTTGATTAAATAAATGGTATACGAGACTTTGCTAATTCTCTTTTAGAATAAATTTAATAACCTTTTTTCATAGAACTTCTGAGCACTTTCCTATGGAAAACAAATTTAATAATCTATTCATAGAAGGGAAATTTTTATGAGAGGGCTTCGTTTTTAGGTGTTTTTTTTGCAGTTTTTGTTATGGTTTGTGTCATGCTCAGAAAAACAAGGTGGGAGAGGGGGGGGGGGGCTTCTTGAAGATGGAACAAGGTCGCCCCCGCCTAGCCCCCGTCTCAGCGATGTCTCTAGCGTCGTCGGAGTGCGTGTGGAGGTGTGTCTTTGGCGGATCTCGTTGGATCTGGTCGGCATTTGTCTTCGGTGGATCTGCTTGTATCCGGTCTTCGTTCATCTAAGTGTCTACAAGTTGAATCCTTTCGATCTAGACTTCTCTTTATCGGCGGCGGTTGCTGTTCTGGTGCGCTGGTCCTATGAGACCTTATCACGACGACTTTCCGACTGTCTACCACAACAATGTTTGCTCTACCTCCGAAGAAGGAGGTGTGATGATGGTGACGCGCCTTCGTCTCGTTCCAGTGCTTGTAGCCGTCGCTACGTGGTCTACGGAACTGGACGTAATTCTTATTTCTAGTGTTATTTATACCACCTTGATAGTTCATGAACAGATTGGAAGTTTTCTAAAAAAAAGCTGCTAATTTGAAACCTTGCAATTTATACGTGCCCTAGATTCATATTCAAAATCCATCTATACAAAGTTAATAAAAGAAAAAATCCATCTATACAGGACGTTCTTCCTCTCCCGACTTTCCCCGACTCCTTCGGTTCCTCACCGGTCACCCCCACCCCTCAGGTCTGAACCCTCTCGCGCCGCCGCCGCCGCCGCCGTCCCGTTCTCCCTCTCGTCGCGCCTCCGCCGACCTTCAGGTACGAGCCCGCTGCCATCCACCGATTAGCTAGTCCCCGATGTTCGGATGCGCGCGGCCATCTAGATCCGCCGCTGGGGCGGTGCCGACGGCAACTGGATCTGCCGACGTCGGTGCTCCGCGAAAACCCGCTGCTGGATCGACCTACTCGTTCTGGAAGCCTGTCGAGCTTGTCAGCGTAGAGAGAAACTGGATCTTGCTGAGGGCAGCGCGGTTTCCCCCATGCCCTTCTGGCAGCTTATCCCGGGGCTAGGGTTCTTCTGGTTATGGCAATTAGCAGGCTTTACGAGCTCTTGCTGCGGCCTAGCTTGGTGAAGCCGTGAAGATTTATTAGAGACACTGTTGTGGCACTCACAAAAATTCAGTTGATGCTAGGACAAACGTCTAGCTGAATTGGACACCATATCTGTCTTGATTTATGCCAACTTAGCACCCCGGATGGTTCCTTGTACAGTTTGATGCTGGAACGCTGTTGAGACACGTGATTCTGCCTAGTGTAGGTAGCACTCTAGGTGTTGTCCTGTAAATCTGAATAATGGTGCTTATATCATCCACGATGACTCAAACACTAGTATCCACTTTGTACTGAAGATTTTTGCACTGTGTGTGTGTTTCCTGACATGTCATGGTATATGTGGGTTCATTTGCCATGATCAGCTACTCCAGATAGTGTTAAAACTTAGAACTAACTTGGTTAGTGTCGCTAAAGTAAACGACATCTGTAGTGGTCGGGGTTTCATGCGCACCCTTGTGTTCTTCATCTGTTAATTGGAGGCGCTGTGGAGAAAATTCATGAGTTCACGTAGCAGTATGTATTGGCGTGTGTTACTTTGCTGTTCTCTAACACTTCGTAACTTGTCATTTGTTTTTTGTTCGCAGTTTAGGGTGGGATCATGTCTTCTGCTATGGAGTCGTCGTACCTTCCTGCTACTACTGAGTCAATTGAAAAAGCTCAGGAGGCTAAGGATGCTTCAGAGTCAATTTCGATCCTTTACCGTGTGATCCAAGACCCGTCTTCTTCTGCAGATGCACTGAGAACAAAAGAGCTTGCGATTACCAACCTTACAAACTCCCTCACTAAAGAGAACCGTGCCGAGGATCTGCGAAATCTCTTGACCCAGCTGAGGCCGTTTTTCTCACTGATTCCCAAGGCCAAGACTGCAAAAATTGTCCGTGGAATCATCGATGCTGTCGCCAAGATTCCGGGAACATCCGATCTTCAGATCTCGCTCTGCAAGGAGATGGTGGAATGGACCCGCACAGAGAAACGTACCTTTCTCAGGCAGCGTGTGGAGGCAAGGTTAGCGGCCCTTCTTTTGGAGAATCAGGATTACACTGAAGCCCTGACCCTCCTTACTGGACTTATCAAGGAAGTCAGGAGACTTGATGACAAGTTGCTTCTTGTGGACATTGACCTTTTGGAGAGCAAACTCCACTTCTCTCTGAGAAACCTGCCTAAGGCCAAAGCTTCACTGACCGCTGCAAGAACAGCGGCGAATGCCATTTATGTTCCACCAGCTCAGCAGGGCACTATTGATCTGCAGAGTGGAATCCTTCATGCGGAAGAGAAGGACTACAAAACTGCTTACAGCTACTTCTTTGAAGCATTCGAGGCTTTCAACGCACTGGACGACCCAAGAGCTATCTTCAGCTTGAAGTACATGCTCTTGTGCAAGATAATGGTCAACCAGGCTGACGATGTTGCTGGAATAATCTCATCTAAGGCCAGCCTGAAGTATGTGGGTCCTGATGTTGATGCTATGAAAGCTGTGGCTGATGCCTACTCTAAAAGATCTCTCAAGTACTTTGAAACCGCCCTTCGTGATTTCAAAGCCCAGCTGGAGGAGGACCCTATTGTCCACAGGCATCTTTCATCTCTGTATGATACCCTTCTGGAGCAGAACCTTTGCAGGTTGATTGAGCCCTACTCGAGGGTGGAGATTGAGCATGTCGCTCAGATGATTGAATTGCCAGTTGATCATGTTGAGAAGAAGCTGTCACAGATGATCCTTGACAAGAAATTTGCCGGTACTCTGGATCAAGGTGCTGGCTGCCTCATTATCTTTGAGGAGCAGAAAACTGAGGCCATCTTCCCTGCCACACTAGAAACTATTTCAAACGTTGGGAAGGTTGTGGACAGTCTTTACATGAGGTCCGCCAAGATCATGGCTTGAATACTAGTGCTCACATGATAGTTTATCTGTTGGATATGGTTTCATCTTGTTACACAGGTCTGTTAATGTCTTTCAAGACATTTAGTCCTGCCAGTTTGACTCTTTAATCTGCATGTTGGGTTATTTAGTTAAAAAATCTACCCTTGCTCACAAACAGGATAGTTGGTTATTTCTGCATGATTGAAGTGTACCGTGAAAACTAGATGGTTCAAGATGAACCATGTTATGCTGCTGCGACATTCTTTTGTGATAATTTTCCATTAGCAATTTTTTTTTGCCTGCGTATGGCATAGATATGCTGAAATATACAATGCTGAGACGTTGTATGGCTTTTCTTTGGCATCGGCGGCCAATATGTCGAGTTTGTCCATGGATTGTCCTGGGATTCTCATCTCTGCTGGGGATATATCCTGCACTGTTGATGCTGCTATGAATATTTGAACCGATGTTTGGGCAGTGATTTTTGTCTAGCAATCCTGTAGTGCTTTCGGAGTTGTAGATGAAACCAAGTTAAAGGTTACACTAGAGTTCCAAAAATAAGTTGGTACACTGGAAAGGACCAGCATCATAGCGTGACCGGTATCATTTATCTCTATGAGTATGGTTCTGAAAAAGCCTCTAACAGTATAGTAAGCCACCAGGTATACACATGAGGGCTTGTCATCAGCTTGCTCATTGTCTAGAGCTCTCTCAGAAGTGTCATCTTATGTATGCATGGAGCCATTCTTTTCGAAACTCTGCATCGCGTTCTTAGGTCTCGGATCCGCCTTGTCGTTGGCACTTATAAGATTATGAGCCAATGAATTGATTCAATCCTATTTATCTCTTATGGTGAACAGCTGGAAGATCAAAAACTGTAGTTCTCTTCCTCGGAAAAACGACCTCTAGTTCTCATGATATGTGAATGTGAGTTGATCATTTCCTACAAGAACTTCTCCAGACCGTAAATCAAGTTCTGCAAAAGATGCAGCGATCTTTTCAGTAAATAAGACGTTGTCTCATGTACACCACATGAAAAGTGCAGTGCCAGTTACCTTCAGGCGTATCACCTTCCGTATCGCCAGAATTAGTCCCGGCATTAGGCTCTGGACGTCTGTAACATCATGCTTCAAGGTGTAAACCTGAAAATAATGGTGATTTTGTCAGTTCATCCAAAGTTCAGTCAAAAGTATTATTTGGGCTTATGTACCTCTCCGGGGCCAGACAAAACGACCGACGTGCTCGACGCAAGCCCTGGAAGAACCATGCTGTGCACACGCACTCCATCTTCTCCAAGTACCTGGCCTCTCGCCTTTTCAACACTAGAGAGTCAGTTTGTGAAACATATCATTTGCAGTTTTCAAGTTTATAGTTTAGAATAAAGTGAACATATCAGTGCTCCTGCCAATGTCACTTTCAAAAAACCATGCTGAAAGGGAAATTTCCGAATGTTTGTGCCGCACTTACTGGGTTATCGGAATCCATGTCTTGTCTGTTGTAGATCTGACCAAGATCAGATATGTTATTCGCAATCTGTATCGCGTCTGGCGATGGCAAGTCCTGTCGTCAATGCCAGAACATCAGTCTAGCGATCTGCACATTGCTGATAGCACATCTACACAACAGTATCTATATATTTTCCTCATGGGTACTGTAAACGTTTTACTTAGGCATGCATATCATGGTGAATGCATAGGGTTTAACTTGTCAGGAATGCCTCTTACCGATGGGTTAGGTCTTGATTCCACTATCTCGACGTTGTTGTAGTGGAATGAGGCCTGGATTGCAGCTTGTTGAAGGAGCACCGAGCCGATCGACAGCGTTGGAGCAACCAAGCAACCCTGACCGTGGAGTTAGCAGCGTAAGCTTGCATGTTTGAATAATCTGATCATGGTGAAATTTGGAAACAATCGAGCAGCAGTAGCCTTACCATGCTTGCCTTGTCGCAGAATGCTGACAGTTCAGTTACTGTATCCATCTCGATTTTCGGAACATATACGACACTGCTTAAGCCAAATGCTGCCGCCTGCGTGTAAACCATTTCTGGGTGGTCAGATAGTGTGTTGCGTAGATTTTACCCCCAGGTTTTCATGGAGTGGTTACAGAGCCAGTAGCGTCCATCTTAGAATCGTTAACCTGAAAATCTAAACATCCACTATGTGCTGCAATTTAGTTCAGATTCGATAAATAAAGATGTTATTGTGTATCTTCCTTGGAGTTCTAAACAACGTACGAATAGTTCTGAAGGGCATTATACTCATTACGATCATCGTCGTGGTTCCTGAAAGTTTCTGAAATGCTTTCTTGAGGTATTATTAGTGTCGGTTCGGTTTGCTACTCCCTGAATCTGCATTTGCAATTCTGGATGAATGTGGATGGAGCTCGTATATTCTTGACATTGGATAACATACCTGCTTGACATTTTCATAGACGGATGAAGGCTCGCTGAAGTCAACAACCACACCAGTCGCTCTTGTCTGAAAGGAGCAGAATACGCCGTCATCCAAGCGCGCACCCGAAAAGGAAGCACATGATGAGTCAACATTCGACAGATGAAGATGCTAATCGATAGTACCTGTGCTATGGAGCCGAGAACCATGGTGAGATCGTTGAGCACCGGGATCTCCAGGGCTTCGTCCATGCCACTTAACTGAAGAAACAGCACAGAGCACTCACAAACTGAAGCAGAGCAAAAAAACAGAGGCAGAGCACACGGGAGCGAGTGGTGAGGAAGCAAGCACGCACGCACCTCTCCTGCATCCATCCCGATGCACTGGGTGTCGATGGCGCCCGCGAGCTCCATCCCCCGCGCCCTGCTCACCGCCGCGATCGCCGCCCTCCCCATCTCCTTGGTCGCGCCGACGATGACCACCTTGAGCAGTCAGTCGCCGGGGGAACAGCAGGGCGTCAGAGACGACAGTCGGATCAGAACACAAGCAAGCAGCCACGGCCCCCATTCTGCATGTGGCAGCAGTACCTTGATGGTGCTCTGCGAAGGCGGCGCCTGCGCGGCGGCGGCGGAGCAGGACACCCTGGCCGCCGCGTTTCTCCTCGGGCCGCGCGCTGATTTGGTGCAGCGGTGGTGGACGGAGTGGCGGCATGACGACGGAGCGGGCGTGCCGATGCCGACGCCGGCTTTGCAGGGTGTCGTGGAGCAGGGGAGGAGGCTCAGGAAGCAGCGCCCTCCCATTGCCCCGAGGTTCATGCTCCTGTGAGCTATCTTATCTTGTTGCCGAAGCTGGAGACGCCCATAGTGAGTGAGTGAGTGAGTGGCTTGGGACGAGTGATCGATCACTTGGGTTGGGTAGCAGCAGCTCACACAGTCACGCTGCATGTTTGTTACAAGTCAACGTGGTCAAACATGGTCAAACCCGGTCAACGTGCTTAAAATCTGGTTTTGCACCAGACTTATCCGGTTTTGAGACTTGAAGGACCAAATGTATACCAAAAAATCTTGAGGGACCAAGTCTATACTTTTGGGGAACTCGAGGGACCAATAACATGCTTTTCTCTTAAATCTTAATTGATCTCAATAGTTCTCTTCTGTTTGGAAAATTGAAAACAAGCAAAGTTCTGGAGTATCAGTTTCCTCAGATGAGAACAGGAAATAAAACCACGACTAACAAACACTGAAAGATCATAGCTGTTTCAGAAAGAAAAGATCATCTATATCTATACCAATATAAAAAGACCCAGTGAGGTAGATTCAACAGATCTCGGCCATCCATTAGCATTAATCCGACAGTCCTTATTGTCCTAATGGTGAGCAACTAAACACGTTTAGCGCTAAACGTGTTTACTGCTAATCAATCCTCTCTCCCTGATTCCTTCCTTACTTACATTCACAAGAAAGGAAACTGCCACAACGAACCGCCCCACGACATATGTAAGAAAGGTAATCGGGGGGTGATTCTCCGTTGGATTAGTATAATTTTCAAACCATTTGTAGGAAGAGATGGACCTGCCGCTGATGGTGTTTACACAAACAATTTCTTTTGATGCTACTTTTGTAAAGAAAATTCAGATGTGTCTTCAAGCCAAATTAAGATTACACGTGCGCATTTACTAGTATAAAAAAGAACACATTTAAAGATGAGGAGAGCAAAGAGGGCCCCAGGGACATTGTTATGTTTTTCAAAAACAAGTCACCATTAACACCTAATGCATTTCTCCAAGGCAATAATTGAGAGAGCTGGACTGAAAACAAATTTGGATGAGGATATCTGAATTTCTACACTTGTTTGTACCTGTGGTCTATGAGCCCACTGATTTGACTGTTATGAAGTGTATCCTAGTATCATGATTCGTGGACATTTGTTTTTTATAACATGCTTGGCAGTTGGCATGAAAACTACTCCCTCCGTCCATAATGTAGGATGTTTTATTTGACAGTAGCGTAGTTTCAAAAAATGTCTTAGGTTATGGGACGGAGGGAGTAGTTGGCGTTGGTATTCATTTGCTACTCGTATGATCGTGATGTCTGTGCAAACAATTGCATGTGCGTGTCAGGACTCAGGACACATGATAGATCGAATTAATGAGGCCGTTCTCATCACCCACAAATTGCAGCGGAATCCCCTCCGTAGAACCAGACAAATTACAACTTAGAAAATGTGTACAGACAACATGTCTTAATTCGAGAATCATGAGTCGATTCACGGAACGAAATATTCAAAAGTTTTGTTTCGTTTTCAGAAATTTGGATATTCATAAATTTACAATGCAGAGTATATGTTCCAGGGATCTGCAAATCAAGTTAATGCATGCAATGAAATATTTGCAAGGATATTGGCTCCATTTTACTACGATTTACGAGGAAATCAGTAACTTCTTCCACCAGTGAATTTTTATAAATTTTCAAATAAGTAATGTACAGAAGAATAAACAAAACAAAAAAAGAACAGGCTATACATCTAAAACAGAGAAGGCACCAGGAGTGCCTAGAAAGGGCCTCAAGTCAAACTGCGCATCTCTCTTCTTTTTTGCCTTGAAATGGAAGTAAGCCAGTGAAGCTCCTCCTTTACTTTCGCCTGCATGAGTAGGCTTGGGGATATCCCTGTGAAGACGACGTCATTCCTGGTGTTCCAAACAGCCCACAGAACTAGAGTGATAATCTCCAAGAAAGAAAAGGACACGTCTAGTAGGCGGCCGGCTGCCCACTACTGCGATCGAGCGGCCGGCCAAAAACAGTAAGCCCTGTCCCCCCGCGGTACAGAAAAGGAAGGGCGCAGGCTGCCACCAAACCCGATTGAGTGGCCAGCCCGATATGCCCCGCATCCCACGCCTCCCACGCCCGCTCGTCCCCACGCCCCATGTACCTACCCAACGCCTCCCACGCCCCACGCTGCCTTCTCCTTCTTTCTTGACCTGCACGGAAGAAAGGGATCCAAAGCTCCTTCTTCCTCCTTCTGTATAGCCGCCATGGGAGCAGAAAAAAGCTTCAGCAAATTGATCTAAAAAGGCAGGGTGATCAGACCCATACCAGGCAACAAACATCAGGCAAGTACTTCCTCCCTACCCCTCTTCAGTTCTCCCCTTTCTTGTACTGCATCTATGAAAACACCCTCCTCCATGGATCCATCAGCAAATCCATGGAGAATCTGCTTAAAAAAAAGAGTAGATCTGAAACACCAGCCCCACCCACCCCCACACCCCCACCCCCCATGAGTGCATCTGCACACTAACTTAGGGTTCCCAGATCAAAACTGAACGTGTTTTTCTAAACATGCATGCCAAGCAAGTTTCCCCTGCCCCCTTTTATGTGTTCAACAAGTCAACTAAGACATATTTTTCTGGCCAACTAATACATGATTCTAGCCAACTGAACATGCATGCTTGCCAACTGGATATATGCATCCTGGCCAACTGAAACGTCTATTCTAGCCAGTTGAACACATTGTCTGTGCAACGGAACATGCATGCTGGCCAACTGATATATGCATCCTGGCCAACTGAAACGTCTATTCTAGCCAGCTAAACACATTGACTGTGCAACAGAAACATGCATCCTGGCCAAGCTGATATATTGATTCATGAAAATTCAAACATTTATTTTAGCCAACTGAACACATTGGCTGTGCAACTGAACATGCATGCTGGCCAACTGATGTATGCATCCTAGGAAAATGAAACATCTATCCTATTCAACTGAATACATGGACTGTGCAAGTGAACATGCATGCTGGCCAACTGATATATGCATCCTGGGAAATTGAAAACATCTATTCTAGCAAAACTGAACACATTGCCTGTCCAACTAAACTTGCATGCTGGCCAACTGATATATGCATCCTGGCCAACTCAAAAGATCTATTCTAGCCAAAACCAAAAAACTGCAGTACAGCAACTTCTGCAGCAATATGTGCAACAGATGAATAAACAAAGGTTATTGAAGCCATAAAACCACATTAAAGTAGTCACGCATATATGCTTGTCCCACACATATATTCTGGTAGCACACCTATTGCAAAGCTATAGTGTAAAAATATGTTCAAATATACTGGAAGTAGAAACAGAAACAGCGACGAAAAACATACATCTATAGTCTGTCATCAAATTCTTCTTTCTTCTTTCACCTGGATTTTGCATCTGCAAAAGTAGCATCAAATTGTGTCCCAATTATGTGTAGAAAAATCTGAATAAGCTCCTTCCAAACGGAAACCCTGCGGATCATTGCAACAAAAGCAGAGGAAAAAGTCAGAAAACTCTGTAGTAAAAAGAAGTCAAGTTCTTGCCAACTATTTACTGCAAACTGTGCAACTAACGTAACAACTCTGTGCAGAAACAAAAAAAACGCATGCATGTTATAATAAAAGATTCTGCTATAGACATGTTGCTTTTGGAACTAAGATTGTCATAAAATGGTGTGCAACTGCCTATTTACTAAGTTTTTAGGTTGTTTGAAACACTCTTTTCTATGATTAACAACTGATCATCAATTTCTTGTTTTTTATATGTGCAGTGAGTGTGTGGCAGCGTCGAAAAAAAAGGAAAAAAATGCTTGATCTCAATGAGTTGCCTCCTGATCTCAATGAGCTTCCTCATGATATGGATCAGCAGCAACCCAACATACCACAAGGAAATTGGTTAGAAAATGGGCGATCTGTTTACTACACGTAGGAAAGTCGTGGTGGAAACCCTATGGGCCATGACAATGTGGCAGGCCAGCCATCAAGCCGTGGTGCCCCTGTAGTGATGTCTTTGCAGTCAGAGAGCCATACTCTAGATGACACAGGAACCGAGGCAAATGTTCCTGGTCCAACCAGGACTGAGTTAGGAGCTGGGGCTGTTGATGGAGCTGTGCAAGAAGAAGAAGGAGAGGATGAGGCTGGTTCTCAACCTATGGAACCCTATGTTGGCATGAGGTTTGACAGCCTTCAAATTGCTAAAGATCACTACAACAGCTACACACTACGGATGGGTTTCTCTATCAAGATGAACACACCTAGACGGACAACCCGCACCAATGAATTGATAAAACAACAGTTTTGCTGCAACAAGTTCAAGAAGCCCAAAGCTGATGATGGAGGAGCCGAGGCTCCTCACATCTGAACCCTACTTCAGATCCAAAATCTGTTGACGTGATGAGGAGATGGAAGAAGAACCTCCGATATTCTTTGAAGAGGAGGCTGGTACTAGTAAGAAGAAGAAGAAGCGCATAAGCGTGAGACAATAAAGCAGACTCGATTACCAAAGCGAAGATGTTGGTGAAGCTGATAGATGGGCGATGGGAGGTGATGCACTTTGTTCATGACCACAATCATCCGCTCGTGAACAAACCTTCATTGTCCAAATACTTGAGATCCCACCAAGGCATCTCACCTGATGAAAAGGAGTTTCTGCGCATCTTGTATAACTGCAACTTGACTACAGGTGTGGTGTTTTTCTATATCCCTTAAAGAATTAAGTTTTCCTCTAGGCAGTCCAGTGTGCAACTGTTATGGTACCACTGTGCAACTGAAATGACTTAACTGTGCAACTGGTGTTCAGTAACTTCCCATGCTGTTTTGTATATCACTTTTGGTGCTTGTTGTGCAACTAGATTGTCTTTACTGTGCAACTACACAATGTCATGTATGCAAAAAGTGCAAAAGTGTTTTTAAAAAGGTGCAGCTAGGTGTCCATTTCCTGCGATTATCTTCTGTGCCAACACATGTCCTAATACTGTGCAGCTGGATGTGCGCATTCGAGCACATGATCCATCCCTTAGAGAATTAAGTTTTCCTCTAGGCAGTCCAGTGTGCAACTGTTATGGTACTACTGTGCAACATGACTTAACTGTGCAACTGGTGTCCAACTTCCCATGCTGTTTTGTATATCACTTTTGGTGCTTGTTGTGCAACTAGATTGTCTTTACTATGCAACTACACAATGTCCTGTATGCAAAAAGTGCAAAAGTGTTTTTAAAAAGGTTCAGCTAGGTGTCCATTTCCTGCGATTATCTTCTGTGCCAACACATGTCCTATTACTGTGCAGCTGGGTGTGCGCATTCGTGCAACTAAAAAATGGATATACTATTTTGTTTTTGTATTATGCAGGACGTATGATGCATATAATGGAAGAGTTCTATGGATCTGAGATGATGGTGCCATTCGGACCAAAGGCAATAACAAATCTTTGTACAAGTTTCCGTAGAGATGACACAAAGGAGTGTGATTTGATTGAGACAATTGCGCACTTCAAGGATATACAAAAAACCGATCCAGACTTCTTCTATAAGGTGAAATATGATGAAGAGGACAGAGTTGTCAACATATTTTGGGTGGATGGATTAGCTCAAAAAGCTTATGCGGAGGCGTACCACGATTGCATATCGTTTGACACGACCTACATGACCAACATGTACAATATGCCGTTCGCGCCCTTCATAGAAATAAACCGACATGGCCAATCTTTCATGCTGGGTTGCGCGTTTGTGAGGCAGGAGTTGGCATCGAGCTTTGATTGGGTCTTTGGAGAATTCCTAGAGGCTATGGATGGCAAACCTCCTGACAACTTCATCACTGATCAGGATGGTGCAATGAGGCAGTCGATATAGAGCATCTTTCCAACCACCGTGCACCGCTATTGTCGATGGCACATCATGAAAAAGGCTCAGGAAAAAGTTGGTTGGCTGTCAGGAATCCGAGGACTCTCTGATGATTTCAACAAGTGTGTTGACTTCAGCTTCACTGTAGACGAGTTTGAGCAGAATTGGGCTGGGTTAATGGTGAAGTACGAGGCTATGACGCACACACACTTTGAGAAGTTATACGAATACAGGTCAACTTGGGTGCCGTGCTACTTCAAACACAGGTTCTTCCCGTTCCTACAGTCTACACAGCGTAGTGAGGGGTTCAACGCCATCCTGAAAAGATACGTGAACCCACACAACTCAATGCTGAACTTCATCAAGCAATATGAAAAAAAATCTAGAACCACATCCTTGCCAAGGAAGGCTGCAATGATTACAGGACAGAACACCTTGAGATTGAGCTGTGGTCCAACTTCCCAATAGAGAAGCAAGCTTACAAAACCTACACTAGGGACCTTTACCGCAAGTTCAGAGAAGAGTTTGAGCTGATTGGACGTTATAATGCATTCCAAGTTGGTGCTGATATATTTGAGCTCAGATCGAACTAGGAATTTGTTGCCAAATATGGTTCTCGAAACTACTTGGTGCAGGCAAGGGTGGAGGAGGGTTCCTATTTGTGTGAGTGCTGTAAAATGGACAAGGACGGCATCCTCTGTTGCCACATCCTCAAGGTGTTCACACATATTGGAGTTGACGTCATACCGGAAAGGTACCTGCTAAGACGGTGGACACCTACTGCTGTACCTAGTCTGCCAGGGACTGGTTATGAGCAACCGGATGAAATGCCTCCTCAATCAAAGAAGCAGATAAGGGAGAGGAACATGATATACGATTTTCGGAAACTAGCAAAGTTTGCGAGTGGTTCTGATCCAGCACAAGCTATTGTATACAAGCATATGCGCCAAGACGCATCGAGATCGGCCACCTGAACAAGTCCAAGAAAAAGAAAAAACCGACTGCTGCCACGGGGCCATCAGATGATGGCAACCCTCGAGGACCTTCTCCACCTCCAGGCAGCAATCAGGGGGCTCATGATCCAGGTAATTACCTGCCCCAACTCCTGATCTAACTAGGTGTGTAACTTCAGTTGCACACATCATTGTGCCGAGTTGCACACATCATGGTGGCCACTTGCACGGAACAGGCTGCCTAGTTGCACATGCTGTGACAGTTCAAGCATCAAAGATAACAAAACTAACTTGTTTTTCCTGTTCTAGATATAGGTGATGCCAACCCTCAAGGACCTCCTCCACCTCCTGGCAGGGCACGACATCCTCTGCCACCTCCTCCCCCGCGTGCTCCTCCCAATGGCCCTACAGGCAGCACTCAGGGTGCTCATCGTCCAGGTAATTACCTGCTCCAACTCCCCATCAAACTAGGTCTGTAACTCCAGTTGCACACATCATGGTGCTCAGTTGCACAGAAAACAGGCTACCTAGTTGCGCACGCTGTGTTAGTTTGAGCATCAAAGATAACACGACTAACTTGTTTGTCCTGTTCTGGCTATCACTAGTAGAAAAAGGACCTAATATGAGAAACATTAGTACCGGTTCGCATATGAGCCGACACTAATGGGCCCATTAGTGCCGGTTCAAATGACTTGGGTAGGAGGTGACCTTTAGTACCGGTTCTTTGGGAATCTTTAGTACGGTTCGTGCCACGAACCGGTAGTAAAGATGTCGGTGCCAACCAGCACCTTTAGTACCGGTTAAATGGGTACGAACCGGTACTAAAGAGGTTGTGGCAGGCGCTATTTTTAGTCCCACCTCGCTCCCTAACAAGAATTTGACCACCTTAAGTATGTTACTTCTCAAACTATCCCAAACATTTGGTCTTCATTGAACTCTATGTGTAGGATCTGTGGCTGCAATAGGAGTCTTCGCCGGTTCTTAAATCGTTGGTAGATTCCTATTGACGATTTAGATTCTATACAAAAAGATCGTTGATGATCAATGTATTTTTTCTGCGTTCAGATGCACTATTTAAATATGTTATTTTTGAAACTATCACAAGCATTTGGTCTTCATTGAACTATATATATAAAGAAGAGGAAGAAGAAGCAGAAGGATAAGAAGACGCAGAAGAAGGAGAAGAAGGAGAAGAAGAAGAGGAGGAAGAAGGAGGAAGAAGGAGAAGAAGAAGAAGAAGAAGAAGAAGAAGAAGGAGAAGGAGAAGAAGAAGAAGAAGAAGAAGAAGAAGAAGAAGAAGAAGAAGAAGAAGAAGAAGAAGAAGAAGAAGAAGAAGAAGAAGAAGAAGAAGAAGAAGAAGAAGAAGAAGAAGAAGAAGAAGAAGAAGAAGAAGAAGAAGAAGAAGAAGAAGAAGAAGAAGAAGAAGAAGAAGAAGAAGAAGAAGAAGAAGAAGAAGAAGAAGAAGAAGAAGAAGAAGAAGAAGAAGAAGAAGAAGAAGAAGAAGAAGAAGAAGAAGAAGAAGAAGAAGAAGAAGAAGAAGAAGAAGAAGAAGAAGAAGAAGAAGAAGAAGAAGAAGAAGAAGAAGAAGAAGAAGAAGAAGAAGAAGAAGAAGAAGAAGAAGAAGAAGAAGAAGAAGAAGAAGAAGAAGAAGAAGAAGAAGAAGAAGAAGAAGAAGAAGAAGAAGAAGAAGAAGAAGAAGAAGAAGAAGAAGAAGAAGAAGAAGAAGAAGAAGAAGAAGAAGAAGAAGAAGAAGACAAAATTATATAAAGCCAAAATATTCACAAAGAAACTAAATACAGCAAAAAACTACTCAAAAATAAATAGAAGAAAAAATAAAGCAGAAAAGAAATAGCTATATAAAAAAATTACTCAAAAATAAATAGAAGAAAATAAATAATGCAGAAAAGAAAAAAATTATAAAAAAATGTTGGGGCGCTGCCCGGTGGGCCTGCCAGACCTAGGGTGTGCAGATACAGGCCGAGAAGGGCCAGCAGGCTCACAGGGCAACGCACCCTAGTTAGCCCAGAAGCCTGCTATATAGAGGAGTTCGAAAGGGCAGCCGCGGCTGGGTTTATAAACCAAGGGCTGCCCTTCGGCGAGTGGGACTAAAACTAGCGATCGCTGGTGGCAGCGCAGGGCCTTTAGTACCGGCTGGGGGCCCCACCCGGTACTAATGTGTGCCCTTTAGTACCGGTTGGAGCCACCAACCGGTACTAAAGGCCCGCGTTTCCCGCCGCTTGGGCTGGCTAAATTTGGCCTGTAGTACCGGTTGGAGCCACCAACCGGTACTAAAGGCCCCTCCTATATATATGTCACTTACGAAAATTCAGTTATCGTCGCCACTTCGTTCCACTTCTCGCGCGAGTCTCGATCTCCGACGCCCTCGCCACCCGTCGTCGTCGTCGTCGCCGCCCCCGCCGCGCCCGTCGTCGTCGTCGTCCCCGGCGCCCTCGCCGCCCGTCATAAATCATCATCGCCGCCCAAATCTCGTCGCCGTTGCCGCCGCCGCCCGCCCCTCTCGTCGCCGTCCCGTCGCCGCCGCCCGTCTCGTCGCCGTCCCCGGCCCCCGCCGCCCGTCGTCGCCGCCCCCGCCGCCCGTACGCGCCCGGCCCGCTCCATACACACACGCATACACACATACACACACACACACACACACACACTAGTTTAACATTTTTTACTTATTTTCTGTTTTCTAATGTTTAGATGAATTAGAACTATCTAGTTTATTTTCTGTTTTCTAATGTTAATGTTAGATGAATTAGAAATGTTAATGTTTAGTTAAACTAGTTGAATTAATATATAGATCGAACTAGTTTATTTTTAGTAAATGCTTAGTTGAACTTTTTGAATTAATATAAGTAGCTTATTTTTAGAATGTTAGAAATGTTAGTGTTAGATGAATTAGAAATGTTAATGTTTAGTTCAACTAGTTGAATTAATATATAGATCGAACTAGTTTATTTTTAGTAAATGCCTAGTTGAACTTTTTGAATTAATATAACTGCTAGTTTATTTTTAGAATGTTAGAAATGTTAATGTACGTTAGATGAATTAGAAATGTAAATGTTTAGTTCAACTAGTTGAATTAATATATAGATCGAACTAGTTTATTTTTAATAAATGCCTAGTTGAACTTTTGAATTAATATAACTAGTTTATTTTTAGTAAATGCTTAGTTGAACTAGTTGAATTAATATAACTAGTTTATTTTTAGTAAATGTTTAGTTGAACTAGTTGAATTAATATATAGAACTAGTTTATTTTTAGTAAATGCTTAGTTGAACTAATTGAATTAATATAACTAGTTTATTTTTAGTGAATGCTTAGTTGAATTAATAGAATAGTTGAATTAATAGAAATAGTTGAATTAATTGAATTAGTAAGTGTTTAATGTTTCGCCTAATATGAACATAGGAAATGTCGTCTGACGATGGAAAAAATTTCATTATGTGCGAATACTGTGAAGACCAGCGTGGCCAGTGCGACAGAAATTTCCTTATTGATGGTAGGCGATTCAGCATCAAGCTGGATAAGACCTTCGAATTCGATACAGTAAGTCACAACGACAAGTCTGTTTTCGTAATTAAGCATGACTTATATATATGCTTTCATTTGCCTGACTTATAAATATTAATTTTCACTATTCTATAGCGCATCCCCTGCCATGCAAGAATTTTTGTCTAAGTCTTGGATAAGATAGGTTTCAAAGATATGGAAACTATGGAGGTAAAGAGAGTTTACCTGAAAACTGAGCATGATGGTTATACTTTCAACGTCAAGTATACAATGCACACACGTACACCTATTTTGAATGCAAAACTTGGCAAGCACTATGCAAGGCTTATGCATTTGAGCCTAGTATGATTATCACCTTTGATATTCGTCCGGAAGATGATATTGAAGGTAATAGAGACATATGGGTCGATGTGCAGATGCCTCCAGTTCTACCATTATGTGAGTTCTTCTCAACTATATTTTTGTCTTTGATATTGCTTATTCAAAAATAATTGACAACTAATTTCTATTGACAGCTTATCTCCATTCAACCAAACATGTCCGGCGCTTGGTAGACACGACCTACTACTGTCCCGGAGCTGAACTAAACTGCGAGGAGATAAGTCATTATGTTTCATGGCTTGAGGATCTTCATAATGTCAAGACAAATTTTCTTCCTGCACAGAAATATTAGTACTCAAAATGTGCGACCAATAGTGATGGTATTGAACTACGGTCACATCTATTTAGGAATGATGGTAAGATTTTTACTATTTGTCCTCAGTGCATCTTTTGCATACATAATTTTTCTGCTAAACTATCATTGCTAAGTATATTAATTAAGTACTATACGATGTTCTTCAACAGGGACTCCCGATGTCAGTTGTGCCTCAGGGGATCGAGACTAAAGGTCGCATGTCAATTGTTAGCTTACGACCAAGATATCCTGCATTGCACATTAATGCATTCAGGATTTCTATAAGCGATGAATGCTTAATAGTGAAAGATTGGAGGAAAATTGTTAACGATCGCAGAGAAGTACTAGGGGGCAGCAATGAGAAGCGCATCCCACGACTAGGAGACAGGTTCATCGGCATGCTCCAGTTTGATGAATCAGGAGAGTTATACATGTTCTATGCTATTTTACCAGAGAGAGAGTAGCTAGCAGGAGTGATTTAGCTAGTTCATGCTGCTCTTAGTACTTGTCCTTTCATGTCCGTGTTCTTCGTTCTAAACTTAAGTGATTTGCTTTTGTGGTGTTATATATGAACGCTTAAAATATCATGACAATCATGTTGAACTCGATGATATTTTTGCTTCTGGTACAAGTGAATGTTTCTTCTTTAAGCTAGTAGTGCTGGTGGTGATTAGATATATATATAGCTAGCGGTAATGCATGACTATGATGATTAATATGATGATGATGATGAGTTATTATATCATTTAATGAAAGAAACCACAAATTAGTTTCAGCTGGATGGATCCTACCTAAGTGATCAAGTATATGCCATATCCGTATATATTATAGTTGATCAAGTATAATTAATATGGATATGGCATATACTTGATCACTTAGCTAGCTATCCAATGCATCCAGTTGGTGTTAACAACTCATTATAATGATTTGACAACTAATCCGCGGTACTTTCACCTAATGATTTAACAACTCATTATAATGTAAAACAATCACTAAATTAAATTGAAAACACAAAATTAAAGAAAAAAATATAAAAAAACACCCAAACATTTAGTACCAGTTGGTGTTACCAACCGGTACTAATGCCCTACACGCAAACGGGCCTGGCTCGTGCCACGTGGTGGCACTTTAGCACCGGTTCGTGATGAACCGGTACTAAAGGGGGGGGACCTTTAGTCCCCACTCTTTAGTGCCGGTTGGCGAACCGGCACTAAAGGCCTTCACGAACCGGCACTAAAAGCCGGTTCTGCACTAGTGTATAAGTGATGCCAACCCTCAAAGACCTCCTCCCCCGCCTGGCCCAACTAGCAGTGCTGTGCATGCTACTCCCAATGTACCTACAGGCAGGACTCAGGGGGCTCATCACTCAGGTAAGATACCTTCCCCAACTCCCAACAAAACTAGGGTGTGTGACTTCAGTTGCACATATCATAGTGCCCAGTTGCACATAACATGCTGCCTAGTTGCGTGCGCAGTGTTAGTTTGAGGATCAAGCTGAAAATCTAACTTGTTTTTCCTGTTCTTCCCATAGGCGATTACAATCCAAGTACCATGACGGGCCGTGCTACTGCAGGTGTTTTTTCCAACTTAACTTGCACACAGCAACCAGTTAGTTTCACAACATGGGCTGTGTGGTTGCAGAGAACATCAGTGCTGGTTGCACAACAAAAAAAATACTAATTTTTTATATGATTATTACACAGGTGATTGTGATGGTCCTACTGCCCCATTGGAGGCTGCATCCCCTGCACAAGCTTCTGATGATTTTGTGCCCAGGGATCCTGCAAGGTCTACTACAAAGGGTAGGGCAAAGAGTCGACGGTACAAATCGATGCTGGAGTTACACCCAAAGAAGAAAAACAAATGCAGCCAGTGCCAATCTACAGATCACTGCCGGTGTGTGTCCACTCGAAGCTCTTGTGATTACATTTCATCATTTGTAACTTTGAGACAAAAAAGTAGAAGAATGATGTTTTTTAGCAATGTTGGGACCAAGTGAACACATTCAGCATCTATGATTTCTCTTCATCTAATTTATGCTCCTTGAATTAGTTCATGCACTGTGTAAAAAGGTTGCTATTTGTGCCTTTGTTGGCAACTGGTTAAATATTTAGTTGTTGAACAATTGTATGTCTAGTGCCTCTAATGTATCAACAGAAGTGATGATATTGACTTGCAAACGGGATTACTACTAGTGTGCAACTACAAAATCTGCTTAAAAATTGTGCAAACCAGCAACTTCCTCCATGGAGCAGAGAGAGTAAAAGCGTACTGACCTAGTCCTTCTCGTATCTCAGCAACTTCCTCCATGGGGCGGTGTTGTGCGTGCTGGTGACCCAATCATATGCCAGCTTCTTCCTGATGTTGAGTACTTCCTTGGGATCGTAGTTGGGCAGTTGGCTACCGTTCCACTCGGTGGCGTTAAGCAGTGCAAACAGCCCACACTCATTACTGTGATGGGCAAGAAAAGAAAATTTGTCACATAAAATTAAAACCAATAAAGATAATGCACTCTGTGCAACTACTTATGTTCTACTGTGCATCTGTTTATGTTCTACTGTGCAACTGCTTATGTGCCACTGTGCAACTGCTTATGTGCCAGTGTACAACTACTTATGTGCCACTCTGCAACTGGCTTGATAATCCATTAGAAACTCATAAAAATGATAAACAGATTGTAGACTAGTCTGTGTCTTAAAAAACTAAAGATTGCACATGTAGAAAAATTTAAAAACTACAAAATGATGGTAAGAAACTGAGAAGAGAGCCATGCTTATTGTCTTACTTGCCGAGCTGCTTGATGACGTCAATGTAAATAATCTGGAAGTGCTCGATGCTGAACTTTGGGTAATGCTTCCTCCATAGCTGACGTACTGCCCCCGCGATGGTAGAGGCAGTGGTCATCAGCTCAATGTTGTCCAGCGTCCTGCTTGAGTCAAGAACTTCGAAGCGTCCGTCCCTCAAGTTGACATTGAAGACCCAATAATGCCTCCCTCCTTCCTTATCGGTTACATCATCGCACTCGAGCACTAGCAGCATGACCTGCAAAGCGTGAACGGTTTCAGACACAGATACAGGCTGTAGCTAAGAAAAAACAGTAAAAGACTTGGTCAAGTTAAAAACAGGTTGCAACAAGTATGTGCCAACTAACAGATGTGTCATGTGCAACTGAACATGCTGTGGGTGCCAACTAAAAGAGATGGATCATGTGGGCACAACACTCACCAAGTCTTTCTTGTCGAGACGGTTCTTGTAATCAAACTTCTTGTTTATCTCATTCACGTTGTGGATCCCTTGCTGTAAATTCATCTGCAGAGATTATAAAGCATGGCTCAAACTCCTTAGTAGATGAAAGGCCTCCCTCAATTGGTCAACAAAAAAGTGCTACAGAACAAAGATGAGGGTAAAGAAGGTTTTGGAAAAACTTACAGAAAACCTCAGTGGCATAACAACCTTCTTTGACCCTTCTGGTAAGTTATCCATGATGTATAAGATTCCAGTCTCAATAACAATTTTTGACAGCCATTGAACTGGCTTCATCGAATCAACTATCTCCTTTAAAGAAATGTAGAAAGCACCATACCTGATTATTTCAGGGCTGAATTTTTTTTGAAAGCAATAAAAGACAAGTTAGCTCAAAGGGTCACAGCAGCAAAAAAAATGTGCATGAAATTGAAAATAGAACAGTGTGCAACTAAAAGCCCTGTTCTGTGCAACATGCTATGCTTTCTGTGCAACTAAGTGGCTGGTCCTGTGCAACTGAAAAAAGATATGTATGTAGGCTGTGGGGAGTTAGTTTACCTGGTAGCTTCATCATTTGCTCCTTCGTGATGCCTGACCCAATACAAGAGCGCAGCGTAAAGCTTGTTCACTGCCTCATTGGAGCTGAAAGTCTTCTTCTTGTTGTAGTCAATGAATGGAGACCTTTGAGATCTGCAGCCTTATTACCCTCCTCTGTCTTCGTGCAATAGGTGGTCCCAAGAACTGCGTGCCGACTTCCGTTCTGCGCATATCGGGTGTGGCAATTCAGTGGTGATCCAACATCTAGCTCTTGAGCTATTGCCTTGCCAAAGATCAGTAGCGCATCCTTCATTCACTCTTTGGGTCCAACTCACACTCATCAATCTGAATCGCACGGCTTCCGCTGTTTACTGCTTCTTTGAGCAGTCTTGGAGCATGGCCATCTATGCCGAGGTCAAAAGATGGTGCATCGCACCCGTCACCATGATAGGACTTTGATCATCGTATGGGTTCAAGGACTGTGGCATCTCCTTGCGGCACAAACACAGTGCATCGTTCAACGACTTGGTTCATGAGAGTGTTGTAGTTGGCGGCCTTGGAGGCTTGCACCTACTTATAATGTTTAACACCTCCTCTTGTGTTAGTGGTTGCTGAAAGTCAGCTCTTGGTGATGCAGGCTTGCTTGGCTGCTGTGTGCTGGCTCTTGGGGACGACAATTTGGTAGTAGGATCACCTCCTTTTGTGTTTGGCATTGAAGCATCTCTATGAGTAGGCACCTTGGGGCTTGCGATTCTTGATGGTGCCTTCCTGAGCAGCTGTGGTGGTTTTGACTGTGATCACGCTGCTAGCTGACACATCGGTTGGCACATTGGTATCTGTAGTTGGCATCTTTCCAGTCTGGGTTGGCAGCAACCTAGCAGAACTTGGCACCCCTGCATCAATGGCTTCGGCTCGCAGTTCTCTCTCGTCTCTGAACCCCAAACCTTTTGTGGCCTGTTCCCCCTTTGTGCCCCTGGCAAACTTGACAATCTTTTGCTGCTTAGGTGGTTTTGGTGGGACTGTTGAAAGGGGAGTGACGGTGTCATGGACTAGGGGGTACTCACCACGTCGTCTCCCGATCAGTTGGATTGGGCCGAGGATCCCCATGGCCGTATACTCATGGGCCAGTCCGGACAGTTGCCGCAGACAAGGAAGATTCCACAAGACTTGGCGATCAAGACAAGGGCTCCTCCCCCACCGGCGTATTCGGCTAGGACTCTTGTTATCCTAGGCCTCGGTGCATTATATAAACCGAGGCCAGGCTAGTCGATATACAATATACAACAATCATACCATAGGCTAGCTTCTAGGGTTTAGCCTCTACGATCTCGTGGTAGATCTACTCTTGTAACACACATCATCAATATTAATCAAGCGGGGCGTAGGGTTTTACCTCCATCGAGAGGGCCCGAACACAGGTAAAACATCGTGTCCCTTGTCTCCTGTTACCATCCGCCTAGACGCATGATTCGGGACCTCCTACCCGAGATCCGCCGGTTTTGACACCGACATTGGTGCTTTCATTGAGAGTTCCGCTGTGTGTTCGGCAAAGGTCGATGGCTCGCCTACAGATCAAGCTGCGACTTCGCATCTTCGTCACCAGCTTTCATTGGTCACCTTGGTTCGACCAAGGACGGCGCCCTACCTCCGATCGTCATGTTCGGATGAGGGCCTTCATCAACATCAACTCCGATCTCTATCAAGATCATGGAGGAGTCATCCAGGGAGCCCGGGGGCTCAACGTCAACATTGCCCTCGGGCGCATCAGTCTGCTTTTTACGGACAGCGGACTTGTGTCCGCCACCGCCTCCTCAAGCGCCGTTTTAACGATTGCTTCGGTGGAATTGTGCGGAATTGAGTCTACAACAACCATGGAAAATTTCGTCGAGTTCCGATGGAGGAATCTCTGGCAATCTCCGATATACCGGAGCCGCATTAAATCTAGACGAGAATCTGGACGAGTTTAGGGTGTGGTGTCCAGCTTCTAGCTCGGACTTCCTTTGGAAGATCCAACCGTTGATCGGCTGCGGAATTCCTATATCTACCACCCCTCTAAATTTCATCTTGATCCGACCGTCCAAACTCCGGGAACCTTCCGATTAGTGCATCACTTTTCGGATCTGTTTTCTGCGCGAAAACGAATCCGACCCGAGTTCGTCTTTTTATGAACGGGATTTCGGACATCCTTTTTGAAGGAAGTTTTGTATGGGGTATTGTGTTTTGTTTCCGAACACATCCCACTAACTTTAAATCTTTTGAACATGATCTTCAACATCATGCTGGTGTCAAATCAGTCCGGCAATATTACTCCACGGCTGCCGACCTGCGCTAGACACGTCGTCACTTTGTTAAGCCGAGCTCAACTTCTTCGGATCATCATCTCGGCAAGCCGAAGCCCAGTAGCATCGCGAAGGATAAATCATCACCAACATCGCCGCCCCACGGAGCGGGCATACCGGCATCGCCGCACGGCCGCTTCATCAAGCCGGCATCGACCACGTCACGACCTGCATCGGCAGGGCCGCACTATTGCTTCTTCAAGCTGGTGTCCATCACGCCGACCTACTTTGACATCTCGGCTGGACCGGGGGCTTCGCCATCTCTTCATCAACCTACTCCGGACACTTCGGCGTCACTAGGCGACCAGGCAATGGGTGCGCGGATCGAGTCCCAATTTTGGGAATCACCTTCCTTCGGATTGCTACAACAAATAAACTAGGTGCTATTAATCCTAGTATTTCTTTTTGCTTGTTTGGGTTAATTTTTCCGAACGAATTATTACTCTGGTTTGTCCATCATATGTACGCAGGTCTATCAAATGGTGGCCGCATTAACGACGGTTGCATGGTGGTTCGGTCAGTTTCCATACATAATCCGGCGAACGCCGCATCCGGAACTCGAACCGACCTGTGAATTCAGGCCTTGCCATGCCTTTACCGCATCACGCCGCCGCCCTGCATCGACATTGACTTTGGCGCCAGGCCATATTTCTTTTATTACTCACTTTGCATAAATTATTTGTTATGCAACGATTTTTTTTTATTACTATTATCTCCGGTTTGCACTATTTTTTGTGCACAGGAAAATGATCCAGCCGGACTATATGCTTTGGCGTCACCTCGGCTGGACAGAGGGGCTTCATCAACACTTCATTACCCCATGCCGGGGACTTCGGCATCACTCTGCCGTCCTGCATTGACCGTGCTATGTCACCACTTCGGAGTGCCGAGCTCTTTGCTCCGCCACCTCGGGACCGGCTTGGGGGATGGAACCTTGTCCCGCATCAAGCTCGGATCAGCGTCGTCGACCGAACACATTAACCAGCTAAGTTGCCTTCATGCTCAAAGTTTTGAATTTCTAACTTGTGTTCGGTTCGACCAAGCATTATACTTTTTTGGAAAAAAAGTTGCTTGTAAAAATTTTCCTTGTCCAAACTTTGTTCGCACATACTTGACGCGCTACCCGCGCTCATTATACCTGGGGGCTTCTTTAATAGAAGCTTATTAATACGGGCTTTATGCCCAACACATGTGTCAAACTTCCGCATGTACCTTTTATTCACCATTACATGCATCGATATGACTTAAGTTTGGCCAAGCTGGGTTGCCTGGCTCCTGTGCTTACCCCTACGTTCCCGATTGTTCGGCTAGGTGGTAAAGGGAGCACCTCTGCGATTATTCTTGCCGGGTCAGCCGGATGTGTACCTCAGACTGGGTGAAGCCAAAGCTAAGCGTTCTTAAGGGAATACTCGGTCGGTGAACTAAAAGATGATTTCTTACCTATTTATTTACCTGCCCCCAGATGTTTTTCTGCTCTTTTCGCAGTCCGGACATGCACTTTAGGGCATGCCTCCCAGGGAAAGGAACCCCTAACGGAACTATGTAAGATGTTTCTTACTAACCATGGAAGATGTTTCTTACTAACCATGTAATATAACATAACTAGTTGGGCACTTGTCTGATAAAGCACTAATGAGCCCTACGCCTGGTCTCCATGCATGCCCCGGTTTTTATAACCGCGAGGGTATTCGGACACACTCGGACTATTGGGTCCAGAGGTTGAAGCGAAAAGGTCCGCTACGACAAACGATCTACAATCCGGCTAGAAGGCATTCTACATGTCACCTTACATTATATAGTCAACTTTTACCCAAGTCACTTGGGGGCTCTTATGTTTATTTGAGCCGTTTCATACTAAGTGTTTTTCTTCTTAGTCGTTGCAAAGTTTTTATTATTTATCACTCCTTTTTTTTTCGACACAAGTGTGCGGTCACTAGCCGGGGAGCCTAATTTCTCTCTCAAAGCCGCTAGAGTTTAGTTTGCTAAACTGGCCTAGTAAGAAGTACTCCGCCTTCGGGATAGGAGGTTGAAGCCGTAGGCTGACCCGCTTGAAGTTTTGAGATAGGATGTGTCATGTTAAAGCACGGCAGAAGCACCTTTTTTTTCTAAAGTCCAATTTTCGGATTGGCAACGAACACTTGATCTAGTTCGGACATTAACCTTTTGAATAAGTTTTTTGGCTTTTCGAGCCCATGGCACTTTTAAACTATTTGTGTGTTCTCAGCACAAGTCTCGCAGTGCAACGCCGGACACCTTTAGAGATTCGGCAAAAACATTCTCGGATATTGCTATATATGCATCGGTTTCGAATTGTGTCTTCGGTCAATAGTTGGGTTGCCCGGCTCTGCGCTTGCCTCCTATGTTCCGCTTTGTTCGGCTAGGTGTGCAAAGGAGAACCACTGCGTTTGTGCTTCCATTTCGCATGGTCAAGCACCTCAAGGAGAAAGCCAAAACTGGATCGTCACAATAGGTTTAAACTGGTCCGTGATCCGATGACTATGTTAAATGACGGGCCATTCATAAAATTGGCCGAAGTGTTTCCGGCTTGACCTCGACTGTCGCCGAACACTACTGGGGGCTAGTACTGGCCTCCCAAACTAAATCCTCAATATTTTGCTCTTACATTGGAGCTGAGGTTTCATGATCATGCTTAGCATGACAACCCAAAGAAAGGAACCGATAGCGGGACTATTTTCTTTGGAAGACATTTCTTCTGTTAAACAGTAATATAACATATCTCTCTGCATACCTTTGTTTATAAAACCGTATGACTAGATTGCCTTGTTTGTCGTAAATCTTTGCCCTCATAAAGGCTTTATAAAGTAGGACAAACACTCCTCGCCATCTTGGCGAGGAGCTTGAAGCCGATGGTCGGTCAACAAAGTTTTGTACAATGCGGATCCGAGCATTAATGACATAAAGTACTTGGATACATTGAGTCATTACACATAATTTGTGATTTTACTATGGATATCGATCCTTAATTCGGCCACCCGTGCCCGCATTAGGCTAGGGGGCTACTGGGCTTTGGGCTTATTATTTACAAATATTAAAGGGGCACATTGATCCCCTGATCTGGTGTTGCCACCCGACCAGTGTCTCGGGGGCTACTGCATTGCCTGTTCTATGCAGAAGATTTTAAGTGCAATACAGTTTCCGAGGAGATTTTGATCCTCAGGTTGGTCGGCTGCACCCAACCCGAGTCTTGAGGACTGAGCACGCCGCTTTTTGTGTCCCGAAGTATTCTGCCGAGCTTGGACTTGATCCTCAGACCGATTTTGCAAATCAACCTGAGTCTCAGCAGCTACGGGGATCAGCGTTCTTATGTCATCCTTCATGTGCATCTCGGGTTTTAGACCGATACCCACCTTGAGGGCTGCTGGCTATGTATCTCGGTAGAGAATAAATTGCACCAATCAAATATATTGACAAAAATCGGCCCACATTCGGGGTGGTGCACCACCTCGGAAGCAGTCCGGCATAAATCTCGGGCGCTAGTGGCTGGCTCCATAGAGGGCATTTCCGGCATTAAGCTTGGTAAACTCCTTCAAACTTCTTTGAACCAAGGTGATTCGACACCTCGGATCTGATCCGGCGTGGGAGCTCGGATACATAGTCCGGCATTGGAGCTCGGATACATAGTCCGGCATTGGAGCTCGGATACCGTCCGGCGTTGGAGCTCGGATACATAGTCCGGCGATAGAGCTGGGAAGCAGTCCGGCGTTGGTGCTCGGCTGCAAAAGATACCTCGAATGCAGTCCGGCGTTAGAGCTCGGACAAGAAGAGGACACCGCCTCCGGGAATAACTTCAAACCCGAGGTGTGGCATAAAAATAACAAGGCATTGATAAAGGCGGAAACTTAAAGGGCTCCTCGGATACCGACGTATAAACTCGTTGAATGCATTTGGCGATCCTCAAGATCGAAGATGAGAAGATTTGTTGAACCAGTTTTCAAGACCGACGACCAAGATGAAGAACAGTTCGGAAGAATCGAGGAGCGTCCCCAACTTGAAGACCGGTTCAGGGGGCTACTGACGGTGTCCTGGACTAGGGGGTACTCACCACGTCGTCTCCCGATCAGTTGGATTGGGCCGAGGATCCCCATGGCCGTATACTCATGGGCCAGTCCGGACAGTTGCTTGAGCACAAGGAAGATTCCACAAGACTTGGCGATCAAGACAAGGACTCCTCCCCCACCGGCGTATTCGGCTAGGACTCTTGTTATCTTAGGCCTCTGGTGCATTATATAAACCGAGGCCAGGCTAGTCGATATACAATATACAACAATCATACCATAGGCTAGCTTCTAGGGTTTAGCCTCTCTGATCTCGTGGTAGATCTACTCTTGTAACACACATCATCAATATTAATCAAGCAGGACGTAGGGTTTTACCTCCATCGAGAGGGCCCGAACCTGGGTAAAACATCGTGTCCCTTGTCTCCTGTTACCATCCGCCTAGACACACAGTTCGGGACCCCCTACCCGAGATCCACCGGTTTTGACACCGACACGGAGTCTTCCCCTTGATCTGTTGAACTCCTGTGATGGTGGTTGGCTCTCTGCTCACTACAGTTGGCGTGTCAGTTTGAAGCACAACTTCCTTGACCATATTTACTTCAGCATCTGCACTCACCATCTTCTCCTTGGTTTGAGGCAACTGCAGATTCTTCTTCATTGAAACTGCTTTACACTTCTGGACCACGTGAGGGTTTGCCATGGATTCTGCCTTACTCTTGCCGGAGCTTAGGTCTAGAAGCTGCTTCAAATATTCCTTGTATTTTTCCTTTGAATGAACCCAGTCAAGACCTTTTCCTGCTTCCTCCATGTCAACTTGATTCTTTTCAGCAACACTTGATAGGAACAGGCTCTTGTCAATGGCAAAGTTGATCTTCTCACACATATCTTGATCGCTAAAATCTGGAACAGGAAAGGTGGTTGCCAAAGCTGGCTTCAAGTTGCAGAGTTTGAACATATCAATGCTGCCCTGAGACTCTGCTTCGTCATTTTTCTTTGACTTCGGCAAATCCTTGTCTTTCCAGCAAGTTTTGTCGATTAACATCTGTAGTGTGCTCCTGCTACTCAATGAATTGCTGCTGCTGGCAGGGGTGGCAGAAGTGCTAGTCCTCCTGGATGTGTTGCCGCCTGTACCACCAGAACCAGGGGTGTTGTCATCATCGTCATCATCGCTGCTGTCGCTGCCTCCATTGGATCCCCCAACATCATCACCATAACCGTCCTCGTCTTCTTCATCATCGTCTTCTCCCCTCTCACTGCCACCAACTGCTGCGCCTTTGTCTTCTCCCCTCTGACTGCCATCAACTGCTGCGCCTTTGTCCCTGTCCCCCTATTCGGCCTCACCTTCTTCTTCCTCCTCCTCTGCCTCACTATCTTCTTCCTCCTCCTCCTCCTCTCCTTTGTCCTCTTCTTGTTTGTCCTCCTCCTCCTCCTCCTCCTCCTCCTCTTCCTCCTCATCCTCCTCTGCATCTTCTCCATTGTCATCCTCATCCTTGTCCTCCTCCTCTGATTCATCCGCGTCTGTGTCCCCGTCATCGTCAACATCTATCGCCGCTTCCATTTCCTCATCTTCTTCTGACTCATCCTCAACAAACTCTTCTTCTTCTTGTATAGTTGACCCCCATCTTTTTCTTTTTGGAGCACGGCGTGACGCCCCGGTTTGCATTGATGGCTGCTGTACGTAAGGATCAATATCCGGTTCCTCGTCATCGATCTTGGCAACTGCTTCAATGAAGGTGCCAACCTGTTCAGTTACAGCCTTGCACAGGTCATTGACCACTTTCGCAATCTTTGCCTTTTTCTGCATCAACAAAAAAAAAGATTCAGTACTGATTCAGTTTGAAAAAAAATTAAATATTAAAATGTCTGTAACTTACCATGATGTGGTAAGCAAAAACCGACTAATACACACTTTCTGGCCAACTAAAAACATGATTCTAGCCAACTACACATGCACTGTGGCACAAACTAAAAACATGCATTCTGCCAAGTTGATGTCAATGGTTGTAAACGAACACTTTGACTGTCCAAAAGAACATGTGCAACTACAGAAGCTTATATGTGCAACTGAACATACATCACAGCCAACTGAATCCTGTATTCTCGCAACTGCAAAAGTTATACATGTCCAACTGAACACACATCCCAGCCGAAAAGAAAAATATTTGGTAAGTGGTACAAATTTCTGTATGAAAATCACTAACCTGTGGATTGTAGGTTATTGGTAACTTGGATGCCACGAATGCTTCAGCTTGCAAAATTCCACCAAACAGTGGTGTCTGCTCCGTGCCTCTATACTCCTCTTTAAGCTGATGTAAAAAAAGAGAAAAAGAAAACAACAAGGTTATCAAAACAGATTTGTGTGTTGAACAAAACCAACCATTATAACCTGTGCAACTACAACAAGATACTGGGGTAGACAATTAGACTATACATATATGCAACTGAACAAAGACACAAAAATTGTGCAACCCACATGGCACCTAAAAAAAGTTTCTACCAACTGATGCCACACATCTGTGCAACAAGATTAGTAAAACTGTGCAACTTAAAAAAGATGGTGTGCCAATTTAAAATGAACATGTGTGCAGATGCCAAACTTAAAGCTACAAGCTGTGCAACTACATGCATTGTTGTGCCAACTGATGATAGTTTTTGTGCAATTTCCAAAAAAGTGACCAGACATCAAAAGAACATAAAAAAATAAGAAACTGTTGGAAAAAAACAAAGAGAACTCACTTGTAATTTGTCGAACACACCAGGAGAGATGGTATCCTTCTTGATCACCTTGGCAATTAGAGCACTATCCCATGCATTCGATCGTATCGCGCAGTTGCTTACTGGGATGTCATGGACAAGCGCATCAAGGTATAGTATCTTCACCAGACCCAACAAAAGATAAGCCAAGTTCAGTTATTATTATGAGTATTTCAGCAAACTATAACTGCACAAAAAAGAACAAGAACAGATGGAAAGTGGTCATTTTCACTAACCATCAAGTGATACAAGCAACAGCAGACAGTTTGCTTCTCCTGGTCCATGTTCCGGAAAGCTTCATTAATGTGTTCTACTACAAAGAGGCAGATGTTTGTGTTCTTGATCATTTCATGATCTAGCACAAGTCCGTAACACTTTGGGCTGAGCTTCAAGGCCGTGGTTGGTGCTAGGAAAGTGCTAAAGGCAACCGCAAGACAGGCCATAAAGAATGTGTTATCCGTTCTTCCAGCCATATCCTCAATCATCTTGAGCCATGTAGTGATCTGGGGATGAGAATTTCCAGGTATGTTGAAAGCCTGTCTGAATATCCTAGTGGCATCCTTGTCAACTAAATATCTGACTTTTTGACCCCTGTTTGGGAGATCAAATACCCTCTGAACACTGTCAGCATCGACACGGATCCTTCCCCTTCCTGGGAAAACCATTTCAGAGGTCTATGGCTGGTAGGACTGCACCAGGAACTTAGTGAGGTCCGCTGGAAGTGTGTCTGATAAGTTCAATAGCCCCCAAACAACCTCAAAACTAGCTCTGACTTCTGTGGTGGGGTTAGAGAGGCACTGAAATTTGCAAACCGCGCTGGTGATGCCCTTATCCTGCCCGCTTGTGATGGTCGCTCCACAACTTCCCCTGCAACCACCTCAAATCCTTCACCTCTGGCCTGTTGATGAGAATATAAAAACATTAAGGAAACATTAAAAACAAGAGAAAAAACAAGAATGAAAAAAACTCTAGCAATCATCATTTGGATCAGTATCGGGAAAAGCTATATATTCATAAAATGGATCATGCCAACTAATATGATGTATTTGTGCAACTAATAAAGATCATGAGGACAACTGAAGACTGCCAGTGTGCAACCTTAAAAAAACTAAGAAAATATACGATACTTGGCAACTACAAAAAGTTCTAGCGGATGTGCAACAATAAGAAATGATATTGCAACAAGATAACAACAACTAAAAAAAAGGTTTGCATGGAACTGTTCAATAGCTCATAAACAGAAAAAACCCACATACCTCAGCATCTGTTGCGGAAGATGCGACAGCTCCTCCAGCAACTGCTTCCTGCACACAAAAATGACCAGTGATGTCAACTATAAAGAAGCCAACTTTTCAACTACAAGATGCCAACTAATGCCAACTAAGTGCCAACTAATGACCAGTGATCAACTGTATTTAGATCAAGATGACTAGAGATGTCAACTACAAGGTTGTTATTGACAAACTAAAAACAAAAATAGTGGTGAGAACTGCTGCATAATTTCATCAGTGTCTAAAAAGCGAGAAACACTTATATTCGAGAATTTTATTTACCCTAGAAGATGACTCAACTCCCTTTACAAGTGCTGCACGTCTAGTCCGCTTTACAACACGGAATTGATCAGCATCCTAGGAAAAAATAAAAAACATGAGCATGGGAAAAAAATAAAAATGTTATATGACCCAAACAAAACCGAAAAATGGGCTTGTGTCATCAGCATGCCACTTACCTCAACATCCTCTCCCCGCTAAACACTCCGCGTAGGTCGTGGCTGGCGATTAGCAGGACGCTTCGAGTTCCAGCGAAGCGACTGACTTCCAGAACGCTGATTAAGCAACCCAAAAAAGAAAAGAAAAAATGAAAAAAAGGACATTAGCATACGTGCATAAGTTGAAACCAACTCAAAAACACAGAAAAAGTGAAAAAAAATACATCTTCTTCATTGCCATCCGCATCTCCTCCTATTATAACCATTTCTGCCCTGCGGGAGGAAATACAACAAAAGAAAACATAGTTAGAAGATGCGGAAACAAACTAGAGAAATCATAGAAGGTTTGCTTTGAACTGCATACATCTACACATAAGCAGGACACAAAATGCAGAAAACCAAAAAACATGTGGACAACCAACTACTACAATGATGCAGCCAACTGGGCAGTAAACCTTGTGCAAACTGGACAACATATAAGCCAACTAACTATTTTCTGCCTAGGTATTACTTGCCAACTGTGACAAGTAATACATGAGGGGAAACACATGAAAACAACCACATCCACAACAAAGACTTGCACATTGAGAAAAATTAAATTGGAAAATTAGCAAGCATTGGTACTAATTTGCACAATCAAGGGGCCCTAGTTGCACAAAGCAGGAGAAAACACATGAACCACCACAGCAACCACAAGGCTGGTGGATTGGGTAGACAATTGGTCCTAAATTGCACAAACAAACTTGCAACCATTGGTGCTAAATTGCACAAACATGAGTCCCTAGTTGCACACATCAGAGGGGAAAATAGCACAGCCAACTAAGTAGAGCAACTAGCACAAAGTGTATAACATATGGACAACTAGGCCAACTAGTAAAGGTGATGCAGCCAACTGAGCAGGCAACTTGTGCAACTGAACACCGTATAGACAGCCAACTAGTACAAAACAGTGAGCCAACTGACCAAAACAACTGCTACAACTATAGAGCATATGGACAGCCAAGTACTATATGGACGCAGCCAACTGAGTAGAATTTTGTGCAACAAACCACCTAAATTACTGGAAGTTACTGAACACCAACTACAAAATCAGCCAATGCATTGCGCACATCTAATACAACTTGCAGAATGACTAAGAATCATGAACAGATCTCAAAACTCTCCAAAATTGAACGGAACATGAACTAAACAGTGAAATCGCCCTAAAACGGCGCTGTGGACATGCATCCCTTCTACCTAACGACTACCGCGTACCCTGACCAACTACACGTTGACCCTGGCCAGCTCCACCTCCCCTCGCCCCGCCGCCAGCCATGGCCTCCCCCTCCCCAATGCTGCCCACCTCCCCCTCCTCCTCCAACCTCGGCCAGCTCCACCTCCGCACCCAGCACCCGCCCCTCCCGCCTCGCCCTCCTCCGCTCCCTCCCGCTCCGCCTCCACCTCGCCATTCCCCGCCCCCGCCTCCCCACCCTCCCCCTCGCCCTCCCCCGTGCCGTGAACTACGCCTCCTTGTAGATCCCGACCATCGTTGGGCGCGTGCTACGAGATAGCAGAAGGGAACTCAAAGTGACCAAAATCGAGGATAAGCTGAGGTAGTTGGCGCCATTCCCAAACCCTAGAAAGCATTCCCCTCACATTTCGGCACCATCCGTGCTCCGCGAGACAGAGAGAGGGAGGGGAAGCATGTAGAAGTCGCAGGCGAGCATACCTCTGACAGCGAGGAGCACCAACGATTCCCGCCAGCAGAGAACCACCCGCAAGCCGCCTCCGACCTGAGCACTCCACCGCGACTCCCCCGTATCGCGCCCGTTCGGTGGAGAGGATGGCGAGGAGGAAGACGAAGATGGAATGGGGAGAGAGCACGCTGCGGGCGAGGGATTTCAGGTGCTGATTTCGAAACCGCCGCCCACGACCCCCACTACTCCCTCCTCTACCGCTTATAGGTGGGCCTGGCCACGTCCGAATAACGACAGACCGCCCACGACCGCGGCGCAGCACCGATCCAGACCAGGTGGCACCTGGCAGATCCGGGCGCGATCGCTGGCGCGATCGTGCGGCCAGGAAGCCGCCGCCCGGTCCAGTTAGTTGGTGCGCGACCACTTTTTAGGATTTAGGGAAAGAAAATAAGGTACTTGGAGGTAAGATTTGAGATCATCTAGCTTCTCCTAAATGTTGCCAGAAATAGGATGTCAGTTTGGGTAAATGTGCCGCCATCAAGTTTGAGTAAATTGGCGATGGTAAAACTAGATGATCTCGGTAGTCGGGTCTCAAGAGCTCTTTGATCCCATATGACATGTAAAATCATAGATGAAAACAAAAACCTTTCTCTGAAGCATTTCCTTTATGTTGAGCCTGTTACATAGAAATAACCAGAAAAAAGATCTTGTGTCTTAGCGGACAACATGAGTTCCAAAGCCATGTAATTGCAGGAATGGTCTCAAATCACCAAGGATCGTTTGACAAGCTCTTTTAAACTGAAAAGAGGTTGCACAGCTCAAATTTTGTTCGGTGCACAAATTATAATCTCTGTCGAGAAACGGTGTTGATGTTGCCTTCCTAAGGACGTTAAACCCATCTAGGCAAACCATGTTCCCAGAACTGCACACAATAAACACTTTCGGTTCCTTAGTGGAAGGTGATGGGCAAAATAACAACCTTCAATGTCACCTTATCGACTTCTTGTTTACCCGACTTCTTATTTAACATGTCATCAATGATATCCTCAGCCACGAGGCCCTCACTCATAGCGGCACACCGCAAAATGAACAACTCATCCTTGCACACCATAGCATGCGACACCCTCTCATGTGATTGTAGTATTACCATGATATTGCACTTCGATCATGGTGGCACAACACGTTTCTCCGGCTCAATGCAATACCGTAGTATGCCCATCATTTTGATATCGAAGGCAACATAATCATCAGTTAGATTAGTTAGCTGAAGTGAGCACAGTATCTTCTTGTTTATCTCGAACGGGAAATTCAGCTCGAGCGAGTCAAACTCAAGTAGCTCCCATGGGTAAGCGCTTATCTTCATGAAAAGATTTGGCACTTCCATAAGTACTTTCTAAGCTAACAAGGTTATGCAGTAAATCAAAATTCTAGAGCATGCGACGAGCATATCGGGCCAGCTGGAGAGGTGCCAACATTGGTAATGTGCTCATTCGTACTTTCCATTGTATTAAGCATACTGACTATATCTGATATTTTAGGCCTCTTCTTTGGCAAGTCTGACAAGCACCTTAACGCTATTTCAATGCATTTACTTACCTGTTGGTATCCAAATGGTGGATAGTTTGCTAATTTATTCCATCTGTACCTCCACCTTCTAAGTACCTATCATTTCACAAAGGCGGTTTATAATGACCCTGTAATATTTGTCCAAACAAAATGCAAGTTTTGTGCAAGCAACTGAAAAACATCAACATTATTTCACGAGAAAAAGAATAACATCAACAAGATCTCAAATATCAAGATAATCCCTATGTAAATTTCACAAAACAAAAACTTTTGAGATTTTTTTTATGAAAGGAATATATCAATATCAAGGAGGTATCAATTGCACCCAACCTCTGCACCAACATGATCTAAGAGCTATTCAAGACATCACAGGGAACGCCTCCACTTCACCAATAGTACTTGTTCCAGAGCTTGTTATACTTGATTTCAGTACAGGTGTATAACATTTTCATTGATTAAAATTTGATCTAGTACATTAATAATAAAATTTCGTGGCTATGTACTACTTTACAGTTCATTTTCCATTACACACTCGCTTCGTACATGGTCTATGCTACGCCGAGCATAGTATCAACCATGTACAAGACGGTGTGTATGCGGTTGAAGTGGGTTGCCAGGGAGGTTTTTTCCCAACATGGGTGATATCATAATCTCTGGATCAGTCCACCACCTCTTTCGACATAGGCATAGTGTCGGTCATAGGAGACTACTATTGCTGATATGTTTTTGTATCATCTTTCATCACTTTTGATGTTTGGCCATGTGCATCTTAGTTATGCAGAGACTGGGTGTTGCTCATCATACTTTGTATTCGATTGATGCTACATTTTGAGTCAATAAAAGCGTTTTCTAGCGAAAAAGCATATGAATACAACAAGATCTCAGCTTCATTACAATTGTATTCAAAGTATTTCAAAAAGGGGTATTGCCCAGTCTTTCCTCTAGGGTTTCCTAGAGTCCACCTATTCCTCCGACGGCAACGCCGGAGTCCACCCAACAAATCTAGCGATTGGATCAGCGATCGCGGCAGGCTTCTCGCAGGCCGTACTCCAGGGAACAAGATGTAGGCGTTGCATGGCGGATTTGGATCCCAAGGATGCCGAGGGCGGTAAGAAGGAAGAGCACAGCGGGTTAGGGTTTAGGGGAGGCGAGGAAGGGGCTGAAGGTCAGTCGAAGCACAAGGCAGCCGCAGCTTCGGGCGGGGGAGGGTCTATGGAGACTGCGGAAGACGACGACATAGCAGAAGATCGGGGGGCGGATGGTCATGGATGGGATCAGTTTGGTCCAGATCAGGAGTTGGAAGACGTTTTTGAGGGCCTAAATCTTCATGGGGAGGAGGAGGAGGATCTTGATCTATCAGGGGAGGTACAAGAGTTGATTAAGGAGGTTAGATGGCTATGCTTATTTAGGGTTCATACGATGAGGCCGTTCAGCCATGCGGCGGTACTGAACTCGATGAGGAACGCATGGTCTTGTGCCCAAGGAGTTACCTTCAATATCAAGGGACCGAACCTGTTCTTGGCGCAATGCCATTGCCTTGGTGATTGGAAGCGTGTCATGGAGGGAGGCCCTTGGCCATTCAGGAGGGACCCGGTAGTCATCATGGAGTATGATGGTTTCACTAATGTCTCTGAATATGCCCTGGACATGTATCCCATCTGGGCGAGGATCAAGGGGCTGCCGGATGGTCTAACAAGGAAGAGGGCTCTAGCTGAAAAGTTGATAAGAAGGTTGGGGAGCCGCCATTTACTATGGTAGTTAACGAAGGGATAATTAATCCCTCAACCCATCTAAGGGTTAGGGTTTTTGTGAATGTTCGGAAGCCGTTGGTGCATTTTGTGAGTATAACACTCAAGTAGATGAAAATTTATCCAGTCACCTACGAGAAGTTGCCGGACTTTTGTTACTTCTGTGGCTGTATGGGTCATGTAGTGGAAGAATGTGGCGACGAGATTCATGACCCAGCTGATTGTGAGTGGGAAGACTGGCTCCATTGGACTAATGAGCCGGTGATGGCAGGAGGTGCTGGTGGTCGTAGAAGGGGCTGGTCGGCGACGGGCCAAGGGGCGTGGGGGGCAGGTCGGGCGGGGCGTGGAGGTGGGAGAGGAGGTGGAGGTTTGGGAGGTAGAGGAGGAGGTGAGACACAGCCGGCTAGGAGAGATGAAGTTGCTCAAAGGATGGGGGCTGACGCTCTTGCTACCCCGGGGACTGTAAATATTAGCGATGAGGATTTTCGTTCGGCTCGCAAGAGGCTTATGGGTTCTGATGGTGTTGTCATGGTGAGGGGGCAGCCAGTGCCGAACCTTGCAGGGAAAGTTCCAAGCACAGTTCTTATGCTGGAAGGAGGGGGCGGTGTAGGGGTGAATGAAGCGGCCCCTTCGTCGTCTACACCTGGTAGGGTGCCCATTATTAAGAGAAGGAAGCAGGGGGATGAGGTAGTTGATGAGGACACAACAATGAATGATGAGGCGGCCTCCTTCGAGGGGGACCGCCGGGCCCAATGAATGTCTTAAGTTGGAACTGCCGGGGAGGGGGGAATTCCCGGACAATTCGTGAGTTAGCGACTATCTCACAGTCGCATTGCCCCACCATGGTTTTCTTATGTGAGACTAGACAAAAGGCGAAGAAGATGAGGAGAATCCGTCACCGCATTGGACTGAAGGGTTTTACGGGAGTTGATAGTATTTGAATGAGTGGAGGATTGGCCTTTTATTGGCATGAGTCGTATGAGGTGGAAATTCTGGAAAAGGAGGATCGATTCATCGACGCCCTAGTGCGTACGCAGGAAGGTGCAGACAGGTGGAGGATTACATGTGTATATGGGGAACCGCGTGTCGAAAATAGGCATCTCATGTGGGAAAAATTGCAAAGTTTGAAGAATACAAATGACATGCCATGGCTTGTGGTGGGTGACTTTAATGAGGCCATGTGGGACTTTGAACATTTTTTAGCTACACCGAGGGGTGTACCACAGATGATTGCCTTCAGGAATGTTCTGGAAGTGTGTGAGCTTGTTGATCTTGGCTTTATAGGTGTACCGTACACATATGATAACAAGCATGGTGGACCGAACAATGTACAAGTACGGCTGGATATGGCCGTAGCGACAAATGCATGGAGGAATTTATATGATTTTTCTTCGGTTCTTCATGTGGTTTCACCGTGTTCCGATCATGTGATGCTCGTTATGAAGGGTGAAGCGGATACAGGGCCGGTTGGAGGTAAAAGTCGGCGTTATGAGATGTTCTGGGAAAGAGACGCTACACTACCTGATGTGGTGAAAGAGGCATGGGACGCGGTTGGTGCTGTTGAGAACTTAGCCCAGTTGCGGGATGCGCTCTCCAAAACGATGACTACCCTGAGTTCTTGGAGTAAGAAGTTCAGCAACGTTACACGTGAACTTGCCAAGTCATGATCTAAGTTGGAAGAATTAATGCATATGAATGCTGACAGGCAAGACATTAGGAGAGTGATGGACAAAATGAACGAACTGCTCTATCAAGAAGAAATGCTTTGGTTGCAAAGATCTAGAATCACTTGGTTGAAGGAGGGAGACAGAAATACTAAATATTTTCAGAGCAAGGCTGTATGGAGGGCAAGGAAGAACAAGATACAAGAACTGACTGATAGTATCGGCGTGGTTCACACAGATCTTGGTACAATGGGAAGGATGGCAAATGAATATTTCCATAACATTTTTGCTGCTGACCCTTCTCTTGATGCTACACCGATCCTAAATTTACTTGAAGCTAAGGTATCGGAGGCGGATAACATCAAACTTTGTGCACCCTTTTCTGATAAGGAGATTTCTGATGCGTTGTTTCAAATTGGCCCTCTCAAGGCACCGGGTCCGGATGGTTTCCCGGCCAGGTTCTTCCAACGAAATTGGGGTACTCTCAAGGAGGGTGTCCTTGCAGCAGTGAGGTAGTTTTTTCGCACTAACGTTATGCCTGAAGGGGTAAACTCAACGTCCATTGTGCTCATCCCAAAAATTTCCAATCCCTCTAGGATAACTGATTATAGGCCTATAAGCCCCTGTAACGTCATTTATAAGGTTATTTCCAAGTGTTTGGTTAACAGGTTGCACCCGCTCTTGGATGGCCTTGTTTCTCAGGAGCAGAGTGCCTTCATACCTGGGAGGATGATTACTGATAATGCTCTTGTCGCCTTTGAGTGTATCCATTATATCATGCAGGAGAAGGACCCGACAAAGAGTTTTTGTGCATATAAGCTGGATCTATCTAAGGCGTATGATAGAGTGGATTGGGCTTTCTTGAGGCAAGTGATGCAAAAGATGGGTTTCTCTCAGCGATGGGTGGACTGGATAATGTCATGTGTCATGTCGGTGAGATATTCTGTCAAATTCAACGGGACCCTCTTGGATTCATTTGCACCGTCGCGTGGGCTTCGGCAAGGTGACACTCTCTCTCCGTTCTTATTCCTGTTTGTGGCGGATGGTTTGTCAGCAATCTTGAAGAATAAAGTTTTGTTGAGGGAGATCACACCAGTTATAGTTTCCAGGAGAGGACCGGGTATCTCCCACTTGTTGTTCGCTGATGACACGTTGTTGTTTTTTGAGGCGTCTAAAGTTCAGGCAGAAAAAGTAAAAGATGCTCTGGACATTTATGGAAGTGCCACAGGCCAAAGTCTCAACTTTAGTAAATGTTCCATGTTCTTTGGGGAGGCTTGCCCGAATGCAGTGAAGGAGGAAGTGAGGGGCGCCCTACAGGTTACTACCCTTCTCTTTGAGGAAAAGTATCTAGGGTTGCCTACTCCGGAGGGCCGTATGTCCAAAGGTCGCTTCCAGAATTTACAGTCTAGCCTTACAAAACGGTTGATCCAATGGGGTGATGGACTCTTAGCTCAACCGGGCCGAGAAGTGTTGACCAAAAGTGTTGCTCAATCCTTGCAAACATACATTATGGGTGTTTTCAAACTCCCGTTCTCGGTGTGCGATGATCTTACGCGTATGGTAAGGAACTTTTATTGGGGTTCTGCAGAAGGTAAACGGAAGGTTCATTGGAGAGGGTGGGATCATTTGTTGCAGCCAAAAGATAGAGGTGGTTTGGGGTTTCGTGATTTTAGAATGTTTAACCAAGCTTTATTGGCTCGACAGGCTTGGAGATTGTTAACCAAACCAAAAAGCTTATGTGCCCAAGTGCTTAAAGCACGATACTACCCAAATGGTAAGTTGGAAGATAATGTATTCTTAGGAAATGCATCTTCTTCGTGGCAAGCTATTTGTCACGGGCTGGAACTGTTGAAGAAGGGTTGGTGTGGAGGGTGGGGAATGGGAGAAGTATTCGTGTGTGGCGTGACAACTGGATACCTAGACCCTTCTCTTACAAACCAGTTTCCCCCCAAGGAAGATGCCGTATTCGCTTCGTCTCGGACTTGCTGAATGAGAATGGTTCTTGGAACTATGGGCTTATATCTCACTATTTCCCGGCAGCGGATGTACATGAAATTTTGAAGATCCGAGTGTCTCCTAGGCTGGGAGAGGATGTGTTGGCCTGGGGCCCAGATAAGAGGGGAGTATTCTTAGTTAAGTCTGCATACACACTAGCGTTTGATATTGAGCACCATGATACAGCTGCTTCGTCGAGCTCAAACCCATCCGGGAGTAGATCTTGCTGGAGTTTTATTTGGAAAGGGTGGGCTCCTCCTACAGTTCGGACCTTTGCTTGGCGGCTAGCCACTGACTCTCTACCAATGTGGCAGAGGAAACAAAGCATAGGCCTTGAGACAACGAGCATTTGCCCGGTTTGTGGGGTAGAAGAAGAAGATAATTTCCATCCGTTCATTAATTGCCAGCTTGCCCATGATCTTTATTTAGCCATGGCGACTGTATGGCCACTACCTGACCAACATCCGATACTGAACAATGGGAAGGAGTGGCTGCTGCATGTCCTTGCTCCTTTGAATGAGGTTGGTCGGATGATGGTGTTGTTGATTTTCTGGAGGTGTTGGTTTATCCGTAATGAGGTGGTTCATCACAAGCCGTCCCCTCCCATGGAAGTGTCTATTAGATTCCTCCGAGAATACTTGGACTCCCTCATTGGTATTAAGCTATACCCTCAAGCGGATCCAGCAAAAGGGAAATCGTGTATTTTCTACGATGTACCGGCGCCAGCAGTGCATGCTCATGTCCAGGTGCCTGAGAGTTGGAAACCTCCCGAGCCTGGATGGCTGAAGCTCAGCACGGACGGCTCGTTTGTTTCATCGGAGAGGGCGGGAGCGAGAATGATCCTCAGAGATCATCTTGGTACTATTAATTTCTCAGCTTCCCGGGCCTTGTTCTCTTGCAGGGACGCTTTGGAGGCCGAACTCTGCGCTTGCATTGAGGGCCTTTCTTTAGCCATCCAACGCAGCGATCTGCCTATAGCTATGGAGTTGGATTCTATGGAAGCAGTAATGATGATTTCATGTGTGGATGATGATCGATCGGTGTATGCCTCCATTGTGAGGGAGATCAAGCATTTAAGGTCCCTTAGACAAACTTGTATTACTCATATTTCTAGATCGCTTAATAAGGCTAGTGACTGCCTAGCTCGATTTGCTTTGGCTCAAGGTAGAACTATGACTTGGTTGGGGTGAGGCCCAGATGAGGTGGTGAGGATTGCCTCTGATGATTGTAATGACATTATAGTTGAGTAATACAAGGTGTTTTGCCTGCAAAAAAAAGTATTTCGAAAAGAAAATAACATAACAAACTTGAACTACGAGTTGAATAATTCTTACGTTCCGAATATCAGGTTCATCCTTACATCCAGTCACGAGCTCTTTGATTATAACGCCCACACTATATATGTCTGACCTGGTTGACACCTCACCACGAGATAGGAATTCCGGAGCACAATATCCACTGCATGAAAGCATAATATTTGGTTATATTATCTATGGTTTTGGATGAAGCGAAACGTTTTAGTTGGGTGAACATGAGATAGAGAATTGAGTTCTCCGCATGCAAGCTTACCGTGATCCTGTGGGGTCACTGGTGACAGCGTGTGTTGCTCCATCAAGGAGTTTTGATAATACCAAAATCTGTAATTTTTGGTATCATAAGATCATCAAGCAGTATATTCTCAGGTTTCATGTCCCTATGAACAATACCCTTTTCTGTGTGAAGATAAACCAAACCATCACATATTCCTCGAATTATCTGGTAGCGCGTATGCCATTCAAGTCCCCTTAATTAGTTCGTCTACAAAAGTAAAACGAGAGTAAAACTGAGGAAATGGAAAGGTAAATCAGGTAAGGAAAGGAACTTCATCAACCCACATGCATTCCGTACCAGTAAGATATCTGTCAAGGCTTCCATTTTTTATATACTTGAAACAGAGTAACCTTTCCCTCATCTCGGCAACAATATACTTCGAAGGTTCTCCTGATTCTGAATGTTTCATCGCTTTATTCTCTGTATTAGCACAGTAGCCCAGAAACTGTACTATATTTTTGTGTTTTACACTGATTAGAGAAGTAGTCTCATTATTAAATGATTCATCGTTGATTGTATGGCAGTTTAAAATCCTTTTAACAGCAACACTACTGTTTTGAAGGTCGCCCTGTTTAACTTGTCTTGTTAGCACAATTAAGAGTTTTGGGACCAAGTTCAGTTCTGCACTAAAAAAGCCTTTACGACTGGGGATTTTAGAATTTACTTACCTTGTAAACGATTCCAAATCCACCACAGCCAATTTTTTGCTTATCATTGAAATCCGCAGTGATGTGTTTTAAAAGTGCTAACGATAGATTAGTCGGCTCCGCGCTTCGGTCAAGTACTATATGCTCCAGGACATTTGAGGCTGATTCCATCTCCACCTGATTACAGCATGCACTTCCATATTCATACCATAGAGAAATTAAGTTGCTTTCTAAGCGCATATTGTTCAATGATATAGGGTAATTACTGAGATTTGCCTCTGTTCTTACTTCATACATTGAAGCATACATTGTGATTAATAATACTCTGTTTGTTACATAATTCTTGTCATGGTTGTAGTTCAATTTGACAAGAATTATGGAACGGAAGGAGTACTTAATAGCATATGTTTTAGTACTTATGTTCATAGCGTATGTTGTGACTAATAGCTGTATTATTACTTAGCTAACAAAGCTTGAACTGCATGTAAGCCCTCATATAAGGAGGGAGATGCAGAGAATGTTTGGTTTAAGTTTGAATGTCGGTTTGAATGATTTTCAATTGTAAATCCTCCGTCTCCTTCACAGTGCTAAGCAAGCTGGGCTTAAAAGCCTCTTCTCTAATAACTATGCTTTTCCATCATGTGTGTTTGTTGAAATATATTGCCCGCCTTTCTCCATCAGTTCAGACTTTTGGATGAGTTGGCTGGAGCATGAATTCAATATGGTATCCGAGCCTAGAGGTCTTGAGTTCAAGACCCTGCCAACACAGTATTAAATAAAACGATTCTGCGGCCTACATCGATCCTACTTCTGAGTGCTACATACTTGTCTGCTAATCCAGTGTTTCATGCCAGGACCAAACACATTGTAATTGATTTTTACTTTGTCAGAGAATGGGTGGCTCAGAAGAAACTTGATATAAGTTTTGTGCATTCCAAGGATCAGATTGTAGATGGATTCACAAAACCTTTACCCACGAGAAGCTTTGAAGATTTCAAACATAATCTCAACTTGATGAAGTTGTGATTAAGGGAGGGTGTTAAACACATATATGTGTTACGATGGCTTCAGAGTTTGGCGCACAGGAGACGTACAGGAGATAGACTAGGTCGTTAGACAAGTCCTGCATTATCTTGTAAACCTCTCTTATCTCTTTATCTCTTCCTCTCCAAGTTGTAATCTTCTCCAACAAACTTGTATGCACTATTGTCAGGGAGGTGCGCCCCTGCAGCCTATAACACGTAACACACCCCCCTCACATTGAGGGTAAGACGCTTTCGCCTATTCGCACAGAGCTAAAAGAATTCTCATGTGAGTGCTCTGATCGGGGGCACCAAATTGGTTTCGGTCCCGGGTCTTGAGTGCCAAAACAATATAAAGGGGATTTGGGGTTGTTAGAAAGATAAGACACAACTCATGGCCGACAATCCTAATCCTAACACTAGTAGGGCTTTGATCACAACCCAATATACACATTTGTCCCGGTTGCATCATGAACCGGGACTAATGTGAGCATTAGTCCCGGTTCGAGTGGCTAGCCGTCGAGAAGGCATTAATGCCGGTTCAAATGGGACCATTAGTCCTGGTTTGAGACACGAACCGGGACTAAAGGGTGCGATGCCCTTTAGTCCCGGTTTGAGACAATTAAAATCCTTCGAGATGTAGTTATATTACTACATCTACTAGTTAGAAAAATTAAAAAACTTAAATTTGGACATGTTTTGCAAAAAAGTGTTACGAAAAAGTAAAACAGCAATATCTTTTGCATACGATGTAAAAAAATGCATAATATATCAAAAAAAGCAGCACGAAAATCGCATCCGATTTTGACAGCCGTAGGCCCATTTGCAAATTTTTTGAATCCTCACATTCTGAAAGGAAAAAAAAGATATGCTCAAATTTCAATTTTTTGATTTTTTGTTAAATCTAGTCAAACTGTGGTCAAACTAGTTATTCAAGAAATATTAGTGTTGTAAGTGCATCTAGTGCCCCTTAGTGATTTTGGTGTATTGAAGACTTATAGGTTAAGGGACTAATGTGTTTATGAGTGTACATAGGTCTATAAGTCTATGAGGAGTTTGATATTTACACAGAAAGTCGACCCCTAAAAATGAATATCTTCAACTGAAGATTTTGGTATTCCTGAAGACTTTCATGAAGACTTTGAAAGTGAATAAATTGGTGTGTCCGTGAAGACTTGATATTCATGCGAGGAATATGAAGCTTGAAGACTTTCGTTTTCACAGTTTTGTTTTTGTCTTTCTTGAGTCATAGGAAACACCGTACTGTTAAAGGGGGTCGAGGAAATACTAAGGAAAAATTTCCATGTTATGCTCAACTCAAAATCCTACACCTACCAATCCCTTCGAGTGAAGCCTTTGGAAATCTCATACAGTTCAGTCAATTTCATCAGTGACAGAGACGAAGTTCTTTTGGTCGCTGAGGAATTTGTTCCGACTGAGGAGTTAGGAATTCGCCAAAGGCGGATTGCCTACAAGTGAGGAACATGATAGCCCCGAGGAATTTGAGAGTCAAATTTCCGACCGTTCTGTCTTTCTTGGCAACTGTCCCAATATATCTTATCCACCTAACGGTCATATCATTGAAGGGCATTTATGTCTTATCATGTCGGGCTGCTCCCTAGGCTATAAATATCCACCCCCTACAACCACTAGCTGGTATGCTGCTCCGAGAGAAACTGACACTTGTCATTTGAGAGCATCCCATCCTCCGAGGACTTTGAGCAAAAATCATCGAGTGAGGAAAAACCCAAACCCAAACAGCTACAAACCCAAAGTGATTGAGCATCACTGAAGAGATTGATCCTGCGTGGATCCGACGCTTGTTACCTTTGAAGATTGTGCTTCTTCCAGACGGTTAGGCGTCATGGTCTAGAGCATCCAAGAGGAATTGTAGATCACCGAGTGACCGAGTCCGTGAAGGTTTGGAAGTCGCCTGAAGACTTACCACGAGTCATTGGACGAGGTCTGTGTGTCTTAGTTAAAGGAGAATACGGTGAGGACTTGGTGTCCTGAGCTGCGTGCTCAGCGACTGGGTGTCCGGGACTGTGTGTCCTCGAGTTTAAATACTCAGCCGCTCCAACCAGACGTACAACTGAGACAGTAGTTGGAACTGGTCTACCAAATCATTGTCTTCACCAACCTTACTGGTTCTATTTCCTCAACTCTTTCATTTCCTCATTACTGTGTTGAGTGATTGTTCATATCTGTGTTTGAAGACTCTGACTGAAGACTTTCTCAATTTCCTCAGTTCTATTTCTTCATCATTTGTCTTCATCTTGTGTTATCCTGTGATTACGCTTTCTGTACTCTGTGTTTGTCTTCATTTCATCATGATGACTATGTCTGTATCCTGTTATGCTTACTTCTGAGTACTTATTCCGCTGCACGTAGTTCTTTGCTAAGGAATTTTCCTTACAGTGAAGAATTCATAAAAATCGCCTATTCATCCCTCTAGTCGATATAACGCACTTTCAATTGGTATCAGAGCAAGGTACTCCCTTGTTCTGTGTGATTTTGGTTTAACCACCTGGAGTTTTAGTTATGTCGACCGCAGGTATGATCAAGGTCTCTGCTGGCTGTCCTACCTTTGATGGGACAGACTACCCTTACTGGAAGAATAAGATGCGAATGCATCTTGAGGCAATTGATAACGATCTCTGGTATGTTGTGGAAAATGGTGTTCCCATTGTCTCACCCTCACTGAACGCTACCGATGTGAAGAGATTCAAGCAACTCGATTCTCAAGCTTAAGAATATCATATGTGGCCATCTCGAGCAAAGGACGGTATGGAAGAGTGAGTGCTTTGGAAA